>CM028135.1:764160000-765360000 GCA_016271365.2 Neoceratodus forsteri
AGCTCCGTCTGAATGTCTTGTGATATGGATACTGAATTTGATTCTGGTGCAGGTTCTTCCAGCACTGTAGGTCCTGTGGCTGGCAGTACAGTGGGTGCAGGTAGTAGCAGCAAGTTAGGTACAAAATTGTCTCCGATAGCTCAGCCTTCTTCTGGTAATGCAGTAGGTAAGGGTGGAATCACTATTAATTACTTTTTTTTGGAGTGCAGGCAATAGTACCAGTACTGGGGGCAACAAAATTTATAATGTTAATGAGAATTCTGCAGCCAAGTTAAGTGCAAGGCGTGGGGGGGGGGGACTGAAATCTGCAGTTGATGTTGCTGCGTTAATGCTTGACTCACAGGATGATTCTCAGCCTAAAAGTCAGGATTTGCGGTCATAGTGAATGATTATGGCCAGTTTTGCAAGTAAACATGAGAGGTTTACGGTAACAGGCTTGCGTCTTAAGCGACGTCAAATAGTCACGCCTCTTCCTGTCTATACCCACGAGTCAGAATAATAATAATATTAATAGAGAGGAAACAAATAACCACTTAGGAGCACCTAATAACTAATATTTAGAAGTTACTGTGTGGCAATACCACATAAGATCTGGGGCGGAGCGCCCCCAAAGAAGAAAGAACAACAACTAATATTTAGAGCAGCAATGGCTTATTAATAAACAATAAACAATTACTGTGAGGCAATTACCACATAGGACCCGGGGGTGTGTGTGGGGGAGTGGAGCACCCCCACAGAAGAAGGAACAACAACTAATATTTAGAGCGGCAACAATAAAGAAACTGTGATAATAGTAGGTAGAATATGCAGAACAATTCTTGACTTAAGCTGCATTTGGCGTCTCTAGTAGAAAGAAAGTTTATTTGTGGTGTGGGCTACTAGTCTGTGTGTATAGCGTGTCAGCTGTTTGTCACTCGCTCCAAAAGCTCAAAGAGACACATTACCGAGTAGTCTCTGAAAGCAGCGCAGTGAAGCGATCTGGCCGTAATCTTTCACTATCACTGGATTTGCTTTTATGTGGGACGGAGTCACAGTGTTTAAGTAGCAGTTCTGAATATGATAATCAGGACAATGCTCCCACAGACACGGTGGTCAGTAAAAGTGTTGAGTGCAGCCATAGTCAACCTGTTGGTTTGACTGATAATGACGTTTTGCTGGTGGTTAGTGAGGAAAAGGAGGCTATGGTAGAAGACATCACTGGTGTCAGTGACAGTGATAGTGTGGAGGATCAGGACTGTCTGGATGTTCAGGATGACCCTGTAATAGATATTGATTACCCACCTCCCCATGTCCCTGTTAAGGATTCCTCTACTCATCCCCAGAATGTAAATCTGTCACAAGCACCGACTGAAAGATCAGTGGCTGTCAACATGCAGCCACAAAAAACTATTTGTGTCAGTAGTATGCAGCATAAGCACCCACAGCAGCAGGTGAGACATGAGCAGGGCCCCCTAGTGCTCTGCGGCAGAATTTTCTGATTTCTGCGGCAGGGCTCCTTGGCTTCTGCAGCAGCATTTTTTGATTTCTGCAGCATGGTTTATTCATTTCTCTTGCAGAATGCGGTCCTGCCATTGGCTAAATATGATGTGATGTCATCGATGACATCATATGCTGAGCACAGAGGACGCACTTCAGGATAAATGAGATGGGAAAGAAAGCCTGACACTATGGAAAAACAGTATATTTGAATGAAAATTTACCCAACACAATGAATTTTGCGGCACTATATATATTCTGTGGCATGATGCACATTCTGCAGAAAATTCTGCAACAGCAGAATCATAGAATTCCAGGGGCCCTGGACATGAGTCACAGCAGCAGGAGCAGTTCCCAGTCAGCAGTAATGCAGAATGTGATGGTCCCTCTTCTAAAAAGCAGTGTAGAGTGGGCAAATCTCTAGTGTGGAATTTTTTTTCATTGCAAGACAATGACGACAGTACATCTATTTGCCAAATATGCAGAGCTAAAGTGAGTTGTGGCAAAGCAGGGTCACACTTAGGCACAAGTGGCATGCACTCACATCTGCAAACCAAACACCCCATTCACTAGCAGCAGCACAAACACCAGGCCTCCAACGTAGAAAGCAACGACTCTATTCCCCTACACAAGTACATATTGGAACCAGTTCATGCTGACAATAGTGTTGCTCCACCACAACTAACCTCCACTCCCAAGCGATCTGACTCTGGTAGTGCCAAGTTAATCATCCTGTACCTCCTCCTCCTCCTCCTCTGTATGTTCCGACTTCCCTCACCGCAGTATCATGCCACAAACTCTTTTCAGTTCCAAAGTTACCTATGCACCGTTACATGTCCCTTATACCAAACACACATATATTACCACACTGGGACATTGCACTGTCTCACCCAGGGAATACACCCCCAAAAAACACCAGGTACTGTATCCGGAGGGCTCAGCCACAACAGAACTCCTGTTCTCCCACTCTATAACTTGAGTATCTCTTTCAACTTTCCACTGTGTCCTCTATATGTTCTGCCTCCCTTCTCTATATTTGCTCTCTGTCTTGCTGTCTTTCTCCATAACTGTGCCTTTTCCACATTTACCATGGTGGGTTTCCGGTTTTCCGGCAAAATAATACTAACCGCAGAATTTTTGTTCCTCGGTTAATTAACAAAATTCCATGTTAGTCACATAAAGAAGAGGCAGCGGAATTATTTTAATGCAGACTTGTGTACATTTTTTGTATGTAATTTACTATAGATAAACCACAATACCTGGCTAAAAAACTGCAGTTCTAATTCAGCGGATGTTGGAAAAAATTTTCAGCACTTTCGCAGAGGCGAAATTACGACTTTCATGGAACCCTCCCAGCTGAAATTGTTTCTCCTCATAGTTCTGTTAGTGCGTCACACAGTACTCAAAATTACACATATTTCAACATAGTTTATTATGTCTGTATCTGTGTCTCATCCCAGTTACACCAGTTTCTACTCCCACTTACACCAGTATCAGTTGCAGCAGTGTCACCACCCAGTTATTCAGTTTCTCCTCACACTTACACCAACAGCTCTACTTACTGGTTTTGGTCCCAGGGTCCAAGTTACACCAGTTATTTTTTAACTACTAAATAAAAGAAAGGCAATCAGTTCTGCAGAAAATCATATTATTCCACAATACATGACAAAATTCCGCAGTTTAAAGGTGGAATTTCACGAGATTTACATCTGTTTTTCACAGAATTCCATGGAAGCGAAATTCAGAATTTCATGGAATTTGAATTTTGCACAGCCCTAGTCACAGGCTCCTCTCCTTATGCTGCCTAGGGGGAGACTTAGTTGGCTCTATCACTTTGCTCTTTCTGCTTCACTGCTGATGAAAGCAGAATCAAAATACAAAAGTCAGAAATCTGTTCTTGGCTGGACTCAAACCTATGACCCCTTTGTTTGTAATGCCACAACACATCCAGTGTGCTATTCTAGCCATTTAGTAGAACCAAAATGGAACTGGGGAAATCCTGACACTGCTTTCACAGGTCACCAGTTTCCTTCCTTTTAGCTCCCCTTTAATATCCACCAAACTGGTAATAACCATGCATACGCTACATACCAGAGATAACCGGCCAAATGCCCCAGTACTTTGAGACCAGCTCTTCCTCAGGGGGTGGGCCAGCTCCTGAGAAACAGCTGGTCTTGAAGTGCCGAGGTGTGTGACCAGAGTCTCTGGTATGTGCTATTATCAATTTGGTGGATAATAACTGAGAACAGTATCTAACCTACAAACTTGTATTTTCTGCAGAATTTTTTTCTCAAATACTGGTTCACATTCCACTCTTATACCAACTGTATGGACCTTTTAGTAAATTCAGTGGATGTTTCCAAGTTACACACTGCAGGTAAAGTCCATCTTAGAACTGTTTAGTATAAGTGAGAAATAATGCACAACAGGTGTTGGTTGTCAGGTAATTACCACATGCCCCCCCATGGGTTGGAGGCACAAGGTGTTAGCCGAGTACCCTTCAACCACGGGGAGAACAAGAAGTGTGGTAATTACCCCCAAAATGTACACCATGATGAATGTTATTGTGTTTATAAAATAGCCCCCAAATCAGAAAACACACAATTAAAAATATAAACAGCACAGAGTCTCCACTCACAGTTTCAGACCTGCATTGCAACTGACAGAAATGTGACGAAAACCCTAATGAACTATTAATCAGCTGGGTGTTTACACGTGCTGATGTGTTCTCAGGTATGGTTTCAGTCAAACTGTGAGCTTTCAACAAAGCATGATGTGTCTGTTTTGGCATCAATATGCATTGTTAATAAGTCTCAGTGTTGTATCAACTTGGACGGCGCATTGTCGCGCTCCTGTCCGCTACTTGCTGATCAGAAGCTGGGAAGCTGCACAGTACAAGGTTTGTGTGATGCTTTGATGTGCTGGGAATAGACAGTTTGTAGGGGCCAGGAAAGAAACAAAGCTCTGGAGGTAATTAAAAGTCTGTGGTTGTACTATTTTGGCTACAATTCTTTTCTCACAATTCAGCCTCTTCTGGGATGCCACGTTTAAGTGAAACAGGGTTGTTAATGTAAACTGCAGCCACTTCCAAGACCTGTGTGGTTACTGCTCAATTACTGAAATTGGTCTGGTTAGCCACTGACCAATCAGGAATCAGCTTTGCACCTGCCCATTTTATAATGTAGTTTTTGTCCTTGCTCAGTTATTCCATTGTTGCCACAATGCATCCATGTTCTACTGTAAAAACTTGGCTACTGAAGGGGGACATAAACTACATCATACTGTTCTCGGAAAAACCTACTGAGTTTACAAAAAGGCCAGGAAAGACACAACAATCTTAGAAAGGGGTCGCGTATAGGAACAGAATAACTTCCAGGTTCAATGCAGTTCTTTTTTTTTTTTAATTTGAATATTTTATCCCTCAGTCACCTGCACTCCAGCCCCTTCAGGAGTCGCCAAGGGACCCCTTCAGCTGTTATCCCCCTACACCTGCGCTCTGGTGCCTCTGGCCTTCCTCTATGGAGCTGTGGTTTACCCTCTAGATGGGGACAAGGAGGGCCCCCCGCGAACCTCTGATGCTTCGTCAGGAAGCCGGGGCTACGGGATAGGCAGGAGAGACCCAGGACGGTGCCAGGCACTCCATCATCCTGATGTGAAGTGCTATTTTCTTTGTTTATGCCTGCCCAATGAATGCAGCATGCAGAGGTTTTCAAGGGTCGCAGACAAATGCAGAGATGTAGTGGTGCTCCCATATCTGGCCAGCGTTCATTCCTCCCCTGGTGTCTCCTTTAGCTGTACTACCACCTGTGGTCACCCAGGTAGCAGTATGGCAGTGGGGACAGCAACCCTCCCTCCCTGGAGAAGGATAGTGTCCTGTGGGATGCTCAATACTCCTCTCCCAGCCAGCCCATGATGACTAAGAGCTTGCTCCAGTGCTATAAGCGGTAGCATACCTATCAAGTGTCCCGCATTGTGAGGGACATCCCGGATTTGCTCTCATTTTTTGAAGTTGTCCTGCTGTCCCACCAGCACCTGTCATTGTCCCGAATTCAACAATTTTATTTATTTATTAAATTTTGGTGACCGGGTAGGCCCACTGTGCCCCGAAGGTCCCTTTTTCAGAGGCGACCCAGGATAACAATACATGTTTTGATACAGAGAAAGGCTTGGGTTACAGAATAATTTTTGGTTTGCCTGTGACAGTAGTGCTGATATCAGCGGGCCCTTTAAACATGCACAGCATAACTGACCTTCTGAAATGAACGGGAGCGAGCATGCAGAAGGCAAGTCGGGTCAGGTTGGTCACTCTTGCTTCTTCTCCTTTCTGACTCATCATTGCTGAGTGGCTAATCAGGAAACTGGCACACAGTTTGAATTTGTTTTTCAACACAACAGATGCACTGTCACACAGAGAAGGGTGATCATCTGTGCCAAAGAACTTAACTGAAGGATCTTTGTTGTGTGGTGGAATACTACAGTCAACCCTCGAAGGCCCTGATCCTATCTTGATGGATTCCGTTCATGGTGCCGCCTGCCTGGAGCCCCAGTCATCCCCATTGTTAGGCTCCTTCCCCTTCCTAATTGCTGATATCACAACTAGGTGTGGTCTCGCAAACTAACTCCAGTAGCAGGCAGGAGCTGCACAAGACCCCCCCCCCATCCAGCCAGAGGAGAGATCCAGAGAGTGACCGCACAGCCCCTTCACACACACTACATCAAAGCCTCTGCCCTGCATGCACTGCCAGCCAGAGGAGAAGGAGCCAGTTGCCCAAATGAGAGTGGAGATGGTCATGGAGCTCGAGTGCTAGCTTGACTGAGTGTTGCTGGTGAGAGGTAGGGACAAGTTTTTAACTCATATACAGATTATTCAGTTGAATCAGTCGTTAAGGCTTGAGCTTGCTTGACTGTCTGTCTGCACAATGTCAATTAAGATTTGACCTTCAACTTAAAGGTCTTTTTTTTTTCTTTTTCATTTCCCTATTGCTGTGGGCAGACTGAGTATAGATGCACAAGAAGACACAGACTGATGGGGGTAATTGTGAAAATTGTACGAAGTACTTACTGGGCATGGGCATGAACTTGTCCCACTAAAGCTATAGGTCATGGCCCTGGATGAGAATGGGATGAAGCAGGAGGACTGAGAAAGTAACTAAGTTGTTTATCCCCAACCCCTATCCCAATGAATGATTGAGTTTCATATGAACATACGAAATTCACCAGCTGAGATAAGTTATTCCGTCTACCAAGTCTGCTCGGTTGTTCAGCTAGCAGCCCTTATTTTGCAGCTGCCCCTCCTGCGCCCCTATTCCCTTGACCCTCCCTCTTACTCTGTCCCATCCCCTCTTGAAGCCCCCCACTGTCCTACTGAATAACAACTCTGCCAGTAGTGTGTTTCACCCAGCCACCACCCTCTCTGTAAAAAAGTGTCTTCTCATCTCCCTCCTGAACCTTTTGGTCTCTGTTATGCTGTTAAACAGTGTGTTAAATCATGAAAGTGCTGAAATTCTGATGTCTCTCATGGTGTCCCTCATTTCAGGGTCTGGTATCCTTCATTGTCCCTCATTTCAAGGGTTGGTGTCCCTCATTTCAGAGTCCTGAGGTTGACAGGTATGAGCAGTAGCCTACCGCTGCACCAATGGGACGGACCAATGCAGTTCTTTTAAGCCATTTGCTAGCTAAACCTTTGCTTCTGTGCATTCTTTTTTCTGGGGTGGCCACCTGTACTTTTTCTTCAGCCAAAGTTCCACGGTAGCTTGCTCACTTGTAGTGGTGCTCGGAATTGGCCAATTCTGATCTGATTTTCGTATTTAAGATTTTAGGAACTTCTGAATCCTAATCAGAATCCATTTCAAATCTAAAAGGACCTAAACATCTGAATCGAATTTGGAAGCCTAAATCCTAAACGCCTATGTAAAAAAAAAGTTTTAGGATTCCGTTTATAACTTAGGATTCTCAGACTGCAAATCTGAAAATCCTAATTGGAATCCAACAAATCCAATTCTGTTCAACAGATTCCAAACAACCCTATTCACTTGCCTCACTGGCCAACTGGCCATTTTCTTGTCAAGGCCCTTCTTCAGCCACAACCACAGCTGCAGATCTCCTGATTATCAGGGCATGCACCCAGCCAACAATATTGAGTGTCCTAGACCACAAAGTGGAGGACGTTGAACCCAATGGCCTGGATTCAAGCTACTGATCAAAAGGTAATGTAATATGAAAAGACTGACTTTATCAGTTTAACGTGTCATTCAGATGCCGATGAATTGAGCAGGACCGGAGTGTAGAACCCCACTGTATACAGCTGGATGAGAACGCAGTGAAATGCCTGTGCCAAGGGGCAAGATGCTGATGATCAGGATCTGTAGTGTCATCAACATTTGCCATCAAATTCAACGTGCAGGACTGATTCCTAATGGCCATGTTTTGCTCAAATCATTATTGCTGTGGACACTCAGAAATTCAGAAATATGCATACGAGGGGCTGCATTATATTTATGATGCCAAACCTCATTCATGATTGTGTAACCAGTTGCTCTTTTCAAATTTGATACCACTCTGTGATGATGCGTGTCTCACTTTAATTTGCCTGTACAGTCAATAGCTGCCAGGTTTGCTGGATGGTGTTACATGCAAAATACATGCAGAGAGTGCAGTTGTGTTTTAAACCGAGCAATAACTCTGTTTCTTTTTTTAAGATGGAAGGAAGAAACTGCCCTTTCTGGCTCCCACCACCCACAGACCTATCCCAGATGTAACCACATGTCCGGCAGTGATTTTGCTTCAGTCTCTGTCAGCCCCAAATCTGATCCCTGTCACAGAACAAGACCCACCTTTCCCACATGTTGACAGAGGACATGATCATCAGATGTCTGCCAGCCTGCCCTCATTTATTTATATTTACAAAAATGTAAATACTGTCCAGTCCATTGGCACAGTGATAGAGTTGACAAAAAAAAAGTAATTAATATTCTGAGATATAACATTTGAAAGTTTCAGATTTTCATTCGTCGGAGTGACAGAATTCCACACCTGTTAACATTTTACACACCTAATGACTGAAAAGTACATCCATGGCAGTAAGGCTAGCTACCCTATTAATTTCAAGCCATTACCACAATGGAAAATGCTGTCCACAAAACATAAACTGCACCATGCAATACCTCTGCAAAAAATGTATTGTCTGACACCTAAACACCATAATTTACATCTACAGGACATCCCATTAACACCCTCCAAATTTCAATTTAAAAGACCAAACCATTTACGAGATATTTAATTTGAAAAATTGTTAAAATTGGGCTATCTGGTCCCTCCAAATCTGGCCATCTAGTCCCTACCGATCAAAGAATCCCACAATCAAAGAATTTGCAGGCTTGCAATCAAAGAATTTGCAGACTCATGATCAAAGAATAAAAAATGGTAAAAATACATTTTTAGAGACAAATACATGAAACCATAGCCATGATTCAACATAACTAAGCCCCCTGAGCAGATCCCACCCTAGTTTGGCTTTATAAGTCACCCCTGTGCTAAGAAAATGGAATTTTTCATCAGGCCATCTAGTCCTTCCCTCGCGATCAAAGATCGCGATCAAAGAATCTTACGATCAAAGAATTTGCAGGCTCACAATCAAATAATTTGCAGGCTCGTGATCAAAGAATAAAATATGGTAAAAGTAAATATTTATGCAAAAATACATGAAACCACAGCCATGCCTCAATAGAACGAAGCCCCCTGAGCAAAACCCATCCTCATTTGACTTATTAAGTCACCCCTGAGCTGAGAACATATTTTTTTTCAAGTGACTATCTGGTCCCGCCCTTGCGATCAAAGATCATGGTCAAAGAATCTCACGATCAAAGAATTTACAGGCTTGCAATCAAAGATCGTTAGTGAGCCACGATCAAAGAATAAAAAACTTAAAAACTCTATTTTTTTACCATTTTGAAATAAACCACCGGCATGGCTCGATAGAGGGAAGACTCCTGAGCAAAACCCACCATAGTTTCACTTCAGAAGTCCTCCCTGAGCCGAGATATTTGAATTTTTCTGACTGCAAACTGAAAACAAGATGGCAGCTGTCACAATCAAAGAATTTCTCAGGATCAAAGATTCTTAGATCACAAGCCTACAAATTCTTTGATCGTGAGGCAGGACCAGATGGCCAAAACCCCATTCTTCTTTCGCAAAATAACCATATAAATTTTCCCATTGACTTATAATGGGAACTTAAAAGTTTAATAACTTTTGAATAGATTAATATTTTTTCACCAAATGAAAAGCGGCATGTTCCTTGACCCAAGCTCTTTCAGACACACTAAGTCACAGAGCAGCAGGCCATGCAACGGCCACACAGCACCATGGACAAAATCCGAAAAACTGCCAAAATAACTGGCGAAAAAGTGCATTTTTCAGCATTTTGCTACGCAAAAACCGTAAGTCTGACCAAAACTAAATTTAGCAAATCAATAGATCTACAACGTCCCACTGTGCCTGCCAAATTTCATGCAAATCTGTTGAATGGGTCCAAAGTTATTAACGTGCAAAATGTTGAGTTTAACGTAGAAGTGCCTTCATAACCCTAAATAATAGAGGCGACTATGTCCCTGTAATATATATATTCTATATCTATATCTATATCTATATCTATATATATCTATATCTATATCTATATCTATATATCTATATCTATATATATATATATATATATATATATATATATATATATATATATATAAATCCATTAAAGTTCTTGAGTGAAGCACCCTTTAAAGCCCACCAGTGGCTTTACTGAAATCCCTAAACCATCAGTTAGAAAACATTCTCCAAACAATGCTGGATGGAATTCGGGAACAACTCCCATCACTGATGAAGCAGTATGAAACAAAAGTAAAACTGGTCTTTACAGGGATATGCACAGATTCGGTATCTTTGAACAGTGTGAACTCTGTAATATAATAGAACTAACAACCACAACAGGCAGCTGGGAACCACAACAATACTGCATCACAACACTTTTGTAAAATTCAACTAAGCAGTACACTGAAATGTTTGCTGTTGTTTTTCACTGACGAGAAATGACAAGCTCAGCCCCTGACACCAAGTCTCCTTCTCCATAGGCAAAAGCCATCTGAGACTCAGGAGTATATTTAAAATCCTCTGTTACTCCATTTATACATAGTGTAAAAATCGATTACAGAGTAATCAGTTATTTCAAAATCAAATCTTACTCTGCATGTAAATCCCGCCATCAAGGACATGAGGATCGATGTCAGGATTGATCCAAGTACACCAAACAGATACACAGATTACCTAGGCATTAAAAACTGATCAGCATGTAAACAGTATCGGTGCCAGACTGGATTCCATGCACATGCCTGGTTGGCTGTTTGTAACACACTTTGCTTTGCATGAATGTGTTTTCTGTAACTGATTCGGTAGGATGTAAAACCATTTGCTGTTGAAGAAAATGCTTCCTGAACAACATGTAAACAAAAAAAGGATTCTGGCCCAATTACCAGGAATCTAAGACCAAGTAATGTAATCAGTCAGTGCTTATGTAACCCCTAGGTGGCGCTATCCCAAGGGCTACTACCCCTGCCTGCTGGGCAAGTAGCAGATTAAGGGGCCTGAGTTCTGAAACGGGTGCCTCCACTCGGAATTCAGGGTTGGTAGTGGTCAAGCTAACCTGGGCACAGCCCTCTGGGACACGGTAACCCCCTCTTTCCTTACTAGTGGCTGGAACAATACACAATAATCACTTTTACAATACCCCTGATACACGACACAAGTACCCACACTGGTTGCACTTACCACCAGGGCTTTCCTCTGGCTTGGCCCTGGGGATCCCCTGTAAAACAGGGTTAGACACAGCAAATAACAGCAGTACAGTACTCTAGCACAAACTAGAACCACAGTCAGGGTAACTGCAAAAAAGAGATCTGATTTATTTAAGGGACTTGAAAAAGGGAGGGGCGTAATCAGGTTAATTTGCATACAGACTCTAGCATTCAAACAGTTATGCATGCACTTCAGGGTCCATAAACAGTCACACACTTTGGGTACCCAGATGGAGAACGGTGGGCTAGGCAGGAATGTTACAGCCGATTGGGGCCCTGTGATAGAAGAAAACAACTTGCGCAACACACACTGTTTGTAATCCGGAGCCAGAGGGCTCAGTTCGTGATAAGAAAACAACAAGACACTCAGACGACACACTTTTAGATTAGGCTGTTGTTGCAGGGAGCTACCCTGATGATTACTCACAATACCCAAGACTGGACACAGGCTGGACGAAAATCGAGACAACAGGTGGTTACTCTGGAGTACCAGGAAAAGCAGGGCCCAAACGAATCGCTGAGGCATCATTCCTGTTCAAATGTGGAGCAAGGGGGGCTGATCCCCAGGCAGATCTCTCGTCGATGGCTTTCTCTGTGCAGCAGGTAGTCTAGCTGGGCCAATGTGGCAAGGCCCCGACCTAATGGAGATAAATTCGGATACAGTCCGTTTTGGGCTGGATACAGCTCCCAGCAAACAGAACACAGTTCACACAGTGGGGAACCAAATCATGACCCACTTTCAATACACAGCACATTTACATGTAAGGATATTCTACTGTACCAGGCAAAGTGCTCTCCGGTCACAATCGCAAAGTCTCTGCACAAACCGGGGATTCAAAAGCAGCTGGAAATCCTGACAGGCCGATCGCATTCAGCAAAATCTTCGGTCTTCTTCAGGTATAAGCCTGGTAGAAAATCAGTGGCTTACTTTGTTCTCACAAACTCGGATTTAGTCTGAAATAATTCTCTTTTCTCCCTCTCGGGGCAGGCAGGCAGATATGTAGGCCAAAACTTAGCCCTTTCACAGTTCTCCCAAGCAAATCCACTCAGGATTGCTGCTCAAAAAGCACTTGTGCTATACTCATTTCACTTTCCAGCTCAGAACTAACTGAAAATTGCAAGCAGTCTGAGATTTCCCCAAGATCCAGAAGATTTGGTTGGCTGATCTGTCTGTCAGTCATAACAAGAGCTCCCCCTTCAGTTGCAAAAAAGGTGCAAAAAAGCCCAAAACTACAATTCCTACAGATTTTGACTTCAGACAGCTCCTGTAGTCCTGCTACATTTTAGGTCCCACCACAGCTGATTGATCCAATTCACAGTCCCGGGCCAAATGGCGGGGATAAACAAGACAGTCCTTTCTGCAAAGAATGCAGGTTAGACAAACTACATTATCATTAACACTCTAAATGATTTTCGGCAAATAGTTACATTTTTCAACAGAGCTCCCTCTCAGATTACTTATGACTGCAGTCCAGGCAGCTCTTAAAGAGACAGTACACAGAGGCTATACAGGCATTCTCTGGCAATCACATTTAAACTGCTAAAACGAAGGACACCGACCTGGCAGTGCGCATTTAGGCAAGATCAAGGAAGACTTTTCGGGAACCCCCAATTGTAGCGGGGTTACATTTATATAAACCTAGTATGTGAAGGGTGAGTGCACCTAAGCACTTATAGCAAGTGTTGCTCCTTCAGCCATGTGGCCACTGCCATCTTAGCCCGCCTAACCAATACTTCTGGCAACAAGAAAGCTATAGAGGGACATAAAGCTCTTGTGTTATGTACAAATGTACTTACCGTCCTGCATCAGTAGTTAAAGACCTCTTCTTTATTATCCCCCTGTTCGCCAGCATAATAGTCCAGTAATTAACAAAGTACAAAAATAAACCTGTAACCCTGAAGGCAACAAAGCAATTAGGTGATATATCTGCAGCTCACTAGTTAAAGTTGGGTATCAGGCAATAATCAGTCCTATCCTTCCAATTTCATCTCCTGAGAATTGCTGGAAAAGTCCTGCTTGATTTTCAAAATTTTTCTCCCTGCATCATCTGGGTCATTGTAGATGAAAATTTTGCCGGCAAATGAAATATTGAAATAGCCAGTAATATCTTTCACATGTAGTCTGGTGGTTTCCCTGAGAATGGGCTTGGGCAAGGTGGGGTTAGATGGTCTGTTTCTGGGGGTTCAATCTATATGCCGTATGTTCGAGCCTGTTTAATCCAGACCCAGATTTGATTTCATCAGCTCCATGACATAACTCACCAGCTCCCGCCCTTCTGCACCAATCCCAATGGTCACATTAGAAAGAAATGCTCCATTTTCTAACTGTCCTAAATGCAATTGAATAATGTGATTCTCCTGAAGCACACCCGATGTAACTGATGCTGTCTTATCAGCTGTTGTTTTGGCTTGATGGGCCTCCATGGATATGAGCTCGATTTTTGTTTCCAAAACTGTCATCCTGTTATTGAATGTATCCAGTTTCTTATCTAAGTCTTTGATGGCGCATTCAAGGTCCTTAACTGCTCTATGAACCTCACTATTAGGCAGCTCTGGGTCTCCAATCGCTCCACCAGGAAGGCCACTTCGACCAGCTTCATCTAGTTGTTTGGCCTGTTTGCCATTCCCTGATTTATGGGGAGCCACTTGTCACAGTTTCCCCAAGTCGGAATGGTTGGCCTGTTTGCCTTTCTCTAATTCTTGGGGAGTCACTTGTCTCGGTTCCTCAAGTCTGAAGCATTCAATTTTGCTCATATGTACAGTCCATGAAGAAAGATACTGAATAACGGAATTGGCACTTGTAATACCAGTGACCTGGGCTCAGTGTTCAAGCCCAGCATGTCAGAGGGCTGGTGGGGAGGAGAACTGAACATCCAGAGAGCACTCACTTCCCTGGGGAAAGGAGAGTTGTTGGTTCTCTTGCATTACCGTACCTGGGTAACCACAGGTTGTATTGCCATTGTAGAGATCAGCTGGGAGGAAGTCCCCCATAAGAACGAGCCAGAGAGCCTTGAAGCGTTGGGGGAGTTTAAGCCTGATCTTTTGTGCCTGACTTTAATACATGTTACATTTTTAGTACTGAGTTCCAGTGATCTGTGAATTTTTTATTTTTAGTTCAAGGGTTACCAATCAAGATATGAACACCACTGCTTTGCTGAGCAGCTCCCTTGTTGTCTTTGTAGGAAGAAAAAAACTGACTCTGCAGCAGTGCATACTGAATTCATGCACTTGTCACCTTGATGCTGGCATCCTGAGGGAGGAGTGATACAATAAGGAAAATTCTCAACATGCATTGGGTGACACCACGGTGATGAAATGTAATGTTATTTTTGTATAGCGCCACCTCCTACAGGCTTGGGGCACTTGCCATAAAAACACAATGCAACAAAAATGATGTGATGATGATAAATACAAACACCATACTCAGAGAAATCAACAATAGTAAAAACCTATTGAGGTGCCGCCACAGCAAAGCCCTATCTCTAGAAGATCTAAGGTAATCATGCGGAACCTCCAGCAAGTTTTACCCATCAGATTGAAGGGGGCAATGTGAAATATGGACAGAGGAGGCCTTTAATGTGGCCAGGACCCAGATGATGCAGGGCCCTGAGGACCATCAAGCAAATCCTGAAGGTGATATGCCACCAGCTGCCTGCTCTATCAAGTGTGACTCCTGATGGGGGCATAGATAAAAAGTCTGCACCATGGGCAGAAAGCTAAAGCATAGAAGGGGTAAACAGCAAGTAAAGTGGTGTTGATGCCATGAGGTCATCCTGAAAGTTGATTGGGTACGGTTAGTGTATGGAAGGGGGAAGCATGAGCTGTGAATTAAAACAAAAATGTAAATATGGTTTCTGGTATATAAATGAAATCATGGCTGCAGCTTCTCTTCTGTAGTAGTATCACCACATCCCCTATCCCTCAGTATGTCAAAACCCCTAAACTTCACTCAGTGTCTCTCTCACACTATGAAAGCATGCAGTAACATTTCTAGATTGCCAAGAAATGCAGTCAAGATCTCTTAACTATATCAGATGTTGTACAGCTGTCTGCAGGGGGGAGGGGGGTCCCTTAGGGTAAAGCAGTTTAAGGATTTAAAAGTTGAAAGTACCACCATTAAATTAGTATTTTCTCAAGTGAATTATTTATTTTAAAGTGCAATTACTGTCCAGTAGAAAGACAGAGTGGTAAGAGCCAGCTGAGGTTAGATGCTGTTTGAAAGGATAGCTATATAAATCTAACTGTTTTTTTCTTAATGGGAGTGGGAGCCTTTTTTTTTCAGATTGATCTCAGATGGGCAGGAATCCTTGAAAAAACACACAACAAGGCAATAATCGATGCAACATTGTATTTGCTGTTCCCTGATGTGTCATTTCCATCCTTTTTATTGGTGCTATAACAACCTTGCGCACTCCTTCTCCACGTTGGTTGATTTAATCAACATAGAGGGCTTTTTCATGAATGACTGGTGTTTCCGCACAAGAGGGCAATCACTCATGCTCTTCTTGATGTTCAGCAGAAAAGTCTGCATGAGGGACTGAGAAATGCCAGACCATCCAGCTCGACTTCACAGCCTGCTGGTATCGCATAGGCTTGTTGCACTCAAGATCCTCACTGGGGCTTTTGCAAAGCACAGAAATTACATGTTGTGCTACAGCCAGGACAGAGGATTTCTGCAGACTGAGGTTACACAGAGGGAAGGACTCCCTTGCCAAAGACTCTGTGTTGTTAGCTGCTCTCACAGTACAGTGTTTTGCTGACTGAAAGAGACTTTGACAAGCAATACTTCTCTAGTGGGTAGAAATGCAGGATACCCTGGGCTAGATTTTGTAACAAAAAAAAATGTAGGGACTCTTATACTCCTCTTGTTGTTACAGTTTATGGGTTGCTGTGGCATTTTGGGTAGAGTTGGTTTTGTGAGATAGTAGTAAAAGTGACATTTAAAATATTATAAATACACTAACCCATCGCTATAACAAATGCCTTTGGAGCCATGTCCGCCATTCGTTATAGCTCCACGTTCTTTACAGCGAGGGATGCTATTACAGGACTTGCAGCAGGGGCGGGGGGTTGCTCAGTGTTAAGTGCACACGCTAATACTTTAAATCATTATCTACACTAAGACAGACCCTACTAGTAAATCTAACTAAAAACCAGAGGCATTTGTAACTATCCCATCCCAAAGCAACTCAGCAACCCTCCGCAAACCTCGCTTGCATCCCATATTATAGCATGCACGGAGATTTTGTCCCTGTAGCCTGCTCTTTGTCCATTGATTGCTGTCACACATAAGGTGCAAATTGCCCTCCTTATTCCTTATCCCCCCTTTAACTGCGGTAGTACAGGAAGACTGCCTAGGTTCCTGTTAATGAACTTAGGAAGATCTCTCACATGATGTCCTGCCGACTGAGATGATTCAACCCCCGAACAACAAGCGCTGAAAAGCAATCAATTTTTTCTGTTTTAGCACTGTACCATGCCATTCCATGTACAGTCCCGTCTGCTTTGAATCCACAAAGACACTAACTCTTTTGTTTAGTTTCTCCATACCCCTCTCATCGCATGCCACCACCACATACCGACCTCTGCTTGCATATTATACTGGAGGCTCTAGAAGTCAAGTCGGGTCATACTGAAAGTGTGTACCACTGTAGAGGCACCAGAAGAATAGGATCATGCCCAGTTACCAATCAGACAATAACTGAGTGATACCAGCTTTAATCCCCAATGAGCCTGCATGGTCCCTGGAGGATACTTTCACTGATACGAAATACGGTACAGTAAAGCCGTAAAAAATGCAGTACCCCTCGCAACTTTGAAGTAAGACGGGAGCCAAATGGACTGTTTATTATAGCCAAGAATTTGCTATAGCAAGGTTCGTTATAGTGAGGAGTTACTGTAACATAATTTCAACCAATCGGTGAGCCAGCCAATCAACCTGTGAACATTATGTATTATTTTTACTTTTCTTGTCAATTGTGGCTGTACAAGTGCTTGTCCCAGATAACTAACTAGTTAAAAAATAAATGAAAAGAAATCAGCACACAGAACCACTGTACCTCTTATCCTGGGTAAAGTGATCTCCTGTGCAGGAATGTTAGGCGTGGGGCATTCCACTTCACAACCAGGGGGAGGGCAGCTTTGTTTAACTTTTGAAATGCATAAAAAAACTTAGCGCATTATAAATCACTTTAGCTAGCTCAAATGATTTCTAATATGTTAACAGGGACTCTGCTGGGTGTCTCTTATGGTATGGTTTAGGCAGCCAGAACTGCTCAGCTTTGCTTTGCGGTAGATACAATTTACCATTATCTAAAATGTGGGATTTTTACACATAAAAAAGTATATATATTTTATGTCTAAAAACCACCCTCCTCTTGTCTTCATTTAAGGACAAATCTCTCTGACAGTTTTCTGTTAAGTGTATGAAACGTCTGTGGCCACATTTGTGGAACAATGTATGGTTTGCAGAGCAGCACAGAAGTGACTACAACACCAAAATGTGCCCAGAAGTGTTGCTTCTGTGGTGCTGAGCAGCAGTTAATCGTTGGGCACATTAGTGCCTGCCTGAGCTTGCACCCTTACCCCAGTATGTGAGTAGTGGAGGGGGCAGGGAGGGTTAGTGTGTCCCACTATGCAGCTGCCTCCAAGTAAAAGGCAGATATGGAACTTCGAAATGCTATGGCATGTGATGATGCAGAAAGATGGCCATTGCTGGGAAGAACATGTTAATATCGCAGTTCTGTGACACAGGGGATGGGCCTGTGAACATGGAAAAGGCCAGCCCTCCTGTCCAGTTTTGGATGCTTTGCTCACCAAAGCCACAGTATGCAATCTGCAAGGCCCTCCTCCTCCAATGTACCTTGCTGCCCTTAGCTAATACAGCTTTAACCCCCTGCAAATGGGGGTTCCCAAAAGACTTCCAGGAGCTTGCTTGAATGCTCCAAGCCTGAATGGTGTTTGGCGTTTAGCCATTTATCTGTAAGTGTTTTTAGAGCCTCTGGTACTGTCTCTTTAAGAGCTGTCTGCTTGCAGACATAATTAGTTTGTATGGGGGGACTGTGTGTTTCTCTGCTTGAGTACCACTCGAGCTGCTGCCAATTCACTCCATTTTGCAGTCACTAGGAGTGCAAAGGAACGATCTGAAAGATGTAACTGTTTGCCAGAAATCATTTAGAGTAATAATGAAAATACAGTTTGTCTAACCTGCTTTCTTTGCAGTCAGAACTGTGTTTGCCTAGTTCCCCATTCTAGTTTTGAACTGCTGAACTGGACCAATCAGTGTAGGTTAAGGTAGCTCTAAAATGGTGCCTTGGACAAATCAGAACTTGGACTTGTAATCTGAGCCAGCCGCAAGAGGATTGTATGGGCAGTGACTCTGGGAGATGTAGTTTGGACTTCGGCGCCTTTTTGGACCAACAGGGGCAGTCTATTGTGAGTGACAGCCAATCCAGCCAAGAACTGGGAGGAACTCAAAGGAAGTGCCCGGTTTTGTCTGCTGGAGTTTCAGTTGAGCTCTGGCAGTGAAGAGGGAAGGAGCCCTGTGCTTTTCCGGTGTGCAGTTTTAGTTGGGAAACGCGTGTAAGACCCCGAGTTCCGGTCCGCAGCTTGTGTAACTGCTTGTTAGGACTGAATCCATCCCGTGAAGAGAATCAAAGGATATCTGAAGAGTAGAAACTAGGCTCACCCTGTAGAAGACTGGAGAAATTGCTGAATTGCGCTCGGTCTGTCAGGAACAGAATCTGCTGTGTGTTCTCCCGGGTATTGTGCAGTAATTGCGATCGGGATAGAGAAGCAGCCTGCCTGATATAGTACTTTCTTTTTACCATATAAATGTGTGAGGAGGCTTGTGTAGCTCAAGTGAATCCTGCTGCCATTAAAGGACTTTTGCCTGTTACTGTTTACCATATAAATGTGTGAGGAGGCTTGTGTAGCTCAAGTGAATCCTGCTGCCATTAAAGGACTTTTGCCTGCTGCAGTTTGTCATATAAATGTGTGAGGAGTCTCGTGGAGCTCAAGAGTAGTCCTGCTGATGTTGAAGGACCCTATCTTGTTTGGAGGTCGTGAGTACTAAATCAGGGTCGCTCCCTGTTGAATTGCCACATTGAATCCAAATGGAATTACTACACTGCTGACTGTTTAACTAATTTTTCTTTTCTCTGTGTGAAAGGGCCCCTACCAGCTGCCACGGTTTGGACTATCCACTAGGGCTTGGGTACCCAGGGACAGTAACTGGTAGGGATAGGCCTGTGCACAGAGCCATAGGTAGATGAGTAAAGTGATAAGCTAATTAACCTGATTTCCCCCTGTCCTTGTTATATCCCCCTAAATAAATCAGAGCTGCTTGTTTCAGCAAAGTTATACTGCCTGAGGTATTTGTCTATGTTAAAGTATTGTACTGTGATTGTTGCACTGTATCTTCTTATTTTTCAGGGGGTCCCAGTGCCTGAACCAGTCCTGGGGGTAAGTGTATACTGTGAAGGTAATTCTGATATACTGTGTGGGCCACTAGTGGGAAGAAAGGGGGGTTGCAGTGTCCCAGAGAGCTGTGACCAAGTTAGTTTAACTATTGCAAACCCTGACCTCTGGGTGAAGGCACCCGCCATCGGATCCAGGCCCCTCAACCTGTTAGTGGCAAATCAGGCAGGGGTAGTAGCCCCTGGGATAGCGCCATCTAGGGGTTACACAGCAACTGACCTCTTCCCCACGCAGATGTCCACAAGTAAGAAGAGACCTCCCGTGAGGGATAGAAATGGAGACTGGTGCAGTCTGGGACACTCAGAGACCCAGGGGAAGCATCAGCCTGGGATGTTGCACCACTGGTGATAGATGGGGACTGAAAAGAAACCTAGCCAAGTAACTAGGCTTATGCCCACAAAATTTTAAGGCAATAAAGTCCACACATCAAGAATCCCAAGGTCTCCTTTCTCATCAGTGAAAAGGTAGAAAGGAAGGGGCCTGGATACTGGACCATCCCCTGCACTTCTTGGGACAGGATGATATGCCCACGTTTATCATTTGCAATGATGAGTGCAGAGGTCATACAAATCTGGATACTGCTATGAAAATGTTTTTATATTGCCCATTGGTTTATCTGTCTACCTTGTTAAATATGACTATTGTGATATTTGGTATTCTTCATTATCTGAACCATAGGTATCTGGCAGTGCAGTAATCATGTGATTTCTGTCGAATGCTTGTTATTTATGTTACAGCTCAGAGTGCCCTGAATAAGATCAGAGTTTTGTGATTTGCCTGTTAGTGGTAAAAGTTAATAACTGCTATCAGTTTCCCTTCAGGTGGTTTACCAAGCACTACTGTCCTTAAACGTTTCCAAATCCAGCCCTGACAGACTGCATTCTATGCTTCTCTGTATCTCTACCCTCACTATAGTCACTCCCTTCATCCACCTTCTAAACCTCTTATTACAATCCTACTCTGTCTCAAAGGCTTGGAAGTTAGCAAAGATGTTGCCCCTCCACAAAGGTGGTGACCCATCCCTCCCTGGTAACTACTGGGCCATATCTCTACTTTCCTCCCTCACCAAACTACAAGAATCCATTGTCTACTCCAGACTTTGCAAGTTCCTTTCCAACACTGACACTCTCCTGGTTCTATGTGATAACAGCAATTGCCGTTATGGTGAATGTACATTGCCGAAAATAAGAACGGCAATGTACATTCGCAGCAACAAAACTATACTTAAGTGTTTATTAGGGGCGCTTTGCCCATGCACCCCCTTCACCCTCCCTTACTAAAATAACAAATTTGGGGAGACGCATGTCGGGAAGGGGGGAGAACCATGACAAAAAAAAACACATGGGTGCAGAAAAGCACAAAATACTGTGCTCCAACTCAGTCCCAAGCCCTGCACTCTCCCCACCAGAGCCAGGCACCCTAACCACTGGGCCACTAGGCCAGCTCAGCAGCTTCTCCTCTTGCCACCCCCCACATACCTTAATGTTACCTTCCGGCATACTGCCGCTGGTCCTCTCACCCAGTACTTTCTGGTCAACACAGGCTCCGAGACTAAGTGGCTCATATTTGAGTCCCTCAATCTCAGTCGCCCTTTAGATGGGGTACCCACTCTCTCCCCCCCCCCTTCCAAGCAAGTTTCAGCAGGAATTATTCCACCATCTCCTCCCTACTGCAGGTCACAGACTCCATCCTCTCAGGGATGGACCAGGGTCATATCACTGCTACCATCTTTATAAACTTGGCTAAGGCGTCTGACTCTGTGTCAAACTCCCTACTCCTAAACAAGCTAGCCTCTGCTGGCTTGTCAGACTCAACAGTAAACTGGTTCCAATCCTACCTCTCCAACTGGCAACAGTCAGGTCAGGTAGGAAATGATCTCTCAGCCCCTCTTCCCATCCTCACTAGTGTCCCCAAGGGTCCACACAAGACCCTGTCCTATTCTCCTTCTTCATAAACAATCTCCCTCTGTCTTCACCAGCTCTCACATCCACATGTATGCGGATGATGCCATACTCTGTGCCTCTGGACCATCTTCTGCAGACATGCAAGCCCCCTCCAATATGATTTTAACAACGTCCTGAATTGGCTTCAAGCAGTGACAAGTGGTGTCCCACAAGGAGCAGTACTGCCCCCCTTAATATTTCAGATATTTATAGCCGATCTCTCCCTAAGCATTGATAGTTTTGTTTTTTTTTATTTGCCCTTTTTCTGGCAGGACCACCGGCAGCCATCCGCCCTGGTCATGGCCCCTGGAGACCTCTGCCACCGTCAATTGCTGCTGAGGACCCTCGGTCACCCCCGGCTTGTCCCCCAGAGGGTGGGGCCATGGGCCACCTTCGTGACCCCGGAACTGTGACTAGTCGGGGTCCCGCAGCGGCAGCGGCAATGTGAGTCTCTCCAGGGAGGGCTTCGTTGATCGGTGGTCCTGCCCGCCATCTTTTTCCCACCTGATTTTTCTCCCCAGAGGAGGCGGGGACGTGCAAAGACGCCAGCGTCCGCCCAGCCTCCTCCCCCCCGACGTCGAGCGTCAGTTACGTGGAACTCCCGGTTCCACCAGGGGTCCCCAGTGCACCGAAAGGCCTGCCGCCTCCCCGAGTAGGAGAGCTGTCCGTCCGGACGCTTCGATCCTACTCCCTCCCTCGTGCCGGCCCGACGAATTCGATCCACTCAACTCGGCTGCATCGCAGCGAACCACCGCTGCGCTGATGGGCCGGCTTTAAGCATTGATAGTTGGTCCATCAAGTACGCCGATGACTGTAAAATTGGTAGACCTTGTAAACCACGAGGATAATGAACTACTTCAAAAAGATTTAGACACTTTAACATCTTGATCAAATCACTGGGGGCTTCATTTTAATATAAAGAAATGTAGTGCCATGCATCTAGGCCCCAGCAATCAAGAATTCAACTACTTTGTATATGGCAAACAACTTAACAAATCAGAATGTGAAAAAGGCTTGGGGGTATTCATAACCAAAAATTTCTCATTCGATAAACAAATCACTGAAAAACGAGTTAGTGCTAACAAGGTATGGTGGTCAATACAACGTAAGTTTAGATTAAGAGACGAAACAGTACTTCTCCCCTATACAGAGCTTATGTTCATCACCTTCTGGATCACGCCTCACAACTTTGGTGCCCCTATATAAAAAGGACATTACACGCCTAGAAAAAATCCAGCGTAAAGTTACAAAATACATGAAGGGTGCCACCATCCTCCCTTATTTATTTATTTTCTGTTTACCGGGTAGGGCGTGCTATCCATAGAAATGACTATTTTCAGGCATGACCGAGGAGGTTACAAGGTAGTGAAACAATACATCAGTGTTTTACAGCAAGGATACAAGACAGTGAAATAGTCAGTTAGGTACAATAGCAACAAGATAACAGGAAAATACAACAACTGCAAGTACAATTAAAGCATGGATCAGGGTTGACTATAAAATGGACAATCATGAAGACAGGCTTAGTAAAATTAGATTAATGTCATTAAAAAGTAGAAGGTTGAGAAGTGACCTTATGTTGGCTGGATAAGTTATAAATGATAAATACCTTATGTCTGAGATAGGACTTGAATTCAAACAGATTAATATAAACACCAGAGGGCACCCACTACAATTGAAACCCAATTCCTCTTCTTCAAATAAGCGTGCGTATTTCTATTCCCAAAGAATTGTCAAACCATGGAATGCACTGCCCCATGAAATTGTTGTAAGTGAGTCAAAATTTACATTCAAAAACAGACTTGATATTTTTCTGTTGGATAACAACACATTAGATTATTACAGGTGATTGACAGCAGCATTACATGGGCTTTTAGCCTTCTGCTTTTTACTTTCCTAGTGAATCCTAGTATCTGCGCTGTCTTCTGTCCAGTATAGAACTGCTTATTTTTTTCTGAAGGGTAGAGTGCATGGACTGCTGACGGGACCAGAGGTTGGGGGGATTGATGTAAAACTGATAGAGTAAGGGAGGGTGAGGTGGCTACTGGGGAACAGATCTCACTCGACAGTGAAAAAAACGGAATATCAATTTTATTTTTGTCTGTGTGCACTCCATTTTGGTGGGCTGGGAAGAAAACAGCAAGTGTTTCTAACACTGTAGGGAATTCAGCTCTGACAGTCTCACTAACTGGATGGTAAAAATGGTGGCACTTACATTTTCTAAAATTCTAATTAGTGACTGTGGCTCAAGGATTTCTTTCACATCCTGCATCTAGGTTGCCAGCACTTATTTTTAGCCATGCATTAGACATTTCAATGCATGACTAAGGACCAATCAGAATGCATGATTTTCCTTCCCCATTTTATAATAAATTATATTAAAGCTACTCGAATGATCCAGCAGGAGTGCACTGAACTGCCCTGTTGACAACCCAGGCTCAAAAGCAGTCCCAGAGAGTCATGTCAGGAAGCAGACCAGGCCGAGACAGTTGCTGCCCGACAGTGTATCTCAAAGCATCTCAACTGGGGAGGGCTGGCGGTGGACTCCACCACAAAAGCAACCCCTGAGGCTGGGCCTGTGAGCTTGCTCCTACCACCAGGAGAGCTGTGTGTGTGCAAGGCAGTGAAAGGCATCACCCCCAGCAGGTGTCCTTCAGATGGTCCAGATTTCACACTACTTTGTCCATCTCACAGCCGACCCAAAGACTCCATCTACCTGCTGGCATCCTGGGTGGCTATATTCTTAGTAACCACATCCCCATACTGTCCCGCTTTTCCTAACTCAGAATTATGTGCCACAGCTTTATGAGGCGGTCCCATGGCAGAAAGCATCAAACTTTCCCTGTTCGCACTCTGGAACTTACTGTGCCAAATAATGTAAAACATTTTTAAAGCAAATCGTGTTTTGCCAGTTAAGAAATAGTCAACGGCTAGTGCTCTCTTTAAGTGTGTCTGATCCTGTTGTCCACTGACTCAGCTTTCCTACTTACCTTTTTCATTTCTATATTATTTTTACTTGTACATTTTGCTCACACCTCCACTGTCAAGCGCTGAGCATCCTCTGGTCTCCCACTAGTTGTCCAAGACTTCCTCCATCTGGTGGGACCAAACTGTTAAGGAATCAGGCCTTCATCCATGCCAGGGAGGTAGCATTGTGGAGCTTAATGCATATATAAGCATCCTGTCGATGTCCTGCCACCCATCTCTCACTGTTGTTAACATGTGCTGGCCGAGGCTGAAGGAGGGTCCTGGCCAGGTGGGCCTGTGGCAAAAAAAGAACTAGAAAACAAAAATGATTGCACTCCACTTACCCAGTCCTCCTTGGGCAGTGATGCACTGATCCAGACCTCCCACCCTCCTCACAGGAGGATGTTATCTGCTCAGAAGGAAGATCTTCCTCACCACCCCTACCATGGGAGTCCCAGGTCTCGAATGCAGACCAAGACTAGTTTACTCTATGGTCACTAAGCTCAAAATTGTGAAAGCGGTTTCAAGCTGGCCATTCTAAAATAACTAAAAAGAAGAATAGTTTGTAGGAAGGATTAGAACACAATGATAAGGATGTGCCACCCATCTTCACCACAACAGTCATGCAGCTGAAGAAAGAAAATTGTGAGATGCAGTCTTTATACCCACCTAATGACAATCATAGTTTGAAGGTGACGAGGTCAAACAGTTAAAGAACAGGAGTCTAATCCTGGAGTTATCAAGCTCAAATCCCACTATTAAGCATTGCTTGACCGCACTGTGCTTTAGTCCTCCCAGCTGTATGGTTGGGAAGAAGTAGGACACCCCCTGAAAATGAGATGCTCCATCTCAGATAGGCTATCTCATGGCAAATAAATTGTTAAAAAAAATTTAAAAAACAACACACTATCAAAAGTGCCATAGGCTAGCCCCTGAAGTCTGTCAATATTTTAGAAATGGGGAATCAGCTGCTGATGATACAATCATGAAAACTACAGCAGAATGTAAGTACAACTCTACTGAGACTGAAATAAACAAAAAAAGTTAAAAAAACATGCAGATGAAAAATTGGCATACTTCCAGCTATTGTTGGTGGAATCTTGTTATTTACAGCCATCAGCAAAATACGTGATACCTTGCAATACTTCCAGCTGTTATTAAAGCAACATTTAAGTATTTAGAGTGATCAAAATACATAAAAACTTGGCATGCTGCCAACACTCTTTCTGGCATTATTCATAGCATTCTAAAGACATTATGCAGACAGAAGAAAGGACGCATTACATCTACCTTAAAAGCACTGTGAGCATCCTAACACTGTGACTCACAAAGTGAAGTGCCTTCAGGCAGTCACCATTACACTTAAAGCCAGCAATAGCCTCGAGACACTAGCAGATCCAGTTAGGTAGCAAAAGATCACCTGTCAACCCATTAAGCCAGAAAATAGTAGCCACTTTTGTTTAATCTAAGCTTTAAAAGGGAACAATTTACATTTTTCAATAAACGTGTTTCCCATTTGAAATGCAACCACCTTCCAATTTTTTCAATTCAACTCAATATTTTTTTGATCATCCTTCTGACAATATAGTTAGTTAGAAAAGGTATATTATACAAAATACATTTGGAAAATACACTTCGTCAAAAGAAACAAAACATATATACTGTACAAATATACTAAATATTCATTTATTTATTTAAAAATGTTCCACCAGAAAGATACACTGAGCCGGGGGCTTGTTTCCAGGTGCAACCTGAGGGAAAGGGGAAGGGGAGAATACAGCAATGAAAAATGTACAATAAAATATACAGAAAATTCACATATACAGGAAAACACTGTATAGTGCAACAAGCAATAATTAAATGTAACCCCGACCCGCAAATGGGGGTTCCAAAAGTCTTCCAGGAGCTTGCCTGAATGCTCCAAGCCTGGGTGGTGTTCGTCGTCTCAGCTGCTTAACTGTGGTTGCAAGTGAGTGCTATTTGAACCTCCACATACTGTCTCTTTAAGAGCAGTCTGCTTGCAGACTTAATTAGTTTATATGTTGAGACTGCATATTTAATGCTCGAATCCTGCCTGAGCTATGGAGTAATCGTTCCATTTTGCGGTCGCTGAAGGTGCAAAGGGAGCCCATCTGAAAGCTATAACTGTTTGCCTTTAATCATTTAAAGCATCAGCAAAATTATTTAGTTTGTCTAACCTGCCTTTATTGCAGCTGGGACTCTGTGTGTGTTACCGCTCCATTTTGGACCTAAACTGCTGTGCTGGGCCAATTGGGTTAAGGCAGCCCTAAAATGGAGCCTGTGGACGAATCAGAACTTGGACTCTTAATTTGAGCCAGCCACAAGGGGATTATATGGGCAGTGACTCTGGGAAATGTAGTTTTGACCTTGGCACCTCTTTCTACCAACAGAGGGAGTCTTATTGTGAGTGACAGCTGAATCAGCCAACAGAATAGTGTGGAGCTAAAGGAAATGCCCTGCTTTGTGACTGGAAAGATCAGATCAGTTGTGGCAGTGAAGAGAGAAGGAGCTGTGTTCTTCTGCAGTGTATAGTTTCATGCGGGAAGTGCATGTGAGGCCCTGAGTTTCGGTCTGCAGCCTTTGTGAGTGCCAGTTTGGACTGAATCCAAGTTGTGAGGAGAAAGAAGCACTAGAAGTGTGGTAACCAGGCCCACCCTGTAGAAGACTGGAGAAATTGCTGGATCACACTCGGTCTGTCAGGAACTGAAGCTGCTGTGTGTGCTCCCAGGTATTTTGCAGAAATTGCGATCGAGATCGAGGAGCAGCCTGCCTGGTATAGTACTTTCCTTTTACATATAAAAGTATGTAGTGCTTGTGGGGAATCGCTATTTCAAATCCCCTGTACAGTGAATTGTGTGCTGAAGCCGGAAGTAAACCCCAGCTTAATTTGGACTACATCCGTTTGCTATCAACTGCAGTGGGGTCCAGTCACAAGGACCTTGTCCTCATGCCCTGCTCTTCTGGCAATCCAGAGGGACATTCTCCATCTGATCCTCAGCTTGGTGTTGTGAGTACAAATCAGGGTATTCCCTGCAGCTTGTTTTTCAGTACAAGTGTGTCATCCAATTCTTGTTGTTTCACTGTTTCATGGACTGAGCCTCCAGCCCGGATTACAATTGGGTGTTGTGTATATTTTCTTCTACAGGGCCCTATCCATCTGCACCTGCCAGCCAACCTGGCAATGGACCTGACTAGCCCCTACAACCTGGGTACCTAGAGTGTAACTTTTCAGCCCCTGTATGTGTGCACAGTACTGTGATTTAATGCCACCAATTAACCTGATTTCCCCCTCCTGTGTTACTGCCCCCTAAATAAATCAGATTTGTTGTTGTTATACTATATACTGTCTGTGGTGGTGGTACTTATGGAAACAGTATTGTGTTTTGCTGTGTATGTTGTTTAACCTTATTTTACAGGGGGTCCTCAAAGACGTGCTGCAGAATCAGTCTCGAGGGTAAGTGGTATCTATATGAGTGAACAGTGTGTATACGTGGGGTATTGGGGCTGTAACTCCGGTGTACTGTGTGAGCCACTATAGGGAATGAAAGGGGGTCTCAGTGTCCCAAATGGCTATGACCAAGCTAGTCTAACCTCTACAAACCCTGACCACTGGGTGGAGGCACCCACCATAGGACCTAGGCCCCTCAACCTGTCCGTAATCAAACAGGCAGGGGTAGTAGCCCTTGGGATAGTGCCACCTAGGAGGTACATAAATACTATATATATTACTATGTAAATATAGTAGCATATTTATATTCATATATAAATATGCTACTATAGTTACTAGATAGGTAACAATATTTGAAAAAAGTGCAAATTATAAGGATCTGAAAAACTAGTACAATGTGACCCTTCCCATTTGTTTTAAATCATTCTCAGAAGTATGTAGTAGGCAGGCTGCCTCCAAGCTCAGCCCCCAATCTAAAAACCTCAACTCCAGTCCCCTTGCAGCTGCCCAGTTTAAACCAATAAACCAAAATGGCCTTCTGATAAATATTAATTCAGAGCCAAAGGACTGGGGCATTTACTGGTGTGGCCTTGTATGTGCATTTCTGTTTTTGCACTTTATACCTGCTCTATGGCACTTTGTGAACAGAACTGTGCTACACTCATTTGATTGACTTTGTTTTTTTAAAGTGTATAGACTGTACGTATGATGGGCATCATTTTAATAAAAATGTATCTTTTTTGCAGCAAACCTTTGATGCCTACAATCAATCGCTTAATTACTGCCTTTTTCTCTTTGAAGGCAGAGGTGCTACTCATGAAACTGAGGCAAATGGGTGCAGAAATGAACAGTGAAGATGCCTTGTTGCCATCGTCAAATGGCACTGCACTAGGAGCTGTTGATAAGGTAAAAAATCTGGGCATCACTGTAGATAGTACTGACATTAGAACATCAGGTGCCATCTTTTGTCTGCAGTGGTTTTTACCATCTATCGAATATCACTTAAGTCATGCCTATCTTGCACACTCTGACTCGGAAACAGTAGCGCACACTTTTCTTACCTCCTATTTGGATTACTGTAATGCTCTTTACTCTTTACCTAGGGCCATCTGCAGGACTGGTGCATTGCTTTCAGTTCATGCAGAA
Source organism: Neoceratodus forsteri (assembly GCA_016271365.2). Taxonomy (NCBI): domain Eukaryota; kingdom Metazoa; phylum Chordata; order Ceratodontiformes; family Ceratodontidae; genus Neoceratodus; species Neoceratodus forsteri. The sequence continues at coordinate 764,189,322 of CM028135.1, forward strand.
CTTTGCAGCCTGGCTGATAGCTTGGATCCCTAGGTCCAGGCATATCATGCCAGTTCTGCAGGAACTATATTGGTTGCCAGTCAGTGGTGCATCAGCTTTAAGATAAGTTTAATTTACGAAGTCCTGTACGATCTGGGCTCCAGCAACCTGAAAGACTCTCTGACCAAATACACCCCCATCTATCCTTCTCATTCCTCCACGGTGGGACTTCTTGGGATTTCATGCTACCGCTTAAAGTTTTTGGGAGACAGAGCTTGCTGTGTGGCAGCTCCTGTTTTGTGGAATGTGCTCCCGGTTTTGATTAAAGGGACCCCTCTCTGGAATGTTTTAAGGGTTTATTGAAGACCCCTTTCTTCTTTCAGGTGTCTGAGACCACTTAAATTTAAACTTAATTTAATGAAGATGGGGGATGATATGCGTTTATGTTTTTATGTGATTTACTGCCAGTTCCTGGTCTGTTTTTTACAGTGCTTTATTAATAGTTTTAACTTGCTGTCTAAATGGCACTTAGAGCCTTGCATAGGTGCCTAACAAATTAACTTGCCTTGCCCTTTGATCATACTGAAGTGTAATAACATTTGTTTCATTAACAGTGCTTTCTCAGAGCTACCCACTCAGGTACCACACCCTGCATCACCACACCCCCTTCCTGCACTAAGCACGTGCTTCTGTGTGTGACATCCCCAATTTCAACAAACCTACTGGGTCTGACCAAAAAAGAGAGCCAACTAACCAAGAGCCCTTGCTTAGAATCAAACCTGGAACCCTAAGAAGTCAGCCACTCTAATCCTGTGACTAAAGAGAAATTCCTACTAGCTGGAAAGTTAGGCTTAGTACCAAGGGCCTTGTGTGGGAGGGAGGAGCACACCTCCCCCTGGTCTGAGGATACCAGCCTGGTTTTCCATTGTGATGCTGACATGCTCTCCCCACTGGCAACCCTCCAGCAACTCAGGCTCATTCTAGATCTGGGGATTTCATTTAAATCGAGTGCACCTACTGCAAGTGTATGTGTAAACTGAGAACATGGCAAAAGCATGCAAAGGTACTCTGATGGGACACATGGTTCGTGTACATGTACCTGCCTGAGAGTGTGTGCAGAGCAGTACCAAATGTACAAGATTCTGGAAATAAACTGTGCCCTGACTGCAGAAAGATCAGAGGATTTCCCAATAGGAGAATGATGTGTTTTACTATTGTTTCTGCTGAGGAGAGGTAGTGTTCAGCTCTACTTGTGTCAATGATCGAGTCCCACCACAACCTCCTGGTTTTGCCACTGAGGCTGCAGCACATGGCTTGTGAAAGGGGGTGAGGATGCCAGTAACATAATCTAGATTAAAGCTACCAGACAAGATACTTACCAGAGAATGTGTCCCAATATGGACAAAAGGTACTCCGAACAATATTTAGTTAACTTGCTTTCCTTCTGATGGAGGATTAGATATCAATGGCCTATGCATTGAATAAAACGTTTCTGCTTTACTGCAACTGGAAGCCTGTGTGCCCTGTCTGTGACTACCTAATGGGAAGAAAAGTGAAGTGATGATGTGGAGGAATGCACTCAAGATTAACAGGTAAATTGGGGAACTGTTAATAAATTAAGTTTTGAGCCAGTCACCATGAGCACAAAAGAATGCCCAGCTGTACCACAAATACTTTATCTGCAAGTTACTGAACCCCCCCCCCACCCCCATGGTACACCTAATGACTGGTGTCACTTTACCAAGTTTTTTCTTGTTAATGCTGCATCCGCTTGGTGCAGGATATCCTGTGACCTGACCCCCAGCCCTGTCACTTGGGTTCTCAAGGACAAACCATCCTTAACCTGGGCATGTTCCTCCACAGGCTTGTCCCCCCCCCCCAATGGCAGAAGTTGGCAGGCCCCCTCAACCCGCCAGTGAAACAGATCTGGTTTTGGCTGAGAGAGTGCCCTGACACCAGTGTGTGCTATGGCACTTTTTTGTTTTAGTGCCCAGTAATGCAGAATTCTTAACATCTATTTGTTTATATCTAATTATTTCAATAGGTACACCATGTCATCCCTGAAAAAGATGCTATACAGGGAGAAACATCAGGGGTGTCTACCTAGGACATGGTGATCTATTTGTGAATCATGATGAAATAAAGAAAATTCAAAAGATATTTATTTGGATTTGCCTGATTTCCTACATTCTTCTTTCAAATATGGGTCTGCACTGGCCCCCAACCTAACCTTTCTGGTTGAACAATTTTGTCATGCTGGGAAGGTACCCCGGGGACCACCTTGTTTTTTTTTGAACTGAGGCCACACTTGACCTTACTTTCAGCAGTGGGTATGAGGTTATCTCCAGTGTAAAACTCAAGGAACCGGTGGGAGGCTGTAACCATAACCAGGTAACCTTCTCCTTGGGGACAGGAGAGACTAGCTGCACCTCAGCCACCAGGACCAGAAACTTTAAAAAGATAGACTTTGCCCGGATGAAGAACCTGATGTCCATGGGTCCTGGTGGCTGCGTGATGCTGGTGATGCAGAGCACATGTGGTGTTGCACTGAAGAAGGTTTTACGAAGCCTCAAAGGTCTGAATTCCTGTAAGTAATAATGGAAACATGGCAAAAAAGTGTCTCCTAGCCCCAGCTCAACAGGGACCCAAGACAACTAATTCTGAACAACAAGAAGGTCTATGACTGCTGAAAAAAGACAGGTTGCATCCAGGCCTAAGAGGAGTACAGTATAAAGCAGCACTGAGGAACTGCAAACTTGGACTTAAGACAGACAAGGACAGAATGAAAGCCAGGATAGCAGCTAGAGCTGCAGACAACACCAAAGCCTTGTTATACTACATACAGTAAATGGAAGTGGGACGGTGAAGGATTGGATTGGGCCCTTGATAACAGGGGAAGGGGGAGGGACCCAGGCGAGAACCAGAGGGGATGACTACAAATTTTAAAGAGCACCATTTTTAGTGCTTCCATGAAGCCCCACGCTGGTGCCTTACCCTTCCTTGACTTAAAACAGTCCATATCATGAATTTTTTTGAGATTGAAGGGGAAAGTATCAGAATTCTTTGCACAGAGAAGCTGGCTGCCTGCCCCTTCCTAGTACTGCTAGCTGAAAGCTCCACCCCCATGCTCCACTGTGTTGTGACGTACTTGTTTGTACAGCGCAGAGTGTGCTACATTGGTATGAATGGGAGCAAGTTTTCAAATCTTTTTTGCCATATTTTAGAAGTGCACTGGGGTCAGTTCAAAGCCAATGCTAAACTAACAAGAGGAGGGAGCAGTGGATGAGATCGGAAGACTAGAAGAATGACTGGTGCAAGTGTGGGCACTGCCTGGCACCAAGTGGGAGGTAGGTGGGACTGAGGAAGACAACCACAAAGAAAAACCTATGGGTCCTAATCTGTCTAACTGATGGTCACTGGCACATTCTGGTCCTGCTCTGCATGGATGTACACTGGGCATGACCACGGAGTGAGTGAATGAGTGACAGGACTGAGTCCTGCTGGAAGGAGCCATGACAGTTAGGCACAGATTGAGGCATGGGGGCCTAAGGAGGCCAAACAAATATTAAAAAACAGGAAACAAAGTAAGGATCTACTGACTGTGGAGCTCCTCTTGTTGCAGTCGAGAAGAAATAGAGCTGGGTCATTACAGACCAGGGGTTAAAGCATGAAAAGCAGTGCACAACTGTTGTCAATAGAATGAGCAGAATGCTGTGGTGCATCAAAGGAAGGGGGGGGGCAGGGACCTAAGAGTAGGGGATATCATCTTGCTACTTTACAAGGCCCCAATCAGGCCCACCTGGAGTACTGCATGCAGTTTTGGTCTCCTCGTTATGAAAAGGACATAGAGGCAGTTGAGAGAGTTCAACATAAGGTCACCAAAATGATCAGTGGAAAGACAAAACTATGGGGAGAGATTGCAGGCCCTTAACTTCTTCACCCAGGAGAAAGGGAGACTGAGAGGGCACATGATTTTATTTATTTATTTAGTTTTTGTTGACCAGGTAAGTGCACTAGACAAATCCTGCCTATTTTCAAGCACGACCCGGGGGAGGGGGATACAGATGAATGCCAACTGACCTTGCGCCAGATTAAGCTGTTGGTGGTATTTTTAGTGAATGAGGAAAATTTGGCCAGGACACTGGGGAAATTCCCCTACTCTTTTCGATAAGTGCCATGGGATCTTTAACATCCACCTGAACTACCACCAATCCAGGCCGATGGGACCTCGGTTTAATGTCTCATCCGAAAGACAGCACCTCAGAAGTGCAGCATCCCTCTCATGCTGCACTACAGTGTCAGTACTGGGATATTAACCCAAGTGCCAGATGTGGGAACTGAACCCACAGCTCTCTGATCTCCCGGCCTCAGAGGCAAGTGTGCTACCTACTGAGCCACTGACACTGTTATGATGTCAGTCCTTTGCATACTCAAGGGTAGCGTCTGGAGAGGTTTGCTCTGGCCTCCTGCAAAAGGACACATGGACATGCCCTGAAAGGGAACAGGACATTTTTGCTAACTGGCAGGAGTTAGTAATGTTCCTATTAACAGAAATGAAATTCATACTTCCAAATTATCTATATTTAATTATAACTGAATAAGTTGCAAAAAAACTTAGTTAATGCTCCAGTTAGAGTCAAAGTGAAAAAAGTTGGGAAATGAGGCATTAGGGTCTCCAGCCCTAACACCCCACCCTCCAAACCAGCCAGGAGCAGGTTATGCGTGTGCCTTGGGTCACAAGCCCAATGCTTCACACTTTGCTAATCTATAAAAACTGTCAGATGCGTAGACTTTATGAGATTGGAGTGCAGGTTAGGCTTGAGAAGCACAAGGCACACCCCACACCTGCTCTCCTGCCTGGTTTGGTAGGGTGGGGTGTTGGGGCTGGAAACCCTAATGCCTCATTTCCCAACGTTTGCCACTTTGACCCTAACTGGAACATTAACAAAGAGTTTTGCAACTTATTTCCTTACTTTTTGAGATAGTATAATTGTATCCTTATTTTACTGCGGGAGCGCAGGGTCCTTTAGACCCTGTGCTGCCATCCCTTCGTAGATGCATATATGTAACTGTGGAAGAAAAGGGCTGTCCGGGCCCTGCGCTTCCATTTATAGGACAACAGTGACCATATTTTCAGCACAGCCACTTTATTACACCACCTCAAGTACCCGGTACAGAAAATTTTCGAATCCCCACCAAAATGTAATTCTGCACAACTGCAACACCATTCCGCGCCACAGGTGTGAAAACATATGTTAGGCAGGATTTGAAAAATGACAGCTGTGACATTCATGAGGTGGGGTAATAAGAAGGCTATGTGGAAAACCTGAGGTCAAAATATTTAAAATTTCCAAAGTTGCAAGCGTGCATAGCGAAATTGCAACGAATGGTCATAACTCCGGCATTTTTTCGTATTTTAACCCCAAATTTTCAACATAGTCTTCTTATGACCCCAACTCTTAAACTCCATAGGTGAATATTTTCAAATCTGTGCCAAAATGGCATTCTGCACCATAGGTGAGAAAACACATTTCGGACAGGATGTGAAAAATGACAGCTGTACTGTTCATGAGGCGGTGTGAAGAAATGGCTATGTTGAAAATTTAGAGTCAAAATATTGAAAATTATCAAAGTTATGTGCGTGTAGAAAAAATTCAAGCACACACTCATAACTCAGCCATTTATAGGATTTTTTTCACCACATTTTCAACATGGCCTTTTTGGGACCCCTCCTTAATGAACGCTGGTGGTGAAACTGCGTTATTTGGTCTCAAAAGGTGATTTCGCACAGCGACTGCAAAATCACCTTATGAGCTCAATTAACGAAATAACAGTACCACTGTTCATGAGGTAGGGTCTCAAAAAGGCCATGTTAAAAATTTGGTGAAAAATTCTTAAAAATTGCAAAGTTATGAACATAAGTTCAAAACGCCATTGAAATACATTGTATGGCATTTACCTTTATTCCTCAGTTCATAGTTTAGCTTTGAAGAGTGCAGATGTGTCTCTGTCCACACAAGATAATAGATTTCCACATTGGCTGGTATGTATAAGGTAAGGGGGGTTGGGAGGTGGGTGCTCAGTGGGAGGGTCAGGATGGGGAAGGAGTGAGCAGTGATGATGAGGGACTGTTTACGTTGTTTCAAGTTAAAAAAAGACATCTGGGGACGGTTTTCTTATTGCAGGTACTATTAAATTAAATAAACCATCTAGGGGCACTGGAGATGGGCTCATCAGTGTCCCACTCTGCTGGGGGGGGGGGAGGTTTCTAAATGCTGACATGGGGATTGGGCCCCTTGGTGTCGGCTACAATTATTTGAATAATGGGCTGTGGCGGGGGGCATCCGACACCAGGGGTGAGTATCCTGGTGTCGGATGGTACAAATATAAATAAAAAAAAAATGGAGCAGGAAAAATTGACTGCAACAAACAATGGTGTTTCAGAGGCCTGACATATAAGAAGACAAAAAAAACAAAAGAAAAGATGAGATTAGTTGTTTAAATGTATAGTCGAAATTGTAGGATTGTGTGGGATGGGGTTTTAAAAATGTGTTAATATATCATTGTTTTCTAGAAATGGAAAGTGGAAGGTGGTACATTGTTTTCATGTACCAAGATAGGTGCCTATGTAACCCCTAGATGGCGCTATCCCAGGGGCTACTACCCCTGCCTGATTTGCCACTAACAGGTTGAGGGGCCTGGATCCAATGGCGGGTGCCTCCACCCAGAGGTCAGGGTTTGCAATAGTTAAACTTACTTGGTCACAGCCCTCTGGGACACTGCAACCCCCCTTTCTTCCCACTAGTGGCCCACACAATATAGCAGAATTACCTTCACAGTATACACTTACCCCAAGGCTGGTTCAGGCACCGGGACATCCTGTAAAATAAGATACAGTGCAACAATCACAGTACAGTACTTTAACATAGACAAATACCTCAGGCAGTATAACTTTGTTGAAACAAACAGCTCTGATTTATTTAGGGGGATATAACAAGGACAGGGGGAAATCAGGTTAATTAGCTTATCACTTTACTATCTACCTATGGCTCTGTGCACAGGCCTATCCCTACCAGTTACTGTACCTGGGTACCCAGGCCCTAGTGGCTAGTCCAAACCGTGGCAGCTGGTAGGGCCCTTCACACAGAGAAAAGGAAAATTAAACAGTCAGCAGTACAGTAATTCCATTTGGATTTAATGTGGCAATTCAACAGGAGCGACCCGAATTAGTACTCACGACCTCCAAAGAAGATATGGTCCTTCAATGTCAGCAGGGCTACTTTTGATCTCCAAGAGACCTCACACATTTATATGGTAAAAAAAGAAAGCACTATACCAGGCAGGCTGCATCTGTATCCCAATCGCAATTACTGCACAATAACCAGGAGAACACACAGCAGATTCAGTTCCTGACAGACCGAGTGTAATTCAACAATTTCTTCAGTCTTCTACAGGGTGAGCCTGGTTTCTACTCTTCAGAGATCCTTTGATTCTTTTCACGGACGGATTCAGTCCTAACAAGCAGTTACACAAGTTGTAGACCGGAACTCTGGGCCTTGCACGTTTTTGACTGAAACTGTGCACTGAAGGAGCACAGGGTTTCTTTCCCCTTCACTTTCAGATCTCAAACTGAAACTCCCAACAGACAAAACTGGCACTTCCTTTGAGTTCCTCCCAGTTCTTGACTGGATTGGCTGTCACTCACAATAGACTGCTGCTGTTGGTCCAAAAGGCACGAAGTCTAAACTACATCTCCCAGAGTCACTGCCCATACAATCCTCTTGTGGCTGGCTCAGATTATGAGTCCCAAGTTCTGATTCGTCCAAGGCATCATTTTAGAGCTAGTTTACCCCACACTGATTGGTCCAGTTCAGCAGTTCAAAACCAGAATGGGAACTAGGCAGACAGTTCTGACTGCAAAGAAAGCAGGTTAGACAAACTGTAATTTTATTATTACTGTAAATGATTTCTGGCAATCAGTTACATCTTTCAGACAGGTTCCTTTGCACTCCTAGTGACTGCAAAAATGGGGTGAATTGGCAGCAGCTTGAGTGGTACTCAATCAAAGAAACACACAGTCCCCATACAAACTAATTATGTCTGCAAGCAGACAGCTCTTAAAGAGACAGTACCAGAGGTTCTAAAAACACTCACTGATAAATGGCTTAAGCAGCCAAACACCATTCAGGCTTGGAGCATTCAAGCAAGCTCCTGAAGTCTTTTGGGAACCCCATTTGCGGGGTTACACCTTCCTGGCTTGGGAAAAGCTTGACGTCCGTGTCAAGCAAGTACCTATAAGTTTCAACTGCAACCATATACATTTGCATTAGGCTCCACATGTAATCATCAGTCAATACATCATTTTACCAAGAACCATTTCTGAAACATTGCAGTACGTCACTCTTTACACAGTATAACACACACATTGTACCATAACTCAAGTTATTACCTCTTGTACATGAAACCTGAAGAGAGGGAACCCTTCCCTATCAGTTACCTTGGGGCTGGACGGGGCAAGGGCACCATACTTAGAGGGCAACACAAGTAACTTGGAGTTAGCACTAACGCCTCAGTTTGGGCAATGAGCTCGGGACACATACACTCCTTTATGGACAACATTGAGAGGCAGGTCCACTGGCGGCCCAGGGAATCATAACTGAGGTGCACCACAGGCTTTACAGCTCGACCAGTCTTTCTAGGGGGAGCTGTTACAGTCTCTGCACTCTGAGCCTCATTTTCAGCATTGTTCTCACTTGTCAGGGGAGTCTCCATGGGGTAGAGAGGCTAGAACTTGGGGCACTTTCAGCTCCAGGAGTTACAGTTTCTGAGTCCACAACATTTGGCTGCATGGAGAGCTTTCAGACACTGGCAGTGGACTGTCAGGGCACTCAAAATACTCTTCTTGTTCGGGTGTATCACCAGTCTGCCCAATCTATCATTTTCTCCCTGAAAGCTCAAACAGTTCAACCATGCACAATGATTCCATTTCATCTGATCTGATGCTTTGCACTTCACTTCTGGGAGCATTGGTCCAGGGATGAAGCTGGGGCATAGACAGTCCAGAAGGCCCAGCTTTGTCTCCAGTATTGACTAGGGATTGCCCTGAAACAATTGACTCAGTTCGTAAGAAGGATAGTATTCAAAGTCACTCTCACTTTCTTCTGATATGGACTGACAGTCATGCTCAACTGGGACTTGTGCAGGGGAACACTTTAACTCTGCTTCTGTAGGTGCAGACTTCCTTGATCTTTTCTTAGCAGCAGCTCTAGTCACTGGTCCAGAGGGGGCATCTTCTGGGGCTCAGACTCAATCAGGATTTGTCCAATGGGTAGTAAATGATTTCTATGCATTGTTTTTACATCTTTTGAATTGTTCTCAGGCCTTACTTTGTACACTGGCAGATCATCTAGTTTGCCCACTACAATGTGAGGGAGATGGTGCCATCTGTCAGCAATCTTGTGTTTGCCATGCAGTCCCAGATTTCTTAGCAATACCGATCTCCCTCCTGGAGTTCCTGTGCTTTCACCTTTTATCATACCTTTCTTTGTTGGCCAGATTTCTTTTGGCAGCCATGGTTTGAGCCAGTTGGTACGCATGAGTTAGCTGGGCTTTAACTTTGCACATACTGTAAATAGTTGTCAGCTTGAACCCCATCAGGAGAGACCCCAAAACACACATCTACCGGTAGTCGAGCTTCTCTTCCAAACATCAGGCGTAGGGGAGAACCAGTGGCATCACTTTTGGTGCAGTTATAAGCATGTACCAGGGTGCTAATTTGTTGGCTCCATCTAGGCTTGTCCTTTGGGTGCAGGGTGCCTAGCATATCTAGCAAAGTGCGGTTGAACGTTCAGGCTGTGGGTCCCCTGGGGTGGTAAGGAGTGGTTCTGGACTTTCACTCCCCACAGAGAAAGCATCTCTTTGATCAGACGACTCTCAAAGTCTCTCCCTGATCAGAATGGATTCTTTGTGGAGCCCATAGTGAACAAAAAGTTTTCTACGAGTACTTTGGCTACAGTGGATGCTTTCTGGTCTTTGGTGGGAAAGCTTGGGCATATCTCGTGAAATGGTCAGTGACCACCAGCACATTACTGATATTTCTTTGATCTGACTCCAAACTCAGAAAATCAATACAGACCAGCTCCATGGGTGCACTGGTGGTTATGTTAACAAGGGGGCAGCCCTCTGGGGCAAAGCTTTCTCTGTAAGCAGCGACTACAAGTTCGTATGTGTTGCTCCACATCAGCCCCCATCTTAGGCCAATAGAATCTGGATCTCACCAAGTCAAGTGTTCTGTCTATACCAAGGTGCCCCATGTGGTTGTGCAAGGACCTCAATACTGAGTCTCGAAGGCAGTGGGCAGCACCAGTTGTTGTTTGTCTACTTGTCCCCTCTGTCTACTGTTTTCTATATAACAGTTTATTGATCAGTTTCAACTTAGGACCTTCTTTGTATAACAGTGCAGTTCTCAAATCAGTGGAGTAATTTGGACACATCTTTTCCTGCATAGAGGGCTTCTAAAGCTGATTTGATCATAGGATCGCGGATTGAGCCCCCATACTGTCATTGTCCAGCTGAGGCAGTGCACCAATGTCTATTGCAGAAAAGTGGCAATAAGCAGCAGGTATGCAATTCTCAGAGGGTCCCAAGCAATCCACCATGCAGTCCACTGCGTCCGTGGACATTTGTTCCTCCCTGTCAAACTTCGGCAGAGTGCCGAATGTCAGGTTCTGCCAATCGGACCCAATCATTCTGGGGAACAGGCCTCCGGGAGAGAGCATCAGCATCTATGTGGTTCAGACCTGCTCGGTATTCGAGAGCATAGTCATATGTAGATAATGCAGAAAGCCACCTGTGGCCAGTGGCATCCAACTTAGCTGAGGTCTGCACATAGGTCAAAGGATTATTGTCAGTTTTTACTAGTATTTTAGCCCCATACAAGTACTCATGGAATTGGTCAACAATAGCCCACTTCAAAGCTAGGAACTCTAACTTATGTACAGGATAGTTCTTTTCGGATGGGGTCAGGCTTCTACTGGCAAAGGCCACTGGTCTCAGGCCATTCTCGTGCTCTTGGTACAACACAGCCCCCAACCCTTGCAAGCTAGCATCAGTGTGCAGGACGTAAGGTTTTCTTGGATCGGCATAGGCCAGCACTGGAGCATGGGTATGATATATGATCTCATGAAAAGCAGTCTCACAATCAGGAGTCCAGCGGCCCCAAATACTTCACCGGATGAAAATACACTCTTCAGTCTTGAGGACGCTGACTTTTGGTATTTTTGTGGGTTGGGGGATACCCTGAGTAAGGTTAAGTAAAGGGCGGATCACTCTTGAATAGTCCTTGATGAAACGCTGATAATAACCACAGAATCCCAGGAATCTTTGCAGTTCTTTTTAGATTTTTGGGCTGTGGCCAGGTGGTCAAGGCCTCAACTTTACTTGGGTCGGTCTCTATTCCTCGGTGGATACTATGTCCACATACTTTACTGATGTTTGAAAGAATTGACACTTATCAATGGACAGTTTAAGGCCAAAGTCCTCCAGTCGATCCAATACCTTAAATAATCTGCTCTCATGTTCCTCCAGTGAGCTGCCAAACACAATAACATCATCTAGGTATACCAGGCACTCTAGTAAGTTCATGTCCCCACTGCACGCCCATCAATCGTTGAAAAGTGGCTGGGGCACCTGAAATCACTTGAGGCATCCTCATGAATTCATAGAGCCAAGCGGACAGATAAAGGCTGTCTTCTCACGGTCCTCTGGGGCCATCGGGATCTGGTAGTACCATGCGGAGATCCAGCACAGAGAACCACTTGCTCCCTGCTTAGGCAGTCCAAAGTATCCTGAATGCGGGGTATTGTGTACTGATCAGGATAGTCCGGCGGTTTAGGTGCGATAATCCACGCACATCCTTACTGTCCCATTCTTTTTCCTCACTACTACAATGGGGAAGCATAAGGGCTTCTGGATTCTTGTATTACACCAGCCGCTAACATCTCTTGCAGATGCCGTCTCACATCATCTATATCAGCAGGTGCCAGGCGTGAGACCTCTCACGGAAATGGTCTTTTCGTCATGCAGCCGGATATTGTGCTCAGCTCCTTGCACGCATCCTCGTCCCCATTCCTTTAAAGAAAACACCTGGTCTTCTGGGTAAGCTTCTCACTGATCCTCACTTTCATTCAGCTGGCAGCGGGAGTTGCGAAATCAAACAAGTCAGGCGCTACTCTGTCATTCTTCCTTGAACTCTTGCTGCTGGTGAGCACTGCAGTGTCTGCACAATGCACATTAGCCAGGATGCAACCTCTATTTACCCAATGTCTCTTTCAGACACATTATGAACTTGGACCATTACCCTTCTGGCATAAGCATGGGCTCTAGCGGGCAAAATACTAGGCTTGACCAGCAGTCCCTCTGGCAATTTTCCATCGCCTGGTGCATCCAACATTAATATTTTATTCTTAACATCCTTTCTGATACGGACCTCTCCTGTAAGGTACACTGGGCATTTGGTGCCAGGATCAGAGACTCAGGATCCTTCTTCCATACAATTCAGACCGGTTCCTCTGGTTCTATATTTTCAGCATCTCTCTGTGCCTCATAGGCCTTCTTAATTAAAGCCGGAACTCTTAAAGCTCTACTAGTCTTTGACCCTGTTTTTCATAACACAAATGTGCCAGCCTTCTGAACATATGAGCATTTGTTCCAATCAACAAAGGGACACCATCATACAGTCCAGTGGGGGACACACTAGGCTAGGGTCTCTACTTGTTCGGCTACTCCAGCCACGGAGGTGGGGAAAGACAGCCAAATTCGGATATACCCAGAATAGGGTAGGCCTTCTCACTTAACCCCATACATGCAGTCCTTCTAATGGTTGTAAGGGTACGCCTGACAAATGCTTCTGATACCAATCTTGAAACATAATTGTCACTTGGGAGCCACTGTTAATACAGCTTTTGTAGACACTCCATTTACCTTTACAGTGGTCTCCATGGAGGGACCCACTATTCTGGACCAGTCTGGAGAGGCGGTAGTGGGGGCCTGGGCAACTGACCTTGCCACAAAAGGACGTGAATTAGCATTTTTGGTGCCCTCACTGGGATCATTTCTGCACCTTCTTAACCACTGATTTGTTCTCCAGCTCTCCTTGTAGCCTATATGCAACTTTGTCAGTGTCTTTTGGGGATTGGCATTCCTTTTCATGTGCCCATCCTTCCCACAATTATAGCAAAACATACTTTTGGAGTTTGAGCTGGCCGAGGTGCCACACTGGAGCCAGGGCGGGGTATTACTAATTGGAAACCTTGGTGCCATCTCTGTCTGCGGCGTGATAAGCATTTGGAGACATCTGTCAGTTTCTCCACTTCCATGGTCAAGGAATCGAGTTCGAGCTGTTATCAGCAGGAGATACATGGGTGGGTATCCCCACCCCATAGCAGATCATGTCGGATATAGGTCGGGGCCCGTGCTTGCAAGTGGCCTTCATAAAGGGACTGTTTTGAATTCCGGATCTCTCTCAACAGTTCGCCCCATTGTGGCATATCTTTTTCCTTATCAGAGCACTCATTGACTGCCAACCTCTGCCCCTGAACTTCACTTGATGGGCCACCCTCAGTCACTCGGGTCATAGCCACAGCTATTGGTGCAGGTCCCTCCGCGGTCGCCTTTTCTCAACTCCTCAGATTTCTCTCATTAACTCATCATAGGAGGGTGGATTCCAGTCGATTTGCCAGGCGAATTGAAGCAACAGCAGTTCTGAGAAGGGGCAGACTTAAGGATTCTGTCCAGTCTGGTTCGGTCCAGTTCAATCGCTGGCAAACTACCCTTTCTGAGGCATTCTTGCAACAATTTTTCCAGCCGAGAGACATACACAGACAACAACTCCCTTGGTACTGTTGTGCATTTCTTACTCTCCACCATAGGTCCTCATCAGAATCTGGGCTCCCATACACATTCTCCAAGGCCTCAAGATAGGCTTGTGCAGTCGCTTCAGGGTTACTGGCCGTTTAGCTACGGATGGTAGCCAGGGCAGGACCTCGGAGGCTCACTAACCCCTCTTTCGCTTTCTCGGCTTCCAGCATTGCCATTCTAGCACTTGGGGCAACATAGTCTATCCAGGTCTCCCAGTCATCCTCTCCTTGGGGGGTGGAGGTGCCAGAGAGAGATCCTCAACCTTCGTAAGAGTCGTGACTAATGGCAGGTGCAGAAATAGGAGTCTGCATTGGTTCAGCCACCATTACGGGTACTGGAGCAGGAGAGGGTGTTGGGGGAGGCACCCCAGGTGGCAAGAATAGTTTCTTCAAGTCCTCACAGTTTTCCTTCTCCCAGCAACCATTTAGCAAATTTCTCCTCAAAAGTTTCAGATAGTGGTGGGGCTCATTCCTCGGGTCTTTACTGTCCTTAGTTATCACTCTCCAAGCAGTGAGGGCTCCCTCTGGGGTAATGGTCTGTGGTACTTTGGAGCTATCTATGGGATCCTTAAACTCTACTAGGGCCAGGAAAGTGTGGGTGAGCAGATTAGCGTGCCGACCCACCACCACAGGATTTTTGTAAACCTTCCACCTTGGAAAGTACTCCCTGCACAGTGTCCGTATTGATACCCAGGGGGATGTCCAGGATAAGCATAGCATTTTGGGGGTCGATCTCCTCCTCAGTACACCACTCCACCAGCCGGTGCACAGCCACTTCTGTCGGGGTACCCATTTATTTATTTTTTTCCCTTAACAGTGGTTTGTAAATATGGCCACTAGAGGACACACAATCCCAGCGGTGAGCCTCCAAAATGTAACCCCTAGATGGCGCTATCCCAGGGGCTACTACCCCTGCCTGATTTGCCACTAACAGGTTGAGGGGCCTGGATCCAATGGAGGTGCCTCCACCCAGAGGTCAGGGTTTGCAATAGTTAAACTTACTTGGTCACAGCCCTCTGGGACACTGCAACCCCCTTTCTTCCCACTAGTGGCCCACACAATATAGCAGAATTACCTTCACAGTATACACTTACCCCAAGGCTGGTTCAGGCACCGGGACATCCTGTAAATAAGATACAGTGCAACAATCACAGTACAGTACTTTAACATAGACAAATACCTCAGGCAGTATAACTTTGTTGAAACAAACAGCTCTGATTTATTTAGGGGGATATAACAAGGACAGGGAAATCAGGTTAATTAGCTTATCACTTACTATCTATCTATGGCTTTCTGTGCAGGCCTATCCCCACCAGTTACTGTCCCGCACCCAGGCCCCAGTGGCTAGTCCAAACCGTGGCAGCTGGTAGGGCCCTTTCACACAGAGAAAAGGAAAATTAAACAGTCAGCAGTACAGTAATTCCATTTTGGATTTAATGGCAATTCAACAGGGAGCGACTCAATTAGTACTCACGACCTCCAAAGAAGATATGGTCCTTCAATGTCAGCAGGGCTACTTTTGATCTCCAAGAGACTCCTCACACATTTATATGGTAAAAAAAGAAAGCACTATACCAGGCAGGCTGCATCTGTATCCCAATCGTAATTACTGCACAATAACCAGGAGAACACACAGCAGATTCAGTTCCTGACAGACCGAGTGTAATTCAACAATTTCTTCAGTCTTCTACAGGGTGAGCCTGGTTTCAATCTTCAGAGATCCTTGATTCTCTTTTCAGGACGGATTCAGTCCTAACAAGCAGTTACACAAGTTGTAGACCGAACTCTGGGCCTTGCACACGTTTTTGACTGAAACTGTGCACTGAAGGAGCACAGGGTTTCTTTCCCTTCACTTTCAGATCTCAAACTGAAACTCCCAACAGACAAAAACCGGCACTTCTTTGAGTTCCTCCCAGTTCTTGACTGGATTGGCTGTCACTCACAATAGACTGCTGCTGTTGGTCCAAAAGGCACCAAGTCTAAACTACATCTCCCAGAGTCACTGCCCATACAATCCTCTTGTGGCTGGCTCAGATTATGAGTCCCAAGTTCTGATTCGTCCAATCATTTTAGAGCTAGTTTACCCACACTGATTGGTCCAGTTCAGCAGTTCAAAACCAGAATGGGAACTAGGCAGACAGTTCTGACTGCAAAGAAAGCAGGTTAGACAAACTGTAATTTTATTATTACTGTAAATGATTTCTGGCAATCAGTTACATCTTTCAGACAGGTTCCCTTTGCACTCCTAGTGACTGCAAAATGGGTGAATTGGCAGCAGCTTGAGTGGTACTCAATCAAAAGAAACACACAGTCCCCCATACAAACTAATTATGTCTGCAAGCAGACAGCTCTTAAAGAGACAGTACCAGAGGTTCTAAAAACACTCACTGATAAATGGCTTAAACGCCAAACACCATTCAGGCTTGGAGCATTCAAGCAAGCTCCTGGAAGTCTTTTGGGAACCCCCATTTGCAGGGGGGTTACACCTACATTTATTTTAAAAGATTTCTGGGAGGTATTGATAGCTTATGTGCTATGTCCTGTTTGCTAGAAAAAGTGCAAACCACTGGTAATCATTCCTGAACCCATGGCATTGGAATCTTATTATGGGTAAAGTGGGGGGGGGGGGTCGGGGGGTCGCACCACCAAACATCAGGGAAAGGGCAGGGCAGCTCACAGCACACACCGTAGCCAGCAATGGAAGTTCAGCAGCAGTCGCAGAACTAAAGAAAATCTGCTGTTCTCATACAGAGAATGTGGGGTAAGGCCCCTCTTGCTAAGGAGGGCACCCGGGATTTTGGGTGCCCAGAAAATGTATTTCTGGCCTTAATTGTGAAAAACAAACACCAGAATCTAGCTAAACAGGCTCTGTTTAACTAGATTTTGCTGTCTGATTTTTAAAATTACATTTTTATATATTTTCCATGCTTTTTAGTTTGTGGGAAAACGAAAACAAGATGACGGTTCACAAAAAAGATTTTTCACCGACAAAAAAGGAAGGGATCTCATCAGAAAGAAACCTTTTCTGCAAGATCAATCTTTTTGTCAAACTTTCTACCTGTTTCCTGGAAAGTGATCTTCCCATAGGAAATAATGGGAACTTAAAAACTGAATAACTTTGAGAAAGATTACATTTTTCCACCAAACAAAGCATGGCAGTTCTGTTACCCAAGTTCTTTCTACCATAAAAATTCACACCAAAATTCCACACTGTCTGGGCACAAGGCTATTAAGAAAAAGCTGGGAAAAAGTGGCACCTTTTAATGTTTTTGCACTACCTGGATCTCAGAATCCACACATCCACAGGAACGAAACTTGCCACATCAAGAAAGCTACCCCACAGGACAGAGCAAATTTTGGGCAAATCCATCGATCAGTTGAAAAATTTATTAAAGTGAAAAATTTGAGGTTTAGCATTAAACAGGCTACTCAACCCTTTTTATATTTTTATTTTTTTTTTATTTTTTATTTTAGTCTTTGGTAACCGGTTAAGGCCCACTAGGCACAAGTGCCTGTTTTCAGGGGCAACCTGGGAGCACTGGGGAGGTTAAGTGACTTGTTCAGAGTCACACAGCATGCAAGTGGAGGCCGAGGAAATCAAATCTGCTGGATGTACCAAGCTTATTCACAGCTCGTCACTTTAACCTCTAGGCTATACTGCCAGCCCTGCACCACTGTAATACAGCAAAACCCCCAATTAACCGAGCCTCATTTAACTGAATCTCCCAGTTATCCAAATCAGCCATGTGTCCCCCAGCCTTTCTGTTGTCTCTGCCTGTCACTTCCATTGCTGTCTGTAACTGCCACTTAGCACAAGTTGTGGCTACCTAAAAATCCCTTCAATAACAATGCCAAAAGCTGCCTTAGTTGTTACAAGCTGTAGAAGTGTATTTAATGGCTGTTTAGCAGCTCATGTTTCACATTCCTTCCTTATACCTGTATGTTCTTGCTGCCTGAAAATCCCAATGGCGAAATGCAAAAGTTCTGTGTTGGATACCGGATAGAAGTTAAAAATCACTGAATGTCTGAAATGTGGCCAAAAAATCATAGATATGGCCAGACAGTTTTTTTATTTTATGTATTTATTTATTAGATCATCGGTTTACAGACTGTTGAGTCATAGACTCATTTAAAAAGGCACCTTGTCATGAGAGCAGTACATCACAGCAAACAAAACAGTAGAGTACATAATGCTTAGATTAAAAAAGCAACCAGTGTTACAGGCATTCACTATCGGTCCATGCTTGGTAATAGGTAGATCACAGTAGTTATAATATAGGCACACGAGTACCACGTCAGGTAGCAAACAGAGATATTTTATTACATTAGTCAGCAGATGTTGCCTGAGACCCCAGGTATATAGAGCAAAAGTTTTAGTATGAGCAATGCTACAGTCTATGATATAAAAAAAAGCAAAAAACAAAATTCAGGACTTTGCTGCCTCAGTGGAATGCTGCATAAGTCATGACACCTCCAAAAACATGCATTCCTGCTGTGATAACAATCTCAACAAAGCTGTCTTTATGTGGTTTGTTCAAAACAGAAGTAAGGAGACCCCACTCTTGAGAACAATTTCAAAAGAAAAGGGACTGCATTTTCACAAGGAGCTGAATGCTGAGTACAAGCACTCAGCCAGTGAAGGATGGCTAGATAGATTTAAACAGAGACATGGGATTCACCAGATAAGAGTTGCCGGTGAAATAACGTCCAAAAGCACCAAAAGCATACAGCCATCTCATAGAAAATTACAGGATATGAAGTAGAGAGAAGGACTGTCTGATGAAGCCCTATACAATGTGGACAAAACAGGCAGCTACTGCCTGAAAAGGTGCTTGCCTCGTCAGGGGAAAAAAAATGCACCTGGCTTAAAAAAAACGTAAAGAACAATTGACTGTTTTAGCTGCAAGCAATGCTACTGGCTCTCATAAATTCCCCTTGCTAATCATTCGGAAATCGTAATCCCCCAAGTATTTCAAGCATATGAATATGAGTAGTTTACCTGCCCTGTTTTGCTCCCAGCTCAGCGTCTGGATGAACTCAGACATTTTTAAAGATTTTTTTCTTATTTTGTGTCTGCTGTTAAAAATAATTTGCTTTCTCAGGGTTTGCCATTGTGAGCCATATTTATTTATTTATTTAGTTATTTGTTTAGCTTTTGTTAACCGGGTAAGTACACTAGACAAGTATTATGCCTATTTTCAGGAACGACCCGGGAGAGTACAGACAGTGATACAGAAATAGGGCAGGTTAAAAATGCAAGTACTGTATATCACACAGCGTTACAAAAAGTGCACAGAACAAATGAAAGTACATCATGGCGGCGTAACAATAGGTAGGAGTAAATGCAAGTACATCACACAGTGTTACAGGATAGTGCAGAGAACAGTGCTAGTTCAACATGACAGCATAACAACATAAAGGGATGATTTCATTCATTTTGCAGGGGAGCAGAAGTCAATAAGGCAGCCTATAACATCATAGTAGGACACCACCAGGGAGACGGTAGGTCAGACATACATTTAGTGACATGTAGATATAGGCAGAAACCGCCAAGTGTAGGTGTTGCCAGTTATGCCCAAATTGAGGAGTACCTTGGATTGAAGATAGAAATAAGGATACAGCAAACAATTTCAGGCAACCTGTATGAGGCAAGAAAGGGTCGCTGCAAAGAACATTAGTCTAGGGAGGCTTAGGGCATTCACACACTGAGGCAAGTTTTAAGAAGCCCCACAAGGATTTGCGAAAGTTCTGGTGGGAGGAGGCCAATCTGACATCTTCTGGAAGGGAGTTCCAGAGTCTAGGAGCACTTACGACAAAGTCCCTGTCCCCCATGAGGGTCCGGGTGGGGGAGACTTTGAATGTTCCCGAGGCCTGGGACCTAAGAGGGTAGGGAGAAATGTCAGTTTGTGGTAGAGGCTGGGCCAACCCCAAGGGAATGCCAGTTCGAATCACTTTGCCCATGAGACATCCTACCCCAAAATCGAGGTACCTGGCTAGAGAGAGCCAGCGGAGATTATCGTAAAGCTCGCAGCGATGGGTGAGGTGGGGGGCAGTCAAGGCAAAACGACAGATGTTATTGTAAGTCGTATGCCATCGGGAGAGGTGTGTCATGGAGGAGCGAGCGAATAGGTGCAGACAATAGCTAAAGGAGCGAAAGTACACCTCTCGCAAGAACAGAGTCTGGCTGCAGGTGAGACTATATTGGCTCTGTAGGCCAGGCCCAGTTTACAGTTACCGCCCTGCAGATGTTGAGATGTGACATCCCATATCAAGTTGGGGGTCAAGCGTGACTCCTAGGTATTTGACTGAGTTCACTACTGGGAGGGAGGAGCCATTGGAACTAGTGATATTTAGTAGGGTTGATGAGGCTTTGATTTTGGCTGCAGAGCCCGAATAGCATAGCCTGTGTTTTTTTCAGGCTCAGGACCAGCTTGTGGTTGGTAACCCAGGTCTGGACATTGTTGAAGTCCTCTGACATGCATTGGTTAAGAGTAGCTGTGTCACGGGAATGGGCCACTATCACCAGGTCGTCTGCATATAGGGTGGCACTACAGTTGGTCGACACCATAGGGAGTTTATTGATAAATAGGGAGAAGAGAAGGGGGCCCAGTACCGACCCCTGGGGGACACAGGAGGTCACCAGTCAGGGTTCGGAGAGAACTTTGTTGAAACTAGTCTGCTGCATTCTTCCTTGTAGGTAGCTCGTAAACCATTTCATGGCGGGAGGGGAGAGGCCAAATGACCATAGCTGAGAACAGAGCAGCGCGTGATCGACAAGGTTGAAGGCTTTGGACAGGTCAATAAAGATGGCTCCAGAGAGTTTTCCCTGGTCCATGGCAGTTCTGATGCTTAAGGCGACTGAGACCAAGGCTGTGGTGGTACTATGTCCCTTTCGAAAACCATGCTGAGCTGGGGATAGCAACTCATGGAGCTGAATGTACTCCGTGAGCCG
Organism: Neoceratodus forsteri; assembly: GCA_016271365.2. Classification (NCBI taxonomy): domain Eukaryota; kingdom Metazoa; phylum Chordata; order Ceratodontiformes; family Ceratodontidae; genus Neoceratodus; species Neoceratodus forsteri. The sequence continues at coordinate 764,210,169 of CM028135.1, forward strand.
ATCAGCCACTATCTTTTCTAGGAGCTTGCTGAGGGAAAAGAGGATAGCAATCAGATGATAGTTGTCGGGTATTTGGGGATTACCCTGTTTCAGGACTGGGACTATCCTTGCCTCTTTCCAGATATCCGGGATGGTCCCTCTACCGAGGGATAAGTTAAAGATGTGAGTTACTGGAGAGGCAATGACTGAGGCGCTGAGCTTTAGAAGCTTGGGCTCCATATTGTCTAGGCCAGGACTAGAGTACTAGGAGAGGCCAGCTAATCGCCTCTGCACCTCCATGACTGACACAGCCCTGAGGTAGAACATCTGGCGGGGGTGGTCGTCCTCCTGCCGGGTAGAGGGGGGAAGGTGGGACGTGCTCTCACCAGACGGGAAAAGAGCAGTGAAGGCAGAGAGGTCTGAGAAATGTGAATTGAGGGAGTTGGCGATGGTATGAGGATTGTCGCAGGAAACCCCATTTATAATCATGTCAGACACCCCTGGATGGGAGGACCCACTGACAAGGGTTTTTATGTTCCTCCAGAACCTCTTTGGGTCACTGGCAGAGCTAAGCAGGGCGGACTTGCAGAAATCACTTTTTGCAGCCCTGATGGCCTTTTTACACTTGTTTCTGAGGTGCCTGTATTTTTGGAAGGTGGCGGGATCACAGGAATTTTTGAAATGGGCCCAGCATTTGTCTCTCGCCCGCAATTGGGCTAAGAGATTCCCATGCAGCCAGAGGGTAGCCGACCCCCTCACCCTACAGGTGACCTTAGGAGCATGCTTGTCTTGTAAGGTCCCAAAGGTAGTGAGGAAGTGTGAGGTGGCCACTGCAGGGTCGGTAGCGCCTAGCACCCCTGACCATTCAGTATGCTTTAGATCCTCCAAGAATTCACCAGGGTTGAACCTGGAGAAGTTTCTAACATGCATGACCTTGTGAGGAATTTTGTGGAAGGGAGTTTTCCACACACAGTAGATCGGAGAGTGGTCCGAGATGGAATCTGCTAGTGTGCCCACTGAGGAGATCCTATCCGGACGGTTGGACATGATCCAGTCCAGCAGGGAACTGGAGGATCCATTTGCTGACTGCCTGGTTGGTTCCTGGATGAGATGAGTCAGGGTAAGATTAGTAAGTAGAGACTCGAACTGCTTCACGTTTCCTCCAGCCCAGTTTAAGTTGACGTTCCCCCATGATAATGAGTTCATTATCCCCAATGCTGGGGCCAATAAAGTCCAGGAGATGGGTCAGCCCAGGGAGCCCACCTCTTGGGGAGTTATACGTACAAACCAGATGCAGTTTCTTGGTGTTCCCAAGTAGGAGTAGTACGTGCAGTACTTCACAGGGGGATGTGAAGGCTTGTCGGTAGGCTACTTGCGAAACCTTTAGGTGACTCCTATGATAGATCAAGATACCACCCCCCCTCTTGCTCCCACCTCTGTCCTGTCTTGTGAAATTGTACCCATGGAGAACACAGGCTGAGTCGGGAATCGACTCCTGATCAACAATGCAAGAGCGCTCCCCCGCTCAGAGACACCAAGAACTGACAGTTCAAATCCAATTAGAATTTTTACTTGCTAACATGATGGCTAGAATTCAGCCAATGGACCAGGGAAACCTGGCCACTCTAAAGAGAATGACCCAACAAAGCTGCTTGCAACTGTACTCCAAGAAGAAAATGATGCAACGTAACTTGATGTCATAAAGTCTGCAGCAATTAAGGATGGACTTCTAATGCTGGCACAGGCGTGGAAGGAGGTGAAACCAGAAACAATAAAAAATGCTGGTAAAAGTCTTGCCTACTTGAAACACCTGCAGTGGACACTGACTTAGATAATACTAACCATGCAAGTGGCCAAATGATGGAGGTCATGGCAGCCCTCCATTCAGCTGCAGAATAGATGAATTTAAGTATGGACATGGTGGATGAATGGACACAATTTAATGAGAATGATATGGGTTATGAGGAGAAGACCAATGCTGAAATTGTTGAACTGGTCACAAATAAGCCGGCAGAGGAGGACAAGGAGGCTTCCGAGGCTGGCATAGACACCAAGGCAATCCCCTCTGATGCAGCAGACAATTGTTTTGAAATGTGTGTCAGCTGATTAGAAAGCCAGCAGGATGCTGACAGAGTACAACTGCTGCTTCTCCGCCAGCTGTGACTGAAAGCAGTAAGGCAGTGGAAAAGGAAAAAAGCAAACAACACTGCATGACTGTTTAATTGTTTTACCAAGATCTAATCACAGTAAATGTGCATTAAGTGTAGTATGATGTTTTAGCCATTTGGGTTTCAGTTAAAGATTTGATGTTATTGTCATGTTCTTATGATTAAAAAACATACAGAGTAACACCGACTTGTGTCTCTTGTTTTGTGAATGACTCTCCCAATTAACTGAAACACCATTTATCTAAACATTTTTTATGTCCCCCAACACATTTGGATAAATGGGATATTACTGTAATCACTGTTGCAAACAATTGTTTTCAATTGTTCTCATTTTATGGGCAGTATTCTGTTATATTTCTCTTCATGGAACCAGAAGTTTGGAGTTTTTACTATGTCACGATTTGTGTACAGAATGCTAAGCATAAACTGTGGCCCTATCAGAACTATGCTCAGAGTTCTGTACACAAATCGTGACATAGTTAAAATTCCAGATCACTGGTTCTATGAAGAGAACTGTAACACAACATTGCCCATAAAAACAAAACAATACAAAATACGGTTTTCCACATTACTTTTTATTCAGGTACACTTGCATATGGATTATTAGCGGTAAGCATATCATTTCTAAAAATAAGAACAATGCAAACAGCTGCTAATTAGAAATTACTGCCTGACCTCTTGAAGCTCGGGGGTAGTAAATGTATTAGCAATGTTAGGAGGCATTTATTTTCTCCCAGAGGGCGTTGAATCTCTGGAACAGTGGACATGAAGACATTACTGGTCTTCAAAGAAAATATGGACAGAGTTTGTCTTAACAAGGCAATCGCCAGGTACCCTGGGTAGTAGAGTAAGTATGGAAATTTGTACATTAGCACGGCATACATATTTCATCCCTTCTTATGATGCATGCAGGTGGGGTGGACATGATGGACCTAGAGTCCCTTCTGACAGTAAAGCAGCAGTATTTGTTAACTGGCATATATATTGTCAGTCTATTGTTTTATAATACAAATATTTTTATTTTATTCTTTGGTAACCAGGTAAGGCCCACTAGGCACAAGTGCCTCTTTTCAAGGGTGACCTGGGAGCACTGGGTGGCTAAGTGATTTGTTTAGAGTCACACAGTATGCAAGTGGAGGTTGTGGGAATCAAACCCAGGTCAGCTGGATATACCAAGCTCATTCACAGCTTGTTATTCTAACCTCTATGCCTTCTTACATCCTTAGATTCATAATCAGACTATTTTTAATGTCTTTACATATTTATAAACAGCTACTATAATGTAGTTTTATAATTAATGACTCAAGTAATTAAACATGGCTGCCACTTGCAATATTAAAAAAAAACTTTGGTTTAGGGTATATTTGGACTGTAAATACTAGATTTATACGATGCATTATGATGGTGCCAGCATGTTCTGATGGTAAACAGCACCATGCTACACCATGATATTTAGTTCTTTTTTGTGGGGATTGCAAGGGAGCAAGAACATTTAAAAACTTCAAAATCACATATCTTAGTTCAGGGATAAAAGGAAATAAAAAGAAAAATTGGTATTATAGCCTTTTTGCCAAGCATACATTACTGTTCACTTATCCATGTACTCATTACTTTATTTACTGTCTGTTCAGTTAGTGTGTCTCGAGCTGGCATTTTTAATAAAAAGTTTATTGTCAAGAAATACATTATTAATAAAAAAAGACTATTAAATACTGTTGTTTTAAATTACTATTTTGCAATGTAAGTTTTTAAAGTATTTATTAAAGTATGTTTTCCAGAAGCTTCCTCTATGTTGTCACTGGCTTTTTATATTTAAAATATTTCTCCCATTTTGTTTTTAACATAGAAACATAGAAACATAGAAGTTGACGGCAGATAAGGACCGCAAGGCCCATCCAGTCTGCCCATTTCTTTTTCTACCTTATAAATGTGCCATTGGCCTTTGTCAGTGACCTATCTATTCATAATCATTTGTATTGCTCCCTTATGCCTATCCCATGCATGTTTGAAGCCCTGCACTGTATTCATAGCCACCACTTCTTGTGGTAAGCCATTCCATGCATCTACCACCCTTTCTGTGAAAAAGATTTCCTCAATTCCTCTTAATCGGCCTCCTCTAATCTCATGCTGTGTCCTCTTGTCCTGCTATTTTTCTTATATTTAAACATGTTAGACTCTTTCACCTTGTTTATGCCCTTAAGGTGTTTGAATGCCTCAATCATATCACCTCTCTCCTCCCCTTTGCTCAAGGGTATACATATTGAGCTCCGTTAATCTGTCCTCATATGTCTTCTGATGCAGTCCCTGCACCATTTTGCTGCCCTTCTCTGGACTGCCTCAATTTGGTTAATGTCCTTGAAGGTGTGGCCTCCAATACTGCACCCAGTACTCCAGATGGGGCTCTAACCAATGTCTTGTACAGAGGGATTATTACCTCCTCTTATGACTTAGATACCCCTACTAATACACCTAACACCCCCTAGCCTTACCTACTGCTTTAGAGGTCTGCTTGATGATTTCAGGTCATCAGTGATGATGATGCCCAAGTCTCTTTCTTCCTTGTGACTGCTAGCAACTCCCTCCCTGCCTATAAGTGGCTTCAGGGTTTCTCTTCCCTATGTGCATGATTTTGCACTTCTTTGCATTAAATCCCAGTTGCCACTCTTCTGACCATTCTGCTAGTTTATCCAGATCTCTTCCCATCTCTGCCCACCCCATCTGGATCATCTACTCTGTTGCAGATCTTGGTGTCATCTGCAAACAGACAAGCCTTACCCTCTAGTCCATCTGCGAGGTCACTAATGAAGATGTTGAATAGGACTGGCCCCAGGACTGATCCCTGAGGTACCCCACTTGTGACTTGCATCTCTTCTGACTGTATACCATTTACCACCACTCTCTGTTTTCTGCCAGTCAACCAGTTTGCCACCCAGTTGACCAACTTCTGACCCACCCAGAGCCTACCTAGCTTATTTATCAATCTTCTATGTGGAACAGTGTCAAAAGCTTTGCTGAAGTCAAGGTAGGTGACATCAACTGCTCCCCCTTGGTCTACCACTCTGGTTACCCAGTCAAAGAAATCTATGAGATTAGTTTGACAGGACCTTCCTTTTGTAAACCCATGCTGTCTTGGATCCTGTGCCCCTATGGATTCCAGGTGTTGCACTATCCTTTCCTTAAGAGTGCCTCCATAATCTACCCACTACTGAGGTAAGACTGACCGGTCTGTAGTTCTCCGCCTCCTCCCTGCTACCCACTCTTGTGGTGGGATCACATAAACCCTTCTCCAGTCTTCTGGGACCTCTCCTGTGCTCAGAGACTCACTAAACAATTCTGCTAATGGCTCTGCTAGTTCCTCCTTTAGCTCCTTAAGTACCCTGGGATGTATGCCATCAGGTCCCATTGCCTTATCCACCCTGAGCTTAGCAAGCTCTTGTAGGACCCTTTCTTTTGTGAATGGAGTAGTGCTCACCTCCCTCCCCCCTGTGTCCATGATGCTGAGCTGTGGGCCCTGCCCTACCTTCTCTTCAGTCAACTGTCAACTGTAATATTCACGTCAACTTGGCCTCATGAGGAGCTGTGACATATCTGAACTCACAGCTCTCAGTACACAGAAAGCCAACACATTGAAGCTCGTCTGTTAAACCAAACTACTTGAGTTCAGAATACTACAGGGTTTTGTGTTTTCATAAAGGTCTCTGACCAGTAAATGCTGAGTACATGCTGAGCAGGTGAATAATCTGACTTGATTGCTGTGAATAGCAGGTTAATAAAAAATGTCACGTTTCCCTTTTATTTGCAGAGCAAATGTGTGAAAACTTGAGAGAAAACATTTTACAGTGAAGGTGGCAGCAGGCATCATCCTTGGACAAACATAACAATCAGCCTCTTATAGAATTTCTAAACTTCAGACTCTGGAATCAATCGCGGCTCTTATGAAGCACTGAACAGCGATCACCAAAAACCTTTTCAGGCTGTTAGCATGGCACAGACTGAATTCTTTGTTTGATGAGGGAAGACAAGACCAGCTTAGTCAATCAAGAATATAGCTCAAGAAATGAGTTGGGTTCAGTATTGCACGCAAAGACTAGGGCAACAAGCACACTGTTCCAAATCAAAGAATAGTGCAATAGGCATGCTGGTTCAACAGATTTAATGGTTGGACCATTGAAGTTGTTGTTTAATTTTTCTTTAAAATTTGGGGTGGTTCCTGAGTTACGGAGGTAAGCGACCGTGGTGCCAATGTCAAAGGATGGTGACAGGTCTTCAGTTAAAAATTATAGGCCTGTAACTTTGCTGTCGCCTCTTACCAAAGTCTTAGAGAAGGTGGTCTCTGATCAAATCATAGGCTAGTTACAGCTGCATGGTACATTACATATTTTTTTTTTATTTTATTTATTTTACCAGGAAAGGATCCGTTGAACAAGCTCATTTTCAAGGAGGTCCTGGAAAGGACAGGATTACAGATAAAAACATGGCAGCAGTAACTGGCTGATATAACATTATTTACGGTACAACATGGATTTAAAAAAGAACATAGTACTTCAACAGCTTTGATGGAACTGACTGCTCGTCCTCATGAGGACTTGGACAGAGACAAGACTGCTGCTGTTGTTTCTTTGGATTTATCAAAAGTGTTTGGTTTGGTGCATCATTGCTGCCTGCTCTCCAAACCCTATGGACACTGGCTTTGAGTAGGGACCTACTTCTTGGCTTGAGAGTTACTTGGGCAGTACAAAACAAAGAGTAACTCTAGATGCTGTAATGTCTCCGCTGGTGGGAACTGATTCAGGAGTTCCACAGGGTTCTATTCTGAGACCTTTGTAACTTAGTATTTTTGTTAATGATTTACGCTTGGTTCATTCATCATCAAAGAATTTACTTCATGGACATGATATTGTTCTGTTTAATAATGGGTGTAATTGAGAACATTTAGTTTTGGATTTACAGTGTGAGTTTCAATTGGTTAATAGGTGGTTGAAGGATAATGGATTATTGTTAAATGTGTCTCAGATTAAATTTATGTTTTTTCAGAAATAGGAATAAGTCGGCTGCTATCTTCTAATCATTTGGTAATTAAGAATGTACATAATATGGAAAAAGAGATAGTGGATTGCTGTAAGTATTTTGGTTTTTTATTTGGACAGTTTGCTGTCATACCATTCCCATGTTGATTTTTTGGTAAAGACTGTTAATGTACAATTGGGCTTACTTTATAAAATAAAGAATTGACTTTAATTCTAATAAGGTGTTAGTATAATCATTAATTCTATCCATTATTGGTTATGGACTACCAGTTTATTCAGCTGCACTGGAGAGGAGACTTCCTTAAATAGAATTAGAGTTGTTTCTCACAGTGAGTATCCTTGTATATTGGCCTGTTCTAGGTTAATGCATCATTGTACACTGTATCCTCTGCTTTACTGGTACTCATTTGAATATCATTGTTTTCATTTTAGGTTAATTTCTTTTCGGAGAATTTGGCATAGCAATGTAAAATTATCACTTAATGACTTGATTAAAGTGAAATCTAGATTTAGTAGTTGCCGTACTGGTCCTTGCAAGAACAGATCCAGAAGCAAATGATTTGATACATTTTAATGGACCAACATAGATGTAACAACAAGAACAAAGTGCTCTAGCTTTCGGACCAACCAGTCCTTCATCAGAAGCCTAATGGCAGTTGTTTAGAAAAAACAATACTTTTAACAGCTAGATCAGGCAGAAAAAACAGAAAAAATCCCCATTGGTTTAAAATACTCATTTAAAAAATACAGAAAATGATGTCAGAGTAATTTAACAGCACCATACTACCTTCAGCCAGGAGTGTCCCAGGGTCAAAGGTGTTTGGTGGAACACACATACAAAGAATCCTACTGCATATAAATTTAATTGACGTAAGATAACACTGTTGGAGCAGATGACTCCTAAATCAAGCTGAGTGTCACAGCATGTATAAGGATGTAATTACTGAAATGCAACCCCCACCCAGATTAAAGACATATCAAGATTGCCTTAGTACTCTAAGAAGTTTCAATGCATGCATTATAAACAAGAAATTACCAATAAAGTTGTCTTAAAAACATCAGTGCACATTCTATGATGTATAAAACTTAGCTGGACTTGTCACCCTGCTGTACGCTCCAGCTAGATATCATGTCCCATAAATTTCAAAAAACCTCTAGTGTAGTGACAGGACTTTATAAATGATAATTTAAATATAAATTGGCAGTATTGGTGTCAAACAAAAAATTCTATTCGTGGACCACAAAGGAATTAAGTCCATGTAGCCTGATATGTATTGATGTCATTATACACTGAGAATGTAACAACTTGATGTACCAGAAGTATCTAAGAAATCTGAAAAAGAGATAAAAATGTAATTTCTCTCCTCCTCCTCCTCTTCACACAAACAATACACCCTACCCCACCCCACATCCCCATAATGTGTGTGTGTGTGTGGGGGGGGGTGAGGGGATAACTAGCTTTAAAGAGATGCTTACACACACACACACACACACACACACACACACACACACTCACACACACACACATTTCCAAGGATTCTGGATACAACTACAATGAAATAAACCTGCCGTCCTCCCCAGGATAAGGTAACTAGAAGTAAATTTAAAGTATGTGTGTAACATCAGAGGTCGAACATACCTACATTTCCTCAAATCACTACAATATTAGCCTAATGTAAAAAGATCTGTCCAGGACCCTATGCAAATGAGATCCTGCACCCCCAGTGTGTACAGAGTTAAAAAATATATATGTGACAGTCTATGATAACACTCCTGTATGTACAGTAACAGGCTAGGTAATCTAAATATGGTGTAATGGAATCAACCCCACTCCCGGGCAAGGATAAAAAGTAAGAAGGAATTAATATTCATTGTGTGCATGAAGTAAGAGTAGTAACACACTGTAACTCCATGTATCTAAATAGAGGCCTACCTCAATGTGACAGCAAGCCTCACACCTGTTATATCACGTACCTCACAACACATACCCATACACATACATACACACCCACATCCCACACAAAATGAAGTCCTATAATATACCAGTCTAGATAAAAATGTAATTTCTCTCCTCCTCCTCTTCACACAAACAATACACCCTCCCCCACCCCACATCCCCATAATGTGGGATAACTAGCTTTAAAGAGATGCTCTCACATACACACACATTTCCAAGGATTCTGGATACAACTACAATGAAATAAGCCTGCTACCCTCCACAGGATAAGGTAACTAGAAGTAAATATCAAGTATGTGTATAAAACCAGAGGTCTAACATACCTACATTTCCTCAAATCACTACAATATTAGCCTAATGTAAAAAGATCTGTCCAGGACCCCCATGCAAATGAGATCTTGCACCCCAATATGTACAGAGTTAAAAAATATATATGTGACAGTCTATGATAACACTCCTGCGTGTACAGTAACAGGCTAGGTAATTTAAATCTGGTGTAACGGAATCAACCCCATTCCCGGGCAAGGATAAAAAGTAAGGAGGAATTAATATTCATTATGTGTGTGAAGTAAGAGTAGTAACACACTGTAACTCCATGTATCTAAATAGAGGCCTACCTCAATGTGACAGCAAGCCTCACACCTGTTATCTCACGTACCTCACAACACATACCCATACACATACATACACACACGCACCCATATCACACACAAAATGAAGTCTTATAATATACCAGTCTAGATACAAAATGTAATTTCTCTCCTACTCCTCTTCACATAAATGATACACCCTACCCCACCCCACATCCCCATAATGTGGGGGGGGGGATAACTAGCTTTAAAGAGATGCCCTCACACACACACACACACATTTCCAAGGATTCTGGATACAACTACAATGAAATAAACCTGCCATCCTCCCTAGGATAAGGTAACTAGAAGTAAATATAAAGTATGTGTGTAAGACCAGGAGGTCTTACGTACCTACATTTCCACAAATCAGTACAATATTAGCCTAATTTAAAAAGATCTGTCCCGGACCCCCATGCAAATGAGATCTCGCACCCCAATGTATACAGAGTTAAAAAAAGAAAAATTATATATCTGACAGCCTATGATAACACTCCTGTATGTACAGTAACAGGCTAGGTAAACTGAATCTGGTTTAATGGAATCAACCCCACTCCCGGGCAAAGATAAAAAATAAGCAGGAATTAATATTCATTATGTGTGTGAAGTAAGAGTAGTAACACACTGTAACTCCATATATCTAAATAGAGGCCTACCTCAATGTGACAGCAAGCCTCACACCTGTTATCTCACGTACCTCACAACACATACCCACACACATACGTACACACACACCCGCATCCCACATAAGCTGAAGTCCTATAATATTCCAGTCTGCAGAAGAAGAGGTCTCTGGATGTCAGGTTCTGTAATGTCCCATGAAACCGAGATCAGCATTCATCCCATCTGCTACCAAGTTGAGATGTAAAATAAGTTTAATCTCAAAAGCTCATCTCTGTTGTGAATTTTTTAGATTTCCTTTTAAGACCATTACTGACATGTTTGAAACTGAGTGGTCAGGCTGGGAGAAGTGGTGCCCCACTGGTTTTTCAGTCTTCTTCCATCTAATAGTATGTCTGTGCGAGTTCATCCAAGTGTGAAGCTGGTGGCTTGTCTCTCCAACATAACCTGTTTGTGGACATCTCTTGCACTGAATGAAATAAACAACATGTTGTGATGTGCATGTATAACTCCCATGCACCTTGAATTGTCTGTTTTGTGATGTAACCTCACAGTCCAAGGTTTCATCCTCACTAAATATTGGGTGGAGGTCTTTAATAATCTTACGTAGAAGTTCAAGGTCTGGATGATATGTGACTACTGAACCAAGATGAACTAAGTGCCTTAAATAAAACTTTTCCAGATCATGTCAGAAAAAACTAACTGACATCATCCCTGCTGAACCCAGGCCAGGGACATTCTACATGCTGCCTAAAATACATAAGCCTGGCAATCCGGGAAGACCCATGGTCTCTGGTAATGGTACCTTGACTGAGGGGATCTCAGGGTTTATATTGACCATTTTGAAACCGCTGGTTATGGCAAGAGACAGTTATATCCAGGACACTATGCACTTTTTGCATGTACTTTCTGGTTAGAAGGATTTACCACCTGATACCATTTTAGTGACAATGGATGTAACATCCCTCTACAGTAATATTCCACACACAGATGGCGTTACAGCATGCCTTAAATACATACAGGAGAAAGGACCGGAAAAAAACATCAACCCTGAAGTGGTGGGGAAAATTATGGAATTCATTTTGACACATAACGACTTCAACTTCAATGGTAAACATTATGTTCAAATTATGGGAACAGCAATGGGCACCCAGATGGCTCCACAGTATGCTAACCTCGTTATGGCAGACTTGGAGGAGGATTTGTTAAGGCAGTGTCCCCATAAACCACTAGCTTATTTCCGTTACATTGATGATTTGTTTATCATCTGGATGGAGGGCACAGATGCACTTAAAGATTTTCATCACAAACTTAAAAATCTCCACCCTACCATAAAGCTTACCCTGGAGCATTCTACCACCAATGTTAATTTTCTAGACACCACAGTCACCATTAAGGATGGAACCTTACATGCATGTATTTACAGGAAGCCAACAGACAGACAGAGATACCTGCACAAGAAAAGTAATCACCCAAACCATACAAAAAAATATGTCATGTACAGTCAAGCACTCCGATGTCACCGTATTTGTTCAAATGAGGATGACAGAGATGCACATTTGGCTATGTTAAAAACCACCTTTATTGAGCAGAGAACACTCTTCCAGAGAAATTGACAGGATAACAGAATGGGCAATGCAAGTACCAAGACAACAACTACTTCAATATAAAGAAAAGACAGTTACAGACAGAATACCCTTAGTAGTCACATATCATCCAGACCTTGAACTTCTGCGTAAGATTATTAAAGACCTCCACCCAATATTTAGTGAGGATGAAACCCTTAATTGTATTTTTAAGGAACTCCCACTACTATCTTTTAAACAACCACCAAATTTAGCCAGCCTACTTATTAGAAGCAGACTTTCACCGGAACAGAATACCATGTCACACAATGGCACAAGGCCCTGCAATCAACGCACCTGTAAGACTTGTGAGCTCATTTCCATTTCCCCCCTTGGCTAGTTTAAATGCTTTCCAATGAAGCATTTAAACCTCTCACCAAGGATCCTGGGTCCCCCCCTGGACAGATGCAGACCATCGCACCAGTATAGGTCTGCATCCCTCCAGGTGGCTCCCCAGTCCCCAATGAAGCCAAAACCCTGAGCTCCACACCAATTTTTCAACCACTCATTGAATTCCCTGGTGAGAAGTGCCCTAGCATCTCCCTTGCCATAGACAGGCAGCACATCCGAGAAGGTTACCGTACGTGCTACTTGTCTAAGGCCCCTTCCCAACTCTACAAACTCCTCTTGCACTGCTCTGATCCCATTCCTAGCCAGGTCATTTGTCCCTAGGTGGACAATGACATCCAGCTCCCTCCCTCGTGCAGCTCCTCCCACAATCCTGAGAGTTAAACTTCCTGTCCCTCCAAGCCGGGGCCAAAGAGCACCTGCACCTCCCTCTCCCTTCCTCCCCATTTCTACCCCCTAATGATTGAGTCCCCCACCAGGAGTTGTTTCCTTCCCCTGTGGGGTCCCATGCCACCCTCCTGTGGGTCTCCTTTGTGAAGGTTCCCAGCATCCTCCTTAGTCTCCACTGCAGGTGCCTCCATAGAGGAACCACTATCCACCAGAAGAGTGAATGAATTGGACTGTGTGGTTACATCACAAAACAGACAATTCAAGGTGCATGGGAGTTATACATGCACATCAAGACATGTTTATTTCATTCAGTGCAAGAGATGTCCACAAACAGGTTATGTTGGAGAGACAAGGCAACAGCTCCGCACCTGGATGAACTCACACAGACATACTATTAGATGTAAGAAGACTGAAAAACCAGTGGGGCACCACTTCTCCCAGCCTGACCACTCAATTTCAAACATGTCAGTAATGGTCTTAAAAGGAAATCTAAAAAATACACAACAGAGACAAGCTTTTGAGATTAAACTTATTTTACATCTCAACATGGTAGCAGATGGGATGAATGCTGATCTCGGTTTCATGGGACATTACAGAACCTGACATCCAGAGACCTCTTCTTCTGCAGACTGGAATATTATGGGACTTCAGCTTATGTGGGATGTGGGTGCGTGTGTATGTATGTGTGTGGGTATGTGTTGTGAGGTACATGAGATAACAGGTGTGAGGCTTGCTGTCACATTGAGGTAGGCCTCTATTTAGATATATGGAGTTACAGTGTGTTACTACTCTTACTTCACACACATAATGAATTTTAATTCCTCCTTATTTTTTATCTTTGCCTGGGAGTGGGGTTGATTCCATTACACCAGATTCAGATTACCTAGCCTGTTACTGTACATACAGGAGTGTTATCATAGGCTGTAATGTATATAATTTTTTTTTAACTCTGTATACATTGGAGTGTGAGATCTCATTTGCTTGGGGGTCCTGGATAGATTTTTTTAAATTAGGCTAATATTGTAGTGATTTGTGGAAATGTAGGTATGAAGGACCTCTGGTCTTACACACATACTTTATATTTACTTCTAGTTACCTTATCCTAGGGAGGATGGCAGGTTTATTTCATTGTAGTTGTATCCAGAATCCTTGGAAATGTGTGTGTGTGTGTGTGTGAGTGTGTGTGTGAGTGTGTGTGTGTGTGAGAGGGCATCTCTTTAAAGCTAGTTATCCCCCCCCACATTATGGGAATGTGGGGTGGGGGAGGGTGTATCATTTGTGTGAAGAGGAGTAACATAGAAACATAGAATTTGACGGCAGATAAGGACCGCTTGGCCCACCTAGTCTGCCCATTTTCCTACCTAACAGATAAGCTGCAGATCCTAGTTAACCAACAGGTTACTTCCTCCTACCCCGCACTAGGACTGCCTTATGCCTGTCCCATGCATTCTTGAAGTCCCCCACTGTTCTTGACCCCACAGCCTCCTCAGGGAGGCTGTTCCATGCATCCACAACCCTCTCAGTGAAAAAATACTTCCTCACATTACCTCTGAGCCGTCCCCCCTCTATCTTCAAATTGTGTCCCCTTGTTCTTGCACATCTCTTTTTCTGGAAGATGCTACCCTCTTGGACTTTGTTAATTCCCTTGATGTACTTGAAAGTTTCTATCATGTCCCCTCTCTCCCTTCTTTCCTCAAGGGTATACATATTAAGCTGCTTTAGTCTTTCTTTGTATGTCTTCTGGTGCAGACCCTGCACCATTTTGGTACCCTCCTCTGGACAGCCTCCACTCTGTCTATGTCTTTTCGGAGATGGGGTCTCCAGAACTGCACACAGTACTCCAGATGGGGTCTCACCAACTGTCTGTACAGAGGGATAACAACTTCCTGTTTTCTACTATTGATGCCTCTTCCTATGCATCCCAGTATCCCCAGCCTTCCTTACTGCCTTCTCACATTGCTTGCTCACCTTTAGGTCATCTGATATAATTACCCCCAGGTCCCTTTCTATTTTTACTGTTGTCAGTATCTCACCCCCCATTGTGTATGCTTCCCCTGGGTTTTTGTTTCCCATGTGCATTACCTTGCACTTCTTTGCATTGAATCTGAGCTGCCATACATTTGACCATTCCTCCAACCTTGCCAAGTCCCTTCTCATCCTTTCCACTCCATCTTGTGTATCAACCCTGTTGCAGATCTTTGTGTCATCTGCAAAGAGACATACTTTTCTTTCCAGTTCCTCTGCAATGTCACTTATAAAGCCATAAAAAGGACCAGTCCCAGTACTGAACCCTGCGGTACCCCGCTAGTAACCCTCCTTTCTTCCTTGTGTACTCCATTTACTACTACCCTTTGCGTCCTGTTGTCTAGCCAATTTTTTATCCAGGCTACCACCTTGGGACCCACTCCAAGGCTGGCTATCTTGTGTATTAATCTTTTGTGTGGGACTGTATCAAATGCCTTGCTAAAATCTAGGTAGGCCATCCGCAGCCCTCCTGGTCTACTACTTTGGTCACCCAGTCAAAGAAATCTATTAGATTCGTCTGACATGACCTTCCCATTGTGAATCCATGCTGCCTTGGGTCCTGCCCCACTGGCCTCTAGGTACTCAACAATTCTTTCCTTCAGAGTGATTCCATCGTTTTCCCTACCACTGAGGTCAAACTAACTGGTCTGTAGTTTCCTGCCTCTGTCCTGCTCCCACTTTTGTGAAGAGGAATCACATCTGCCCTCCTCCAGTCCTCGGTACCAACCCATCCTCCCATGATTTGTTAAAGAGAGTAGTCAGTGGTGTCACTAGTTCTACCCTTACTTCTTTTAGAATTCTTGGGTGAATCCCATCAGGCCCCATTGCTTTGTCCACCTTCAATTTTATTAGTTCTTTCAGAACCCTTTCTTCTGTAAATGGACTGGTATCACCCCCGTCTTCAGAGTGTTTCTCTTGTTTGGTTTAGGTAACTCTCCCTCCTCTTCCTTTGTGAATACTGAGCAGAAATATTTGTTCAGTATCCCTGCTTTTTCACTGTCACCCTCTACCCACATTCCCTCCCCTTTATTAAGCTTCAGTATCCCTCCTTTGGTCTTTCTTCACCCTCTAATGTACCTATAAAAGGTCTTATCCCCCTTCTTAACAGAATTGGCTATCCTTTCCTTGGTTTGGGCCTTTGCTATTCTGACTACCTTCCCAGCCTCTTTCTGCTTTAACTGATAAAGTTCTCTGTCCTGCTCCTTCTGTGTTTCCTTATATTTCCTGAATGCTGTTCTTTTCTTCTTAACCTTCCCTGCCACCTCTTTTGAGAACCATAGCGTTTTTTTCCTTCGTTGTGTTTTATTGATTTGCTTTAGACAAAAGCTTGTTGCCTCTGTGATGGCTGTTTTGATCACTCCCCATTGTCCCTCCACCCCTCCTTCTTGCCTGTTTGCTAGTGCTTTTCTGAGGCACTCTCTCAATTTCCCAAAGTCAGCCCTCCTAAAGTCCAGTACTCTTGCTTTTGTATGGCTTGATTGTATGGCTGTGTTTATCGTGAACCACACTGTTTGGTGGTCGCTTGTTCCCAGATGGCTACCCACTTCTAAATCTGAGATTCTTTCTCCATCCCCATTTGAGAGTACCAGGTCTAAGATTGCTCCCTCCCGAGTGGGTTCCAAAACTAGCTGTCTGAGGCATGCCCCTTGTAGGGCATCAAGAATGACCCTGCTCTTGGATGTCCCTGCAGCAAAGGTGCTCCAGTTAACATCTGGCATATTCAGGTCTCCCATCAACAATATCTCCCCTTTTTCTGCCATTCTAAGAAAGCCTTCTATCATTTCCTTGTCCATTCCTTCCCCCTGAGATGGGGGTCTGTATACAACCCCCATGTGGATTGTGGTGCCATTTCCTATCTCCAGGGTGACCCAAAGTGCCTCATCTGCTCCCTGTTTACTCTTTAGTTCTGTTGCTTTGATCCCTTCCTTTACATAGAGAGCTACTCCTCCTTCTCTTTTACCCTCCCTGTCCCTCCTGTAGATTGTGTATCCTGGTATGCTGACATCCCAGTCATGGTTCTCTGTGTACCATGTTTCTGTGACTGCCACAATATCCAGGCAACCCTCTTCCATCAAGGCCACTAGTTCAGAGAGCTTGTTACACAGACTACGGGCATTGGTACTCATCACCCTCCACTTTTTGATAGCCTTACCCCTTTTAGCCCCATTTCTGTCCTTACTGCCTTTGCCTTTTTTACATTTAAATCTGTTCTGCTCCTAATAACTTCTGTACCTTGGTGTTTACCTCACTAATCACACCATGTTTTGTGGGGGAGGCTCAGTTTCCCTGCTCCTTTCAGTGCCTCCCCCTTGGCTAGTTTAAATGCTTGCCAATGAAGCATTTAAACCTCTCTGAGGATCCTGGTTCCCCCCTTGGACAGATGCAGACCATCGCACCAGTATAGGTCTGCATCCCTCCAGGTGGCTCCCCAGTCCCCAATGAAGCCAAAACCCTAAGCTCCACACCAATTTTTCAACCACTCATTGAATTCCCTGGTGAGAAGTGCCCTAGCATCTCCCTTGCCATAGACAGGCAGCACATCCGAGAAGGTTACCGTACGTGCTACTTGTCTAAGGCCCCTCCCAACTCTACAAACTTCTCTTGCACTGCTCTGATCCCATTCCTAGCCAGGTCATTTGTCCCTAGGTGGACAATGACATCCAGCTCCCTCCCTCGTGCAGCTCCTCCCACAATCCTGAGGATTCGCTTCCTGTCCCTCCAAGCCGTGGCGCCAAGAAGGCACCCTACCTCCCTCTCTCCTTCCTCCCCCATTTCTACCCCCTAATGATTGAGTCCCCCACCAGGAGTTGTTTCCTTCCCCTGTGGGGTCCCATGCCACCCTCCTGTGGGTCTCCTTTGTGAAGGTTCCCAGCATCCTCCTTGGTCTCCACTGCAGGTGCCTCCATAGAGGAACCACTATCCACCAGAAGAGTGAATGAATTGTGGAGAGGTACAGCTGGAGGGATGCAACTCTGTTCCACCACCCTCTCCCTCCTTGAGTCCACCCTGGTGCAGCCTCTCCTCTTTCTTGGCAATCTCTGAGGTAGTAGCATTGGCCCTGGTGGTCCCTGGGTGGGGGAGGAGGTTTCACGAATCCTAGCCAGGTCAGCCTGGAGACGGGCAACCTCCTTTCTCAGACCAGAGAGGTGTCTGCAAATAGGGCAGCATCGCAGCCTCCAGAATGTCTCCCGGAACACTGCCACCCCACAGCCATTGCACTGCACCACTCCTATCATGTCTTATTTTGTGTCCTCTCTACTGTTTCTCTGGATGCTTATTCTCTCCTCTCCTTACAACTCTCACCCTTCCTGTTCTGGGACAGCAATGTCCTATCTTCTTCAGTAGCCTCCTTCTTCCTTGCTTAATATCAGTCCACCAGCAGCTGGGGGGGAGAGTGAGCTACTTTTTTCCTTTAGGGTTGACAAAACCAATGTTTCTCTATGATCCTTTCCTTCCTACTGCCAAACAGGAAGTTCCTGTTGACATTCAAATCCAGTGGCTATAAAAGTAGAACTGGCTTTGGGTGGGTGAGTGGAGGGGTGGGATGGACGGCAATTAATAAGAAAAAAGGCTAGCAACAGGAAGTTGTAATTTGACTCACCTGCTTTTATAGTGTCTAAACCACACCCCCAGGTAAGCTCTCCTTCCTCCTACTGGTTTAGCAAAGTCAGCTGATACAGTACCCTTCCCTGCACAGAACACACACTGACTTTCTTTCTTTTCTTTTCTTTTTTTTTAACCCTAAATAAGACCCTTCTACTTCTAATAAAGTTATCTGTCTACTTAATCTTAACAGACACTGGCTCCTGCTGAGATATAAGTTTTAAATTAATAAGAAAATGTAGCTTCTTTTAGTTAGCTGCTTTCTGCTCTACAAGCAAGGCTAGCAACAGGAAGTTGTAATTTGACTCATCTGCTTTTATAGTGTCTAAACCACACCCCAGGTAAGCTCTCTTTCCTCCTACTGGTTTAGCAAAGTCAGCTGATACAGTACCCTTCCCTGCACAGAACACACACTGACTTTCTTTCTTTTCTTTCTTTTTTTTAACCTAAATAAGACCCCTTCTACTTCTGATAAAGTTATCTGTCTACCTAATCTTAATAGACACTGGCTCCTGCTGAGATATAAGTTTTAAATTAATAAGAAAATGTAGCTTCTTTTAGTTAGCTGCTTTCTGCTCTACAAGCAAGGCTAGCAACAGGAAGTTGTAATTTGACTCACCTGCTTTTATAGTGTCTAAACCACACCCCCAGGTAAGCTCTCTTTCCTCCTACTGGTTTAGCAAAGTCAGCTGATACAGTACCCTTCCCTGCACAGAACACACACTGACTTTCTTTCTTTTCTTTCTTTTTTTAACCTTAAATAAGACCCCTTCTACTTCTAATAAAGTTATCTGTCTACTTAATCTTAACAGACACTGACTCCTGCTGAGATATAAGTTTTAAATTAATAAGAAAATGTAGCTTCTTTTAGTTAGCTGCTTTCTGCTCTACAAGCAAGGCTAGCAACAGTAGGAGAGAAATTACATTTGTATCTAGACTGGTATATTATAGGACTTCATTTTGTGTGGGATGTGGGTGTGTGTGTGTATGTATGTATGTGTGTGGGTATGTGTTGCAAGGTACGTGATATAACAGGTGTGAGGCTTGCTGTCACATTGAGGTAGGCCTCTATTTAGATACATAGAGTTACAGAGTGTTACTACTCTTACTTCACACACATAATGAATATTAATTTCTCCCTACTTTTTATCCTTGCCCGGGAATGGAGTTGATTCTGTTACACCATATTTAGATTATCTAGCCTGAGAGTGTGTGTGTGTGAACATCTCTTTAAAGCTAGTTATTCCCTCCCCCCACACACACACACACATTATGGGGATATGGGTTCGGGTAGAATGTATTGTGTGAAGAAGAAGAGGGGAGAAATTACATTTTTATCTCTTTTTCAGATTCCTTAGATACTTCTGGTACATCAGGTTGTTACATTCTCAGTGTATATTGACATCAGTACATATCAGGCTACATAGACTTAATTCCTTGGTGGTCCATGACTCGAGTTTTTTGTTTGACACTAATAGTGCCAATTTATATTTAAGTTATCATTTATAAAGTCATGTCACTACACTAGAGGTTTTTTGAAATTTATGGGACATGATATCTAGCTAGAGAGTACTCCAGGGTGACAAGTCCAGCTAAGTTTTACACATCATAGAATGTGCACTGATGTTTTTAAGACAACTTTATTGGTAATTTCTTGTCTATATTGCATGCACTGAAACTTCTTAGAGTACTAAGACAATCTCAGTATGTATTTAATCTGGGTGGGGGTTGCATTTCAGTAATCACATCCTTATACATGCTGTGACACTCAGCTTGATTTAGGAGTCATCTGCTCCAGCAGTGTTATCTTATGTCAGTTAAATTTATATGCAGTAGGATTCTTTGGATGTGTGTTTTACCAAGCACCTTTGACCCTGGGACACTCCTGGCTGAAGGTAGTATGGTGCTGTTAAATTACTCTGATATCATTTTCTGTATTTTTCACAAATTAGTATTTTAAACCAATGGGGATTTTTTTCTGTTTTTTCTACATGATCTAACTGCTAAAAGTATTGTTTTTTCTTAATAACTGCCATTAGGCTTCTGACGAAGGACTGATTGGTCCGAACGCTAGAGCACTTTGTTCTTGTTGTTACATCTATGTTGGTCCATTAAAAGATATAAAATCATTTGCTTCTGGATTTGATTAAAGTGAGAAGTTCTAGACAGTCAACTCCTTCTGTATCTACACACTGTTTAAGGTTACCTCTGCACAAGCCATCCTTAGCTCAACATTCATTTATTTATGAAGTGTTAATATAATGGAACTCACTTCCATCCACATTATATTAATTTACATCTTACTACACTTTCAAACTGAAATTGAAGCAGTACTGTATTGCTAAATTTAAGTGTTACTGCATTAACTGACTGTTAGTAGTGTGCATATAACCAATGTTTCTGGTCTCTTGTATGTACATTTTTGTGAGAATTTTATGTATGTAATCAGTTATTTGATATCTGTCCAGGTTCTCCACAAAAATGGGCAGGTGATGCCCTCAATAACAAATTATAAATAAAAAATAAATAGTGTAGGGCAACAGGGGCACTGGCACAAAAAAGGTGGGCAAAAAGGTAAAAGCGTGAGAAAAGGCTTGGAGCAAATGAGGAACTGATTAAAACTAGTAGTGGGAAAAGGGATGTTGTCTCAAGACCAGGACAGATGTATAAAAGCATACTGACTCAGGCCCAGGAATAGGGAATAAAGCATACTGACTCAGAACTAGGGCTGGGGATTAAAGCTTTCGGACTCAGGCCTAGGACTGGGGAACAAACATACTGACTCAGGCCTAGGACTGGGGAACAAAGCATACTGACTCAGGCCTAGGATAAAGCATACTGACTTAGGCCTAGGACTTGGGGAAAAATGAATACTGACTCAGGACCAGGATTAGAGAAAAAAGCATACTGATTTAGGCCCAGGATTACAGAGTAAAGCATATTTACTGAGGCCCAGGATTGGGCAATAAAGCATACTGACTCAGGCCTGGGATTAGGGAATAAAGCGTATTCACTGAGGCCCAGGATTAGGGAATAAAGCATACTGACTCAGTCTCAGTACTGGGGAACAACGCATACTGACTCAGGCCCAGGATTAGGGAATAAAGTGTATTCACACTGAGGCCCAGGATTAGGGAATAAAGCATACTGACTCAGTCTCAGTACTGGGGAACAACGCATACTGACTCAGCCCCAGGATTAGGGAATAAAGCATACTGACTGATGCCCAGGATTGGGGAATAAAGCATACTGATTGAGGCCTAGGACTGGGGAAAAAAGAATACTGACTCAGGGCCAGGATTAAGGAATAAAGCATACTGACACAGGCCCTGGATTAGGGAGTAAAGCATATTCACTGAGGCCCAGGATTCGTGAATAAGGCATCCTGACTCAGGCCCAGGATTCGTGAATAAAGCATACTGACTCAGGCCCTGGATTAGGGAGTAAAGCATATTCACTGAGGCCCAGGATTGGGGAATAAAGCAAACTGACTCAGGCCCCAGATTGGGGAATAAAGCATACTGGTGGCAACATTTATCTTTTAAAATGGCATTATATTAGGAGACAACGTGCTTGCGAGGAATTGGAAGTGACGTCATTGCACCTCCAGTCCGCTTCCTGTTAAACAAATGCCCCGAGTGATCAAGGTGCTGTTTGAAAAGTTCTCTGAGTCTAGCAAGGGAGTGAGACCAGGGAACCACTAGGTCCACTGGCAGGACCACATTTTCATTAAGAACTGCACTGTAAAATGGTACAGCATCCTCTGGTGAGAGGTCTGGTTGCAGGCCATTGCCTAGCAAATTCAGGAACCCACATAGCCAGGAATTGTGGGATTTGGAGGCTAACTGCACATTCTCAGCAGTGGTGCATGCTGGGGCAGTAGTCTAGGAGGTGGAGAGTGTCTGTGATTATTTTTAAAAGAGAACACCTTGGCAGTTTTAACTGCACTAAGTCCACCGCATGAGGTGGCAGGATTTATCTTTTTAAACAGCACCGTATTAGGAGGCATTGTGCTTGCAAGGAACTGGAAGTGACATCATTGCACCTCTGGTCCTCTTCCTATTAAACAAATGCCCCGAGCGATCAGGAGCTGATTGAAAAGTTCTCTGGGTCTAGCAAGGGTGTGAGACCAGGGAATCATGAGAGCCATTAGTAGGATAACATATTCATTGAGAATTGCACTGTAAAACAGGACAGCATCCTCTGGTGAGAAGTTTATTTGCAGACCATTGCCTAGCAACCTTGGGAACCCACGTGGCCATGAATTGTGGGATTTGGAGGCTAACTGCACATTCTCAGCAGCGGTGCATGCTGGGGCAGTAGCCTAAGAGGTTGAGTGTGTCTGTGATTATTTTTATAAGAAAACACCTTGGCAGTTTTAACTTGCACTAAGTCCACTGCATGAGGTAGCAACATTTATCTTTTAAAACAGCACTGTATTAGGAGGCATCATACTTGCAAGGAACCAGAAGTGATGTCATTGCACCTCTGGTCCTCTTCCTATTAAACAAATGCCCTGAGTGAGAGGGTGAGCACGCGTGATGCAGAGAAGCACACATGCAGAGATATGCCACACCATGGTGTCTGCTGGGGATGCCAAGGACCAGGACATAGAAGACATTAACATATGATTCTGTCCATCACAGAGGTAACTATACTCCAAAGAGTAAGCAGTGTATTAGAATCAAACATAGAGCTTAGATATATCGCAAGAAAGGGGAAAACGGAACAAAAACTTAAAAACATGCACACAATGTAAAATGTTCACTGAGGATGCAGGGAATCAGGACTTTATATGTGATAAATGCCATACTTATAACAACCTTACAAGGGGAAATTGAACAATTACAAAAAAGGTTGGGGTTTAAAAGGAAATAGGGGTGTTGGAAATTTTTCTAGACACTGTATCAGATGATATTACCATGCAGGAGCAAGTAGCAAAAGTCAGTACATCATCTGAAAAACAGATTACAGTACAGCCCCCAGTTGAGGATACTGAGATAGAGGAGTGGGCCATAGTTCCAACCCAAAATAGGAGCAGGGGAGGGCAGATGTACAAAAGCGCACCTATGGAAATGCAAACAGATTTGGCAGACTAAACCCTGATCCAGATAATTTGGCGATGGTAAATGATGATAATCATACTGCAAGTGGCATCAACATAAACAAAGGCAATTAACTAAATAAATGTACAAAAACAAAGGGATGCCAGTAGCCAATGAAACTGGGACTAAAGGAATGGGTCTGACACCTGTTCATGAGGCAACAGCAAACAAGGATCACATTCAAGTTCTAAATCATGTAAATCAGGCAAGAGATGTTCTCATAATTGGGGACTCAACCACAAGAGGTATAGATACACTAGTGTGCAAAGGTAGAAAAATGTACACTACAGTGAGTACACTCCCAGGGGTCCAGGTGGCTGATATAGACTACTATTGGATACACTAATGGAGAACATCACAAACCCTCTAGTTATACTTCACATGGGAACAAATGATATAGATAGACGAAGGGAGGAAGACATTCATAGGGATTATACTAATATAGTAAATAGAGTCAAATCAAAGAAGGGGGAAATTATCATCTCAGACATCCTCCCAGCATATGGGCATTATGAACACAAAAAGTGGAACATTGACAAGACAAATGTCTGGTTACATTCATTTTGCAAATCAAATCACATTGGGTTTATGGATAATTCTTCAACCTTTCAAAACAAAGCAGTGTTCAGACAGGATGGACTACATTTAAATAGCGCGCTGGAGCCAGAACACTAGGTAAAAAAATTAATGATGTGGTTAATTTTCATTTAAACTGGAGAAAGGGGGGAGGGTCTGTTAAACAGTACGGGAAAGAAATCAAAGGAAACAGATAATACCTACAAACAAGGATGGAAAAGAGTTATACTAAACGCAAGGAGTTTGGAAAACAAATCTGTGGAGCTTCAACATCTTTTCGATACCCAGGATATACAGACTGCACTAATAACAGAAACCTGGTGGGAGAAGGACTATATGTGGGATAAGAACAACCAAGGTTACAAGTTATTTTCTAAATCCAGAGTACATAGGAGAGGGGGGGGATTGCCATGTATACAGATGAATCACTAAAATGTGAAGAAATTCTGGTGGATCAGGAAAATTTGGAACTATTATGCCTAAAATTATTACCTCATGCAGTAACTAATTAATACAGACCTTGGATTACTGTACAGGCCCCCCTCAATTTCACCTGAAAATGATACCTTATTACTAAATCATATAGCAAATATAGACCAAGCAGACAGAACATTACTGATGGGTGATTTTAATCTGCCTGGCATTGATTGGCATGAGTTAAAAGGGTACCTCAACAATGGAAAAACATATCTGGAAGTTTTTGACCAGACTGGTCTTGAACAGTAGGTGCAAGAACAAACCAGCAGGAAAAATACCTTGGATATTATTCTGACTAACATGGGAGAAACAATAAGTAAGGTAGTAGTGGATAGCCCACATGGAAACAGTGACCATCATACTGTATACTTCAAAACAGAAGAGGTACAAAATAATTCAAAAATAAGTACAACTAACATATTAAACTTCAGTTGGGCAGACTTCATAGCTATTAAATCCAGTATTTCACAGTGGGAGTGGAAAAAAGACTTTGAAAATGAATCGGTAGACAGAACGTGGGAGATAATGATAGATAAAATAAAGGAAGAGGTACAAAAATCATATATCAAGCAAAAAGAAGTATAACAAAAGGAAAAATGTACCAGGATGGTTGAACTCTAAGATAAAGAGAATGATAAAAAAAATAATTAAGTGCATAAAGAAATAAAAAGCAGAAATGATCATGAAGGAAACAGTCTATAGAGACAAGATCAGAAACGTTAAAAAGGAAATAAGAAAGGCAAAATGTGAGTACGAGATCCTGTAGGCTTCAAAAGTAAAAGACAATTACAAAACGTTTTACACATATATTAACAGCATACAAAAAAGGTCAAACACGATAGTTCCCTTTATTAATAAGGAAGGTAGCACAGCAGACAGTAAAGAAATGGCAGATATTCAAAACAACTATTTTTGTTCAGTCTATAATAACATCACAGATAATCATAAGGGCAAAAACAAATCAAATCCGGGCCAAATAGAGATAAACCAGTATAGTGCAGTGGTCTAAAGCTCTGAACTGCAAATCTGGTGACATCCAGCAGACTAGACCTGGGATTGAATCCCACAGCTTCTACTTGCATACTGTGTGACCC
The DNA here is from genome assembly GCA_016271365.2 of Neoceratodus forsteri. Lineage (NCBI taxonomy): Eukaryota > Metazoa > Chordata > Ceratodontiformes > Ceratodontidae > Neoceratodus > Neoceratodus forsteri. Next base: position 764,235,793 of record CM028135.1, read on the forward strand.
TGAGCAAGTCACTTTACCTCCTTGTGCTCCCAGGTCGCTCCTGTAAAAAAGCTTCCTGGTTAGTGTGCTATACCTGGTTAAACAACCAACAAAACAAAAGGCTGCATTAGATAGACTACAAAAACTCAATGTAAACAAATTGCCAGGGCTGGATGATGTACATCCCAGGGTGGTGCTTCAGGAGCTTTTGGAATATCTAGCTCCACCACTCACCTTTATATTTCAGACCTCAATGAATAGACGGGAGGTAGCACAGGGGTGGAGGGAAGCTACTGTAGTGCCCCTATTGAAAAAGGGCCCTAAAACAAACCCCGGAAATGTTAGACCTGTGAGTTTGACAACGGTGATAGGTAAAATTCTGGTGGGTATGTTAAACAATCATGTATTATCACATTTCAAACATATGACCTAGCAGACCCAGTACAGCATGGCTTCACAAAAACCAGGTCACATCAAACCAACATGCTTGTCTTTTACGAGAAAGCAAGCAAGGCACTGGACGAAGGAAACTCAGTAGATGTGGTCTTTTTAGATTTTTCAAAGGCCTTCGACAAACTCCTGCATGCTGAGTTATTAAACACACTTTGAGAGATAAAATTGGACATAACCATAGTAAACTGGATACAGGAATGGCTGGGAAAGAGAAGGCAGAGGGTGACAATAAATGGCATACTATCGGACTGGGCTCATATGACAAGTGGTGTCCCCCAGGGCTCAGAACTGGGACCCTGTCTCTTTAATATTTATGTTACAACACTCAATAATGACCATTCTAACATATGGATAACAAAATCTGCAGATGATTGCAGGATAGGAGCAGTCATCAACAACCAAAATGATGGTATAAACCTGCAAGAAGCTCTAGAAAATATCCACAGATGGACCGTCACAAACAAATTAGAACTCAGCTTGGGAAAATGCACAGTGATGCATATGGGGAAGCAAAACAGGAAACACAGTTACAATATGGGATGCCACGGTCGATCCGAATCAACACAGGAAAGAGATCTAGGGATCAGGATCAGTGCTCACCTGCAATTCAGTTCACACTGTGAAAACGTAGTAAAAAAGGCAACTCAAACCCTAAATCGTATACTGAGACACATAGGGAGTAGAGATAGTAGGGTGTTGATGCCTCTGTAAGGGTCCCTGGTGAGACCACATCAACAGTATTAACGCAGGTCTAGTCACCTTATTAAAATGGGGATATACAAGAAATAAAAAGCATACAGAGAAGGGCCACAAGATCAGTAACAGGACTTAAAGATGTCCCATATGGAGAGAGACTAAATAGACTAAATCTTTATACACTACACTATAAGAGGATCACAGGGGGCATGTGCATGCTGTATAGGGTCTTATACGATAACTAACTATGGGAAGATCTGGGGTTGTCTCTAAAACACTGCAAACATGAACCAAGAAGGCACCCCCTGCAACTGACTAAGGGAAGATGGAAGCTGCTGAGGAGAAAACACTGGTTTAGTCAGAGAGTGGTCCCCCTGTGGAATAGCCTCCCAGCAGAGGTAGAGACAAATGAGATAATCAATATTTTTAAGAAGAGACTCGATAATTTCTGTGCTAACAAAAATATACTAATTTAAACCTAAATGGCAAGCATAAAAGATGAAAGTCTATTCAGCTTGTATTTACCTATGTTACCTATACTGACTAAGGCCCAGGACTGGGGAATAAAACATACTGATTCAGGCCCAGGATTGGGGAATAAAGCATACTGACTCAGGCCTAGGACAGGGGAATAAAGCATACTGACTCAGGCCCAACATTAGGGAATAAAGCATATTGACTCGGGCCTAGGATTAGGGAATAAAGCATATTGACTCAGTCTCTGAATTGGGGAATAAAGCATACTGACTCAGGCCTAGGATTTGGGAATAAAGCATACTGACTCAGGCCTAGGACAGGGGAATAAAGCATAGTGACTCTGGCCCAGGATTAGGGAATAACACATACTGACTCAGGCCTGGGATTAGATAATAAAGCATACTGACTCAGGCCTAGGACAGGGGAATAAAGCATTATTGACTGAGGCCCAGGATTAGGGAATAAAGCATACTGACTCTGGCCCAGGATTAGGGAATAAAGCATATAATACAATGGCAAGAAAATGTCCTGGTCTCTGATTGGTCATCTAAGACTGGATCCATGATGTTATCCCAGCGCAACATCACGGGTCTAGTCTCAGCACTGTGTACTAATGCAGATGACCTCCAGCATGAGCATTAGATCCTCTTTTTCCCCCATCTCCTCTTAAAACACAAAAATAATTTTCCACACTAATAAAAACATTCTTTAAAATTATTTTTTTATTTTATATATAACAACGAGCCATTGTATAATAGCAATAATGCCTTCCAGGGTGTGTGTCATTTGGGATAACGTCACGCCTCAGGTATTGGATGCACTCGGCCTGTATGGCCTTGTGCCCAATCCACATGGAGGCGGATGTTATCCCAGCACGACACACACCCTGTTGGGCATTAATGCTTAATTGACTCAGGCCCAGGATTGAAGAATAAAGCATACTAACTCTGGCCCAGGATTAGGGAATAAAGCATACTGACTCAGGCCTGGGATTAGGGAATAAAGCATACTGACTCAGGCCCAGGATTGGGGAATAAAGCATATTGACTCAGCCCTAGGACAGGGGAATAAAGCATACTGACTCAGGCCCAGTATTAAGGAATAAAGCATACTGACTCAGGCCCAGTATTAAGGAATAAAGCATACTGACTCAGGATTAGCATTAGGGAATAAAGCATACTAACTCAGGCCTAGTATTAGAGAATATAGCATGTTGACGGAGGTCTAGAATTAGGGGATAAAGCATATTCACTGAGGCCCAGGATTAGGGAACAAAGCATACTGACTCAGGCCTAGGACAGGGGAATACAGAACACTGACTCAGATCAAGTATTAGGGAATAAAGCATTCTGACTCAGGACCAGGAGTAGGGAACAAAGTATATTTACTGAGGCTCAGGATTAGGGAATGAAGCATTCTGACTCAGGACCAGGACTGTGGAATAAAGCATAGTGATTTAGGTCCAGGATTGGAGAGTAAAGAATACGAACTCAGGCCTAGGACAGGGGAATAAAGCATATTGACTCAGGCCCAGGATTAGGGAATAAAGCATGTTCACTGAGGTCCAGGACTGGGGAATAAAGCATACTGAATAAGGCCCAGGATTAGGGAATAAAGCATACTGATTCAGGCCTAGGATTGGGGAATAAAGCATACTGACTGAGTTCCAGGATTGGAGAGTAAAGCATACTGACCCAGGCCCAGGATTAGGGAATAAAGCATTCTGACTCAGTCCCAGGATTGGGAATAAAGCATGCTGATTTAGGTCCACGATTGGGGAGTAAAGCATACTGACTCAGGACTAGGACAGGGGAATAAAGCATACTGATTTAGTCCCAGGATTAGGGAATGAAGCATACTGACTCAGGCCCAGTATTAGGGAATAATGCATACTGACTCAGGCCTGGGATTAGGGAATAATGCATACTGACTCAGGCCCAGGATTAGGGAATAAAGCATACTGACTCAGGCCCAGAATTGGGGAATAAAGCATACTGACTCAGGACCATAATTGGGGAATAAAACATACTGACTCAGGACCAGCACTGTGGCCAATGTGGTGCTGCCTCAAAACCAAGATTGGGATATAATGCTTGCTGACTCAATCTGTGGATTGGAATATAAAGTATGCTGACTCAAGACCAGGACTGGGATATAAAGCATGCAGATTCAGGACCGGCACTGGGATATAAAGCATGCTGACTCAGAACCAGGACAGGGATATAAAGCATGCTGACTCAGGACCAGGACTGGATCTAAAGTATGCTGACTTGGGCCATGATTGTGGCATAAAGTATGCCGTTTTAGGACCAGGGCTCTGGCAAATGTTATATAGATTCAAAACCAGGATAGGGATATAAAGCATGCTGATTCAAGTCCAGGATTGAGATATAAGGCATGCTGATTCAGGGCCTGGACTGGGACTTAAAGTATGCTGACTTGGGCCAGGATTGAGGTACACAGCATCGCATACTGACTCAGGACCAGGGTGGGACACAGCTGATGCTGCCTCAAGTCCAGGATCAGAGTATAAAGCATGCTGGCTTAGGTCCAGGATTTGAGACTAAAGCATTCTGCCTCAGAACCAGGATTAGGACATAAAGCATGCTGACTCAGGACAATCACAGGGCAAAAGTGATGCTGCCTCAAGGCAAGGATTTGGGTAAAGCATGCTGCCTTAAGACTAGGATTTGGATATAAAGCATGCTGGCTCAGGACCAGGATTTGAAAATAAAGCATTCTGACTCAGGACCAGGGCTCAGGCAAAAGTGATACTGCCTCAAGATCAGGATTGGGATATAAAGCATGCTGCCTTAAGACTAGGATTTGGGTATAAAGGAAGCACAGCTGCACATACCTCAAAGACTGAATTTAGAGCAAAAAACACCCTTGACGGTTGGATAATGCTTACATAAATTTTTTTGTACAATCAAATTTAAAGGGGAATACCAGTGCAGAAAGAAAGGTGACAATAGTGTCACCAAGGGAAATCTGTTCCAAATAAGCTATCGGCCATACCTGCAGCTCTTTTAGAGCCAGAAACACAACACATTTAGTTCCCCTCCTTATACAGCTGCAGGCGTCCATTGTCTACATCACTAGCACAGGAAATGACACCAAAGAAGGGGAACAAAGAGGTAAAATACAGTGCTGCCAGCTACTCCTAATATAGATTTCCTGATCCCCATGACTCTCAGTGTCATTTGTAGTAATGTGTACTGATAGGATTTTCAGACACCAGCACAACTACGAATTTACAGATTTGTAAAGCACTGTTTCAAGGAAATACATTTTGCACCATTTTGAGAAATGTTTCATAGTGCCATGTACCACAAGTTTGCAAAACATTTGTGGTTTGATCGCTTTACATAATGTTTTATAACATCTCCATTTAGTGAACAGCTTTGTGCCTGTGAGGTTAGCAAAACTGAATTCTGCTGCTACTGTTCTAAATCATTTTTGTGCAAATGCTGTTTTGCATATTTGTTTGCAATGATACAATTTAGTATAATTTGTTGTGCGGGCATTAAACTGGGTGTTGCATATAAGACTAGTTATATGCCCATGCCATCGGCTAAAATGGCCATTGTGAGGGGGATTCTGTTCCCCACCCTAACCTATGGGGCTTCCTTATTTGGGGATGCTCATAAAACTGACTTACTCAGATGGGATATTACATATAACAACATATGTCACTATGCCTCTTCTGCTCCTCGGCTTAAACATCACTGTCAGCTTTACAATGATCTTGGTTGGCTGTCTCCGTCAGCTAGTAGGAAATACTACTTTGGCTCTCTTATTGATTCGATAATTCGAAATCAAACCCCTAAGTGTCTTGCAGCTATGCTTGTTCCTCAGGACACACTCCATGGTCTACGATCAGCTGATAAATCCTTTCTGAATTTGCTGAGGTGCTGCACGAGGAAAGGAACTGTTGCATTTGAACATGCGGCTCCACAGCTGTGGAATTCCCTTCCCCTCGACATTAGACTTTCTAGCTCCCACACATGCTTTAAGAGAAAACTGTGCTCGAATCTGCTGATTGCTGATACCTGTTTCTGCTTTCACTCTACCTAATGACTGATGTCTCTGGCCATACAATAGTATTTCCTCACCTCTATATAACCCTCTTACTGCCTCAGCCTGTCCCGGCTCCCTTTCTCTGCCTATATACAATCTTGCACTGCAGGCATCTCCCTTACACTTACTGTACATACACTCATATAATCTAACTTCATGGCTTGCCTTGCTCCCCTCTTCCTCACTTACCGACCTTTTCCTTAATGACACCCCCTGCTCTCAATGGTTATTTCTTCCTTTTGTATTTCCTGTTTTTGTTTTTGTGTACCTTGTTCTGTTCATATGATATGCCACCTGCAAATTTATTGTTCAAGGTCCTCTCTATTCATTGCATAGATCGGCACCTATGAACTTATGAATGGTCTACTCTGCATGTCTCTGATATATGGTACCCACTTTAACTCATTGTATGTAAAGCGTTTTACTTTGTATGTTCAGAGATATTGTATCCTCTCTAATTCATTGTATGTAAAGCACTTATAATTTTGTTATCCTGTTAAGTTTCTGCATGTCTGTACTCTCCCTGGTCATGCCTGAAAATAGTCATCTTATGGCTAGTGCACTTACCCGGTTAACAAAAGCTAAATAAAATAAAATAAATGTGAGGCAGTGTGGTCTAATGGTTATAGCACTGGCTTGTGAAGAGAGGATCACAGGTTCAAACCTTACTTGTACCCAACAGTCACTGCGTGACCTTCACGTATTGTAACTCTCAGTGCTCCGGTCAATCCAGCTGCAGAAATGGGTAGATACAGGGCCCCACAGGAAATAAGAGGTTATATCTTAGCTGAGCACACCTGGTTAAGTACTGTATGTAGTAAAACACAATAACTGTTTTCTAATTATGCCTTATAGGAGCCCTATAAGCAATTCTTGCAGAGCTTACAGCAGAAAAACAGCACATCAGCCATGGGGCGCCAACCAGTTTAGCCGGTATCTCACAAACAGGGCAGGTAAAATTTATTTGTTGATTGAGTAGGCCCACTGAGACTAGAAGTCCCTGTTCCGGGGGCAAACAGGGGAGATACAGATGGTAACCAACTGAAATTGAATTAGATTAAGCTGTTGGTGGTGTTTTCAGTGAATAGAGGAAATCTGACCAGGACACCGAGGAAATTCGCTGAATCTTTTTGAGAAGTGCCACAGAATCTTTACCGTCCACCTGAACAACCACCAGAACAGGACCTCGGTATAACGTCTTATCTGAAAGACGGCACCTAAGGAGTGCAGCATGCCCCTCATGATGCACTACAGTATCAGTACTGAGATCTTATCCCAAGTGCCTGGTGTGGGGATGGAACTTACACCCTTCTGATCTTCCAGCCTCAGAGGCGAGTGTGCAACCTGCTGAGCCACTGACACTGACATAAAGAAAAATGAAAACTCTTTTATTATTGCTCCCTTGTCCCTGGATATGTGTCTTTTTGGGATACTCTATTAAGTGGGTGGGCCAGTTGCAGTGCTAAACCCAAACCACCAGCCGGCTAATAATTTAGTGATTGAACCTGCGAAGGCCAGGGTACTGAACAGGTCATGTCTCAAGGTGGAGGGAGCTGCTGTAGAGTTCATGCTGAAAAGACAGACTGAAATGGTCTGTGAAAAAACTGCAACAAAAGCTACTGTTTTATTCAGTCTGACTGAAAAAAGTCTTTTTTTAGCTTAAAGTGACAGTGTTCGAATAAAGGCTTTTAATTTTGAACCTAGAAAAGGATCCTTTGTTGAGTGTTCCCAGAATTGCTTGTATTGGCCAGGGACCCTATGACACATCATCACAAAAGACTAATTGTTTTATACAACTTACTTAGCCAGGCTTGTCCAGCTTAGATATAAACTCTTATTTTATGTGGGGTCCTGTATCTACCCATTTCTACAGCTCAACTGACTGGAGCACTGAGACTTGCTCAAGGTCACATATTGACCATTTGGCCCTGCTGAGGTTTGAACCTGTAATCCCCCAGTTCTCACACCATTGCTATAACTACAAGACCACACTGCCTCACATTGCAAAAAATGATGCCAACACATCAAATTATTCAAATTTACGTCATTGCAAATTTGTAAAATGGCACTGCCACAAAAATGATTTAACACAGTACCAGCAGCATGAATGCAACAGTCCGCTGACTCACCTGGGCTGCTCCAGGGCCCTTGGGTCCACAAAGTACACCCCTCTGAGGGGCCCAGCCTGGGTTCTGTAGCTGAACAATGGTTTTACATGGTGCCTACACCTGGGGCTGTGTCAGGAAATACTCGTAGATAATTTGCAGGTTACCACCCCCCAGAAAATAACGATATCTGCCCCCAGTACACTTTCCCCACACTATAACAATCCCCCCCCAACACAGTAACTCAAACCCACAGAGTCACGCCACAAGAATTGACATGCAAACAACAGTGAGCTTTATTTGAAGGAAGGGGAAAAGCGGAAATAACAAACAGCACAACTACTATAACCACTTTAAATCTCCCAGTTAGGGTGCACCCTAAAATGTCTTTTGATGTGGTGGGTACCTCACCAGATGGTGATGCAGGCCTGGACGGGGGCCCAGATGACTTTAAAGGGGTTCAACTTTAACCAATGACCAGGGCACAGCTTTTACTTGGCACAGTCCATCCAGGCTTTACCCCCTGTGAACAAACTAGCTAGCAAGTTGATAAAGACTCCCCAAAGCCGCAGCCCTGGGTACTTACAGTTCTGAGGTACACAAAAGAGGGAGAGGTTCAGCAGGCTGAGATGCAGTCAAAATGGCAGTCGCATGGTACCATGGAGGTATCTGGGTGATGCAGCTGCAAGGCTCCAGAACTGCAGAACTGGAAAATTGAAAACACTGTTCTTCACCTGCCTGGCCTTGCCAACTTCACCAACAGGCCTTTGTAGACAGTTTTCACCAGACAAGGCTCTCAGTGTCTCTGCCCACTGGTCCTCTCCCTCTTCTTTAGTCTAGGGATTAGTGAAACGTGGTCCCCTAGACTCCTCTGTTGCACATCCAGGATAAGTAGTTACAGCTGGGCTTTTACTCAGTCTCTTGAACCCAGCACTCTCGCACTTAGTTTCTCTGATCTCGGGAATGCTGGCCCTTTTTCAGTCCCTGGCACAGCACCATGCAGACTCTTCCCTTACTGGAATTTGCACTCCTAGAATTACCCCTCTGAGGAGGGAACACAGTAGCTCAGTCTTTGTGTAGGGGGTTTCAGTCTGGAAACATATGGTAGCACACCCACACACAGTCTCTCAGCCCTCACTGTGGCTTTTGACTTTTTCTCTCACTCTAGCATACAGCTCCTGGCTGCCTGCAGCACACTCCAATACCCTTTCTCTTGCTTCGGCCACAGTTCTCCCAGCTTTATTTCTGCCCATCCTGTCCAGCTGTGAAGTGAGTTAGGCCGTGGGGGCCTGAAGGCAACTCCAGGCTGGGTGGCCCACACATGAACTCTCCACTTCCACTCTGGCTGCTCTCTCCTTTTAGCGGGCTGGCCGTATTATTTATACTTTTTGTACAGCCCCCCACTGTTTGGCTGTAACAGTCACGGGCAAATTAAGTGCCCCTCCAACTTTACTCAGCAGGCCCCTTGCTTTTGCAGTCCTATGGGGGCTGCCATCTTTCTATACATTATCCCCAAAACAATTCCAGCCACAATTTTGATGCATATGCCCTTTGTTTTTTAACTTACTACCTGTTGATATTACAGAAAGTATGACAGTGTGGTCTTTTAAAACTAGACTTAAATATTGGATGATGGACAATGATATTTGTACATGGTTAAGTTAAATATCTAATTGTTGTATTTTGTTTGTTTTTTTATTTGTACTTATTTTTAATATTTGTGTGTTATACCCTGTATGTTTAGTTTGTTTTGTAACTTGTTGCTGGTGAAAACGGGCAGTTTGCTCATCCTGCTTACAAGTATAAAAATTAAAATGAAATGAAATAAAAGTGCTGGAAACAGTTCCCCCCTAAACCAGAGGCTTTCAGGTTTCTATTTTACTCAGTCCCCGGCTCCCCTGCTTTTTCTGGAGCCAGGGATATATTTCATTAGTGGCCGCATGGCCAAAACCACAAATGGAGCTGTGGCTCCTTTAAATTTTATAGTCCTAGCAGCCGCACGTGCCCAGTAACTCATGGGCCACCATATTTGTTTACATTCAGCTGGTTCTGACCCACAGCAACTCCCAGGATCAGTAAATTGTCATTCCCTGCTCCCGGAGGTGCAGAAACGTGCTCGGAGCTTGGCCCCCATTCAGACATGGAGCCGAGACAATGGGAGGTTTGGTGGGCACAGCTGCAGAGTACAATGGGGCCAGATGGCCCAAATCTCACCAGAGTCACTGCCAACGATGTTGCAAAGGAGCAGGGGCAGTAGCCCTAACAGGTAAACCCTTTTGGAGGGCTTACATGAAATTTTGCAAACCTTACAGCACAAAGCCGTTTACTAAATTGGGATGTTATAAAACATTATGAAATGGGTCTAAAGAATCCTTAATCCTGATTAGTCGAGAGTTGCTTTCAGCCAGGCCATTATCCCAGCACAACAGCCCAGATGAAAGTACTCCTAGACAGACCAACAGGCTCAGCATGCACCTCTGGAGCCGTCCACCTCAGTCAATAATCGAGCCACCTGCATCACACCAAATAGATAGTACATTTTTTAAAAATGTCCAATTGATTTCCTTTGTTTTTGAGTAAACGAGTACACATATCCTCAAAACTGGCCCAGAATGTGCAGCAAACAGGCTGACAAAAACTTTCCCTTCCCAACTCAGCCTTTTTAAAAAAAATCTTTGTTTCTAACCTGTCACACTGCTTTACGCCATGGATCTCACCAACAGACGCTGCTCATTTGAAACACCCACCCAGCGTGGCTGTTCATCAGACGCCCAGACAGGACTCCCCAGGTATTTTAAACATGCAGCAGACGTTCACTCGATCACATAACACTTGATTCAACTGTATTTTATGGCAAAACTATATTTTACCGCAACCGCCTTTCCCTGCCCATCAGCCACTTAACTCCACATCACGGCAGTACAGCAAAATCACTGCCTACCATCAATACTACCACTAAAGCAGTTTGCTTTCACCTACTGAAAGGTAGCAAACAATGCACTCTCCAAACCAGACTATTTTTATTTTTTTTTCATTTAGGCTGATTATTCATTTTATAACCATTTTTTTTTAAATACATATAATATTAACAAATATATATATATATAAAAACAGTTCTGTAGAAAGTAACCCATTTCATAATTGCAATAAGGCATTCCAGGGGGTGTATTATGCTGGGCTAATGGCCTTTCTTGGGTTGCTTCAGCCCACGAAAGGCGGGCCGTTATCCCACCATAATGCATCCCTGTCATGCCTTATTGCTTAATTATGCAAACAAATCAAACAACTGTTTTGGAAACTGGAGGTACCAGCACTGTGAAACATTTCTCAAAATGGTGCAAACTTTATTTCTATGAAACAGTGCTTCACAAATCTACAAGTTCCAGCTGTGCGGGTGCCTGAATGTGCTGTCAGCAAAAGTTATTAAAAATGACACTGCGAGTCTTGGGGATCATGAAATCTTCACTAGGAATAACTGGCAGCACTGTACTTTAACTCTTTGTTCCCCTTCTGTAATGTCATGTCCTGTGCTAGTGACAGATAAGCAGAGAGAGAAGACCTGAGCCTGTCACCTATGCAGAAAATAACCCTGATCACTGGAGCAGCAGCAGCAGACTCGAGCTAGGGAGCTCTGCCAGGTAACACAGAAGAATCAATCGGAGGAGGCCCTCACCTCTTTCCATGCCAGGTAGCCAATCCAGGGCACTGCCTGGGATCCAGGAAATAAGAGAAGTACGAGAAAGATAATAAAACCCCCCACAGCTGATGACATGAAGGAACTGCCAGTACAGATGGGTCAAGAGGGAAAACCTGAGCCTCTCACCAGCCCAGAAGACAACCCAAATCACCAGAGCTGGAGCAGTAGACTGAAGCTAGGGAGCTCTGCCAGGCTCTGCAGAGGAACCAATTGGAGGAGGGCCTCACCCACCTCCATGCCGGGTGTCCAATCCTGGGTGCTGCCTGGGATCCAGAAAGTAGGACACGCTGACAGTAGGTGTCAGCGTGGCTCAGTTGGTAGCACATCTGCCTCTGGACCAGAAGGTTGTGGGTTCTCGTCCCACATTGGGAATGGACTTGCACCTAAAAATTGTTGGCATCCGAGTGCAGTATTGGGGGGTGCTGTACTGCTGGGGTGTGCCGTCCTTTGGATGAGATGTTAAACCGAGGTCCCTTCTGCCCATCCTGGTGTTGTCCAGGTGGAAGTAGGGCACTCTTCTCGTCCTGGCCAACATTCCCCTTCCCATAAACTGGTTCATGCAATTATCCAGGCTGTGTGTGGGTGATGATGTGTAATATGGCCACCACCACACATTCAGTCACTTCACTACCAGTCTAGCATTGCTTGTAAAGCGTTTTGGGATACTGTATATGAAAAGCGCTATATAAATGCTGATTCTTCTTCTCCTTCTAGGAGAAGTGTGAGAAGGAGAATTAAAACCCTTGCAGTGGAAGGAACTGCTGGTATGGACGAGCACAGAGGGATGATCTGAGATTCTCACCTGCGCAGAAGATAACCCTGATCACAGGAGCAGCAGACTGAGGCTAGGAGAGCAGTAGACTGGGCTCTAATAACATCAAGGACCAAACAATATATTCCAGCTTGCACACTTTTTGAATATTTGAGATATCAGTTGCATTATATGAACTATAAGAAAGCATTGTATTATTGCATTCAGTAATTCATATTGTTAGCATATACATGTTACAGGTGTTAGTACTAAAATTGGATTCTGTTAGTGAAACGCCCCCCCCCCCTTTGGGGGTCTTACCTGTCTTACCTCCGGGTGCCTCCCGCTGTCTCCTGGTGTCCGCCTGGTCTCTGTGGCACTTTGCCATTCCTCCCAGGTTTCCCTGTTTAAATGAGCCCTGCAGAGCTCGTAAGATCTATTTGTGAGCGGCTGACATGTTGCAGGGTGTCGCTCCCATGATCGAGGAGGTACACTGCACATTATGACTGCTATTGCAATCAGAAAGCTTTTCTTTATGTGTCTCCACCAGTTCTCGGTGCCTTGTTTAAGTTCAAAGAGGCACCAGGGACACTCAAATCCAGGGGAAAATATATTTTAAATAAATGAATTGGTGGCAGCCGTAAGTGCTGCCTCCAGGGCACCAGATCCAAAGAGGAAGGTCAAAGGACAAAGGTCAGGGCATAGAAGAGCACTTATGAATATTTATGAGCTGCTGTGTGTTTTCTGGGTGTAGTGTGTTACTGAAGCTGTGACTCCTCAGGGGAAGTGCTTACTTATTCAAAAGTGAACTTGCCTGTGAGAGAACTGTTGGGGCTATAGCATAGTGGGGAGTTTAAATAAAATGAAAGTGAATCCTGGCTGCACCAGAACTTAGTATTTGAGGACACTGTTTAGGCTGCATAAAGATTGTATTAACAGCCACCATCCATTTTAGCAGCCAACATCCAATTGTGAGCCAGGAATAAACCAAGGGGTGCCTGGGACTATGCCAGAGACTTATGGGGGATTTACGGGGACAAATTCTAGGCACCAAAACACCAGCCAATGAACATGTGGGAACTGCTTAAGACATATTTGACAGCCAGTGAGATCTTCGGAACCCTGCCCCATATAAAAGGGGTCTCTAGCTGAAAAAAGTCATGTATTCCCCCCCCCCCCACAAATGGGGGTTCCCGAAAAGCCTTCCTTGAGCATGCCTACCTGCTCACTGCCAGGCTGGTGTCCTGCGTTTTAGCAGTTTAAATGTGATTGCCAGAGAGTGCCTATATAGCCTTTGTGCACTGTCTCTTTAAGAGCGGCCTGGATTGCAGTCATATGTAATCTGAGCAAGAGCTCTGTTGAAAGATGTAACTATTTGCTGAAAATCATTTAGAGTGATAATGAAGTTTATCTAACCTGCCTTCCTTGCAGCAAGGACTGTTTTGCTTATCTCCACTATCTTGGTCCTGGACTGCCGAATTGGACCAATCAGTACTGGTGGGACTTAAAATGAAGCCGGACTACAGGAGCTGTCTGGAGTCAAAATCTGTAGGAATCGTAGTTTTGGGCTTTTGGCGCCTTTTTGCACCTGAAGGGGGAGCCTTTGATGTGACTGACTGATCAGCCAACCGAACCTTTTAGATTCTGAGGAAAGTCCCAGGCTTGCTGACAGTTGAGTCAGATCTAAGTTGGGCGCTGAAGAAGCAACAGCTTGAGACAGTCAAGCAGACATTTGAGTAGTTTCGCATGGGAGAACTGTGGAAAGGCCTAAGTTGTGGCCTGCATGTCTGCCTGCTGTCCCTGAGAGGGAGAGAAGAGAATTATTTTGGACTAAATCCAAGTTTGTGAGAACGAAGTAAGCCACTGATTTTTTACCAGGCTCGTACCTGAAGAAGACCGAAGATTTTGCTGAATGCGATCGGCCTGTCAGGATTTCCAGCTGCTTTTGAATCCCCAGTTTGTGCAGAGACTTTGTGATCATGACTGGAGAGCGGTTTGCCTGGTACAGTAGAATTTCCTTACATGTAAACATGCTATGAGTTGTTAGTAGGTCGTGATTTGGTTCCCCACTGTGTGAACTGTGTTCTGCTTGCTGGAAGCTGTATCCAGCCCAAAATGGACTGTATCCGAATTTGTCTCCATTTGGCCAGGGCCTTGCCACACTGGCCCAGCCAGACTACCTGCTGCACAGAGAAAGCCATCGGCGAGAAACCTGCCTGGGGATCATCCCCCTGCTCCACGCCTGAACAGGAACAACGCCTCGGCGATTCATGTGGGCCCTGCATTTTCCTGGCACTCCAGGTTAACCACCTGCTGTCTTGATTTTCATCCAACCTGTGTCCAGTCTTGGGTATCGTGAGTAATCATCAGGGGTAGCTCCCTGCAACAACAGCCTAATTTAAAAGCATGTCATCTGATTGTCTTGTTGTTTTCTTTTCACGAACGGAGCCCTCCGGCTCCAGATTACAAATAGTGTGTGTTGTGTATGTTGTTTTCTTCCATCACAGGGCCCCAACTAGCTGCAACGTTTCCGGCTAGCCCACCGTTCTCCAGCTGGGTACCCAGAGTGTGTGACTGGTTATGGACCCTGAAGTGCATGCATAACTGTTTGATTGATATAGCCTTTAAGCAAATTAACCTGATTACGCCCTTCCCTTGTTCAAGTCCCTTAAATAAATCAGATCTAACACTTTTTTGCATTTACCCTGACTGTGGTTCCAATTTGTGCAAGAGTACTGTACTGCTGTTATTTGCTGTGCATAACCTTGTTTTACAGGGGTTCCCCAGGGCCTGGCCAGAGGAAAGCCCTGGTGGTAAGTGCAACCAGTGTGCGTACCTGAGTGGTGTATCAGGGGTATTGTGAAAGTGATTATTGTGTATTGTTCCGGCTACTAGCAAGGAAGGAGAGGGGGTTACAGTGTTCCAGAAGGCTGTGCCCAGGTTAGCTTGACCACTACCAACCCTGACCTCTGGGTGGAGGCACTCGTTTCAGAACTCAGGCCCCTTAACCTGCTACTAGCCAAGCAGTCAGGGGTAGTAGCTCTTGGGATAGTGCCACCCAGGGGTTACAGTCAGCTATGGAGAGACAGCCCAAGTGCTAGTGTGAGTGCCTCTGGGGAGCTTCCCAGCTCTCAGGGGTTAGGCCTGCCTGGCCTAGATTTTTTTGGTCGTCGGTCTGTGGATCCAAATTGTTCCAGCCTGGGTAGCTGCTGCCTGCAGTTGCAGGTACTCTGATTCCATAAGCCTGAGAAGAGAAGATCAGCCTGCATCCTGCCTGAAAGGACCGGAAAGGACTGAGTTTATTTTACATATAAATGTGTGTGAGTTGTTCAAAGTGCTGCATGGCTGAGTAGTTTGAAAACGTTCACGTTGCATGTTTTCCTTGGCCTGATTTACACTGTTTTGCCAGCCTGAAGACCAGCACTGTTGACAAGGACCATGAGGGACCTCACCTCCATCTGTGTCCAGCTGCGTCTACAGGTCTTATTTCATTGGAGAATCACCTGGTCTGGGGTAGAGTGAGTAAACATCAGGGTAGCTCCCTGCAACAAAGTTCAAATTAAAGTGTGTCATCTGTTTTAATTGTGGGTTGCTAATTGTTTTGGACTGAGTCATCTGGCTCCGGATTACAAATAGTGGGTAAAGTGCATGTTGTGTTTTCTTCCCAAAGGCCTGAACAACAGCTGTAATGCCGGCCTACCCCAGGCAACGCTTCTAGCTAGCCTGCCGACCAACTGGGTACCCAGAGAGTGTGTGACTGTGTTAGACGGACTCTTAGAGGCATGCATGCTTAGCCTGATTAAATCAGATCCAGAATCAAACACCAGATTACTACCCCTCCCTTGTTCACGTCCCCCAATAAATCAGATCTAAATCTTTTTTCATTTACACTGGCTATTGTGTACCTCTGTGATGGGGATACTGTGTTGCTATTGCCTTTCTCCATTGCAGGTCTTGTTTTATAGGGGGGTTTCCAAAGCCGGTGCAGCTGATCTAGCCCTGGTGGGAAGCGTACCAAGTGTAGTTATAACATTGCATTCTGGTGTTCATTGTAACTGTGTAATTGCTGACCAGTATATGCCACTAGAGGGGTTAGAGGGGAGTATCAGTGTCCCAGAGGGCTGTACCCAGAGCAGCTATGCTATCCTTAAAACCAACCTTCTGGGCGGAGTCCCCTATTCACAGGACTCAGGCCCCTCAACCTGCGCTTAGTCACGCTGGCAGAGGTAGTATCCCTTGGGATAGCACCACCTAGTGGTAATATTAGACATAGTCATTAGCATGTTAAATTTCAAGTCTGAGCCCCTGCATAATTTATGACAGGTGATGTTTTTAAATCCCGCCCTTTCATTCCTTCCACCTCTTAACCTCCCCTGCCCTCCTGTCATCTTCTGCTCCCCATATATTCCCTTGTCTAATGTCTTTTTTCACTGGTATTATAGAAATTGAATGTTGCTGGGGTTATTAAATTAATGTGGTTTTTCACTGTCACGTCATACTTTAGCTATTTTGCTATAAAACAGTGCGCACGTGTCACTTTAAAATGCACTGTGTATAAGCTGTGATGGCATCCTTGAGAAAGTACATGCACTATGATGTGCAAAACTCTGGATGGTACAGGTACTGGCACAGTATAGCTGCTGTTTGTAAGAAACTTTTTACAAGCATTGTGCAACTTCCAAGTGTGGTTTTTGGTTTAGATCTAGTCCTTGAGGTACATGCGGCCAGGCTTTTTGCAAAGAAACTGCCTGTAGCCTATGCTGGGGCTCCGAGCCACTTTGCTTTGAATGGCCTTCTGCTTTCCATGATTTGCTTATAAAGTACGCAGGTTCAGGACCAGGATTTTGGTATAAAGCATTCTGACTCAAGCCCAAGATTGGGGCATAAAGCACACAGACTCAGAACCAGCACTGTGGCAATTTGGATGCTGTCTCAAGACTAGAACTGTAGCAATAGGGACGATTGCTCATGATGCTGCCTGTGGAAGAGAGGCACTGGTTCAACCACTGATTAGGACAAGAAATGTGTTGGCTCAAAAGAAGGATTGGGACAATAGCCTTCCAGATTCAAACTGGGATTGGGGACAGGCTGCTTGTACAAGTGATGCAAGGTGTGAGATTTTTTTAAGACATGGATTAAGGACAGAGTATGCTGTAGTAATGGCCAGGGTACTGTAATAATTGATTCAAGGCAGGACTGGCACAAAATGAACACTGATTTGAGCCACTGTCTTGAGTACAGGTCATTGGTTCAAGCCAAGGATTAGGATGTGAAGCTCAGGCACAAATCCTTAAATGTGGTACATCTCTCAACCTTTCGGCACAGTTTGTGATGTTGTCCTTCAAAATTGGGTCATAAAGCTGAAACATCCTCAAATCATGAAGTTACAGTCTCAGAACACTATGGGATCTAGTGCTGCTCGTTATGTGTAATGGTCATTGAATATCACACTTACATTGTTTTGTATCAGTGTCCAGTGCAGAAGAGGGAGGGTTTAAAAAGGAACTTTCATGCTATGGCAAACTTTAAAAGCTGATAACATGGACTGCTGCTTTACATAGTATCAGTCAAAAAAAAAAAAAGCCACTGCCTGCTTTCTATTCAGTAATCATACGACAAGACTCCCAGACTAAATCAGGTTCTGTAATCAGAGAAACATAGAAACACAGAAGTTGACATCAAGGCCCATCCAGTCTGCCCATTTCTTTTTCTACCTTATGAATGTGCCATCAGCCTTTGCTTTGTCAATGGTCTATCTATCTATTCATTCTCATCTGTATTGCTCCCTTATGCCTATCCCATACTTGTTTGAAGCCCTGCACTGTATTCATATTCAAAACTTCCTGAGGTAGGCTGTTCCATGCATCCACCACCCTTTCTGTGAAAAAGAACTTCCCCACATTACCCCTTAATTGGCCTCCCTCTAATCTCATGCTATGTTCTCTTGTCCTGCTATTTTTCTTATATTGAAACATGTTAGACTCTTTCACCTTGTTAATGCCCTTACAGGGTTTGAATGTTTCGATCATATCACCGCTCTCCCTCCTTTGCTCTAGGGTATACATATTGGGCTCCGTTAATCTGTCCTCATATGTTTTCTGAAGCAGTCCCTGCAACCTTCTGGTTTCCCCTTATCTGGACTGCCTCAATTTGGTTAATGTTCTTGTGAAGGTGTGGCCTCCAGTACTGCATGCAGTACTCCAGATGGGGCCTAACCAGTGTCTTGTAAAGAGGGATTATTACCTCCATACCCCTACTAATATATCCCAACTTCCCCCTAGCCTTACCTACTGCCTTAGTGGTCTGTTTGGATGATTTCAGGCCATCTGTGATGATGATGCCCAAGTCTCTTTCTTCCCTTGTGACTGCCAGCAACTCCCCTCCCAGCCTATAGGTGGCTTCAGGGTTTCTCTTCCCTATGTGCATAATCTCGCACTTCTTTGCATTAAACCCCAGCTGCCACTCTTCCGACCATTTTGCTAGTTTATCCAGATCTCCTCATTCTGCCCACCCCATCTGGATCATCTGCTCTGTTACAGATTTTGGTGTCATTTGCAAACAGACAAACCTTACCCTCCAGTCCATCTGCAATGGCACTGATGAAGATATTGAAGATGACTGGCCCCAGGACTGATCCCTGAGGTAACCCACTTGTGACTTGCATCTTTTCTGACTGTATATCGTTTACCACCACTCTCTGTTTACTGCCAGTCAACCAGTTTGCCACCCAGTTGACCAACTTCTGACCCACCCCTAGCCTACCCAGCTTATTAATCAAACTTCTATGTGAAATGGTATCAAAAGCTTTGCTGAAGTCAAGGTAGGCGACATCAACTGCTCCACTTAGGTCCACCACTCTGGTTACCCAATCAAAGAAATCTATGAGATTAGTTTGACAGGACCTTCCTGTTGTAAACCCATGCTGTTTTGGTATCCTGTGCTCCTATGGATTCCAGTTGTTGCACTATCCTTTCCATAAGGAGTGCCTCCATAACCTTGCCAGCTACTGAGGTAAGACTGACTGGTCTGTAGTTCCCTGCTTCCTTCCTGCTACCACTCTTGTGGAGCGGGATCACATGAGCCCTTCTCCAGTCTTCTGGGACCTCTCCTGTGCTCAGAGACTCACTAAACAGTTCTGATAATGGCTCTGCTAGTTCCATCCTTAGCTCCTTTAGTACCCTGGGATGTATGCCATCGGGTCCCATTGCCTTATCCACCCTGAGCTTATCAAGCTCTTGTAGGACCCTTTCTTTTGTGAAGGGACTAGTGCACACCTCCCTTCCCCGTGTCCATGATGCTGAGCTGTGGGCCCTGCCCTACCTTCTCTTCAGTAAATACTGAGCAGAAGTATATATTTAGGATAGATGCTTTTACGTGGTCCTCCTCCTCACACGCCACTCTTATCCCTTTTGATCTTAGCAATACCCCCTCTGGACTTTCCCCTTTCACTAATGTATTTATAGAAAGTCTTGTCACCTTCTTTTACTGTTTGTGCTAGTGTTTCCTCGAGTTGGGACTTTGCCTGCCTTATTGCCTTCCTTGCTTCCATTAGGGAAGTTTGGTATGCCTCCCTATCTTCATCCCGGTGCATTTCCTCATATTTCCTGAAGGTCAGCCTTTTGACTCTGACCTTTTCTGCTACTGCTTTTGAGAACCAAAGTGGTTTCCTTCTTCTTTTGCACTTCCTTTTCTCTCTAACACAGTGGGATGTTGCTTCAAGTATTGCATCCTTATTGCTTGCCCACTTTGCCAGTACCCCCTCACCTGTATTTCTTTTTGCTGAGGCTAGCTGAACTCTGTTGGCCATCTTATCAAAGTCAGCTCCGCTAAAAATAACTTTGACAGGTGCTTTATTTTTACCTTAGTTTTTTTTTGTTTGTTTGTTTTTGCTGCAGATCTGAAGGAAATAGTTATCTAGTCTACCCCTACTGACGTCAGACCAGCTGTGATGGACGGCCTATTGTGACTGATCTAATGTCAACGGGGCAGGCAAGACAGCTATTTTCTTCAGTTTAAGGTTGATAGGAATATGATTAATGGAATCAGATTTGTCATATTCCAGTCCATTTTTAGGATTTATGATTTCCAGAATTGAAAATGCTAAAACCTAAACAACAGCTAAATTGGATGCAAAATTGGAATTTGAATCCAAAATCTGACTCTAGAGTCCGACATCTGATTCTGATAGCAAACTTGTACTTCTTGTGTGCTAGGATTTCGGATACAGATTCATAATTAGATTTTCTGAAATCCTAAAAAAATCCTGTTGGAATGGATTTCAGCAGATCCAAGCACCCCTACTACAGATCCTTTTGTACTGAACTGCGGATCTATAGTCACTACAGGTCCCTGAACTAGGTAAGAGAGCTGGCCAGGGTTTAAACTGTATTGCTCATCAACAGGACAACATGGGTGACTGTGGGACACCTGCACAGTATGCACTTTCAAACACACTTTGTCCACAACCAGTACTGAAGTCCACGCCCCCTGAGGAAGGGTTTTAGATCTGAAATGCCAGGGCAAGTGGAGGTGAGGCGTTTGTGTACTGCTATGCCATTTATAGTTGCAGTAAAGCAAAAAGAGTTTTTTGATTAAACCTTGCGGTGGACAGTACTTTATTTACAAAGCTTGGAGTGCAGGTGAATTCATTTTGTGTGCTCACACTCATTCAACCCTGTTCATGCACTACAGGTCAGACATGCACTGCCACCTCTGACCATGTAGGTGGTGAAATGAAGCCAGCTGTGCAGCCCACCTCCATGAGGGAGGACAGCAGCCTGAAGGACCCTCCATCTTTCCCCGTGCTGGCCCTCCAGTGAACTGGACTTGGGTTGTGAACCCAGGTCACTGGCATCCCAAGCTGCAGTGCTGCTACTATGCCGGAGGGCTAGCCCTAATTTTATTTTACTCATATTTGCTCTCTTCCCTCCATAAGTCGTAAGAGGGAGGTAATAATCCCTCTGTACAAGACATTGGTTAGGCCCCATCTGGAGTACTGCGTGCAGTATTGGAGGCCACACCTTCACAAGGACATTAACCAAATTGAGGCAGTCCAGAGAAGGGCAACCAAAATGGTGCAGGGACTGCATCAGAAGACATATGAGGACAGATTAACAGAGCTCAATATGTATACCCTTGAGCAAAGGAAGGAGAGAGGTGATATGATCGAGACATTTAAACACCTTAAGGGCATAAACAAGGTGAAAGAGTCTAACATGTTTAAATATAAGAAAAATAGCAGGACAAGAGGACACAGCATGAGATTAGAGGGAGGTCGATTAAGGGGAATGTGAGAAATTCTTTTCACAGAAAGGGTGGTAGATGCATGGAATGGCTTACAAAAGAAGTGGTGGCTATGAATACAGTGCAGGGCTTCAAACAGGCATGGGATAGGCATAAGGGAGCAATACAAATGACTATGAATAGATAGGTCACTGACAGAGCAAAGGCCGATGGCACATTTATAAGGTAGAAAAAGAAATGGGCAGACTGGATGGGCCTTGCGGTCCTTATCTGCCGTCAACTTCTATGTTTCTATGTTTCTATAACCAAGGACCATAATCCCTGTCCATCATTTGGGAACTTCTACCCCCTACACAGTAGCTGGCACATGCCCTCACAACAGGAAGACCAGCACTTGGAAAGGACCCACAAGAGTACCACAGCTGAGGGCCTCGTCCCCCATCCACATTACTGGCATACACCCCTTTTTCGCATGCAATTTGGCTTGTGAACCTTCTATTTTATAGATTTTCAGTGTTTGTGGTACTTTTATTCTATAATACTAATCTCATTTACATGTAAGCAGGAGTCTTGTCTCCTTAGTTTGATCTATTTCTGCTGTTTGATCCCTTACTGAATTCATGACCTCTGTTTGTGACATCATGATCATTTCCTCAGCAACAAACAATGAGATCAAAGTGAATTACTTCAGCAACAGAATACACGACAGACATTCTCTGGAGGGCAGGGATCCTGTTTCAATGCAAATTAACCTGGTAAAGAAGAATAAATTGAAGAGAAATGCAGAAAATGTTTTAAAAGCAAGCTGAATTGTCAGAATAGAACATATTTCAAAGGTTTCTCAAACATGACAACCTCACTTTAAATTAGTAAATGAAGGACACCCTCTGTAATGTAGGACAGTAGAGAGCGAGACAGAAGTACAGCTTACAGTGGGGTTAAGTACAGCATGTGGGACACTGGTGAGGACTGGGAATGGGTAAGGGTTCAAAACAACTGCCCCTGTGGAACAGCCCCAGCTCCAAAAAGTATACAGCTGGGTGGAATGAGTCAAAATAAGGGACAGACAAGTTGGCTTATCTTTGCAAAACACCTGCTGAATGAAGTCGAACTGTGCTTTCCTAAGTTATGGGCCTCTCTGTTGTAATAACTTAGACGAACCACTGATTTAGACAGGAAAAATGAGCTTGGACAGTAAGAGCATCACAAACTGAAATATATAGCCTTCCAAAACTTCCAGCCCTAGGCAATGTTCCCATTCCCTAATCCTAATGGACAATCCATACTTATCAATGCTACTCAGGTACAGTACTGTAGCTGTTCTCTGTGGAGTAACCGGATCACACTGGGCACTAAATATTTTACCTGGCATGCTCAGCTGCAGTATGCTGAAAGCAGGCAGACGTGCCTTTTCCCATCCCTATATGAACCTTGGCTAAAGTCCCTCAGTGAAATATCTCATTATGATGCTAATAATATGAGTTAATTAAAAGCTTTCTCTACACCTTGCATCAGGTAAATTGATGCTTTCCAAGGTTACGTGTGTGTGTGTGTGTGTGTGTCTCTCTCGCTTGCTCTCTCTCGTGTCATCTGCACAGCCAGAGGGCCTATGCAGAATCATTCCTCTCCACAGGCCACATACAAAGATAAAAGGAACAGAAGTTGGGCTTACCAGCTGTCATTACACCTGACTGCTGTTACAATGTGATCCTCAACTGAGCTCTCTGCTCCCCTATGTAGAGTGGAAAACAGCCCTCTCTATGAATTTTCCCATGGGAGGAAGTGAAGGGGTTTATATTTCAGAAATAAAGGTACACTGTCCTCAAACTGTCTGGACAGACAGCAGGGGAACGCCTCTTAAGTGAGAGAGGAAGACAGACAAGCTGATAAACTCACTTTTGGGAGCTTAATACCAAGACTTAAGAACTACAATGGTGGCTTGGATAGGCAGTCGCTCAAAGAACTATTACATGGGGCAGATGCATTTTATGCCAAGCCACAGCTATTAGACTTCTGGACAATGAACCTGCCATAATTTCAAAGATGAGATATCAAACCATGGTGCCACATGCTTGGAAGAAGTGGCATTGCTAGTCATGAAATATTGTTGGTGTTTACAGATGGTCTGGAGTTGTAAGCAAGCAATAATACCCGACAGGGTGGGCGGTATTGGGCAATACCGGACTGCCCAAGGGCTGCGGCGTCAGGCCCTATAACCCCTGGAAGGTCCGGTATTGCCCATACCACTCACCCTGGAGGGTATTATTGCGCTTAGAAAATGGGCTTTCATTTTAATTTTTCTTTTATAAAAGTGATTTGATGAGGAAAAATAGGGTAACGTATTAATAAATATGATCAGACACAGCAGTTTGTGTAAAATAGTCCCTTTACTGAATTACCTGTAGAGGGTGCTGCAGCTGCTGCTGCTTATGGGAGCTTCTTATTGCATTGGATTTA
The DNA here is from genome assembly GCA_016271365.2 of Neoceratodus forsteri. Lineage (NCBI taxonomy): Eukaryota > Metazoa > Chordata > Ceratodontiformes > Ceratodontidae > Neoceratodus > Neoceratodus forsteri. The sequence continues at coordinate 764,259,731 of CM028135.1, forward strand.
CTGCCTTCATTTTTTGACTGCTTTTCTGGTCCCCCCACACACACACATACACATACACACACACCTTCCCTTCCCTTCTCTTCTCTTCTCTTCTCTTCTCTTCTCTTCTCTTCTCTTCTCTTCCAGGGCTTTACTTACATGGTAAAGCTAGACTTTCTTTAGATTACATTTTTTTTTTATAGAAGAGTATGAGCAGGGAGAGACTGGCTGATCGGGCAGATGCGTGATTGAACAGGGACCTTGAAGACGGCAATAGAGTGAGCTGGCAGAGAAAAAAAGAAGCTAACCTGTAAAAACAGGTACATTTCTGTTTTTTTCCCCACTGGCTTTTCTGTGCTGTTTGTAATAGGTGGTACTCAGCACGGCTAATTATGGGACTGGGAGAATCAAGCCAAGGATCGGAGCAGTGGCAGTGGTTTTGTGAGTTGCACTCCCCATAGTCGGTGACATGTTGCTGGATTACAGTAGCTACTTGATCGGCCGGCATTTGGGGTACTGTAGGTCACACTAAGCTCCATCAGATTTCAACACTTTCTGTAACTTTATTCAGTTAATTTTATCATAAATGTGTGTTTTGCTAGTCAGCGGAAGGCTCCATGAGACAGTGGGGGTGAGTAGAGGGACATTGCCCGATATCTGTTCTGCCATAAATCTCAGTTACTGTGGGTAAAAAATGGTGGTTAATTTGAAATGTGACAGTGCCCAGTGATATCGGTAATGCAGTCGGTTGGCACTGGTACTTTTTCTGATTGGGCTTCTATCTAAAGTTAATGTACCCCTTTGCTATGGCTCTCAGCCAATCAGAGAGCTCATAGTGTGTAGCCCACTTTCTAACCTAAAGTAAACATCTGGTGTCCCATACAGTTATAAAAGTGTGGTGGCCTTAAATGAGGCAAATAGACACACCATATTACTCCTAGGCTTTCTGGATATGTACAATGTTGGTGCTCTACCACCGAGGGGATGAGTCTCCGCTGCAACACAGCTGCTCAGCACTAAATGTAATTGGCTATTCCAGACATTATTTGGCTCAAACTGAGTTTGATCCCACTAACATGTAGCCTGCAACAGGCAGAGGGGCTGGGAGATGCTGAATTATGCCACCCAAAGGGGCATCACCATGTGACAGGTAATGTCACAATCCCTGGGCCAACACTACTACCACTGTAGTCATTACTTCCCCCTCCCCCTCACCTTATGCCCACTTCTGGTCTACTGTGCATTGTGTGGCAGAATGAATCCCTGGCAGGCCAGTAGCCCTGCCCATTTTACCAGTGTTATTTTTATCCCTTGTGTTTAGTCGAACCCTCCTCCCCCCTAGCTTTGATTCTTCTCAGTTAATATTCAATGGTGCTTAACACTGCTTAAAACCGCTCCCCAGAAGCCAGTCCCCCAACAGAACTGCTTTTAGTAGTTCTATTGTGATGGAGTAATGTGGTTTATGATCAGAGGGTGTGTTCCCACAACTTTCCCCACATGGTCACAATACACTTGTCGACCATGGAGGAAAAGGCTTGTAAGCCTATTGTTCATGGTATAAAACATGAAACCGGTGTCTAGTGGTTGTTGCAAGCACTTTGCACCAATATTCTGATACTGTGTATGGGGCAGGGCCCCCAGTGGTTTACACATTTGGTGAATTATGTGGCTTCTTATTATATCTCCTAGTACTGTGCCATTTAGTCATACAGAGGGATGGCTCCTCCCCTCATCTTTTCTCTTGTTTTCCATAGGAAAGCTGGGTCTTTGGACCACATACTTGGGTTGCAAGATTTAACTGAAATGAATTTTACAACAAAATGCAACATTAATAAGGCACCAGTGATTGTCCTCTTGGAATGTTCCTTGATTCTCCCCTGAAACTCCCCTCACCATAGGGGAATCTCCGTTCTACACCTCCTAGGATCTACTGCAAAGGAACGGGCTTCATTCAGGAAGAGATTCTGCCAGACCACTGAAGCATGGTCAAACAGGAGAACATTCTGCCATACCAAGAATTTTTTTTGTAATCAAGGTTTTTCTCCCAATCTCCAGTTCCATCATTCTCCTCGGGCCTTTCGACAATCTCGTGGCCACATCACCATTGATCAGCACAACCACACAGGCCCAAGAATACTAGTGGCCATCATTCACACAGGTGAGGGATTTTACCTCCTTTTTTGTCTACCACCCTTTACCCACCACACTACAGCTGTGGCACGTGTATCCTGCACACAGCTTCTGATTCATTTTCTGCTCTGTTGCTGATTAGCAAAAATGATGGACTATTTGCCAGATTATCTGTATATTATCCAAACCATGTGAATAACTGAGACTTAGAGATACCCTTCCAGTAAAATAATGCCCCCTGAAGTATGGTGTCCCGGGAGGGACTTTGTTGGTTAGGGTTGGGACTATCCCCTCTAGCAGCCCATCAGTGGGTCTACTAGGCATTTTTTGTAGGCAGTTTGACCTGTTGGTTAAAGATGTGAATCAGCAGACATGGGTTAGAATCAGACTTACTCAGAGTGTGAGAGAACACAAAGGCCAAGTGCTCACACTAAGTTGGTGCCTCCACTGAAAAGTCAGTTAACCATGAAAACACCAAAAGGCCATGCACACTGCTGGAAGCAAAATAAATGTATTTACCAACCAGACAGACAAACCATTCCCAGCGCTTCAAAGTGCCCTGCCGCTTCATCAGGGGAGCCTTCCCTGATGAAGAGGCAGGGCACCTCAAAGTGCTGGGAATGCTTTGTCCTTCCAGTTGGTAAATAAATTTGTTATTTTGCATCTAGTACTGTGTCCATGGCCTTTTGGTGTTTTCCCCTTTATTCACTGTGCGACCCTGAGAAAATCACGTAACCATCCTTTGCTTACCCTCTATCTTATTTCTCTCGAATCGATATCTGTGTTTTTTAAATGTCTCTGTGCACCTGAAATGGCAGTAACACTGTCCCCTCACTATCTAGGATTTAGCATAGTCCTTGCTCCAACATGCACTATGCTTCACCTATGTCTAGCCACAATATCATTGCGGTATTTGTGCTGCTGTTTTACATTTCCACTCCCTTTGCTGCCACCATTGTGTTCTTATGCCTATATCCATATTTTTTGATATGTAATTTGTATCCATGTTTTGCTGTGTAAGTTGCTCCTTCTTTTCTATGTTTTGCTGTCTAAGTTGTGACTCCTAATTTCCCTTCTCCGGGCCGTACCTGGGAACAAACCTTGGCTCAGTGTGCTTTTCCCGGTTATCAACTTTTAAATAAATAAATAAATCATGTTAGAATGCAGTTTGTATGAAAGGCACTACAGTACATAACACCAAATTCCTTTCTTAGATTGGGCCTGGGGCAGCATGATTTAGGGGGCTTTTTTTAAAGGGGAGGGTTTTATTTTTTAAAACAGGCAGATAGTGACACTAAACCGACCGAATACTCAGTACCCAAATCAGTCCATTTCAATTGGATAGCTGTAAACTGGATCCTCCAGTATGTGCTGTTTTACATTTGCACAGCCTAGCACATGAATAAAACATAACATGACATTTTAAGGTGGGTTTGTCATTTTTTGATAAGCTTTTCTGAAAAAAAAATTATTTAAACACAGTTTGTCTTGCATTTTAGGTACTGTTTTCATTTCTCTTCCCATTGTTCTTCGTTGCTAAGTAAACTGACATGTACAGCACACATAATCCTTGCTCGCTAGAGTTAATTTGCTTTGGGTGCTTAGTCCTTTGCTGCTGTATTAATTCTCTGTTTGTGACATCACAATTTTGCTGCAGAATTTACAATGTTATCACAAGCAGAGAATCATGACTTCAGCAAGGGATTAAACAGCAGGAGCAGATCAACCACAGGGGACAAGAATCCTGTTTCCAAGTAAATGAACCTGGTAATAAAGAATGAGAGGAGCAGTAATAAAAAATATATAAAATATAGGCTGAATTGTGTCTAAATATTATATTTTTCACAGGTTTGCTGAAGTTGCAAACTCACATTAAGGTGATGAAGAACTCTGGGTTAATCAATAAACAGCTGCCTAGCTAATACTCTGTCCATGAAGCCATAGTCATGTGAAATGTAATGTCACAGAGGAAGCCAATATAAGTCTCTTTGATTATCAAGATGCAAAAGCATTGTCTATAGGAGGAAGTCTTTCTGCCACTCATATGCCCTCCTCTCACATGGTATCCTGCCAGAGGTATTATGGGAAAACATTGTATGATACACACCCACCACCCCCGATAATGTCTGTCTGCATAATAGTGTTACTTCAATTGTGACTAATTGTCACCATTTAATACAACCAGTAAAAAAATGCTTGCCACTTAATTCATTTCGGCAGTCTCAAAAGTCAGATACTCCCCAAGCTGTAAAAACAGCCCTTTCATATATGACTGCTACTACGAGGGACTGAAGTCAAGCAGTGCGGAGGAATAGCTAGTCGTTCAGGGTATTTAAACAAGCTATAAATCCGCAGTCTGATAGCTTTTGTGGTGTGTCCTAAATCACAGCTGGGTGCTATATTATTTATCACGTGTGTGAAATTAGTTGTATTCAGAGATGCATGTGCTGTTTTTCACTTTCAGCAAATGTGTTTTTAAGCTTTGCAACTGCTAGCAGCTGCCTACTTTGGGCTGCCCCTATAAATGAGAAGTTTTATCACTGTGGGTTTTATCCAAGCACAAAATTGACAAGCCTTGCTTGCATTATTAATAACATTTTTATTAATCTATCCATCCATCCATCCGTCCATCTATATGTCTGTCTGTCTGTCTATCTACCTATCTACAGTATCTATCTATCTTTCTCTCTCTCTCTCTCTCTATCCAACTTTAGGACAAAATCCATTCATTACTTCAATTCTTGGACCTTGGAACTCTCTTCCTCACTCCCTCCATGAACTGGGTTTGATCAAGGAGTTCAAATTTAAATGGAAGCTTTGGTGTCTTCTAGCTAGCATTATACTGAATCGTTGCTGCAATGCAGTTGCGGTTGCTATTACATGACTGCACATTCTCTATTGCAGTGTTATCATGATATCCACTTTTTATATTATTTTCGTCTGTATGTACAGTAGATTAGTCTGTTAACCCATTGTTCCACATGTATTGTGTAATACTCAGGGTATATCTCCTGGATTCTACAATAAACAAACTGAACTGAATTTATTTAAAATACTTGGCCAGGAAGGCACACTAAGCAGAAAACCAGCTTATTTCCAGGTGCATCATAGGTCAGGGGAGTGCAATAGAATCACATGATTTCAGCCAATTAGCATACAGAGCCATTGTACCTCTTATTCTGCATACATTGATCTCTTGTGCAGGAATGTTACATGAAGAGTGTTCCACTTCACTGCAAGGGGGAGGGCAGCTTTATTTAACTTTTAATATGAAAAACAATATACTTAAAACTTATTATAAATCACTCTAACACACTTCAGTAATTTATTGTAAGTTAACAGGGCCTACAGGGTGTCTGTTATGATATAAAACACTCCTCTCCTGAGGTTTGAGCAGCCAGAACCACTCAGCTTTGCTTTGTGGTCTTCTCACCCAAACCTCACTCTCGGAATCTCGTATACCATAAGAGACACTTCACAGAAGCACTGTTAAAGGTGACCTGCAAAGTATCTATACAGCCCGCTCCTGTCCCCACATACCTTCTAATGCTGCTTTGGGAGTCTGGGGCTGCATAGATGATCATTTTTAATCCAGTTGTGGCTTTTTATAAACTGCCGAAATTTTCGGCCGAACCGAGCGCCGCGTGAGTCGATTGGTGAGCGCAGTTGCCATGGGTATTCCACCCATTTGGTGGCGTCGCTACCACCTCTGCACTTTATATAGTAGCAGTGGCGATATTTTATTATACTTATTTTGTAAGCTTCACAGAGGTATTGATCACTGTGATGTTACCTGCAGCAACAGCCTGCCCAGGTGTTGCTGTAGGTAACATTACAGCTATCAACACCTCCGTGAAGCATAAATAACATAAAATACTACCACTGCTACTATAATAAGAGCAGTGGTATGTAACGTCACTAAATGGGTGGAATACCTACGTAGCAATTGCGCCCACTCAATCGGGCTCAAATAAGCCGCTCCGGTTCGCCAGAAACTCGGCAGTTTATAAAAATGTCATGACTGGATTACAAATGATCATCTCTGCAGCCACAGACTCCCGAAGCAGGATTAGAAGGTATACAAAACAGCTAATACACAACAGCTCAGTCAAATGCAGCAAGTTTTGTTTGTGCCCCCAACACCCCCCCGCCTTATATATACCAACTCCAGCGGGGATGCACCTCAGGGAGGGGGACCATTTTCAGTTGCTGTATTTGACTTATTTAGTTGTTTTCACTGGCCACCATCTCAATTAGTGAGCTTCCCAATGACTGCTTGTGAATTGTTAGGTGGTTGCAGTTAATTTAAAAGTGAACATTAAGACACTAATTCAGCCAAGTAATAGATTCAAATGTTAAGGAGGGACCCAACCATGGGGTTCACCTTGTCTTCTGGTGGTTTGATTTAATTCACATCTCAGCTAAAATCTGATAAGCAAGCAGCCCCTTTGAAAATGATGAAGTGAGTGAAAAGGGAGTAGGAATATACATTTGAAAGATTGCAACTTAGAGGTACTGGATTTTGTTTGATTACTGATACACCTCAAGAAAATAAGGGAACTTCTAATGTGATTAAAACTTTGTGAATGAGCATGGGTTGAGCTTGCTACATTTGGATTTAATTACATTAAACAAGCACCCTTGAATTGATGACACAGCTTCAGAGCAGCTCTGACAACATCAGTACTGGTTCTTAGCCTAACAGACTCTTTTTAGGGCTGCTTGTAGGAGGAGCCTGCAGCACTACTGCATCAGCTCTAACAAGCATTTGTCAATGCCGAATATTTGCTTGCTGGCATTGGCATTGGTCGTGTAGGAGTTACAGAGCTGCATAATAGGAATGGCAGTGAAGTATTGAATTGAAGCCAACCCTTTCACCACCCTGCAGATAGTGACAGGCATTGGGGTGTGCTTTTGGCTCATCAGGCATAACGGCCACGCCATTTCACCACACCCTACCATGCAGACACCAACAAGTGTCACGGTGTGCCTTGGGGTCTTTGGCCCTTATGCGCACCCCATTCCATCAGGAAATATTGTGAGATGGGTGCGGTATAGGAGAATGGGGTGAACTTTGGGGCAGAAGAGTCCAAGGCACACCTCAATGCCTCTCAGTGGCTGCAGGGTGTGGGTGGGGGTGGAATGGTATGAGCATTGCAGGTGACAATCCCAAGTCACAGCCCTGATGCCTGTCATTCTCTACAGGGTGGGGTGTTATGGTCGGAAACCCTAACGCCTCAGGCATTCGTTGGTATTTTCACTCCAAATTTTCAACATGGGTTTTTTGTGACCCCACCTCATGAACAGTGGCAATATCAGTTTGTTAGCCGAAAGCTGCTTTTGCACAGTGACTACGGCATTTATCACCACAAGTGCAAAAACACATTCTGAACAGGATGTGAAAAATGACAGCTGTACTGTTCATGGAGAGGTGTAAAAAATGGCAATGTTGAAAATCTGCAGTGAAAACATTAAAAAAAAACTGGTGAAGTCACGAGCGTGCGTAGAAACTGTGCAACGTGCATCCGTAATGTAATTAGTTTGAGAATTGTTTACAGCAGATTGTCAACATAGGCATTTTGGGACCTCCGGTCGTGAACAGTGTCACTGTGATTTTCTTTATCTGTCCCAAACAATGATTTCCCACAGCGACCACGCATTTCTGTGCTGAAAGTGTGAAAACACATTTCGGCCATGTTGTGAAAAATGACAGCTGTACTGTTCATAAGGAAGTGTGGAAAAATAACACTGGTGAAAATCTGGACTGAAAATATATCAAATTCATGAACTTACGAGGGTGCGTGGACACTGCGCAATGCTCACTCGTAACACAGTCATTTTTAAGAGAATTTTTTCACCAAATTTTCAAAATAGCCATTTTAAGACCTCTGCTCGTGAATGGTGTCACTGTGATTTTTCTTAATGTGTCCCATACATTGATTTTGCACACCGACTGCGCCATTGTGCGCTACATGGGCGGAAACATGTTTTGGGCAAGATGTGAAAAATGACAGCTGTACTGCTTATAAGGAGGTGTGGTAAAATGGCAATGTTAAAAATCTGGAGTGAAAATATTGAAAATTTGCAAACTTATGAGTGTGCGTAGGATCAGCACAACAAACACTTCGTAAAACAGTCATTTTAGGAATTTTACACCAAATTTTTAACATAGCCATTTTAACACTTCTGCTCATGAACAGTGTCACTGTGATTTTCTTAATTTGTCCCAAACATTGATTTCGCACACCGACTGCGCCATTGTGGGCTACATGCTCGGAAACACATTTTGGGTGAGACGTGAAAAACGAAAGCTGTACTATTCATAAGGAAGTGTGGTTAAATGGCAATGTTGAAAATCTGGGTGAAAATATTGAAAATTCGCGAACCTACGAGCCTGCATAAGAACAGCGCAACGCACGCTCGTAAAACAGTCATTTTTAGGAATATTTTCACCAAATTGTCAACATAGGCTTTTTGAAAGTCCACCTTATGAACACTGGCACTGTTATTTCGTTAATCAGTCCCAAAAGGTGATTTCGCACAGTGACCCGCGAAATCACCCTTCAGGCCCGATTAATGCCATGACAGTGACATAATTCATGAGGAGGGGTCCCAAAAACCCCATGTTGAAAATTTGGTGCCAAAATTCACCAAAATGCCTAAGATATGCAACAAAGTTGAAAAACCCTATTCATTACATTATACAGCTTACCAACATTTCCTCAGTTAGCGATCGGCTTTGAAGAGTGCAGCGTGTTTCTGGTCCACGAGGTGGTGTCTTTACGAGCTCCGGAGGTAAGTATGGGGTGAGGTGGGGGTGTGGGGAGCAGGGTGCGCGGTGGGTGGGCGCGGGTGGGAGAGGGGGGTGAAGACAGCAGCGAGGGAAGGTTTTTTTCTTTCAGGTTTTTTTTTTTTATTTGGACTACGCCGGACGTTTGCCACGCTGGGGTGGGCTCCCAGTGTGGCAGCTGGAAGGCTGTTGGTGGGGCAGTGGAGCCAATGGGGGATTGGGCATTCCCGTCAGCCATAGGACCTGTTGCCACGCTGGGGTGGGCTCCCAGCGTGGCACCCGATAGTCTGGGGGAACAGTAGAGCCCGATGGGGTTGGGCACCCCGTCAGCCATACAGACTGTGGGGGAACAGTAGCGCTGACGAGTTGAGGCACCCGTCAGCCATACAGTGTGTGCGTGGGGAGGTAGGGCGCGCCAGGCATGCAATATGCGTGCGGCGGCGTGTGTGTGTGTGGGGAGGGCGCTGCTGACCTCAAGTGGTGCTCTCCCTTTCAACTATATAGCACTGCATTTTGGATCATCGCACTATGTTTCTTGCACATGAGTGCAAGCAAACATAAAAATGAGCTACAGGATTCAGATCGTACAACACTTCCTTTGGAGTTTTCAAATGATCCTTCCACCTCACTGCAGCCCTTCAATTTAACCCTTTCACTGCTGCAGACTGAACATCAAGCAAGCTGCTATCCGCACCCTCCAAGCTGATGGCCAGATCCACAGGCAGGCTCAGCTCCGCGCCTAGGCCCGCTGGAATTGCAGCCCGTCCGCTATTGACTCCCTGCTTCTCGGTTCACCTCCTGATTGGCCTTTTTGTCCAGCCACAGAAGGCACCAAGCTCTGACTCTCAGCATACTATCTTTCACCGCATCTAAGTGCTAGTACTGTTTAAAATGCAATCTTAGAGCAAGTTCTTTTAATTGCTGAAAATTTTCAACTCCCCCACCCTCCCCCGCCACTCTTTAAATACACTTAAACCCTTCCCCTTTCCCACTTCTCCTTCCTTGGCTGTGAACCTACCGGATCCAGCCAATCCTTACCAGGCACCTCACTATCTCTGGGTCCACTCAGCTTTCTGTACTGTATCCCAGCATCTTCTCTTTCCAGTGTTGTCCGGCACATATTCTCTGCCCACCAAAGATAGCCCTCCCTAACAAAGGCTTGCATCTGAACACTGCTCTAAAAAGGATTGAAATCACTGCAATTCCTTTCCCCTGCCACTCCCTGCTGCTACACTTGCCTCTGTAAATTAGCCTTCACCAATAAGGGCTTACAACTGCATGCCGTATCATTCTACAGTGTCTATTCTGGCAGCAATGACCCCTCTCCCAGTGAAGATGTTATTCTTCCTAGTACTATCACAGCTATCCTCCTTGCTCCTGAGCCACTGTCAAATTAATCCTGACATAAATCTTTCACAGTCCTACAATGCTTGGGACCCCTGGCTGCTCCCAAGGGCTGGAACTTCTGCTCACTGGGTCAAGCTCCTCACCCTGCTACCTCACGTGCCCTACCTGACTATCAACTGCCTCTTCCTCCCAGACCAGATCAATATGTTCATTACCACGAACAAATCTAAGAAGGTCAAAAGCACTCCATGTGACCACTCCAAAGCCTTATCAAACTTAAAAAGGTATGCCGTTAGAATGGCATGGCTGCTTCTGCTATTATCCAGCAACGTCCACCCCAATCCTGGACCAACAGCAAATAAAACCATACAGTCAAAGAAGGATGGGTTGCTGAAAATTGCCTCCATTAACATCTGTAGTCTCTAAGCAAAATTTGACTTATTTCAGGCCTGGGTCACCCAACACCGACCAGACATTCTGTCAGTAGTCGAGACCTGGCTAACCCCCAGAGTCCCTGACCAGACTATACAACTGGATGGCTACACCACCTTCACGCAGGACAGGCTGGGCAAATGAGGTGGAGGCTGTGTTGTATATTTAAGGGACACCCTTCGAGGGCTGGCTCTAGCTCCCCCCAACCAATGGGAATACAATAATGCTCAGTATTAAAGTCCAAGTGGGCACTGGGGACAAATCCATCACTTTAGTTACTGTCTACATACCCCCCCTAAAGACCAGACTGTTGGCTGTGACTCAGTTATAGACTTCTATTGGAGCACAAACTCACCTCTTAACATCTTCTGCTTGGGGATTTCAGCATCAATTGGCTGTCCCCTGAGGCATCGACTTACAAAGACACCCTCTCTGGTCTCAGCATGACCCAACTAATTGAGACCCCCACCCGTATGAATTACCGCACTGGTTCAAGTATGCTAATAGACTGGCTGCTAACCAACAGACCTGACAGAATTACCAGCGCAAAGGTACTCCCTGATGTCATCAGTGACCATTCCATAATTCTCTGCACCTGGACTAACAAAACTCCTAAAACCCCGCCCAAAGTCATCACCACCCGTGTACTAAAAAATGGACAACTCGACTCCCTTAAAGCACACCTCCTGCACCAGGACTGGTCTACTATCTACAGCACAAAAGATGTTGACTCTGTCCTTGATATATTTGCACCCTACAGGACTAGGAAAATCAAGGGGACCAGTAAGTCACGGATTTCCCCTGCACTGCTAGATTTAATGCAAGTAAGGGACAACCTATGGTATACAGCCAGTAGCTCTGGGTCCCCTATTGACTATCAGAGATACAAGGCTGCCCGCAATGAATGCACTCGGGCCATCCATTCAGCTAAAAGCAATTACTTCAAATCCCAGCTTGAAAACTCTTGGGGAGATAGCCACAAATTGTGGGACAACATAAAGTCCCTTACTGGTAAAGCCAATAAAATGCCGCCCACACTGCACGTTATTCAACGGTAACACAATGCAAGACCCTACTGTAATCTCAGACCACTTCAACAAGACTTTTACAGACCTGAGTGGTATACTCCCCCCAGGTTTTCTAACTCCAATTACCAGCTCTGACTCTACAGGTATCAACAATGAGGCTGGCTATTCTATTCATCTCTTCTACCTCAAAATCATATCCAAAACCACAGCCAAGAAGTACCTTCAGTAAGTACTAAGGAAATCACAGTCAGAGGCCCCATAAACCTCAAACTCCTAGCTTACATACCTGACAAGGTTCTTTCCCCACTAACGAGGATCCTAAACCTGTCCCTCATTACTAGGAAATTTCTCTCATCCTGGAAAGTGGCACTGGTCACACCTGTCATCAAAAATGGGGATTGGTCTAATCACTCCAACTACAGGCCTATTTCTATCCTTCCACTGCTCTCGAAAGCACTTGAGATGATTGTTTATGACCAGCTTGTAGAATATCTTGACATGTACAACCTCCAATGCAGTGAACAACATGGTTTTTGGAAGCTTCATAGCACGAGCGCAGCGCTTGTGGAATTCACTGGCTATATCAATAAGGCTCTTGATTTGGGGCTCTTGGTGGGGGTTACTTACATTGACCTCACCAAGGCCTTCGAAATGGTCAGTCACAACCTACTGCTAAGTCAACTATCGAACATTGGACTATCCACAGAATCGGTGAAATGGTTCTGGAGTTACCTGACAGAACGCGGTCAACAAGTGAAAATCCACGACACCTTATCAGATCATCACAGTGTCACAACAGGGGGCCCCCCAAGGCTCAATCTTGGGACCCCTTCTGTTCAGCCTGTTTCTCAACAACCTCCCTATGGCCTGCTGCAGCAATGTCTTATTGTACGCGGATGATGCAGTACTATTTTCCAACCACCACAACCCCCAAGCCCTTGAGAAACTACTTCAGAATGATTTTACTGATACTGATACTTGGTTTAGTAATTCCAAGCTACTATTAAACTGCAAAAAGACTAAGACAATGCTCTTCGCCTCGGCGCAGAATAAGCATAGGTCATACTGCCTAAATATTCAAAACAATCAGAACACTCTGCTCGAAATTGTCAACAGCTTCAAATATCTTGAGGTCACACTATATAGTGCCCTTACATTCATAGTGCATATTGATCAATTAGCCAAGGCTGCCAATGCAAGGCTAGGTCAATTATACATGAATAGGCACTGTCCAAATGATGTCACCCTCAAGATTGCAGTGTCTAGCTCCATTATATCAGTCATAGACTACGGACTTCCAGTTTACAGCACTACCAATGATACCGCACTCAAGAGGATAAAAATATCACTCAATAAAGCTTGTAGGCTAGTCCTTGGTGCTCATAGGTTAACTCATTCCTGTGAGCTCTACGCTAACATAGAGTGGCTCAACTTACACAACAGAATCTAGTACCAGACTTGCCTCCTAGGCAAGAAGGCCGCCCTCGGTCTCATCCCACCAGGGGTACAGAGCCTCCTCTGCCCATCCTCTTGTCCTAGAAATACCAGGAGTGCTAGTGAAAGTATGCTGGTAGTCCCTTTCCAAAGAACATCCCTAGGGCAATGCTCTTTTGCCTACAAAGCTCCTAAATGGATCAATTCTCTCAATGCCAACCTTCAAGCAGTGCAAAGAACTAGCCACTTCAAAACCCTTCTTCGCAAACACCTCATTGCCACAAGTATGTGCGACTATAACACCTAGCTCTGCTCACCCCAACCCCCTTGTAGTTCTCCCTCCCACCTACCGTGACTTTGTCCATCTCCAGCACTTAGTCATCCAACTTCTAGCCCCCTCTACATCCCTCACTCTCCCCTACCACCCCTTTTACACTCCCCACCATGGTATCTCCCATCTTCCCCCCCCTCGTGTGATCTTACACATTCCCCTCCACCTCCCATTACTAGCACATCCTCCCTATCTTTACCACCATCTCTCTCATTTAATTCCACCTTCTGTGCCTCCTCCCTCTGCTACCTTCACTACCTTGTCCCCCTACCTCCCCACCCCCAGGTCTTATCCCCCATCCTCCCCACCCCCTAGTCCCAACTAACCCATCCCCATTCCCACTTCCTACCCTAACGTACTCCCCTTGATTTCCTCTGCACTGACAATCTCTGCCACCTCTCTGACAAGGCCCCTCTAGGGCGGCTACTCCTCCAACTATCTTCAGTCTCCTGTCTAGTCCCTGTCCTTCCCTCTACTACGTACTATTTGACTCTAGCCTTTCTGATCTCTACCCTATCTCCTCCCACTATTCTCCCAATTCTTTTCCCCATCTCTATCCCCTATGCTACATAATAGCATTACATATCTGTCTGCTTGTCAACTCTTGAAATTTTTATTTCCCTGATGACATGTTAGTACTGATTTACTGTGTAACTCTCATTCTGTGTGAACTGTACTCTGTTTGCAGCAAAACCTGTAAATCCTGCTACGAGGAACATCACCTCTGTTGTAATTAACTGTAAATTGCTCTGTGTTGCTGTACTGTACAATATGACGTGGAACCTTTGTAAATGAGCTTCTAGCTCAAATGTGTTAATCTGAGATTCCAATAAATAAATACAATAAATAAATAAAGATGAACACAAGCTGCTCCACTGTGGGACTGTCGCCAGACCAGAGTTGGATTCACTTTTTCCTTGTACATCCTGTAAAATTTGGGGGTGATTGGGGGATGAGGGAAGTGGAGGCTACAGGGTGGTGTGTTGGGTGGGGTTGGGGGACTTTATTGAACTCCAGGATTTGTGTGTGCCAGGGGGTGTAGGAAGGTGAGAGGAGACTCATTATTTGGTGCAGGCTGGGAGAAATATTTTTTTTTACTATAGGGAACTTAAGTTTTATTATAACAAGAAGAAGAAGAATGTGCTCATAGGGGGCTTGGGGTGAGGCTGGGGGTTAGAGGGTTGTTTGAGTGGGGCTGTTAAACTGCAGGTTGTTTTTTTTTTTTTTACAGCCAGATTTCAGATTACAATTGTCCAAAATCTGGCTGTCAGATCTAATTTTGCACCACCCAATCAACCCTAGTTATTATCCGTTTCAGACTTATTCTTCAGAATTGTTTTGTGTACACGTGCCAGTGAATGGAAGAGACAGGAAAGAGGTTGGGGCATATAAAAAGGAAAACTAAAGGTAAAAGTAAAACAGCAAGAGAAAAAGAAAGGGAGAAAACATTCATGGTGTTCTTTGTCCTTTCTATTGGATACATTTACCAAGACGCTTTGCAGGAAACTAAACTATGGACCCTGAAACCTGACAGCAGCAACTCTAACCATTCATCTCACAGGGAATTAGCATGAGCAGGGAGGTTAGACTGCTTTTAACTTTTCTTGTACTATCAGCTTCTTGCCACTAGATGGTGGTGATGTTCCTATTCCTCAACACTATAATTCAGCCTCTCATATCACATCTAGATGGTGCTTCATGCAAATACAATAGGTAGCCTAGTAGCTAGGAGTTTTGCAGTGAAGATAGTTCAAATACAGGCCAGGGCAACAATTTAATGAGTTGTTCATCTCAGCAGAGTTCTGAAGAAAGAGTAATACACAAAGTAAAACAGGCAGAGACAATGTAGCACACAGAATGTTTTTGTTTCTTAAAAGAGACCCTCGAATGAGTGAGCACAGGGCCTAGGTTCCTCCTGGTAAGCAGCATCAGCGTACTGTAGAATATGATACTTTAAAAATTAAAATTTAATCCCTGTTATAGGCACTTACAAGTTTCAAAGTGTAATCCCCCCCTACAAAATGGGGTTTACTAAGATGTCTTCCTGGGCTGCCTAATGCCCACTGTCAGGATAGCGTTCTGTGTCTGCAGTAGCTGAATGTGTCTGCATGAGAGTGTTATAGAAAGCCTCCATGTCTGTCTCTTTAAGAGAGTCATTATGCTGTTTTAGAAATTAGTCTGGGCTGGGTCCAAGTAGTTTACGGCTCGTGACCAGCCAGGCAAGTGGTATTTCTGCTCCATTCTGCAGTCGCTATATGCACAGAGGGAGCTCTGTTAGGAACTGTGTTCATTTACTATTTATCTGCCTTATTAATAATAGTATAGAAGTTGTTTAACCTACCTTTTATTGCAGCTTGGACTTTTTGCATAAGAGCCACCTTTTTGGTTCTGGACTGCCAGAGCTGGACCAATCAAATCTCAGGGGACCTAAAATGAAGACTGTCCCCAGAGGTCTTGTGGGATTGAAACCTGTAGAAATTGTAGTTTTTAAAGTTTGGCACCTAAATGGACCTGGAGGGGGAGCCCTTGCTGTGACAGACAGTTCCCTCAGCCAACCAAACCTTTTGGATCTCAGAGGAAATCCCCAGGACTGCCTGCTGCAGAGTCAGTTGTGAGCTGGAGTTTGGAGAGTGAACAGCTCGAGCCATCGAGCAGCTGCTCCTGTGTAGGAGCACAGGAGAGTAGACAGGAAGGCTGCGCTGGCCTGCCAGTCACATCTTCCAGTGAGAAATCCTGTGAAGGTGAAAGCTGGACTTAAGTCTAATTCCTTTGTTAGAGATCTGAAGCCTGAAGAGAAAAAGAGTAATCAGTGCCTGAATTTGGGACCGAAGACTTGCTCCAGAAGTGATCAGCCTGCCAGGTAACGAAGTGAGTCACAGATTGAGAGGTTTGTGCAGAACTTCTTCTAAGTTGCAACCGGATTTTACCTTAACTGTGACTAAGAGTTATAAGTGTGCAGAATGTGCTGTGTGGGTCGCGATTTGGTTCCCCACTTTCAAGTGTGTTATGCTAGCTGGAAGCTGCTCCAGTACTCGCAACGACTAAATCTGAACTGCTAGCTCTGGTCTGGGCCCTTAAATCTCAGCCTAGATTGCCACTCCCATCGCAGAGACATTTTCCATTGAAAGACCAGCTCGGGGATTCGGCTCCCTGCTCAATACCATCAAACAGGTAATGACCACCTCAGTGAGTCGTGTGGGCCCTGCTTCCCCTGGCAAACCAGAACACCATCCAGAGGTCTTCATCTCGTCAATCCTGCCTCCTGGTCTGGGTAGCATAAGAACCAAACAGGGCAGCTCCCTGCAACAAAGCTGCAATCATTGTGTGTCATCTGATTTATTTGTTTGGGTTTATTACATCGAACTGAGCCATCTGGCTCTGGATTACAAATTCTGGGTTGATGTACATGCTAATTGTTTTCTTTTCTAAGGGTCCCAACAACAGCTGCAATGCTGGCTTACCCTGGGCATCACTTCAGGCTAGCCTGCTTAACAACTGGGTACCCAGGGTTGTGTGACTGTATACAAGGGACTCACTGTGCATGCATGTTCAGCCTGAATCAATCAGATCTGTCAATCATCTGCTAGATTCACGCCCCACCTCTGTTCATGTTCCCCTGAATAAATCAGATTTTGTTCTTTCTGCATTTAACCTGGCTGGTGTGTACCTTTTTGATCGGAGTATTGTACTGCCATTGAACCGTTGCATTACAGGTCTTACTTTACAGGGGGTCTCCAGGGCAGCTGCAGATGATCCAGCCCTGATGTTAAGTGCAAGGGGTGTGAGCAAATCATTACTGCCATATGGTACATGTGAATGTTTTGCTGCTATACTGTTTAGTCCACTAGAGGGGTTGGTGGAGGGTTATAGCATCCTGGAGGGCTATACCAACACCAATTACGCTACCCCAGAAACATTCCTCCGGGTGGAGGCACCTGTGCAATGAGGTCAGGCCCCTCATCCTGTAACTAGGCATGCAGAAAGGGGTAGTAGCCCTTAGGATAGCACCACCTAGGGGTTACAAAAGCATTCTGTGCTTGGGGTACCCCCTGAGACTCCTTACTGGCTGATTTGCCCTGCTACAAGGGGTATAAATATGGGACCCTGCCTAACTGTATGAGTGTGACCAGTGGGTATAACACCTAGGTTAAAGACATGGGGGTGGGCACTTGGTCCAGGGTCTGGGAGTGGCACTTGTCCCCTCTGGGCCAAGTCTTCAGAGCCTAATTTCCGGGGGGAAGACCTCAGTCAGGATGCTGGGGCCTGTTGGTGGTTCCTCCTTACGGGGCTGTACCTCATGGCATCCAAACATGGATGCCGATCACACAAAGAGAAGGTTCCTAAAACAGAAGATTGTCACTGAAATCTGGAACTGTTAGTATATAGGTAACAGTCTACTTTGTATTGTGTCCCAATGGGCACAGCTGTGTAAATATTAGGAGGGTATACCCCTTAGGGTAACAGATGTATTCTTTGAGGTAGTTTAAATAATGCTGGCAATCCCATGGGACTGACAGCACCATCCCTTAGGTGGTAGCCTTCACCCTGCAGGGGATTATGCTGATCCCTGACATGGGGCTAGTAACCATCAAAGTGACCTACTGGCCTCCAGGCCACTTGACAAATACCTCTTTAAATGTCACATGTCAGCAATGTCAGCTTATAATTTAAATAAGGGGGAAATCAGTCGCTCATGTGCAGAAGGAAGCCAGTCGCCACATAGTGAAATGTGCCCAGCCATGGCTCCAGAGCAGCATAACAGCCACC
Source organism: Neoceratodus forsteri (assembly GCA_016271365.2). Taxonomy (NCBI): domain Eukaryota; kingdom Metazoa; phylum Chordata; order Ceratodontiformes; family Ceratodontidae; genus Neoceratodus; species Neoceratodus forsteri. Next base: position 764,277,969 of record CM028135.1, read on the forward strand.
TCTTATTGCTAGCACCCATTATCAACTAAAGAACTAGCTGGTCTCGAACACTCAACTCAAGAAAAGTCACAGAAGTTAAGTTACTTCAAAGATCCCATCATTTATTCATTGAACATCATGAAGATAGATTTCCTAGTGGTGTTCATTTTGGGGTGTTTTTTATGCTGTCTTCATGCTGTTCAACGAATAAATAATGGAATCTTTGAAGTAACCTCACTTCTGTGATTATTCTTGGGTTGAGTGTTCGAGACCAGCCAGTTCTTTTGTTGAATTGTTGCACTTACACTGTGGATCCCCTTACATTGCTTTGTGCGGTCTCACTGCCTGTAATTAGCACCCATTATCCCAAGGATCCAGCTTGCCAAGATCGATACTATGTAATCCACTCTGCCGCATCATCCCTGAGTGCAGAATGTCATGGGGCACTCTTTGATTTTCCATAGGTGGAGTTATGCTTCCATGTGACTAACAAAAGAAACCCCAAAAAACAGGCCACTCCCACTATGTGCGGTTGATGACCCTTTAAAAACAGGCCATCCCTGCTATGTGCAGTCGATGACCATTTGGCATCAAAAACAACAAGCAAACAGCTATCATATTAGTACCTATGCGAAGCCCACTAGGATGAAGCACAGTGTCACAGTTTCCTGTATGACAAAAGGAATTAACTCCCTATTCAAACTGCATTGTTTCCTACAGTAACTCTGCTGCAGAATTGGGTTTCATCCTAGTGGGCTTCATAATTATAATTGTAACCCCTCCAAAAAAAGTCTGGTGCTTACTAAAAGACGCTAACACTGTTGGAGATCGCTCTCTCTCTCTCTCGACTCGTTTTGGAGTCTGCTAGACTGGGAACCAACGCAGAGTGAAGAGCTCAAATGGGCAGACTGGATGGGCCGTAGGCCCTTATCTGCCGACACTGTCTATGTATTTATGTATCTAAGAGGACTGCTTTTGCAGTAAAAGTGTACTGTGCCTTTAAGAATTGCTGGCTATAGCCACAGTGCATTTCCCTGCCTGACAGAGAATCCAATCGTGCACTCATACAGTACATACCCTCACAGCTGACCCATTGAAACTGGAAGGTTTGGTAGATTGTCTTAACATCAGCAAGGGACTTCATAGTGGTTATGGATTTTGTGTAAATAGAGATTTTTGGGGATCACCTGTAACTGAACATGACAGTAGTGTTGCTCAGATAGTGCTTTTGTGGCTCTGACTATCCTCTGTCGGATAGTGCTGGTATCCGGCCTAGGATCTGGTGAATGGTTCCGGTAGTCGGATCCATTGGATCCCACCTCGAATAGTTGGATTTGATGGTCAGATCCATCAGATCCTTGGTCAAATCCATCAGATCCAGATCAGATCCTTGGATACCTCGGATACTTGCTGTGGATCCTAGCAGGTCGGATCCTTGGTCGGATGTCTATGCCATCTGAGGCTATCCTATATCTGACCAAGATGATGGTATACGAACTTGTAGGATACTATCTGAGCAACACTACATGGCTGCCGTCTCTTTCAGCAACTTTGACCCTCAGTACTTAATAATGTGGTCAGAGGACTGAGCCATCAGCTAACTGGGTTGCTTGAACCAGAAACCAAGTCACACAGACTGTTGCACTTCTAGTGGTCACATTAATTCACCCAGGATAAAGCAAGCCAGTCATGTATTGAAAGACAAACTAACAGTCCCTTCCGAGATGAGTGACTTTGTCCACAACCTGAAGGTGAGGAGATTGAATTGAACTGATGGACCAGCTGGATTCTCAGTCAGTCATGAGCTGACTTCGACTGTTTCCGTTAGAAGCAAGTCTAAGGGAAAGGGGAAATTGTTTAACCAGGAAAGACACACTAAGCTAGAGCTTATTTCCTGGTGCAACCTGGGAGCACAAGGAAGTTAAGTGACTTGCTCAGGGTCACACATTATGCAAGTGGGGACAGATGGGATTCAAACCCAGGTCTTCAGGTTTGCAGCTCAGTGCCCTTAACCACTATGCTATACTGTCTAAGTGAAGACTGTCCACTGTCTGCAAGAAAAGATGTTCCAAACCCCATCAACATTACTAAACTGCATCTAAGAGTGAAAGCGGACGTTCCATCTGTAGCTGCAAGTCTCCATACTGATCTTTGCTTTTAGAGGGAGAAGTGCACCTCAGCATCTGATAAGGAGCAGATAGTAACATGTTAGCATTGTAATTTGCTGCTGCATCCTCACTAGTCAGATTTCTTAATTTTAAGCAGGGCACTAGGGACTTGAGGTCATCCTCTGTTCACCTGCTTTACCCCCCTGTTCCTCCACAGATACGGGACAGAGAGCTTTTTCCATCGCTACCCCAAAACTCTGAAATAGCCTTCCTGCCCTGCGCCTTGCTATGGGCTCGACAACTGCCTTCAGGTCCAACGTGACAAGTTTTCCACAATTAACTACAGCCTGCAAGTGCCCTCCCTAATCTTGGAACACTCACTTCTCGACTCTTGCCAGTCCTGTTTATTCAACTTGAGCCTAGGTTCTAGCAAATCATCATATGGATCTTTAGACAGTTCTGCATAGGTTATTATTGATCCTAACGTTGTTTACTATGGCTGTGATAGACCCCTGGATACTAACTTGACTGCCAATTTCTGTTGATGTTGTTACTCTGTGTTATCGCACATTTCTCTGTTATCTTACCCGCTGAATGCACTGTATGTTAATTATTTCTCTTGTATAGTGTCACTTATGTTAGCACTCTGATGCACTATATTGGAATCTACATTATGAAATGGGCATTGAAATTCAAGCATTCTCATTGGCCACTGACTGTGTGCTAAAGTGTCTAACAACACAGGAATAAGACCAGGCAATACCCATTGGGCATTGATATGGGTGATGCTGCCCACAAAGAATGTTCAGAAATCAGATAGCCGCCATCTTGTTTTGTGCCACAAGCAATGCCACCCTTACTGTGAAGCTAACCACCTAGGATTGAGCTAGTGATATTCTATTGGGAACTGTACACAAACTCCAGAGTACCGGGCTGGTAACGACACCCCAAGCAGCGGACAATTTTGAATAAAGGCATTGCCAGTTCTAACAGTGTCATCCTGTAAATTAAAGCTTACTACTACTACGATCTAAGCTGTGAATCTTATGTCTTGTATTAATAAACCCCTATTCTTCAGTAACAAAAAAATGGAAAGTTTAGGAAGGAACAAGGGAATTTTTCAGGTAAAAGTCCCTAAAAGTCAGGAAAAGTTGAGATGTGTGAGTGGGTGGCACATGATGTCTCTGGTTCAAATCAATCCTCTCCGCTAGTAACCCCATGAAAGCTACCCCCTGCCGGAAGCACTCACAGCAGCACTCAACTGCTCCTCATCCCGATGCAGCAGCTCCATGACAGCCGGATTTCTAAGGGCTACTGCCCACCATCACTCTCACTCTGGGACTGCTTGCCCCATCTCGCTGGTAAGCACTGCCGAGACTGACGGACGAATGGGACTGTGCTCCACGCTTTACCATCACTCTCCACTACTCCACTGTCCCCAGCTCGCTGCGTCACCCGGCATTAGCTTCTTCTCTGCCCCGCTCACTTTAGCACTCAATGCAGTGACATACATCAGGAAACGTACACTCCCAATCACCCGACATCCAAATAAAAGTTGAGCACCGCCTCTTTACCTGTAAAACTACTGCTAGTTGGGGGGGGTGCCATGACAACTACAGAAAGACAAGTAAGGAAGCCTTAGCAGCTCAAAAGTCCTCAAGTAAACAAACAAACAAAAAAAAAAACAGGCAGAGGAACAATTTTATTAACATTAAGACAAACATTTAACTTTTTTACTATTAAATACTATACATTTTAGCTATCACATACATTTCATAAGTGCAATAAGCCACTCTAGGGTCTGTGTGTTAGACACTTAAACACACAGCTAGGAGGCTGGATGCACTTGGCCGGTGGGCTCGTGTCTCACTACGCGTCCTAGCCGTGTGTTAAAGTGTCTAACATACACCCTGTCGTGTCTTATTGCTTACGTAAGTGTCAGCACTTGGTAGCACTGTACAGTCTCTCTCTTCATGTCCTGTTACTTTTTTGTAATAGTATATGCCATCTTTATAGCCGGGGTCATGCCTGAAAACGGTCCCTTGGATCAGTGTACCTACCCGGTCAACAAATAAATAATTTTGTATCCAATGACTGGAAGACTGTCTGAGCAGATAAGTCACTCTTAGACTGCTAGCTAGGGACAACAGAGGGAATTTTCCTGAAACAAAGAGTTTCAGCTCAGTACATGGGAGAGCTGGCACCACCAATCAAACAACCACTGTCTGATTTCTGCAGCATATTTAAGAGCTGTGAAAACAGTGATGCCAGTCAGGTTGCTGAGTGCCTCCCGAGCCAAAGCTGTACAGTTGCCGGAGAGAGAGAGAGAGAGAGAGAGAGAGAGAGAGAGAGAGAGAGAGAGACTGGAAGATGACTGCTGCCAATAATGGCTCTGCATTTCAGCCACGTTGGCAACTGAGCATGAGAGAGGTGAAACAGTCAGAGGTGCATATCCCAGCACTGCAACCAGCGTCACCCAGGGTGAAGGCCTGCTGATTTGACAGCCATTAGTACCTCATCATGCCTTATGGGTTCTGCAGTTGCACCAATTTCTAGTTAGTTTAGATAGGGCAACAGGTTGGGATCCCATGGACTAGGTCATCAGTCCCCTGGTACTATTGTTTAGTGTTGTTTGTACCATTATTAAGAGTGCCATCACCTGGTATAAAGCGCAACTTGACTGGACATCTGGCCTACAATGTTCAAACACCTGGGTACCCAGTGAATGGTGCACAAAGGGAGCTCCCCTGTACCGGAGGGTAGTGGGGCCTACAATGTACACCTGGGTAGAGGCACTGTGATGGGAGGGGAGAGAGACTCTTCTTAGACATCAAGACAGTAATAGTTAATACGATTTTTCCCAAACTCTTCTTTTCTATTCTCAGAGCCTCATCCTGCTTCCCTAATAAAATCCCTTGCCCTTTGAAGTTATTGCCTGGGAACATATTATTTGTAGAGTGCTAAATTATATTGTGTGTTTCTGCACTGTGTGTATTATGGGTAGGATGTTCTTTTTTAGGATACTGGCTAGGTACTACATCTCAAGTAATGGTACTAGATATATTAAACCAGTTTCACCATAATTTCTCTAGGTGGAGGCACCTCCCAATCCATCATCACACTGTAACATTGAATCCATGTAATGAGAGTAGCTAAGCCCCTTAAACTTATGAAAGCCTGTAAGGCATGGGTAGTGGTGGTCCTAAGGACATTAGTGCTAGACCCCATGGATACCAGTCATACAAGCACTGCTACCATGCCATATAAACAGATTGTAAAAATACCTCCCAAAAAAAGAAGGTCTTCAGGTTAGTCTTAAAAACTGTTGGGGAGATGGCCATCCTGATATAGGAAGCATGTTTACTCATCTTCACAGAGGGGGGTGGCTGTATCTGAGAATGCACATGCCCCTACAGAGTGGAACTGTGTAGGAAGATGGTCAAGCAATGAATCTTACAGGCTGCCTGATGGCTCAGTGGAAGTGTTCCATGCTTCCCTAATGGCGACTTGGGCTCGTAAGCAAGCCCAGTTCTGCTGGGATTGGGTGATCAGGCTGATGGGCTCTCCCAACGGGAGCAAGAGCTAGCTGAGGAGGGAGATGGCAAGGCTCCAGTACAGCAGCAGCAGTCCTTTGCGGCAAGCTGGGGATCTTGCTCCATTGTGAGGGGTGACACATGCTCTGAGCGTACTGCTGCTGTTGAGGTTGACAGACGCTGCACTTACCATCATGGAGTGGTAGGATGGATGTGGGCGAAAACCACAGGAGGAAAATGGAGCCCAGACAACATGATGTCCAGCACCCTCACCGTGGGCCTACGTTACCGCCCTGGATGTGTACCGGGGGGGAGGATGGGGATGGCCCTCCCCTCTCCACCCAACCATGGAAGGTTAGTTCATGGGGACTAAGCTGAGGTAAGACCCAGAAGGGAGAAAGATGCCAGTGGTGCAGGAGTGGGACAGAGGCTGAAGCAGCCCCCAGACTCCAAGGAGGATCAACAATAGGGGGCTGTGGAGTCAAGGAGTCTAACACATAGGTAAGACTCACACTCTGAAACAAATCCATTGTTTTACTAGCAGCCCATGCAGCTCCTTTGTAGTACTGTAGATATGATTCCATGTGTCATCTTTTACTAGAACCTGAGCCATCACATTCTTCACCAGCCTTGATGTGGCACAGGCATGGATCAGGGTTCGGTGGAAAATATTACAGTCTGGATCTGCTGCTTGGGGGTCTGGAACAGGTAGGCATTGGGGAGGTCTAGTGGCTGAATGGGAGCAGTGGAGCCAGGGATGGCCTAATCAAGCAGTTAGATGGAGTCTGGGCAGGCAAGGTACAATAAAGATGATAAAAAATGTTAGGACATCTGCATTTAATTGACTAGATTAGGGGAGGTTAGTGTTTGTTTTTAGTCATAGACTGAAATCTTATTGCCCACCACCAGATGCCTCTCTGCTGTTGCCATTTCTCAGCATTCCCACAGTGCCTGACCTGTATATACAGGGGGCTTCAATCTCTGATGTCTGTCATTTCTTCACCTTTCTCATTAACTAACGTCATTAGCATGAGGAAGCCTGCACACTTTTACCAGAACCTGAGCCTTTGCATTCTTCTATAGTCTTGATGTGACAAAAGCACAGATTAGAGCAGGTGGGACATATGTGGGTAATGCCTGAATAAGAGACAAACAGTGGACATAACATACTAATTACCAGCAGATTATGCCTTATGGTCTATTGAGTCTGCTTGAACTTCAGATCCCATGTTGGGAACCGGGGCCCTCCCACCATGTGTATCAGAAACCCCTGTCATCCCTCCCCACCCCTCTGGGCCAGGCCCTCATCTGATACATCCCATTTCTGTATCTTTCCCACCCTCTTTTGATGCCCTCCTCTGCGGAAATCTGAACCAGCTCTCTAGGCAGCACGTTCCAAGGATCCACCACCCTCTCAGTGAAAAACCTCCTCCTCTTTTCCCCCCTCATTCTTCCACCTTTCAATTTCAAACCATGCCCTCTGGTGACACCTCCCTCCTTTAATTTAAAGATTTCCTCCATGTTTACCCGATTTATTCCCTTGAGGTACTTAAAGACCTCAATCATGTTCCCCCTGTCTCTCCTCTCATCCAATGAAAACAGGCCAAGCTTCACAAGTCTGTCCTCATATGTCAAATCCCCCAGTCCTCATCATCTTGGTAGCCCTCCTCTGTGCCCTCTCCAGGAGCTGTATGTCCCTCTTCAAGTGTGGTCTCCAGTATTGTACACAGTACTCAAGTTGTGGTCCAACCAGTCCATTGTACAGTGGCAGCATCACTTCCCAGCTCCTAGAGGTGATCCCCCTTACGATGCATCCCAACATCCTGTTTGCTTTGCTAGCCACTCTCTTGCACTGCTCAGAGTTATCCATACATGCATCCACCATGACCCCTAGGTCTTTTTTCCCTGATGAGGCCTCCAGCTCCTCCCCTCCCAAGGTGTATCCGTGTTTAGGGTTTCCCTGCCAAAGATGTAACACCTTGCACTTGGTGGTATTGAAATTTAATTTCCAGGTGTGAGCCCACCTTTCCAGGGTGTCCATGTCCTCTTGCAGGGCCAACCTCCCCTCTTTCCCCTCTGCTACTGCTCCCAACTTGGAAACGTCAGCGAAGAGACTCATTTCACACCCTATACCCACCCTGATGTCAGATATGTATGCATTAAACAGAATTGGACCCAGGACCAAGCCCTGCGGTACCCTACTACCTACCCCTCTAGGGTTCAAGAGCTCCCCATCGACCTCTACTCTGTGTGTGCATCCATCTAGCCAGTTTCCTATCCATCTAACCATCAATAGGCCCACACCCATCCCTGTCAGTTTCTCCACCAGACCATTGTGGGGGACCGAGTCAAATGCCTTGCTGAAGTTCAAGTATAGTACATCCACAGGCTTTCCCCTGTCCAGTTCCGATGTTACCCATTCATAGAACTCCACAAGGGTGGTTTGATATGATCTACCTGTCTCAAACCCATGTTGCCGACAAGCGAGACCTCCCACCTCCTCCAAGAACACCCCCAATCATTCCTTCAGTATACCCTCCATTAATTTACCCACCACCGAGGTCAAACTGATAGGTCTATAGTTACCTGGTGCTTCCCTTGACCCCCCTTTATGGATTGGCACCACGTGTGCCTCCTGCCAATCCCTAGGTACCCTCCCTGTCCCAAGCGACCTGTTGAATACTTCCGCCAGGGGTGTGGCGAGTACATCTGCAAATTCCCGTAGTACTCTCAGATGAATGCCATCTGGCCTAGGAGATTTATCTTTCTTTAGGGCCTTTAGGGCTTGCCACACCTGTTCTGTGGAGATAACATCATCCGTCCCCCCTCCACCTTACTGGCCTTTTTATCCTCATCTTGATGTGACACCCTTGGGTACCTCTCCCTCCCTTTTGCTCCATTTCTCTTTCTCCCCCGATCCCACACACTACCGTTTCTATCCCCATCATGCCTTGCTTTGTAAATATCCCATCCCCCTCTCTAGTGAACACCAAGGTGAAGTACTCATTTAATACCTCTGCCTGGTCCCGCACCTCTTCCACCTACCCATCTTCTGATCTCAATCTGCCGAGATGGCTCTTAGTTTTTCTCCTCTCCCCAATGTACTGGAAGAATCCCTTCTCCCCTCCCTGTATCTCCTGTGCCTGCCATCACTCTTTATGGGAATTTGCCTCCTGCACCAACCGGGTGACCTTTCTAGATGCAAGACGGTGCATTTCCATTTCCCTATCCCCTCTTATTTGTTTTGTATCTTTTGTAGGCAGCCTTCTTTTCTCTGACTGCTGCCTGAACTTCACTGTACCACCAGCACGGTTTGTGTGACCTTGCTCCCTTACAATTCACCTTAGCGCAGGTCCTGACTTCCTCATGAAGTTCCCATTTTATGACCTCCCATCTCTTTTCCACATCTGTCATTGCTGTAATCCCCTTCAAGTGATCCTTGAGAATATCTTCCATGCCCATAAAGTCTGTCCCCCTGAAGTCCATGGCCAGTGTCCTAGTTCTCTCCCCCCATGTTTATTTGAAACCAGACGGTATCATGGTCGTTCCCAGTCAGGAGTTCCTCTACAACCAGGTCCCTTACCAGATCCCCATCCACCAGAACCACATCCAAGGCATGCCCCTCCCTCATGGACTTCATCACGTGCTGTGTTAAGAACACATCTTGGAAGCTGTTCAGCAGCTTCTACTCTTTGTCCACCTTAGAGGACATGGTTCCCCAGTTTGTACCTGGCATATTAACATCCCCCATCAACACCACTCCCTCCCTTTTAGGTCCGCACTGGGCAATAATGTTGTCCAGCAAACCATCCTCCAGAACATCACCCATCCTGGGGGGCCTATATACTATACCCAGCTCGACCTTACCTCCTATCAGGGTTCATAAGGTGGCCCATAAGGCCTCCATGTTTCCCTCTGCCTCTTCTACCCTAGCAATTTCTATGCCTTCTCTAATGTACATAGCCACTCCTCCCCCTCTGCCCTCCTTTCTATCCTTCCTAAGCATAGTATACCCCTCACATTTAGGTCCCAATCATGGTTCTTTTTGGCCCACATTTCCATAACTGCCGCCACATCAACCCACCCTTGAACAGCATGGCCTGGTACTCTGGCAATTTGTTTCCCAAGCTCCTGGCATTTACTAACTCCACCTCTTATCCCTGATCCCCTTTATCAAACCCTGCCCAGGTTCTTTATGCTTCCATCCTCCCTCTGCTCCTCCTGAAACCTCCTCCCCCACTCTGTTTCCCCCCTTGGGTTTGAAGGCTACTCCCCACATCTCGAAGAGAGGGCTTCAGGCCAGCCCCTCGCTTATCCCTACCCTCCTCACAAGTTTAAACCCCACCTTTCATGAATGTAGTCCGCCACCCCCTGTTTAAGGACTTCCTTCCTAATGGAGTAAGATGAAGCTTGTCCTTGGCATACAGTTCTTTATCCTCCCAAATTCCCTCCCAGTTCTCTAACACGTCTGCCCCATTTTCTTCACCCCACTTCCTGAGCTAGCCATTAACCTCTGTGATCTTCTTTTTATTCTCCACTGAGGCCCTAGGTACCGGCAGTATTTCCAAAAAGGAAATGTTGCATCCATTATCCCGACAGACTCTGGCAAGTTCTCGGAACTTTGCTTGGATTTCCAAAACGCTATGCCCCTGTATATCATTAGTCCCCAAATGCACCAGGAAATCCGGTTTCCCACCACAATCCTTAACCAGTTTGTACACCATGAACTTTGCTCTGTGCACCATCAGCCCAGAGATATTCACTACCTTCACCTGGCTATGGCATTACCCCCTGACCCTCCCATTGGATACCCCTAATCATTGAGTCTCCCAATAACAGAACCTTAACTCTGCCCTCATCCTTAAGGTTACCTCCACTATGCGCTCTCAACCCCCCCATTATCCGTGACCTCAATTTCATTGGAAACTTCCTGCCTTATTATGAGAGACCCCCCTTGTTACCCTTCCCTTTCTGCCTCCCTTATTATTTTGCCCACTTAACATAGACCCCCCTGACTGGGGGTCCTCTTTAACCCTCTCTTATCCGAGCCATTTATCCTGGCCCTGATCATGTCCCCTTTCCCAACATCATCCTCCTCATCCCTTGTAATAGTACCCCTACCTCCAGAGGTCCTCTGTGGGTCCCTTTTACCTAGGGTCCTATCCTTGGTACAGCCTCCCTCTTGGAGTGGGGTCCCTCCCCCACCTCCTTGACTTCTAGTTTCTCTCCAGCCGTGCTCTCCCCCCTCCTGTCTGCAGCATGTTGCATCTCCCCCATCTGCTTAACATTTAAGTTTCCCCTTCTCCCCCGGGAAAATTTCTATCCTTTCCATTGCCGACCTGTGAGGCCCTATGGGTATCCGACATGGACATGTGATGCCAGTTTTACAGCTTTCACCAGGTTAATTTTACTCAGTGTGGGGAAAGCCTGCATTGCTCTCACCTGCACAGCTCTTTGAATTGGGATGAACAGACAGCTTCAGCCACCACTATAATTCTTTTTATTTACAGCTACAGTTTCTTTAACACACATGGGGGGGGGAGCATGCCGGATCACAGGATGTTTGCATAAAACCTGAAAACTGCACACTACAAGTGACAGATGAGTTTTAATGTACTCCCTGACTCACTCGTGTGTCTCAACAACACACAAGATGATAGACCTTGAGAGCTTGTAAATTAATTCCTAAGATTTATAGCCAGATCTGTCACGGATGGGAAGTCCTCCCCCCAAGAAGTTCTTTCTGAAGGTCACTTTTCCTAAGAACTGAGTAAAGTCAAGTAAGACTTTCAGTTTTTACCTACTGGGAGAGAATGATAAGGAGCCAGGGGAACAGGGTTCCCCATACACACTTGTTTACCCGTGACTAAGAAATTTGCAGTATTTGAAATGTATTAAAGCCTGAGGGCTATGAAGAGTTAAAATTGGGGCTTGGCATCAACCTTGAAGTAGTCCACTTGCTCATACACCACACAGCTGGGGTTACAGTGCCAGCAATATGGATGGCATCAGATGGTGGGGAAAGGGAGAAAAAGGGGCAACTATTGATGGGGAGGGGCAGAAGCAGAGTGACCAAGAACCTTGAAATCAAGAGAAGCTAACAGTTTCTCATTATGTCAGTACTGGGGGTATTGCCTTGGGCAAGGCCTGTGCACCAGATGGCTCATACTAACAACTGCTCAGCCCAGTGAGGCAGCAAAAGTGCCATGTACCACCACTTTGGAGACTCCTGGTTTGGTAGAGCAGCACTGCTGTCAGCTCCAGGCCAGCATATATATCAGCTGCTATGAATTTCACATAGTGCTATGAATTTACATTCAAACGTACCCATTTTGAGAAGGTGTACTGATGTTCCTCATAATGTCAGAGCTATTTCTGGAAACACAAACTATTAGAACATTGAACTAACTTGACAGAAACATTCCTTAACACTGAACATGGGAGGCCCACTATTCTTTGACATATTATTCTCTAGAATAAGAAAGTGCTACACATTCTGGGAGTTTGCTCTAAATTTTGAAGGCTGGTGCTATGTATTTTAAAGCTGAAAGGCTGAGAGGTATGCAAACCAGTATGTGGTTGGTTAATATGGTCACTATAAATCCTGATAGAAGACTTGAGTAAAACAGGGGGATACAAAAAAATCAGATTAAATTTACTCTACACCCTCCACAGTCAAATATTCACCTTTGCTAGCATACTTTATACAACGGCCCAGATATTCAAACTGCGCCATTTGGTGGCGCAAGCCCCTGCGCTGCTCCAAAAAGTTGCGCAGGGGTGTAGCAAGGGCGATATTCAACGGAGTTGCACTATGGCGCAACTTCTTTGAATATCACCCCCTGGCCACACCCACTGTGCATGGCGCAGTGGAACTGCGTCACCGCAAGTGGTCAGAGTGAAGCATTGAGATGCGGTGGTGCAAGTTCCATTGCGCCATGCGCAGCACCTGTGATATTCAAAGGGTGACATGCAAATGGGGCCATAATCGATGCAAGGCGCAGGGGGGGCCATTTGCATCTGATTATGGCCCCATTTGCATGCCATTAGCATGCAGGTGTGCCGATCCCCAACGACTTGCACCTGGTGCCCTGTCAACAGCAGCAGTGGGACCAGCGCCCCTGCAGCCCGATCGCGGGCATAATAGTGGTTCCCCAACCCCTTGCAGCCCGATCGCAGGCATAATAGTACTTCATCCCCCACAGCCCGATCGCGGGCATAATGTATACCTCCCCATTAGCCCAATCGCGGGCATAACCAAAGCGTCCCCACCCCGGTAGCCCGATCGCGGGCATAAACTTACCCCGTAGCCCAATCGCGGGCATAAACTTCCCTCCCGTGGCCCAATCACGGGCATAAACTATCCCCCAGTAGCCCGATCGTGGGTATAAGGTTATCCCCCAGTAGCCAATCTCGGGCATAAGGTTATTCCTCCCAGTAGCCGATCGCGGCCATTAAGTTATACCCCCAAAGTCCAAGATCCCTGGTGGTCTAGTGGACCACGAGAAGCTAGATCATGGGCGGCATCCTCAACCCCACATCCGCAATCTCTGGTGATCTAGTGCCCCCACCCCAGCCACCCAGGGATCCCCACCACCCGCTCCCCATTAGCCAGCGGTGGCAGCACCCACCGCCTGCCACCCGCCCGCCCCCGCCGACTGACAGCTCAAAGGGCTGCCGCCCATTATTTCAGACCAAGAGCCAATGGGTGTGCAGCCTACTGCTCTAAATCAGTCCAGATATGTGATGAATTCACTCACATGTATCTGGACGGCTTGCTAGTTATGGGCTACGCCCATTGGCTCTTGCTCTGAACCAGCGATGCTGTCTACTGTCGGTCGGTGACGGCGTGAGCGGCTGAAGTGCTACTCCGCCGGCTGACGGGGAGCAAGAGTGGGGGCTTCATAGGTGGGTGGGGGCCACTAGATCACAGGGATTGCAAGCGTGGGTGAGGGGTTGAGGATGCCGCCAGGATCTGGCTTCTCACAGTCCACTGGACCACCAGGGATCTTGGACTTTGGGAGAGGAGTGTAACAATGGCCGCGATCGGGCTACTGGGGTGGGGAATAACCTCATGCCCTCGATCGGGCTACTGGGAATAACTTATGCCCAATGATCGGGCTGCTGGGGACACCAGCCCCACAATCGGGCATGGGGGGGCACCACCAGGTGCGGCGGGAATGAGTGGAGGGCCACCCACAAATGGCAGATGCTGTGTTGTGCCCTGCAGCGTGGCAGCTCACCTGTGGGTGGCCCTCGACTTGATCCTTTTTTTTTTGGCGTAAAGTTGTGCAGGCGCAGCTAGGGGTTGCGCCTGCATAACTCTGCACAGCCCGGCTGAATGTCAGACTGTGCAGTTTATGCATGGGCATGCCCCCCCCACTTGTGCCTGCATACATTACAGATGTGCCCCGGCGCATCGGGATTTGTGCAGATGCACTTTTCCCTTTTTAAATATCGCACCGGGACGCATCAGTGGGTTGCACATGGCGCAACACCTTTTGAATATCTGGGCCAGCATGTTTTAGCATGGACATCATCAGCTACTGCCTGTCAGGACTGCATTAGAAGGAAGGCTTACACCCTGACTGATATTTTCTGGTTAAACAAAGTATAACCTTTATCCACAAAGACTGGCTAAACCCAGACGCATAATAAGGGGTTTAGATATGTCTGTCCTTTGGTAGATGGCCCTGAGCCTGTAATTGTAGTTTTTCCAAATGCAGCAGCATCTCCACCCAGGGTGACTCCTTTATGGGACAATCCTAGAGGTGCTACGGCACTTATCAATTTCTGGGGAGGGGAGATAGTCTTTACATTTGCAGCTGTTCGCATACATGCTGGATACTTCTCACACGAATAGTGACATGCACAAACATCATTATAACTGCTTCCCAATTAACATTTGAATCTTCAGTACATGTTCACCACCATCAAATATACAGTACATCATATATATATATATATATATATATACATATATATATATACACACACACACACACATATATATATATATATATACACATACACACACACACACACACACACACACACACGGACACATACACACACATATACATACACACACATATGTATTGCATTTGTTAGGGTTAAAGAGTCACAAAGATATGTAAATGTGGTGTTTAGGTTATCAACCTGAATGTCAACACCTCCCGGCATGGGGTCATAGTGCCTCAGATGAAATAGTATGGCAAATAATGCCACAGGCAAAATGTTGTGCACTGAAATAAGGTCATGAAAAACACTGACCGCAACAGAAGCAGTGCACACCACTGAGAAAAATTCCACTGTCTTTTTTTTTACGGGGAATGAAGTCCTCTGCACCCCCTGACGTGGGGGGTTTCACCCCCCCCCCACACCACCTGGACTAAAAATAACAAATTCCAAGGGACTGTGGACTTTGGGGATTGGGCAAAACTCTGGAGGGGGCACAATTCATTTTTTAAATTAAAAAAAGCCGCAACACTATGAGGCCTGGGGGGAACCAAACTGCGGCCCCAGGACCCCTACGCCACCAGGTGCTGGTGGCTTAGCCACTCTAACATGGGAGTGGCTCAACCAGGTACTGCACTGGCAGTCACTTTAACACTCTCCACTTTAACACTCCATCGGAGTGTACAGCGACATGGGTAGCGGTTATTCCCGAATGCTGAAAAACCCCTGCTGCTGTACAAGGTTTAGCGCTATCTGCAGCACCTTTATTGCCACGCTGTTCAGGTAGCACTACATTGACCCAGTACCCACCTCCCCATCCCCTATACCCTTTTCCCTGAAGGCTATTCCCCCAAAGGTGTCTTTTTTGATGTAGTGCCAAAGGCAAAGTAGCACAGATGTGGGACATGGCTCCAGACCTGTAGCCTGTTTAACATAGAGCCCAGCAGGACCTACATAAAGCAGTAGACTCATGGTGCAGGACCCTAGACCTATTGCTTGTTTGGAGCAAGGCCCTGCAGGCCATAGTGAAGCAGCAGACCTGTGTTGCAGTGCCCTGAACCTATAGCTTGCTTTGTGCAGTCTTACGCAAAGCAGCATATGCATGGTACATGGCCCTGGGCCTGTAACTTTTCTTGCACAGGGTCCTTCAGGTCCTACGTGAAACAGCAGATCCAAAGTATAAGGCCCCAGACCAAGAGCTTGCTTTGTGCAGGGCCCTGTGGGCCTTTCTCAAAGTATTATACTTGTGGTGCATCATCCTGCATCTGTAGCTTGCTTGGTGCATGTCTCTGGGGGCCCCATGTAAAGTAGTAGACCCATGGTGTGGGGCCCTAGACCTGTCACCTACTCTTGGGTCACGAGGGTAGGAGATGGTGGAGGGGATGGGTGCTAAGGCTGAAAACCCTAACACCATATTTCCAAACTTTTGTGTCACTTTAACAAAACATATGCATTAATGTATTTGTTTGCAATTCTGTTTCTTACTTTTTAAAGACATGTGAAAACTGACACTGATAGTTTTCTTCATGCATGGCCTGCAGGCATGAACCTGGAGCCCTTTTTTCATAGGGTCCTGTGGGCACTACATGCAACAGCAGCTTTGTTGGGCATGGCGACAGACCTGTAATTTGCTTTTCACAGGGTACTGTCGGCTCAATGCAAAGCAGCAGACACAATGGGCAGGGCACCACTCTTATAACTTGGCTCTGGGTCATGACAGAAGAAGATGAGGGAAGCCATCGCCATGGCACCAAGCAATGAGTGTTCGCTTGGCATGCTGGCAACCTGGGTTTGTGTCCTGAGCCTGGTCATCAGGAGCAGAGACTGGCAGCGAGGAAGTTTACAGCATCCTATGGACGCTTCCCTCCTGGGAGGGTGGTCTCGGGTCGCCGTTTGGCAGCTCCTGGTGGTGGTTTGTGGTCGGTGTTCTTGGCAGTGTGTGGCCTTGACACTCTGCTGAATGCCCCCACCCCCAGGATGCTGCCACGACAAGACCAATACATGGGAGGTGGGTGGGCTGGGGAAGAAAATGGAAAATGCCCACTTGGCTGACCAGATGACGGCGGCAGTTCCAACTCGTCACACAGTCCTGAAATGTCTGAGTCGATCTCTCATTGTGTGTGCATGCCCCGTGTCGATGGAACACCTCTGGGCAAAATCTCCCCTCCTGGATCCCCCTCCCCAGGAGGGGCCCATGAAAGGATATGTTGGATCAGCTGGGGCCACAGCATGGGGATGGTGAGAATGGCAGACTTGGGAAGTTCTAGGCAGCCTGAAGGAGTGGCTGGCAGAGGGGATGGTGAAGCATAAAGAAATAAAGCAAAAGAACATGGTTGATGGAGGGTGGGTGGGAGTCAGGGTCGAAAACCCTAATAGCACAATTCTATATTTTGGAGTATAATATAATTAGTGCAGAATGCAGTGGCCAGGTTGCTGATGGGCCTTCCTAGGGCCTGCCATGTGACCCCAGTCCTTCGTGATCTGCTCTGGCTGTCAGTCAGATGGAAGATTACCTTCAAGGTGGGCTTGCTCACCTATAAGACTCTATATGGATCAAGCCCCTGGCTACCTGAGTGTCCTCATGACACCTGTCTGCATTGGGCATTCGCTCCGTTCCTCCACCCATGGTCTCCTGGTGGTTCCAAGAGCTAGGCTGAAAACCTCGGGAGACAATACATTTGAGGTGTCTGGACCGGCCCTTTGGAACTCACTCCCAAAGTCTTTGAGGGAGGCCTCCTCTTTTTGAGGCTTTTAAGAGGTGGATGACAGCGCACCTGGTCACAAAGCATTTGAGCTGTAGTGATAGCCCAGTTTAATTGTTTTGTTTGTATTTCTTAACTTATTTTATTGTATTTTATTTTATTCTGCTTGACCCTTGTAAATTTATGATTATATGTTATATACCTTTTTTCTTGTAAAGCGCCCAGAGCCTCTGGGATTGGGCACTTAAGAAATTAAAGCTCGCTTACTTACTTTTGTGGCTCTTTAACCTTAACAGATGCATAGAATAGTTTGCTTATTTGTAAAATATTTTACTTACTTTTTGAAACTGATATAGAGCAACAACACCTATAGCTTTCTTCGCACAAGGCCCACAGGGTATGGACCTATAGCTTTCTTCATGCTGGGTCTTGCAAAGCAGCAGCCATATTGGGCATGAGGTCAGATCTGTAACTTGCGTCACATAGGCCCCTGTTGGCAAACCAGCATATTCATCGGGTACAGTGCAAAACATATTGCTTGCTTCACAAAGGATCCTGAGGGCACTGTGCAAAGCAGCAAAGTAATAGGGAATGGCACCAGATCTGTAGTGTGCTTTCCATGAAGCAGAAGACCAATCTGGCAGGTCTGAAAGTTTCCACTTAGGTGGATGTGGGGGGGTGGGTTAGTCACTATCTTATCACCACAATTTGTTCTTAAAATGTTAAAAAAAAGTTAAAGTTATGGGTGGTATAAAAAGTAGAAGCAGACAGAGGGCTGTCTCCAGTTTCAAGTATGTACTGGGGTAGGCATGGGGGGTGGAATGTGTGATAGTGGGTGGATGAGGGTGAAGAGGTAATTTAAATATAGAAATGGACTGGGTGGGAGAAGAGTTTGGGGGGGGTAACTGTACTGCGGTTGGGAAGAAAGGACTGATTTTTAATTAAGTACAACAGTGGCTGTTGGGGGGATGAGGATGGTGGCACAGGGTATATAAAGGTGACGGTGAGTGCCTTATGAAACTTGCAGGGGGCAGTATGCAAGCCAGCAAGGCTAGGAACCCAGTGGCCACACAAATTAATAGAAAAAAGACAATCCAACACCAGGGTTGGGTACCCAGTGTCTGAAGATATGAGGAGAGGTGCGACGTTTTCCAACACCAGAATTGGTCACTCTGTGTTGAAACATAAAGGGTGTGTGTGTAGGGATTGACACCAGTTTGGAAGAAACACAAGACTCTTTTTTCAATTTATGACTGACTTTCTGTTCACAATGAGGGAGGGGAGGCAGCTTCAACTCCCGCATGTGCCAATTTATTTTAAGCAGCCATTTTAACTTATGTTGGTTCCACAGACTTCCTGTTTAGTCAATCACAAATGAAAACCGGGCTCATGTTCTTGTTCTTTCATATATTTTTTATCATTTTTTTTTCATTTGCATATGCACCCACTTTGTGATCTAATGACAGATATAACTTTTAAATTTGGCCTTTTTTATCACAAAACCATGAAAGACTCTATTCTGGGCCAATAGCGAACGAATCGATAAGTTTTCAGGTGGTAGCTTGGTGACTTGGGTCACTGATGTAGAAGTATGACACACTATCCCCTAGGCCATCAGGTGGCCCCTATCCTCTCTATGATTCCGTGTCCTTTTTAGGTGTGGGTTCCAGAACTGCATACAGTACTCTAAGTGTGGCCCAATGACTCATACAGTGATAAGATAACTGTCTCACTGTTACTTAAGAACCCTCCCCCCCAATACTTCCCACTGTCTTGTTACCTTATCATTAACCTCTTCTCACTAGCTGGATGCCATTAAGTGGCTGTTTTGTCATGATTTTCAAGTCTCCTTCCACTTGTGTGGATTCCACCATTGCTTCATTTATGTGTAACCCCCCTGCAAATGGGGGTTCCCAAAAGACTTCCAGGAGCTTGCTTGAATGCTCCAAGCCTGAATGGTGTTTGGCATTTAAGCCATTTATCAGTGAGTGTTTTTAGAGCCTCTGGTACTGTCTCTTTAAGAGCTGTCTGCTTGCAGACATAATTAGTTTATATGGGGACTGTGTGTTTCTCTGTTTGAGTACCACTCGAACTGCTGCCAATTCACTCCATTTTTGCAGTCACTAGGAGTGCAAGGGAACCTATCTGAAAGATGTAACTGTTTGCCAGAAATTATTTAGAGTGATAATGAAATTACAGTTTGTCTAACCTGCTTTCTTTTGCAGTCAGAACAGTGTCTGTCTAGTTCCCCATTCTGGTTTTGAACTGCTGAACTGGACCAATCAGTGTGGGGTAAGCTAGCTCTAAAATGGTGCCTTGGACGAATCAGAACTTGGACTCATAATCTGAGTGTAACCCCCCTGCAAATGGGGGTTCCCAAAAGACTTCCAGGAGCTTGCTTGAATGCTCCAAGCCTGAATGGTGTTTGGCGTTTAAGCCATTTATCAGTGAGTGTTTTAGAACCTCTGGTACTGTCTCTTTAAGAGCTGTCTGCTTGCAGACATAATTAATTGTATGGGGGACTGTGTGTTTCTTTGATTGAGTACCACTCAAGCTGCTGCCAATTCACCCCATTTTGCAGTCACTAGAGTGCAAAGGGAACCTGTCTGAAAGATGTAACTGATTGCCAGAAATCATTTACAGTAATAATAAAATTACAGTTTGTCTAACCTGCTTTCTTTGCAGTCAGAACTGTCTGCCTAGTTCCCATTCTGGTTTTGAACTGCTGAACTGGACCAATCAGTGTGGGTAAACTAGCTCTAAAATGATGCCTTGGACGAATCAGAACTTGGGACTCATAATCTGAGCCAGCCACAAGAGGATTGTATGGGCAGTGACTCTGGGAGATGTAGTTTAGACTTGGTGCCTTTTTGGACCAACAGCAGCAGTCTATTGTGAGTGACAGCCAATCCAGTCAAGAACTGGGAGGAACTCAAGAAGTGCCCGGTTTTGTCTGTTGGGAGTTTCAGTTTGAGATCTGAAAGTGAAGGGAAAGAAACCCTGTGCTCCTTCAGTGCACAGTTTCAGTCAAAAACGTGCAAGGCCCAGAGTTCCGGTCTACAACTTGTGTAACTGCTTGTTAGGACTGAATCCGTCCTGTGAAAAGAATCAAAGGATCTCTGAAGAGTAGAAACCAGGCTCACCCTGTAGAAGACTGAAGAAATTGTTGAATTACACTCGGGTCTGTCAGGAACTGAATCTGCTGTGTGTTCTCCTGGTTATTGTGCAGTAATTGCGATTGGGATACAGATGCAGCCTGCCTGGTATAGTGCTTTCTTTTTTTACCATATAAATGTGTGAGGAGTCTCTTGGAGATCAAAAGTAGCCCTGCTGACATTGAAGGACCATATCTTCTTTGGAGGTCGTGGAGTACTAATTCGGGGTCGCTCCTGTTGAATTGCCACATTAAATCCAAATGGAATTACTGTACTGCTGACTGTTTAATTTTCCTTTTCTCTGTGTGAAAGGCCCTACCAGCTGCCACGGTTTGGACTAGCCACTAGGGCCTGGGTACCCAGGGACAGTAACTGTAGGATAGGCCTGTGCACAGAGCCATAGTAGATAGTAAAGTGATAAGCTAATTAACCTGATTTCCCCTGTCCTTATTATATCCCTAAATAAATCAGAGCTGTTTGTTTCAACAAAGTTATACTGCCTGAGGTATTTGTCTATGTTAAAGTACTGTACTGTGATTGTTGCACTGTATCTTATTTTACAGGATGTCCGGTGCCTGAACCAGCCTTGGGGGTAATGTATACTGTGAAGTAATTCTGCTATATTGTGGGCCACTAGTGGGAAGAAAGGGGGTTGCAGTGTCCCAGAGGGCTGTGACCAAGTAAGTTTAACTATTGCAAACCCTGACCTCTGGGTGGAGGCACCTGCCATTGGATCCAGGCCCCTCAACCTGTTAGTAGCAAATCAGGCAGAGGGTAGTAGCCCTGGGATAGCGCCATCTAGGGTTACATATGGAGCTCACCGCTGGGATTGTGTGTCCTCTAGTAGCCATATTTACAAACCACTGTTAAGGGAAAAAAAAAATAAATAAATAAATAAGGTACCCGACAAAGTGGCTGTGCAGCTGGTGGAGTGGTGTACTAGGGGAGGAGATCACCCCAAACAGCTATGCTTATCCTGGACATCCCCCTGGGTATCAATACGGACACTGTGCAGGGAGTACTTTCCAAGGTGGAAGGTTTACAAATCCTTGTGGTGGTGGTCGGGCACGCTAATCTGCTCACCCACACTTTCCTGGCCCTAGTAGAGTTTAAGGATCCCATAGATAGCTCCAAAGTACCACAGACCATTACCCCAGAGGAGCCCTCACTGCTTGGAGAGTGATAACTAAGGACAGTAAAAGACCGAGGAGAATGAGCCCCACCACTATCTGAAACTTTTGAGGAGAATTTGCTAAATGGTTGCTGGGAAGGAAAACTGTGTGGGACTTGAAGAAACTATTCTTGCCACCTGAGAAGTGTTCCTCCCCAACACCTCTCCTGCTCCAGTACCCGTAATGGTGGCTGAACCAATGCAGACTCCTATTTCTGCACCTGCCATTAGTCCGACTCTACCGAAGGTTGAGGATCTTCTCTGGCACCCTCCCACCCCCAGGGGAGGATGACTGGGAGACCTGGATAGACTATGTTGCCCCAAGTGCTAGAATGGCAATGCTCGGAAGCGAAAGAGAAGTTAGTGAGGCCTCCGAGGTCCTGCCCTGGCTACCATCCATGCTAAGCAGGCCCAGTAACCTAGAAGCGACTGCAGAAGCCTATCTTGAGGCCTTGGAGAATGTGTATAGGAGCCCAGATTCTGATGAGGACCTATGGTGGAGAGTAAGAAATGCACAACAGTACCAAAGGGAGTTGTTGTCTGTGTATATCTCTCGGCTGGAAAAATTGTTGCAAGAATACCTCAGAAAGAGTAGTTTGCCAGCGATTGAACTGGACCCGAACCAGACTGGACAGAATCCTTAAGTCTGCCCCTTCTCAGAGACTGCTGTTGCTTCCAATTACGCCTGGCAAATCAACTGGAATCCCCACCCTCCTATGATGAGTTAATGAGAGAAATTCGAGGAGTTGAGAAAAAAGCGACCTCGGGAGGACCTGCACCAATAGCTGTGGCTATGACCAGTGACTAGGGTGGCCCATCAAGTGAAGTTCAGGGGCAGAGGTTGGCAGTCAATGAGTGCTCTGATAAGGAAAAGATATGCCACAATGGGGAACTGTTGAGAGAGATCCGGGAATTCAAAAACAGTCCCTTTATGAAGACACGCCTGCAAGTCACAGACCCCGACCTATATCCGACTGCATCTGCTATGGGGGTGAGGATACCCACCCATGTATCTCTCCTGCTGATAACAGCTCCAGACTCGATTCCTTCGACCCATGGAAGTGAGAAACTGACAGATGTCTCAAATGCTTATCACGCCACCAGAACAGAGATGGCACCAAAGTTTCCAGTTAGTAATACCCCGCCCTAGCTCCCAGTGGCACCTCGGCCAGCTCAAACTCCAAAAAGTATGTTTTGCTATAATTGTGGGAAGGATGGCACATGAAAAGGAATACCAATCCCAAAAGACACTGACAAAGTTGCATATAGGCTACAAGGAAGCTTGGGAGAACAAATCAGTGGTTAAGAGGTGCACGAAATGATCCCAGTGAGGGCACCAAAAATGCAATTCCACGTCCTTTTGTGGCAAGGTCAGTTGCCCAAGCCCCCCTACCTCCTCCAGACTGGTCCAGAATAGTGGGTCCCTCCATGGAGACCACTATAAAGGTAAATGGAGTATCTACAAGAGCTGTATAGACAGTGGCTCCCAAGTGACAATTATGTTTCAAGATTGGTATCAAGCATTTGTCAGGCGTACCCTACAACCATTAGAAGGACTGCATGTATGGGGGTTAAGTGAGAAGGCCTACCCCTATTCTGGGTATATCCAAGTTGGCTGTCTTTCCACCTCCGTGGCTGGAGTGGCCGAACAAGTAGAGACCCTAGCCTTATGTGTGTCCCCACTGGACTGTATGATGGTGTCCCTTTGTTGATTGGAACAAATGCTCATATGTTCAGAAGGCGGCACATTTGTGTTATGAAAAACAGGGTCAAAGACTAGTAGAGCTTTAAGAGTTCCGGCTTTAATTAAGAGGCCTATGAGGCACAGAGAGATGCTGAAAATATAGAACCAGAGGAACGATTGAGGATTGTATGGAAGAAAGGATCCTGAGTCTCTGATCCTGGCACCAAATGCCCAGTGTACCTTACAGGAGAGGTCCAGTATCAGAAAGGATGTTAAGAATAAAAATATTAATGTTGGATGCCAGAAGCGATGGAAAATTGCCAGAGGGACTGCCTGGTCAAGCCTAGTATTTTGCCGCTAGAGCCCATGCTTATGCCAGAAAGGTAATGGTCCAAGTTCATAATGTGTCTGAAGAGACATTCGGGTAAATAGAGGTTGCATCCTGGCTAATGTACGTGTGCAGACACTGGTACCACCCAACAACAAGAGTTCAAGGAAGAATGACAGAGTAACGCCTCAACTTGTTTGATTTGAGCAACTCCCGCTGCCAGCTGAATGAAAGTGAGGATCAGTGAGAAGCTTGCAGAGACAGGTGTTTTCTTTAAAGAGAATGGGACGATAGGATGCGTGCAAGGAGCTGAAGCACAATATCCGGCTGCATCGTGAAAGACCATTTAAGTGAAGGTCTCGGCGCTAGCACCTGCTGATATAGATGATGTGAGGCAGCATCTGCAAAGATGTTAGCTGGCTGCTGTAATACAGAATCCAAGCCCATATGCTTCCCCATTGTAGTAGTGAGAAAAAGAATGGGACAATAAGGATGTCGTGGATTACTCGCTTTGTAAACGGCGGACTATCCCTGATCAGTACACAATGCCGCATTCAGGATGCTTTGGACTGCCTAAGCAGGAGCAAGTGGTTCTCTGTGCTGGATCTCCGCGGTGGGTACTACCAGATCCCGATGGCTGAAGGACCCGTGAGAAGACAGCCTTTATCTGTCGCTTAAAGCTTCATGAATTCATGAGGGATGCCTCAAGGGTTTCAGGTGCCCCAGCCACTTTTCAGCGATTGATGGGCGTGCAGTGGGGGACATGAACTACTAAATTACCTGGTATACCTAGATGATGTTATTGTGTTTGGCATGCCACTGGAGGAACATGAGAGCAGATTATTTAAGGTATTGGATCGACTGGAGGACTTTGGCCAAACTGTCCATTGATAAGTGTCAATTCTTTCAAACATCAGTAAAGTATGTGGGACACATAGTATCCACCGAGGGAATAGAGAACCGACCAAGTAAAGTTGAGGCCTTGACCACCTGGCCACAGCCCAAAATCTAAAGAACTGCAAAGATTCCTGGGATTCTGTGGTTATTATCGGCGTTTCATCAAGGACTATTCAAGAGTGATCCGCGCTGTAAACCTTACTCAAGGGTATCCCCCAACCCACAAAAAATACCAAAGTCAGCGTCCTCAAGACTGAAAGAGTGTATTTTCATCCAGTGAAGTATTTGGGGCCCGCTGGACTCCTGATTAATGAGACTGCTTTTCATGAGATCATATATCAACTACCATGCTCCAGTGCTGGCCTCATGCCGATCCAAGAAAACCTCCGTCCTGCACACTGATGCTAGCTTGCAAGGGTTGGAGCTGTGTTGTACCAAGAGCACCGAGAATGGCCTGAGACCAGTGGCCTTTGCCAGTAAAGCCTGACCCCATCCGAAAGAACTATCCTGTACATAAGTTAGAGTTCCTAGCTTTGAAGTGACTATTGTTGACCAATTCCATGAGTACTGTATGGGGCTAAAATACTAGTAAAAACTGACAATAATCCTTTGACCCTATGTGCAGACCTCAGTAAGTTGGATGCCACTGGCCACAGGTGGCTTTCTGCATTATCCATATGACTATGCTCTCGAATACCGAGCAGGTCTGAACCACATAGATGCTGATGCTCTCTCGGACGCCTGTTACCCAGAATGATTGGGTCCGATTGGCAGAACCTGACATTCGGGCACTCTGCGGAAGTTTGACAGGGAGGAACAAATGTCCACGGACGCAGTGGACTGCATGGTGGATTGCTCAGGACCCTCTGAGTGCATGCCTGCTGCTTATTGCCACTTTTCTGCAATAGACATTTGTGCACTGCCTCAGCTGGACAATGACAGTATTCGTGAGCTCAATCCCGCGATCCTATGATCAAATCAACTTTAGAAGCCCTCTATGCAGGAAAAGATGTGTCAAATTCGCTCCACTGATTTGAGAACTGCACTGTTATACAAAGAAGGTCCTAAGTTGAAACTGATCAATAAACTGTTATATAGAGAAACAGTAGACAGAGGGACAAGTAGACAAACAACAACTGGGTACCTTACTGCCTTTCGAGACTCAATATTGAGGTCCTTGCACAACCACATGGGGCACCTTGGTATAGACAGAACACTGACTTGGTGAGATCCAGATTCTATTGGCCTAAGATGGGGAGGCTGATGTGGAGGCAACACATACAGACTTGTAGTCGCTGCTTACAGAGCTTTGCAGAGGGCTGCCCCTATTATACATAACCACCAGTGCACCCATGGAGCTGGTCTGTATTGATTTCTGAGTTTGAAGTCAGATCAAAGAAATATCAGTAATGTGCTGGTGGTCACTGACCATTCACGAGATATGCCCAAGCTTTCCCCACCAAAGACCAGAAAGCATCCACTGTAGCCAAAGTACTCGTGAAAACTTTTGTTCACTATGGGGCTCACAAAGAATCCATTCTGATCAGGGAGAGATTGAAATTAGTCTGATCAAAGAGATGCTTTCTCTGTGGGGGTGAGAAGGTCAGAACCACTCCTTACCACCCCAGGACCCACAGCCTGGGCGTTTCAACCGCACTTTGCTAGATATGCTAGGCACCCTGCACCCAAGGACAAACCTAGATGGAACAACAAATTAGCACCCTGGTACTGCATAACTGCACCAAAAGTGATTCCACTGAGTTCTCCCCTACAGCCTGATGTTTGGAAGAAGGCTCGACTACCGGTAGATGTGTGTTTTGGGGTCTCTCCTGATGGGGTTCAAGCTGACAACTATTTACAGTATGTGCAAAGTTAAAGGCCCAACTAACTCATGGTACCAACTGGCTCAAACCATGGCTGCCAAAAGAAATCTGGCCAACAAAGAAGGTATGATAAAAGGTGAAAGCACAGGAACTCCAGGAGGAGATCGGGTATTATAAGAAATCTGGGACTGCTATGGCAAACCAAGATTGCTGACAGAGACACCATCTCTCACATTGTGAGTGGGCAAACTGAGATGATCTGCCCAATGTGTACAAAGTAAGGCCAAAACAATTCAAAGATGTAAGAACAATGCATAGAAATCATTTACTACCCATTGGACAAATCCTGATTGAGTCTGAGCCCCCAGAAGATGCCCCTCTGGACCAGTGACTAGAGCTGCTGCTAAGAAAAGATCAGGAAGTCTGCACCTACAGAAGCAGAGTTAAAGTGTTCCCCTACAAGTCCCAGTTGAGCATGACTGCAGTCCATATCAGAAGAAAGTGAGTGACTTTGAATACTATCCTTCTTACGAACTGAGGTCAATTGTTTGGGGCAATCCCTAGTCAATACTGGAGACAAAGCTGGGCCTTCTGGACTGTCTATGCCCCCAGCTTCATCCCTGGAGCCAATGCTCCCAGAAAGTGAAGTGCAAGCATCAGATCAGGTGAAATGGAATCATTGTGCATGGTTGAACCTGTTTGGAGCTTTCAGGGGAGAAAATGATAGAATTGGGGCAGACTGGTGATACACCCGAACAAGAAGAGTATTTTGAGTGCCCTGACAGTCCACTGCCAGTGTCTGAAAGCTCTCCATGCAGCCAAATGTTGTGGACTCAGAAACTGTAACTCCTGGAGCTGAAAGTGCCCCAAGTTCTAGCCTCTCTACCCCATGGAGACTCCTGACAAGTGAGAACAATGCTGAAAATGAGGCTCAGAGTGCAGAGACTGTAACAGCTCCCCTAGAAAGACTGGTCAGAGCTGCAAAGCCTGTGGTGCACCTCAGTTATGATTCCCTGGGCGGCCAGTGGACCTGCCTCTCAATGTTGTCCATAAAGGAGTGTATGTGTCCCGAGCTCATTGCCCAAACTGGTAGTGCTAACTCCAAGTTACTTGTGTTGCCCTCTAAGTATGGTGCCCTTGCCCCGTCCAGCCCAAAGGTAACTGATAGGGAAGGGTCCCTCTCTTCAGGTTTCATGTACAAAGAGGTATACTTGAGTTATGGTACAATGTGTGTGTTATACTGTGTAAAGAGGACGTACTGCAATGTTTCAGAAATGGTTCTTGGTAAAATGATGTATTGACTGATGATTACATGTGAGCCTAATGCAAATGTATATGGTTGCAGTTGAAACTTATGGGTACTTGCTTGGCCTTGGACGTCAGCTTTTTCCCAGACCAGGAAGGGTGTAACCCTGCAAATGGGGGTTCCCAAAAGACTTCCAGGAGCTTGCTTGAATGCTCCAAGCCTGAATGGTGTTTGGCGTTTAAGCCATTTATCAGTGAGTGTTTTAGAACCTCTGGTACTGTCTCTTTAGAGCTGTCTGCTTGCAGACATAATTAGTTATGTATGGGGGACTGTGTGTTTCTTTGATTGAGTACCACTCAAGTTGCTGCCAATTCACCTCATTTTTGCAGTGCTAGAGTGCAAAGGAACCTGTCTGAAAGATGTAACTGATTGCCAGAAATCATTTACAGTAATAATAAAATTACAGTTTGTCTAACCTGCTTTCTTTGCAGTCAGAACTGTCTGCCTAGTTCCCCATTCTGGTTTTGAACTGCTGAACTGGACCAATCAGTGTGGGGTAAACTAGCTCTAAAATGATGCCTTGGACGAATCAGAACTTGGGACTCATAATCTGAGCCAGCCACAAGAGGATTGTATGGGCAGTGACTCTGGGAGATGTAGTTTAGACTTGGTGCCTTTTTGGACCAACAGCAGCAGTCTATTGTGAGTGACAGCCAATCCAGTCAAGAACTGGGAGGAACTCAAAGGAAGTGCCAGTTTTTGTCTGTTGGGAGTTTCAGTTTGAGATCTGAAAGTGAAGGGAAAGAAACCCTGTGCTCCTTCAGTGCACAGTTTCAGTCAAAAAAGTGTGCAAGGCCCAGAGTTCGGTCTACAACTTGTAACTGCTTGTTAGGACTGAATCCGTCCCTGTAAAAGAATCAAAGGATCTCTGAAGAGTAGAAACCAGGCTCACCCTGTGAAGACTGAAGAAATTGTTGAATTACACTCGGTCTGTCAGGAACTGAATCTGCTGTGTGTTCTCCTGGTTATTGTGCAGTAATTACGATTGGGGATACAGATGCAGCCTGCCTGGTATAGTGCTTTCTTTTTTACCATATAAATGTGTGAGGAGTCTCTTGGAGATCAAAGTAGCCCTGCTGACATTGAAGGACCATATCTTCTTTGGAGGTCGTGAGTACTAATTGGGTCGCTCTTCCCTGTTGAATTGCCACATTAAATCCAAATGGAATTACTGTACTGCTGACTGTTTAATTTCCTTTTCTTCTGTGTGAAAGGGCCCTACCAGCTGCCACGGTTTGGACTAGCCACTAGGGCCTGGGTACCTAGGACAGTAACTAGTAGGATAGCCTGTGCACAGAGCCATAAGTAGATAGTAAAGTGATAAGCTAATTAACCTGATTTCCCCTGTCCTTGTTATATCCCCCTAAATAAATCAGAGCTGTTTGTTTCAACAAAGTTATACTGCCTGAGGTATTTGTCTATGTTAAAGTACTGTACTGTGATTGTTGCACTGTATCTTATTTTACAGGATGTCCCGGTGCCTGAACCAGCCTTGGGGGTAAGTGTATACTGTGAAGGTAATTCTGCTATATTGTGTGGGCCACTAGTGGGAAGAAGGGGTTGCAGTGTCCCAGAGGGCTGTGACCAAGTAAGTTTAACTATTGCAAACCCTGACCTCTGGGTGGAGGCACCCGCCATTGGATCCAGGCCCCTCAACCTGTTAGTGGCAAATCAGGCAGGGGTAGTAGCCCCTGGGATAGCGCCATCTAGGGGTTACATGAGCCAGCCACAAGAGGATTGTATGGGCAGTGACTCTGGGAGATGTAGTTTAGACTTCAGTGCCTTTTTGGACCAACAGCAGCAGTCTATTGTGAGTGACAGCCAATCCAGTCAAGAACTGGGAGGAACTCAAAGGAAGTGCCGGTTTTTGTCGGTTGGAGTTTCAGTTGAGCTTTGGCAGTGAAGAAGGAAGGAGCCTGTGCTTTTTCAGTGTGCAGTTTAGTCAAAAACGTGTGTAAGGCCCAGAGTTCCGGTCTGCAGCTTGTGTAACAGCTTGTTAGGACTGAATCCGTCCTGTGAAAAGAATCAAAGGATCTCTGAAGAGTAGAAACCAGGCTCACCCTGTAGAAGACTGGAGGAATTGCTGAAAATTACTTGGTCTGTCAGGAACTGAATCTGCTGTGTGTTCTCATGGGTATTGTGCAGTAATTGCGATCGGGATACAGATGCAGCCTGCCTGGTATAGTGCTTTCTTTTATATGGATGTGTGAAGAGGTTTGTGTACCTCAAGTGAGCCCTGCTGACATTGAAGGACCCTATCTTATTTGGAGGTCGTGAGTACTAATTCAGGGTCGCTCCCTGTTGAATTGCCACATTAAATCCAAATGAAATTACTGTACTGCTGACTGTTTAATTCTCCTTTTCTCTGTGTGAAAGGGCCCCTACCAGCTGCCACGGTTTGGACTAGCCACTAGGGCTTGGGTACCCAGGACAGTAATCGATAGGATAGGCTGTGCACAGAGCCATAGGTAGATTATTAGAGTGATAAGCTAATTAACCTGATTTCCCTGTCCTTGTTATATCCCCCAAATAAATCAGAGCTGCTTGTTTCAGTAAAGTTATACTGCCTGAGGTATTTGTCTATGTTAAAGTACTGTACTGTGATTGTTGCACTGTATCTCATTTCACAGGAGGTCCCAGTGCCGGAACCAGACCTGGGGTAAGTGTATACTGTGAAGGTAATTCTGATATATTGTGTGGGCCACTAGTGGGAAGAAAGGGGTTGCAGTGTCCCAGAGGGCTGTGACCAAGTTAGTTTAACTATTGCAAACCCTGACCTCTGGGTGGAGGCACCCGCCATTGGATCCAGGCCCCTCAACCTGTTGGTGGCAAATCAGGCAGGGGTAGTAGCCCCTGGGATAGCGCCATCTAGGGGTTACATATGATATAGTCAGCATGAGGTATTTTTTTTGCCAATCTGCATTACTTTGCATTTTTTGGCATTGCGTTTTTGCTGCCAGTTGTCAGACCACTGACTGAGCTTCTCCACATCTCTCTTCATGTGTTCTACTCCCTCTACTGTGTCCATCCTTAAGTATAGTTTTATGGCATCAGTGAACAGGTTATGTTTCTTTTATTTTTATTTATTAAGTTCTTGGATTACACCCGTGAGCAGTTGCTCATTTATGGGTTCCATGTCAGTTACAAGGACAAAGGTACAACAAAACAGTAGTACATGTTTTAGACAGGGTAACAGTAAGACACTGTAATACAGTAGTACATTTTTAGAGTTCCTATGTTGCTTTTAAGTCCCTTCCCTAGGCCTGCATCACTAATGAACTTGTTGAAACAAACACAATCCAAGCACCAAATCCTGTGGGACTTTGTAAGGCTTTTCACATCCAAGAGTTTGCCATTCAGGACTACCCTTTGTGTTTTGCCTGTTAGACAGCTACTTGTCAATTTTTGTAGCTTCTCCTTGAGTCACATTTTCCCTTTTAATGTTGGCTCGCGCGTGCGTGCCAGCCAACATATTGCAGTAGTAGCAGATTTGGAGGTGTGGACACTGTGGGCAAATGCAGGGAATGCATCAATAGGTGCATCCTTCATTCCCCAATAAGCCAGCATGCAGGCACTGACACCAGCTAGACATGAAGTGGCCACCACATCTAACAAAAGTGCCACAGCAATGAAAGGCAAGCTCCTCATGCAGCAGCACAATAACGTGCCTCCCAATGTGCCTTTACTGGTGAAGTTTTTCACCAAACATGGCAGCACTGACTGCCGTCGCCGGACTTTAGGGATGCCCAATTCCCCTGTCATGCCCTGACCCACTTCATTTGCCAACGGGGGAGCCCACTCCCCATCAGCATAATGGCCCCCCTCCCATTTCTAATGTAGCAAGGGGTGCCCAATCCCCGGCATCATGCGCACCTCAACAGTCTTTCTTCACAATAGGGGCCCAATCCCCATTGGCTTCAGTCCCCCCCTTCCCAGCTTAATTTGCTGAAGGGGGAGCCCACTCCCCACCAGCATAACATCCCCCGCCATTTGTTGTGTGCTGAGGGAGCTGCCCAATCCCCCTTGGCTCATGCCCCCCTTCAGTATGTGCCGATGGGGGTGCCCAATCTCCAGTCATCTACAGCCCCCCAAAAAAAACACTCAAGTGGCACGTTGGGAGCCCATGCCAGTGTGCCAAATGTCCCTGTGAAAAAAAAAGTCCCACAATGTTTTCCTTTTTTTTTAACCTGTAAAACAGAAAATGGTCCCTCGTGGTTTGTCCTGCTCCCTCCCGCAACCCGCATCCACCCTCTGCATACCCTGCCTCCCCCCCCCACCACATACTTACCTGTGGAGCCCAGCGCGATAATCTTTGGTGGACCAGGGATACATCTGCACTCTTCAAAGCTGACCACGAACTGAAGAAATAGCGATAAGCTGTATAATGGCATAAATAATTTTTTTTCAACTTTGGTGCATATTTCGACCATTCTGGGGAATTTTGGCACCACATTTTCAACATGGGGTCACTGTCATGGCGTTATTCAGTCCGGAAAGGTGATTTCGCGGTCACTGCGCGGAATCACCTTTTGGGACCGATTAACGAAACAACAGTGCCACTGTTCATGAGGTGGGCTTTCAAAAAGCCTATGTTGCAAATCCAAAAAATGACTGTTTTATGAGCGTACGTTGTGCAGTTTCCATGCATGCACATAGCTTTGTGAATTTGTAATATTTTCACTCCAGATTTTCAACATTGCCATTTTTCCACACCTCCTTATGAACAGTAAAGCTGTCATTTTACATATCCTGGCCGAAATGTGTTTTCGCACTTCCAGCGCAGAATAGCACGGTCGCTGTGGGAAATCAGTTTTAGGGACAGAGTAACAAAATGACAGTGCCACTGTTCATGAGCAGAGGTCCTAAAATGCCTATGTTGAAAATTTGGTGATGAAAGTCCATAAAATGACTGTGTTACAAGCATGCATGGTGCAGTTTCCACGCACCCTTGTAACTTTGCAAATTTGCAATATTTTCATGCCAGATCTTCAACACTGGCATTTTTTCACACCTCCTTATGAACAGTACAGCTATCATTTTTCACATCCTGCCCAAAATGTGTTTTTGCACCTGTGGTGTACAATGGCGTGGTTACTGTGGGAAATCAATTTTTGGGACAGATTAACAAAATCACAGTGCCAGTGTTCATGAGGGGAGATCCCAAAATGCCTATGTTGAAAATGTGGTTAAAAATATCCCCAAAATAATTGGGTTACAGATGTGCATTGCGCAGTTTCTATGCATGCTCATGACTTCACCAATTTTTCATATTTTCACTCCAGATTTTCAACGTTGCCATTTTTTTACACCTCCTCATGAACAATACAGTTGTCATTTTTCACATCCTGCCCAAAATGTGTTTCCGTACCTGTGGCGCCAAATGGCACAGTCACTGTGCAAAATCACCTTTTGGCTAACAAACTGATAGTGCCGCTCTTCAAGAGGTGGGGTCACAAAAAGCCCATGTTGATAATTTGGAGTGAAAATACCACCACACGCCTATGGCGTTAAGGTTTTCAGCTGTAACACCCCACCCTATAGAGACTGACAGGCATCAGGGGTGTGACTTGGGATCATCAGCTGTAATGCTCCCACCATTCCACCCCACCCCCACCCCACCCTGCAGCCAGTAATAACTATTGAGTGTGCCTTGGAGTGTTAAGCCCAAATTCACCCCATTCTCCTATACTGCACCCACCTCAGCATATTTCCTTATGGAATGGGATAAGTATAAGGCCCAAAGTCCCCAAAGCACACCACGGCACTTGTCAGTGTCTACAGGGTAGAGTGAGGTAAAATGGCATGTGCGTTATAGCTGACGACCCAAAGGCACACCCCAACACCTGTCAGTCTCTGCAGGGTGGGGGTGGGGTTGGCATCAGTTCAGTACTTCACTGCCATTCCTATTATGTGTCTCTAACTCTTGCACTACCAAAGCCAATGCCAGTGAGACAACATTCGGCATTGACAAATGCTTGTTTCTTTAAGAGCTTTTTGTGTGGGCCTGAGTTAAAGGCTTTACTGAAGTCCAGGTAAAGGATGGCTTTTGCCTGTTTTTTGTCTACAATTTGAGTTACCATGTTAAAGAAGACAATCATGTTAGTTTAGCATGACTTATGACTGGCTCCTTGTGAAGCTATGCCAATTAGAAACTGTAAGATTCTGTTCATCCAGGAATTTGGTTTGTTCCCTTAATTATTGGTTCCATCTGTTTTCCAGTGATGGACATCAGATTCACGCATCTATAATTACCTGGGTTGCTGTGAGCCCCACTGCTGTACATGGGTCCCCAGTCTTCAGTTCTTTAGCCCTTAGGAACCTCTCCAGAATCAAGCAGTGATGTGATTTGCAAAATGACCCAGGGCAGGCCACCACTGGCATTGTTGCACCAGGGGGCCACTCCTTAATATTACTCCCTTCCTCAAGGGTGAGAAATGAGTGGAGCTAGCCTTATTCATGGGGGATGTGTGCATGTGTGTGTGTGTGTGTGTGTGTGTTTTGGACCAAGAAACATACAAATTCTGCCTTTAAAAAGTCAATATAAAATAGGTTAGGGAATCCCTGTGTCCTGATTGGCTGAGACTTGTTTCTAGCCATGGCACAGTGAAATGCCAGCACTGGCATTGTTACACCAGGGGGCCACTCCTTAATCTTATTCCCTTCCTCAAGGGTGAGAAATGGGAGGAGCTAGCCTTATTCATGGGGGATGTGTGCATATGTGTGTGCGTGTGTGTGTGTGTGTGTGTGTTTTGGACCAAGAAACATACAAATCCTGCCCTTAAAAAGTCAATATAAAGTAGGTTAGGGAATCCCTGTGTTCTGACTGGCTGAGATTTGTTAATAGCCATGGCATGGTGAGACCACTACCCATAGTGTACAGTGATATGAGTGCGTATTATTGAGTAGCTCAATATAAGCGATTCAATAATAGCCCTCGTACTGACAATGAGTGGTAGAAAGGATTGGGCTATCCTGTATAGCGAGTGTAGCAGGGAGCTACACTTGCTAGAGCAGGATATAGGAAGATGTTTGGCCAAGCTGGCTGTTTGGCGTAGTAGCTACAGCCACCGCCTATGAAGCTAGTGGACCTGGATTTGGGTTCTAGTATGGGACAAATTTTTCTTTATTCAGTTTTTCAATTATTTCTAAGTCTGCTCCCCCTGGAGCTGATAAAGTTTTATTTGGGCGGGGGAGCGGGGGACGTAGCCCCTGCATAAAAAATTAGTTTGCTATTGCTTGTAAATAAAAAGTGAGAGACCATCGCTGTTTGT
This sequence comes from Neoceratodus forsteri, assembly GCA_016271365.2. Taxonomy (NCBI): domain Eukaryota; kingdom Metazoa; phylum Chordata; order Ceratodontiformes; family Ceratodontidae; genus Neoceratodus; species Neoceratodus forsteri. The sequence continues at coordinate 764,312,884 of CM028135.1, forward strand.
GGCTGTAACTGCTATTTTGGTCGCCCTTTAGACATCAGGTGATATTTGGGTCATGGTTTCTGTTCCGCGACATAAGTGAATTGCCCTTATCACATACACCTACCCATAGGTAAAAAGAAGTCCCTGGCAACCTGGACATAGAAAATTCCATAACTATGTGCTGGCATGGAATGTTTATTTTTTTAATGTCAGCCATTGCCCCCCAACACAGCAAACTGCAGAACACTCAAATGTATGATGTGCCTGCATTATCTGGTTGCCCTGTGCATGCCAGAGGTCTTTTTTCATTTGTGACCCCACAGACTGTCTCCTTCAGGGGTTTTTTTTGTGGTAATTAGATACGTCGCTCATTCACTGTCCTGCCAGCTCTGACTGCTCACACACACCAGGGTCCCACCGATCAGTTATTGCTTACATCCAAGTGCCCCTGTGTCCTACTGTACTGCCAATTTATTCTCCCTTATCTGTCTTCTGAGACTCACCACATTCATTTTCAACTGGAATTAGGTATGCCGCTCACTTGCTGGCCTCACTGCCCTGTCTGCTTGCACACACTATGATCTCCAGCCACCACGCCCACTCGCACATACCACAATCTCCGACAGTGCGCTTCCATCTGCAATACAGCCTCTCAAGAAAGTATCAGTGTGCTCATGCTCTGGGAGTCTTGGTGGAGTTAGCACACTGGTCTTGGATGGATTTAGTGGGAATGTGTGACCCTACCAGCTGTTTTTCCCCAACTGGTCTCTCTCTCTGTATAGGAAATGTGCTGATTATCAAACTAAATTCCCACTTCTCCTCATTCAACAATGTCAACAAAAACACAATTAACTTTATGTCACTTTGAGTTGGATCAGAGCTCTCGCTCCAACCATTACTCCCTTACTCATTCCAAAACTGACTGCAATAGAACCAAGCAGCTTAAAAAAATGCTTCACACAATAACAAAAAGACAGAAAGGTAGAGCTTTCAAAAATGTTTCAGCCCTTAAAACAGAAAACAGGGGCTACCGGGTAAACAACTTGAAGCTTGTATATCATATAGCATCCCCTGGTGAGCCCCCACAGGTGGAGGAACTATTTAAATAACCAAATGTTAAACTATTTTTGTAGTTTAAAATATATATTTTTTCCATTTATGTAGAACCCATTTTACATAAGCAATAAGACACTTCAGGGTGTGAGTTGTAGTATGATCACTGCATTTCGGTCTCAAGCCTCATTACACTGCTGAGCTTGTTGTCACACTACTATCCACACCCAGTCGTGTCTTACTGCTTACTTCTCAAACATTCTGGCCTTAATCTATACATGAAAGGCAAAGATATTCTGTGGACTGGGCAGCCAGTCGCTACAGCCTGGCAAAGGACTGGTTTGAGTCTCAACACCAATAGTCCACTCAAGTATTGCAACACTAGCAGTGGTGTGCCTCTGTATCAAGGCAGGCAGATATCTCCCTCTGGAGCAGCTGCACCCACTAAAGGAAGGGTATATCCATATACCCTCACTAAAGATACTGCATTCAAAGAGCTGACATGAAAGCTTCTTTAGGTGACACCTGCTGATAGAGTTGCTATTGGCCAACCATCAGAAAACCTTAGAAAAATTGTTTTTTATGTTAATTGCGCACATGCACAAGAAACATATTGTGGCAGCTTACTCCACAAGCAGGTTGTGGAGGCCTGGCACTGTTGTGGCTAATGCCCCCACAGCCTGTAAAGGCTTATCCCACTTCCCCCAATGCCGTGGCATGCAACTGCTGCCACTAGTTCAGCCAGTGTGCCATCAAGTTGTAAAAAATTAGCCGCTGCAGTCAGGGGCCACCTCGTCATTGCAGCATAAGCCATTCGCTGCAATGAGGAAGCGACCCGTCATTGCAAGGCGGGACCTTGAACCACTGATAGTTTGTGAACAAGCCGTGTTCACAGACAATATTAACCCCCCTCCGCCGAGGGGGTGCCCAATCCCCCTCAGCAGCATGTGGCCCCCCTCGTGTTTATTTGCTGACAGGTGCCCTGATCCCCGTCGGCTTCAGTGCCCCACACTTATTATGTTGCCAATGGGGAGCCCACTCTCATCAGCATGATGTAAACCCCCCTTTTGTTGTCTGCCAACAGGGTGCCCAGTCCCCCTAAACATAATGTAACACCACCCAGCACCCCCCTTTCTTGTGTGCTGGCCAGGGTGCTCCAATCCTCCTTCAGCGCAGCCCTCCCCCAGAAAGCAAGACTCCATTGGCATGCTGGGAGCCCACCCCAGTGTGCCACATGCCCTGTAAAGAAAAAACTGACCCGCAATGTCTTTGTTTTTACCTTGTAAAGAAGGAAATGGTCCCTTGGCAGTCTCCCTGCCCCCCCACAACTCGCGCACTCCACCACCGCGCACTCTGCCTCCCCCACACCCCCTCACCCCATACCACTCCAGAGTCTGGCGCGATGATCTTCGGTGGACCGGGAACACGTCTGCACCCTTCAAAGCCGACCAGCCAACGCGAACTGAGGAAATGCCGGTAAGCTGTATAATGGAATAAATAGAGTTTTTTCAACTTTGATGCATATCTCAGAATTTTTGGAATTTTGGCACCAAATTTTCAACATTGGGTTTATGGGACCCCATCTCATGAATTCTATCACTGTCATGGCGTTAATCAGCCCCAAAAGGTGATTTTGTGGTCACTGCGTGGAATCACCTTTCGGGACCAATTAGCGAAATGACAGTGCCAGTGTTCATGAGGTGGGCTCTCAAAAAGCCTATGTTGTAAATTTGGAGGAAAAAATCCAAAAAATGACGGTTTTATGAGTGTGCGTTGCGCAGTTGCTATACACGCTCATAACTTCATGAATTTGCAATATTTTCACACCTTCTTGTGAACAGTACAGCTGTCATTTTTCACACCCTGGTGAAATGTGTTTTCGCACTTCCGGTGCAGAATAGCGTGGTCACTGTGGGAAATCAATGTTTGGGACAGATTATGAAAATGACAGTGACACTGTTCATGAGCAGAGGTCCTAAAATGCCTATGTTGAAAATGTTGTTATGAAACTCCATAAAATGACTGTGTTACGAGTGTGTATTGTGCAGGTACCACGCACCCTTGTAAGTTTGCAAATTAGTAATATTTTCACATCAGATTTTCAACACTGGCATTTGTTCACACCTCCTTATGAACAGTACAGCTGTCATTTTTCACATCCTGGCCAAAATGTGTTTCTGCGCTTCTGGCGCAGAATACCGCAGTCGCTGTTGGCAATCGGTGTTTGAGACAGTTTAGGATTGAGCATCTGGGGGGGGAGTGACCAAGCTCAACTGAGCTCTGTCGGGACTGCTGTGGATTTCTTTGTGGGCAGGAAAAGGCGACAACGCAGACAGGTGCCCAATACAAAAGGGCAGCCTGCAGCGCCAGGGGACACAGAATGAGCGAGTGAGGAAGGGGGAGTGAGTGAGCTCAATGGAGCTCTGTTGGGACTGCTGCAGATTTGTTTGTGGACAGAAAAAGGCAACAATGCATGCAGGAGCTGAGTATAAAAGGGCAGCCTGCAGTGGTGGGAGAAACAGAATGAACGAGCGAGAGAAGGGGAGTAAGCGAGCTCAACGGAGCTCTATTGTGACTGCTGCGGATTTCTTTGTGGGCAAATAAGGGTGGCTATGCTGGCAGGAGCCCAGTACAGAAGGGCAGCCTGCAGCGCCGGCAGAAACGGAATGAGTAAGTGAGACTGGGAGTGAGTGAGGCCAACGGAGCTGTGTCGGGACTGCTGTAGATTTCTTTGTGGGCAGACAAAGATGCCGAGAGAGGCAGAAGCCTAGTACAAAAGGGTAGCCTGCAGCGCCAGGAGAAACAGAATGAGCGAGTGAGACACAGGGAGTGAGTGACCTCAATAGAACTCTGTCAGCACAGCTGCGGATTTCTTTGTGGGCAGGAAAAGGTGCCAACACAGGCATGAGCTCAGTACAAAAGGCCAGCCGGCAGCGCCAGCAGAAACAGAACGAACGAGTGAGAGAGGGGGAGTGAGCGAGCTCAATGGAGCTGTATCAGGACTGCAGCAGATGTCTTTGTGGGCAGCAAAAGCTGCCAATGCAGGCAGGAACCCAGTACAAAAGGGCAGTCTGCAACAGCAGGAGACACAGAATGAGCGAGTGAGGGAGGGGGAGTGAGTGAGTGGGCTCAACGGAGCTCTGTTGGGACTGCTGCGGATTTCTTTGTGGGCAGAAAAAGGAAGCAATGCATGCAGGGGCCCAGTACAAAAGGACAGCCTGCAGCTGCGGGAGAAACAGAACTAATGAGTGAGAAAGGGGGAGTGAGTGAGGGGGCTCAATGGAGCTGTATCGTGACAGCTGCAGATTTCTTTGTGGGCAGAAAAGGGCGGCTATGCAGGCAGGAGCCCAGTACAAAAGGGTAGTCTGCACCGCCGGCAGAAACAGAATGAGCGAGTAAGACAGGGGGAGTGAGTGAGGCCAACGGAGCTCTGTCAGGACTGCTGCAAATTTCTTTGTGGGCAGAAAAAAATGCCAACAGAGACAGAAGCCTAGTACAAAATGGCAGCCTGCAGCGCCAGGAGACACAGAATGAGCGAGTGAGACAGGGGGAGTCAGCAACCTCAATGGAGCTCTGTCGGAACAGTTGTGGATTTCTTTGTGGGCAGGAAATGATGCAAGGGCAGCCTGCAGCGCTGGGAGAAACAGAATGAGCAACTGAGAGAGGGGGAGTGAGTGAGCTCACTGGAGGTCTATCGTGACTGCTGCGGATTTCCTTGTGGGCAGGAAAAGGTGACAATGTAGGCAGGAGCCCAGTACAAAAGGCCAGCCTGCAGGCCCGGCAAAAACAGAATGAGCGGGTGAGAGAGGGGGAGTGAGTGACCTCAATGGAGCTGTGTAGGGACTGCTGCACATGTCTTTGTGGGCAGACAAAGCTGGCAGCGCAGGCAGGAACCCAGTACAAAAGGGCAGCCTGCAGCAGCGGAAGACACAGAATGAGCAAGTGAGGGAGGGGGAGTGAGTGAGCTCAACGGATCTCTGTTGGGACTGCTGTGGATTTCTTTGTGGGCAGAAAAAGGCAGCAATGCACGCAGAGGTCCAGTACAAAAGTGCAGCTTGCAGTGGCGGAAGAAACAGAACAAACAAGTGAGAGAAGGGGAGTGAGTGAATGAGCTCAACGGAGCTCTATCCTGACTGCTGTAGATTTCTTTGTGGCCAGAAGAAGGTGGCAGTGCAGGCAGGAGCCCAGTACAAAAGGGCAGCCTGAAGCACCAACAGAAATGGAATGAGCAAGTGAGAGAGGGGGAGTGAGCAAGCTCAACGGAGCTCTGTCAGGACTGCTGCAGATTTCTTTGTGAGCAGAAAAAGGCGCCAACAGAGGCAGGAGACCACTACAAAATGGCAGCCTGCAGCGCCAGGAGAAACAGAATGAGCGAGTGAGACAGGCGGAGTGAGCGACCTCACCAGAGCTCTGTCGGGACAGCTGTGGTTGTCTTTGTGGGCAGGAAAAGGTGCCAATGCAGGCAGAAGCCCATTATAAAAGGGCAGCCTGGAACGCCGGGAGAAACACAATGAGCGAGTGAGAGAGGGGGAGTGAGCGAGCTCAACGGAGTTCTATCATGACTGCTGTGGATTTCTTTGTGGGCAGCAAAACATGCCAATACAGGCAGAAGCCCAGTACAAAAGAGCAGCCTGCAGCACCAGGAGAAACAGAATGAGCACGTGAGACAGGCGGAGAGAGCGACCTCAACGGAGCTCTGTCAAGACTGCTGCAGATTTCTTTGTGGGCAGAAAATGGTGACAACACAGGCAGAAGTCCAGTACAAAAGGGCAACCAGCAGTGCCGGGAGAAACACAATGAGCGATTGAGAGAGGGGGAGTGAGCGAGCTCAACAGACCTCTATCATGACTGCTGCTCATTGCTTTGTGGGCAGAAAAAGGTGGCAAGCAGGCAGGAGCCCCATACAAAAGGCCAGCCTGCAGCGCCAGCAGAAAAGAAACGAGCGAGAGAGGGGGAGTGAACTAGCTCAACGGACCTGTGTCAGGACTGCTGCAGATTTCTCTGTGGGCAGAAGAAGCTGCCAACAGAGGCAGAAGCCCAGTACAAAAGGGCAACCTGCAGCACCAGTAGAAACAGAATGAGCGAGTGAGAGAAGGGGAGTGACCCACCTCAACAGAGCTCTGTCAGGACAGCTACAGATTTCTTTGTGGGCAGATAAAAGTGCCAACACAGGCAGGACCCCAGTACAAAAGAGCAGCCTGCTGCACTGGGAGAAACAGAATGAGTGAGTGACACAGGGCCAGTGAGCGAGCTCAACGGACCAACGCAATCAACATTCGGCATTGACAAATGTTTGTTTATAGTGGCCTTTGTTGCTTAGGGAAGGTGCTAGACTGACAGCAGTGGAAAAATCAAAGTCCTCAATCCACATGACTGGTGCTACACAGGTGACTGCAAATCTCTCTACAGTGCCCTGCCAATGGGCATCAACCCTGCCATATGGTAGCAATCACCCCATAGGTGAGAGGGTAGTGCAGGCACAATACTCACTCAGTCCTAGGCCTCTCAAGTGAGACTCTCAACAAGTGTGTCAATTAGTGCCAATTGTGGTAATGGTTTTGTGATGTGCACACCTGCCCACATGGACTGGACTGACAACTCCTGCAGTTCATTTTGTATAGGTCACAGAACAGCCAACAGATTAATGACCTGCAGCCACTACTGATCAGGGCTAGACATAAACCAGCAACCTAGTGGTTAAAAGCCCTTTAGCCAATTACCAGTCCAGTGAGTTATCCAGTCCCCTCAGAAAAGCTTTAGAATAAGGTTCAGGGAAAGGAGAGCAAGAATTACACATTGAAACAGGATAAATAAAATTATTGCTGCCGTTCTGCAAATGCATCAACTAAACTTTCAAAAGACACATTCAGAAATACAAGATTATGGTTTTCTTGTCTGCAAACCACCTATAGTGTAAGAGGGTAGCAAACAGGTTGGCACAGGGTCTCTAGATACCTAGGATTAGCTTTTGGTAAGTCTACAAAGCAAATGGTGATTTTCTGCACCAAACACAACTTCCAGTCAAACCAATTAGTTGTGAGTAAGCCATTACAGCTGTCTACAGGTCCCAGCTCCATCCCATCCCACCCCCAGTCTAGCAATCTGCCACAAATAGCAAAATGACAGATCCCACTTATAGCATCACAACAACATCTGACAGAGTAAGCAGCAGGAAAAGCAGGTACTGCTGAGGAAAACACAAAGACACCATTTAATGCGCTTGTCATCGCAGACGCTTTAGTACATGCCTCAACAAGAGATGAATTAAAACTGACAGCATTGAAGCACTTACAGAGACAGAGGAAGTGAGACCCAGAGGTGTATCAGTGATGTCTTTCTCATTTTTAAATTTGTTTAGTCTTTGCAGACTTCTGTGCAATATATCTGTCATGTCCTGTCATATAGCTCCTACAAGCTATGCACAGCACAGTCAGGAGACGGGAGGGAGTGCAGCGGAAGCACCACACTGGCACAAACGTGCATGAGTCTCCATGCTGTGACTCTAGGGGATTAAATCATTTAGGACGATGGCAATTACACTCTCGGGACCACTGCAACAACATTCTCCCTCGACTGAATGTGATTGCCAGGGGAAGGGGGACACCTAAACTCTATTGCCCCATGCTGGTGCAAACCATGGTGGCTGTGAGGGTAGTAAGTTGTGTTGTGGTGGGAGTGTGCTGGAGGCAGCCCAAGGGAATGGATCGATAATGGGCAATAAAGAGGATGGGAAAAAAAGGATGCTGCTTCTCAGGATTTACAATAAAGCTCACATTTTTTCTTTGTTACAATTTATTCACCCTGGATAGCCCATTTCAGATGAAAAAACCTTGTTACCAGTCGGATCCTACTTCTACTAATGTCCATGGCTGGGTGAACTGTAGCTCTGGGTGGGCTAGTGACTTGCTCAAGGTCACACAGTGATTACTTGGCTCTGATGGGGTTTGAAACTGATCTCATGATTTAGTTTTGTTTATTTGCAATTCTTTGGACTGACAAAAGCATACTGGATGCCGATCAGGATGGTTTATTCCTTAACATTTCAGAAACTCTTTGTAAATACATGAGTGAAAGGTTAGTTTTTCGGCATTTTGAACCATCATTATGAAACTCAGAATTCTCCCAGCTAACAATCCCTAAGACCCACACTAAAAGGTCCTTGCAATATTTCAATAATATGGTCCCAAGGTTTTGGAACAAACTACCATCTTGTTTTAGGGATCCATTTTCTAAACCCCTGTCTGTTTCTACACTAAAGAAATATCTGCTTTCAGATGCTCATATTTGTAATTTTTTAGTGAATTGTGTAACTATTGTATGTGAACACTGTATGGTTTGATGTATGTATTGTCATTATATGTTTTTAATGTACACATGAGGTTGCCATTGTAAATGAACATCATGCTCAATGGTTATTCCTAATTATGAACTGAGGATCGTAAATAGAGGAATCTGATTGGCCGAGAGCTCTTTGAAGCCGTGATGATATCGGGCTACATCATCATCATGGCTTAGAAAAAGTTCCGGTGCCACCCACCTACTTGCTCACTACTGTCTGAGAACTATTTTTTTTCAAAATGTACTCCTACACCTCCCAAAAACTCATTCATAAAACATTTTAAAACCTGTTTCTTTTATTTTATTTAATTTTTTTTTAAACTTGAAACTCAGTTCATAATAGCAATAAGTCACTCCAGGGTGTGGTATATCATGGGATATTATCACTTATCGGGTGGTTGGATGCACTCGGCCTGCGACCTCATGCCCAACCACCCAAGGCGTGATGATATCCCTTGATATACCACACCCTGTCGTGCCTTATTGCTTAATTATACCATGGACATAAGTGAACAGCCAATGAAATGGTCAGACTGGCAGTTTACCACCGGTGTAAATCCTCTGATAATAAATGGCTGTTGATGAGACTGTAATCTAATATATCCTGTGCAGCACAGGAATAAAGACAATAAAAATAAAAAAAACAAAGCAACCTCTTTAATATGTGTTTTTTATTATAGCAAAAAAAATGAACCTTGGTATGACTGCAATAAGCCATTGGGAGGATGTGGGTTATCAGGGGATTTACCACGGCTGGTGAGGATTTACCCACTCGGCTGCGCCTCATGGGAAAACCACTCCAGCTGTGGTAAATCCCCTGATAACCCACACCCCCTCATGGCTTATTGCTTAAATAAACAACAAACAACAAACAATAAGAGGGTTTCTCATACTAACAGTTCCAAAATGTTGCCCTTCTAAGTTCTGTTGACCTAGTTCATTTTCCACATAGGGTTTCTCTAGTTTTCTACAAACTAACACATTTAAAAACAGAACTCTTTAACATGATTTGTAGTATGCACAGTTACAGTATCTCTTATGGTTCTAAGCGCAGCTGTACAAACCTCCAAAAGTTCAATCATGTGAACTCTGAAGCAGGTAAATTCACCACTGTTGAAAGTTGCCAGCTGTTGGCACTGAGCCAGGAGTGAACACTATATTTTAAAACAACCCCAAATATATTCCTGAAAGCACCCAAACACTATTATTTAAGAGCTTCCTCTACTAACCCTTGATTTTGGGTAGGAGCGATCATTGTACAACCTGGCTAACTCAGTTGCCCGACCCCCACCCTTTCCATTTATTAAAACAAAATCCTTGGCAGCTACCTGGAACTGAGTAAAGAGCCAATAGTGTCTTGAATTACAATTCTCCCTCTATAATCCCCCCTTTCCCAGGCCCTCAAAGTACCTTATGTAATTAATGGGCCCCCATTCGGACCCTAATCCACAATATCGGGGGGGGGGCAACTGAACGTTTCAAATCCAAGTTCATTTGCCCTCCTCACAATAGTGCATTCACTCCACTTTATGGTACAGTATTAGACAGATTGGTGCCAGTGGGCCTGCAACTGGGAGGAAGTGGGCACATTTCACTGGTGATGTTGGATGTCTGACTCAGCAAGCAATGTTGTGTGTGTGTGTGTTGTGTGTGTGTAGATGGAGGGGGTTGGACAGCTGGCTTGACCTTGCCAGTTCAACTGGTTCACACCACTCAAACCAGCTGAACCAAACATTGGCATTTAGCACCCTAAGTTTGCAAGACTCCATGGACCTGAACACCCGAAGTTCAAGATACTGGTTTTTGAGCAGAACCAAACTTGCAGCTCTGGTTACACGACTGTCTTCTCATGTCCTTTGTGCTCCAGAACTGCTCAAGTTTGCCTTGTAGTTCTCTCACCTGAAGGACACAAAAAGGCCTAACCATAAGAGATGTCATCATCACTGTGCATATAAACATACAGACAACGCTGCCTCAACCTTGTATCCAGAACGCCTGGTAAACTATCGTTTCATGTCAAGGTATTTGAGAAGGTCATGGGGGTTTTAATGTTGATCTCATCTGGAGGTTATGATATTAGTGAGAGGGAAATCTTGCTAGCACCTAACAGCTGTTGTTCTCTGTATAATGGTTTCAATGCCCTGGTGGAGCCCCACTGCAGAGAGAACTGTGTTAGCTGTAACTAATGCAGTATGTCTTTGGGGAGGAAGGTTGGAGTATTCTGTGCAGGTCAGAATGCTCAGCTGAGTGAGTGTGCTGTGCGTTGGAGTAGCACTAGCCCAGTCCATCCTCTCCATGTAGCCAGTGAATTCAAATCTGCAGTAACAATGCCCCCGCAGATGCACTAACACTTCGGGAGTGAGTCTCCCCTCCTGCTTCAAGATCTGTGGTGGTTTGTAATTTCTAAGTGGCTCCTATCTCTTTTTTTTGGGGGGGGGCCCTCATCCAGGGGCATGTCAAAGCTTTATCGGTGGGTCTGCGAGATCGACCATTTTTCTTTTGAAGAAGTCATGCTGAATTCATCAACAAGAGCTAGAAATGGGAAGCAAGATGGATCAGCAGGAGAGGACGCCAAGGGACTGAACACTGAAGCAACAACATCAGTTGCTCTGACGGATTTCAAAGAAAGCCAGCAGGAGTGTTCAGTTGGAGAGAACACAGATCAACCAAGCACTGCAGCAACATCTCCAGGAGTTAAAGGAGGTAAACCCTTCATCTGGGCTGAGCCAGGCGAAGGACGTTTTGGTTTTTGAAGGAAATAATTCTGGGCTTTTAAGCCTTGAGGGCTACTTATTATAGGGTAGTGTACTGGAGACCTTTGTAACCCCCCCCCCACTAAGGGATCCCATCTGACCACACAGTCACAAGCCTCTGGCCATAACGCTAAAAATAAAAAGAACATTTATAACCCCTCCAGTTTCCAAACAGAAGGTAATAAAGGTACGAAAGTTAGTGGCCACCAAGATAAAAGAAATAAGTTTAACAATATAAATACATCTACTTCCAGTATCTTGCTGAACTCACCAGTTTGTGTTTATGATATTTTTCAAGTTCAAGTTTCAAGTTCAAGTTTTATTTATTTATTTATTTGTATTTCGGATGACATCTTTGAGCCGAGGGCTCTTTTCTACAAAGGTTCCACATCAAGGCAATAAGGACAATAAGGTACAAAACATAACATGATCATTACAATGGAACTTACAAAAAAAAAGACAAATAAAGTTACAATAATAGCAGCCAAAGGCATTGTCAAGGAATTGTGTTGTGAGTTAATTATACAGTACAAGTCATAGGCAGCTTAGTGAAGCTTTGTTAGGAGTGGGTTAGTGGGAAAAGAGAAGGAAGAGTGGTGGTGAGGGGGTAGTATGAGAGACAGAGAGAGGGAGGAGGGGAGAAATGGAGAGGGCATTGCGTTGGGTATGTGGTAGATGGGAAACAGCAAGGGAGGAGGAAAGGTGGGGGATAAAAAGGAAAAGGAGACAAATTCATCCTATACCCAGTGATGGGGGTAGGAGAGGAGGAGGAGCTGAGGCAGTGAAGAGGGATGCTTGAGGGTAGTATGCCTGGAGGGGATTATAAGAAGCAATCACAGTAGGCACTAGCCACGAGGTGTTAGACACAGTTTACACTTAAAAGCACCAATTGTGGCAATGTTGGAGATTTCTGTAGGTAGCTAGTTGAACCAGGTGGACGCTCAGACAAGGTAAGAACGCTGAGCTTGAGAGGTCCGACAGCGAGGTATTGTAAAGGTTAGACTGTCCAATCTTCTAGTTAGGCAGCAGACACACTGCAGGGTCCATATTGATTGGACTCCAGGGGGCAAAAGGCCCAGTGACGTCTTCTTAGCTAGGATGCAGGTCTGGTACTTTAGCCTGCCAGATAGCTGGAGCCAGTTAGCCTGCTCGTAAATGTCACATGACATTTTATTGCAGGAATAACTCCACTGAACAAGCTCATTCACAAGGAGGTCACAAGACATATATCAGGTGCACATACAAAGTAGCAGCATAATATACATACAAACATACATAATCCAGGTGGCAACATAGAGTATAAACACGTATAATATAGGCAATAAGAGTGGGTACAATGTGCAAAATAAGCCTAAAAGAACATACACAGGAGTAGCATGTTGAAGTTTATACAGATGTGGAATACAGTAAATAATGCAGGCATCGTAAACAGTAAATAACAATGAAAATCAATGGTTGCAAGTGAACAACATGCACAACTGGAGTAAAAATGGACTGAAGACTTGTAAGTGTCAGTGACTGAACTACAACAATTCATAAAGTGCAAGACCTTGTGGTGGATACTAGTTACATAGATAGGTGGCCACGAGAAAGTTCATTAAGTACTGGAGTACAGGTAGTGCAAAGTTGGAGGAAAAGAAGAGGTAGGAGGGAGGTGGGGACTAGATGAGAGGGAGGGATGAGAGGGGGGAGTAGCAAAGTGAGAGAGAGAGGGAAGAATGGACGGTAGGGGGATGCATTATGAAAGGCCTGGGGGGGTAAGGGACTGAGCAAAGACTAGGGAATCATTAGCAGAGGCCAGGTTTACATCCTATGACAGCTGCATTCTTCTTTAACTAATTTTGTGGTTAAGGTTTTAATGAAGTTAACAGAAATGAGGCAGGTAAGCTTCAGAGTAGATTGTAGAGTGTTCCAATCAGATGGTAGGGTATAGGAGATGGCTGTTTTGACAAAGAAAGTACGAGTCCTGGGGACATCTAGAAACATGAAGTCAGACTTCCTGAAGGAGTAAGTACACCGAGAGATGTGGGCAAGGGAAAGTTAGTAGCCTGAGAGCTTTTTCAAGAGAATTTTTAGCGTACAGATGCCAGACTGCAACAACTGCCTGGTAGTAAGGGAGGTCCAACCAATGGATGCATATAGATTGCAATGGTGAGTTCTAAGTGGGGCATTGGTGATGATTCGTATGGCTTGGTGATAGAGGATGTCCAGTTTGTGCAGACTGGTGACTGAGGCAGATTTGTAATTTAGATCACCATAATCGAGAAGGGGTAAGAAGGTGGACTGGATGAGCCTGACTCTAGTCTCCTGGGGGAAGAGTGATCTGTTTCTATAGAAGAAACCTAGTCTAGATTTAAGCTTACTGGTGAGGGTGTTGATATGGGTGATAAAGGAGAGTTTGCAGTTGAGCCATATACCTAAATATTTGAACTTAGACACTGTCTCGAGGGGTTCCCCAAGGAGGATGAAAATAGGGGTATTTGTCTGGGATGTCAGGGAGGGGACTTTGTTGGGGGAAAAGAACATAGCCTTGATTTTTTTTTTGAATTGAGTAGCAGCTTCTGACTGATGAGGTTCTGCTCGAGGTGTAAGAAGGCAGCCTGCAGCTCTTCTCTAGCTTTGGACATGGTTGGTTTTGATGAATACAGAACTATGACATCTGTAAGGAAGCGTAACTTGGAATCACCGATGTTAGAGTCAAGGTTACTGATATAGATGGAAAAGAGAATTGGGCCTAAAATGGAGTCCTAAAGGGCACCTCTGACAATGGGTAGGGGGGGCTGAGAAGAGACCATTCGCTTTAAGTTTCTGAACTCAACCCGACAGGTAGCTGGTAAACCACAGTGCTGTGGAGGCAGTGCCACCTATGTTGCAGAGACTTTGAATGACAAGGTTATGACTGACAGTGTTGAACGCCTTGCTGAGATCGAGGAAGATGGCACCTGTGAATCTTTTTGCATCATGGGCCGTAATCCAGTCATTGGTAACTTTTGCAATGGCAGTGATGGTGCTCTGATTTGACCTAAAACCTGACTGCATGGGGTTGAGGAGGGAGTAACTTTCGAGGTGGTGCTTAAGCTGCTTGTAAACTAAGTTTTTGAAGATTTTGGAGAGTGTAGGCAAGATAGAGATTGGCTTGTGGTTATTTAGGTCGCACAGGTCACTGGATTTGAAAAAAGGGATTAAGTGCACAGCTTTCCAACAGGTGGGTACCAAGTTGGTGTCAATGGAGAGACTGAATAAGTGAAGTATGGGGGCAGTAAGATACTAGTGACCTAGTTTGAGAAGGTAGGGATCAAGCCCATCTTCACCACTAGCCTTCCTGGTGTCTAGCTTAATGAGGAGATCCTCAACTTCTTTGAAGGAAACATGATTGAGCTGGAAGGAGTGGGTTGATGGATGAACTGGCTAGGGGTTACTAATTTGGGCAGTGTTGAATAAACTGGCATATGGGGAGAAGTCAAAAGCCAACCCGGCAGTGGCAAAGTGCGTGTTAAGTTCCTGAAGGATCTGGATACGATCCTCAACAACCACACCATTAATGTAGATTTTGATGGAAACAGAGGGAGCGGATTGGTAGCCTTCTCCTGATTTCATAGCCTTCCAGAGTTTAGCTGAATTACTGTTTGCCTGCTCTAGGAAAGTGTTGTAGAAGTTTTATTTTTGTTAAACATTCGAAAGAAAGTGGGGAAGGGGTGTTTCAAGCAGGGAACATGGCCACATCTGTGAAAACTAGAGGGGCTATGAATCATGAGAAAGAAAAAGTGGGAAGTAATGCTGAAAAGGAAAAAAGAAAAGATGAAAGTATGAAAGAGGTAACTGAGGGAGAAACAGATAATTTTAAAGAATCTCAGAAAACCATTCTTAAAGAGATGAAGCAAGGGTTTGGTACTTTAAATTCTGCTGCATCTACCCTCACACAAAAACGTTCTGAGGTAGTGGACACGTTTGAATCTCTTTTTCTAAGGGCTACAGATTGTGAAAACTGAGTGAGCAAAATTAAAGATGTTATACCTAAGATGACTGAAAATTTGGAGAACAGTAACAAGGAGCTTGAGGCCCTAAGGCTTAAAGTGGAAGGTCTGGAATCGAGTTCTAGGAGAGCATACTTGAAAATAGGGAGTCTTCCTGAAGGCATTGAGGGGACTGACCCCTAGGGGTACTGTGAGGAACTCCTCTCCAAGATTCTGGGCCTACCTTTCCCAGAGCAGAAACTCAAACTTGATAGAGCACATCGGGCCTTTGGCCCTAAAGATAATCTGGGAAGGTCTTGTTTCATGTTTGTGAAACCCATGAGTTATCAAGATAAGGAAAATTCTTAACAAAAGCATGACTAGAGTAAGGACTTTTCTTTAGTGGGATGAAACTGCAGATTTTTCCTCATATCCCTCCAACAATTTTAGCAAAAAGAAAGAATTTCGATTCCATCACAGATAAAATACGCAAAGATGGAATTCATTTTGCCCTGCATTACTCTGAAAAGTTAAGGGTTAACTTGGATGGAACAATTCTGTTTTTTCACTCACCATTAGAGGCAGAAGTAGTTTGGGAAAAATGCTCCAAATACTCTGTGAACTCCCCTGACCCTGGGGGCCCCTCTACATCTTCCAACCCCTAGTACATAGGAACACTAGATTTTCTCCTGGCCTGGCCAGTAGTTCTGAGGTGGGGATTGGGTGGGGGGCTTTTTCCTCCAATGGCATTCAGAGCTTAGCAGTGGGGTTAATGTAATATAGAATTTCTAGTAAATACAATTCTTGGGGAGACAGGATGGATGAGGGGGGCCACTAGCATCTTCTCCTTTAGCAATGTCTTTACATACAGAAGAGGTTCAGCAACCTCACTGGGGGGATGGTTGTCCATTTGTTATTAGGACGCCAGGATGGTTGGGAACTAAGCAGCGGCAATACAATGCAATGGGAAAGGATCACTAAAGTGCTGCTCCAGATATAGCTACTCTATGTTGAAGGGAGGCCTCTTTGGAAGAGGTAAAAATAAAGTATAAAACACATAAATGGGAGTTGAATAATAGCAATACATTGTCCTGGGAGCTGAAAATCAATCTGTTGTTTTTTGTACGTCTACCTTATGAAGTTGGGGGGGTAATAAAAAAAAGAAAAAAGACTAAATCATACAAGACAGCTCATACAAGGCATGGGTGCCAGCATCAGATTCACTCTGGTTATAAGCCAGGGTTAAAAAAATTGTAGAATACAGAATGGTAAGGGAGAAAAAGAAACAGAAGTTCAGAAGGGTCATAACGGAAACAAAACAGTTATTTGTTTCTCTTAGACTATGGGAGGCCAAGGCAGAGCTCAACAACAACAGCATTTTGTGGAAGGATAAAAAAACAGGAAATAAAAAAAGAATATAGATGTCTGATTTAAAGATAATTTCTTGGAACCTTAATGGGTGCAGGGATAGAGCAAAGATTAGAAAGGTGGTTAAAACAGCAAAAAAAAAAAAAGAAATGTAGACTGCTTATTATTACAAGAAACACACTTTAATAACAGAGATGCTTCTTCTTTTGTCAACCTTTTAAGGGCAGTGGGATACTATATTAATGTTTCTAATACGGCTAAGGATATGGCGATTTTTATTTAAAAACATTTGGACCATAGGCTCAATAAACTAGTGGTGGATCAGCTGGGATGGTATGTCATAGCGAAGATTGCTTTGCAGGATAAAATTATCACTTTGGGCATGGTCTATGGCCCCAGTGATGAAGATCCTGCTTTCTTCAAAGAATTTATTTTGGAGCTTTCACAATTCGACTCCATATAGTTATAGGGGAGACTTTAATTATCTTTTGGTCTGATAGACAGCCCCCACAATGGAATGAAAGAAATTCCGTAGAAATTGGTAAAACAACTGGCTAAAGATTTGAACTTATACGATACATTTAGGCACCTATTCCCATCCTTAAAAAAATATTCTTACTACTCCAAAATGCACAAAACTTATTCAAGGAAAGATTGCTTTCTGATATCCCAAGATCTTTGTAGGGACATACAGCATATTGCTTATGAACCAATATGTATCTCAGACCATGCTCCTGTGGTTTGGGAGGTACGGGTTGCTGGACATGCGATTAGCAGACCTAGCTCCTGGAAGTTTGATAATACGCTCTGGTTCTTTCCAGAGTTTAAGGAGAAAATACAGGAAGAGATTGACTGGTTCTGGACATATAATAATAATCATGGCCTGAACACCCAAATTATATGGGATGCAATGAAGGCCTATTTGAGGGGGTGGGTGATGTCCCAGGTGGGCATCAGGAAAAAGAAATATAATACAGAAATCAATAGTCTGGAAAGGGAGCTAGCTTCCGCAGAAGAAAAACACATATGTTTTTGCTCCAAGCAATTGGAGCTGAAGCTTATGATGTTAAGAGATGGCTGGAAAAAATCTTCATGGAACAAGCAAATAAAGAGATGTATAGGGCTAGGGCCAAATATTATTTCTATGGGGACTTACCAGGAAAAATGTTAGCATATCAACTTCGATGTGAGTCAAACAGGATTAAAATCCATGGCATAAGAGGGGAGGGTGACGTTCTGGTCTTGTCAGAGGAAAATGTAAACTCAATCTTCCAGTCATATTATGAGAAACTACATACTCCAGAGAAAGATGTAGGTATAGGATTAATTAGTGAATATATTTCGAAAATAGATCTACCTAAAGTCTCAGAACAAGAATTGGAGTATTTAAATAGTGAAATTTCTTTGGAAGAGGTCAGTGCGGTTATTAAAAATTTGCCTAATGGTAAAAGTCCGGGCCCTGATGGCCTTCCATTAGAAGTTTATAAAAATCTCTCTCTCATATTCTGGCCCCATTACTTTGTGATCTTTATCCAGGCTTCTTAACTGAGGGTAAAATACCTCAATCCTTTAATGAAGCAGATATTACTCTAATACTTAAAAAAGATAAATTGCCAGAACAATGTGTGTACTGACGTATGACATCATCAGGAAGCGACAGTAAGTGGAACAAGAACAAAATCTGTACAATTGGTATGTAAAGTTCATTCGTTTAATTCTCATTAAGCCTAACATTAAGTGCTCAGACTGCTTTTCTCCCTACATTGAAATTTGTGCTGATTAGTTCTCCTGCTTGTTCTTATTTAGGTTCGGCAGCTCTCCTGCTTGTCCTTATTTGGGTTCGGTGCTAAGATAAAATGTTTACGGGTTTGACTCGATGAAATTTCTCTACAATTAAATTATTACTGCGATGTGTTAGGATTAGCTGAAAATGATGCGCTGAGTTGTTTGCGATGTAATGTTTGCGGCGAATTGACATGCTACCGTCTTACAGACCTATTTCTCTTCTAAACAGTGACTATAAAATCTTTGCAAAAATTCTCATGGAAAGATTGTCAAAAATTATCCCTGACCTGATCCATCAGGATCAAGTAGAGTTTATAGAGGGCAGAAGGCTACAACATAACACTAGGAGGATCTTTGATATAATACAGGCCTATTTTGGGATGGACACTGCACTCCTGTCATCGGATGCAGAGAAGGCCTTTGACAGGGTGCAGTGGTTGTTCCTAATGGAAATTTTGAAAGGGTGTGGTATCGTGGGCAATTATGCAGCCTGGGTCCAAATGATTTATAATAGGCCTCAAGCTATAGTGAGAACCAGCCATCACCGTTCTCCTTTCTTCCATTAATTAAGGGGTACAAGGCAGGGGTGCCCTTTGTCCCCCATGTTATTTGCCCTCTTTTTGGAACCCTTGGCTATTAAAATTAGATCACAGGGCCACCAGTTGGGTATTCCTCTTAAGACCAGTTGTATCACAATAATGTTGTATGTGGATGATATCCTGCCTTCTCTAAAAAAATCCTAACTTATCATATCCTATAGTTAATACTATCCTGGGAGAATTTAGCACCCTTTCATGATATAAGATTAATTAGAACAAATGTGAATTGCTTTATCTGGGTGACCCAGAAAACATAATAGGCCAGACATTGAGAACTATAAACAAGAACAAAATTAAATACTTAGGGGTAGTGCTGGCACAGGATGTGAACAGGGCTGTACAACTTAATTATGACCCATTAGTACAGAAAATCAAATCAGATCTGGACAAACGGCAACACCTCCCTCTAGTGTTGTTAGGAAGAATCAACATATTAAAAATGAACATACTCCACAGACTTTTGTTTCTATTTGGGAAAGGGAACATCGTTTAACCAGGAGTAGCACATTATGCTGAAGCTTGTTTCCAGATGCGACCTGGGAGCACAAGGAAGTTAAGTGACTTGCTCAGAATCACACAGTATGCACCTACGCGGCAAAAACACTTCTTTATAGAACTAAATGGAATGGTAAGGAAATTTTTGTGGCAGGGCAAACAACCTAGGATAGCCTTACAAAAACTAAGTCAGAGTAGAGAGAAAGGGGGAATGGGCTGCCCCAACTTTTGGTTATATTACTTAGCGGCACAATTAGAGATAGTATACCACTGGTTTCATCATCCGGATGATGGTGCAATGGCAGGTATTTGTTTAGAAGAAAAACTTAAGGGCCTTCTCCTCAGCCGTTCTCTGGTATTGAACATTTCAAGATCAGTAAGATATGATTCTGGGGCACTGGATACAACCAGAGCAACAAACTATGCATGGGTCCAGGCCTCAAGATTGATCAGTCTTCCTAATAATTTATCTAAACTGACTCCACTTTATAATAATAAAGGTTTTCAGCCATCTAAAATGGATAAGACATTTAAGAATTGGTATTTTTAAAAGCATGTGCAAACTGTAGGAGATTTTTATGATGGCTCTAACTTAATGTCTTTCGAAGAGTTCCAAGCCACTTATGGGATTCCAGAGAGACAAAGGTGGCAATTTATGCAAGCCAAAAATTTTATTTATAAACAAATCTTAATTCTTTTGATCTACTAGTCTTCCCAATGTAGGAACCTTTTATTAACTTAGATACAAATAAACATTTAATCTCAAAAATATATAAATACCTGTGAGAGGAACTTTCCTTATCACTTAATACAGTTAGAATAGCCTGGGAAAAAGATCTGAAGGTATCTATACCAGAATCTAGTTGGACCAAAATTATCAACCTAGATAATACTACAGTCAAAAATAGACTGTTGCAGATATACTTTAACATCTTGCACAAAACTTATCTGGCACAGGCTAAACTTCACAAGTTCGATGCTTCTATCCCTGAGCTTTGCCAGAGGTGTAGGAAAGAGAAAGGGACATTGTCACATATGTTGGTGGATTGTAATAAGATTAAAAGCTTTTAGGCTTCAATCTGGGCCACCCTTTGTAAGATCTTAGCTTATGATTTTCCATGTGACCCAGGGATTGCGTTATTTGGTTTTCCAATGAGGTTTCAGGATCAACTAAAAAATCAGAAAAGTTTATGGAATATAGGTATCTTAGTGGCAAGTACAATAGTCCTGCAGTACTGGAAGGATATTGAACCCCCTAGTATATACAGAGTGATAGAGAGGATGCTTGATCATGGTAGAGTTGATAAAACCATATATTTATTAGAAGATGAATATGGAAACTATGATGCAATTTGGTCTGCTTTTTGAATATTCTGGCTAATTAGGTTTAATTATAAGTCATCCTTTGGTGTTTGGATACTTAGCAATGATGAAGAGTTAAGTCTTTATGAGTAGTGATGATGATTGAAGCACTCACGCTCTAAGCTAACTCCAGAAAAAGAAAAAACAAATACAGTATGTCTTTGGATGTAATTTACATAGTGTTCATCACTATCAATATCAAATGACAATTCTGATACTCATGGCATTGTAGATACTGTGCTTTCAGTGCATGATCATTCCTGCTGAGCAGCTTTTTCAACTTAGTGTAAATGTTTGCTTGCACCCCGGACCTCCTTGAAAATACGCTGTGCCCAATGGAGTTGATCCTGGAAAAACAAATAAATACAAATCTAAAAGTCATTTTAGAAGACTTTGGGTCAATGGGCCCACAGATTCAAACAGAATCAAATGGCAAAGCTGAGCCCCATGTCTGGCACCTCCACCAGCTGAGACCAAACTCTCCCAGACTACTAACCTTCTCCTCAAATAAAAAGTACAGGCACTATATGTTCTCCTCCAAATATTACCTGCTCAAACAGGAACTCATGGGTTCTGCCCCTTGGGTAAATATTTCCAGCTCACTACTTGGAAGGTAGTTTTAGAAACACAAACAACTGAGTGGACCTAAGCAGTAAAGCAGGCCCCTAATTCACACCCTGTGCCTCCACCCCCAAGGTCCCCGTAAAACTTTCAGGGGGGATACTGAGTGGACAGTTTCGGAATAATACAAGCACGAATATATTGAACATCACCTTTACAGAGAATATGTACAAATGTGTAATGATAAGTTAATGGGAGTCATCATTAGGGAAGACCTCAAGCAGCAAAGTCAGTGCAGTGAGGCTTACAGCACGGATAGCAGGGTGTTAGAATGCATTGGCAGGGAGATAGACAGAGAGGTGATACTACCACTTTACCGGTCATTAGTGAGGCCTCATCTTGAGTACTGTGTACAATTCTGGAGGCCTCACCTAAGAAAGGACATTGATAGATTGGAAGTGGTCCAGACAAGGGCTACAAAAATGATACATGGCTTTCACGAAATTGCCTGTGAAGAGAGGCTTGGGGCTCTGAAATTGTACTCGCTAGAGACTAGGAGGGAGAGAGAAGGATATGATTGAGACCTTCAAGTTCCTAAAAGGCATCAACAAGATGCCAGAAGCACAGCTTGTTACCAGGAATGTCAATTCTACCACAAGGGGGCATGAGTGGAAATTGAAGGGTGGAGTGTTCAAGAGGGACATCAGAAAGCATTACTTCTCTGAGAGGGTGGTGGAACCTTGGAATAGATTGCCTCCCGAGGTGGTGGCTGCAAAGTCAGTATCAAACTTTAAGCATGGGTGGGACAAAGATTGGGAACAAACACATGGCACTGGCAAGGGCTAGGCTGTGTGTCTAGGAGGACAGAATACCAGTGCACAATAGGTCCCGGGATACCTCGCTTGGGCAGATGAGATGGACCACTGGTCCCCTTCTGCCATCATCTTCTGTGTTTCTATGTTTCTATGTTTTCTATGTTTCTGTATAATGAGATTATCTCATATTAGCCCTCTGGCATCCCCACTGTCTACCAAATCATCTAAGGAAATGTCTTAGAATGCTAACAAAGCTATTTATTTGCTTTACGTAGTTGTGGTTTTTCTTGTGCATTGTGCATGGCAACAAGTGCCTGACAAAAGTCTCACTTACATGCCTCCTTATTACATTGAATGCAACTGACTTTGATAATGAGCTCTTTCTTGTATTCTTCCCTGTCAGTAATAGCAGAAATTTGTTCTAACCTGCAATAAAACAGTTATTTGATGCTGCTATAACTGAAGAGTATATGCAATGTTAGTGATGAACACAATAGCTGGGTGTATTAATTCTCATAATTTTAATACTATATATTATATTTATAGGTGTTTATTCTGTATCATTATGCACTTGTTCCCCACAAAGGTTTTCCTCCTCCCGTAGCAGACCTGGACAGCTACCAGCCCTGTCCCCATGCTTGGCAGTCACACCTTACATCTCTCCAGTCCGGGAGCTTGTTCTTCCACAGATTCTCCCCCCTCACCCCACAGTGGGGAGAGAGTGAGAGGGCCATCCTCCACTTCCCAGTAGACATATCCAGATCCACTCGAGGATTGGAGCAGCAGGGTGGACCACTGAGACACAGGCAGGGCTTCACAAAGCCTTGGCCCCTAGATTTTCTACTGTTCTTTGCCCTCCCCATACTGCGGCACTAAGATATGTACATGGAGGCACACCCATCTTGTGCTGTCACAGCCCCCTCTCTTCAAGTCGCTTCTGTTTGCAGTACCACTGGCCCTCTTCTCAGTGGCAGTCATGGGCTGAGACAGTTTGACCACCCCCTCCTGGGACAGGTGGGGGCCGCCAACAGCCAGCAAGGGACCGTTTCCTTTGTTTCAGGTAAAAAAATAAATAAATCACCGCAGACCATTTTCTGTATTTTTACAGGTTGTGGACACACTGGGGTGGGCTCTCAGTGTGGCACATTGGTTGAGGGGGTCATGTCACCCACACTGGGGTGGGCTCCCAGTGTGGGTGTGGCATACAATTGGGGGCAGCACCAGGAAAATGGCAGAGGGGGTTAAAATGCTGAAGGGGGATTGGGCACTCCCACCCCCATCAGCAAGGATGGCTGCATATGGAGGCGTGATGCTGAGGGGGATTGGGCACCCACTCAGCATATCACAGCAGGAAAGGGGACACATATGCTGACAGGGGGATTGAGCACCCCCGAAGTTGGCTACATAGGGACTGTGAGGGCGGCCATGTTTATTGAAATGTTACACCACACAAGGCACGCCCTGCAATGAGGTGGAGCTTCCTCATTGCAGTGGCTAAAACGTTTGAAGGTGGTGGCATGCTTTTGCACTGCTGTCATAGACAGCATGCAATCTAATTCATGCCATGGAGCCCAGCCTAAAAAAAGCAGTGGCACTACTGGCCACAGCATGACCGTGCCTCCAAAACCTGGTATTCCAAAGTTACAGCAACATGTTTCTTGCACAGGCACAAGACAACATAAAAAGTTACCAGGAGTGTAAAATGCAATGACATTTTAAGAAGAAAAACTGTAAAAGTACAGAATCACAAGGACATATATTTGTGATGATGGAGAAAATAGGCTAGGCACAAAAAGTACTTGAGTATCTGGCAGTGGTGAGTATGAATGCCCTCATAGTATTAAAATAAAAAGTACTTAAAACCAACTAGTAACAATGCATGGCTTCAAAAAAACATGACAATCTCTATTTTTCCTTTACTTTTAGTCCTCAGCTGAGTTATGTGGTTTTGAAGCTTTTAATAATTCCTGACCTCTGACGTAATAAGATGTGAGCACTGCATTGCTAAAAGTTTCGATTTTTCTTACCCAAGAGATCTTGCTGGGCAGTATTCAGTCAGCACAACCAACATATCTGAGACTGGAATCATGAAGACATTTATATGTCAGCTGTAGTACTTTGAAATCAATCCAAAATTTAACTGGGAACCAGAGAAGTTCTTTAAGGATAGGTAAGGGCAATTACAGGCCAGTCAGCCTGACTTCAATGATGGGGAAATTAATGGAATCACTACTGAAATAAAGGATTGTGGAATATCTTGAATCCAGTGGCTTACAAGATCCAAGGCAGCATGGATTCACTGAGAGTCATGTCAAACTAATCTTATAGATTTATTTGACTAGGTAACCAGGAAGTAGATCAGGGTGAGGGCGGTGGATGTGGCCTACCTAGATTTTAGTAAGGCCTTCGACACTGTTCCACATAGAAGACTCATAAACAACCTGGGCAGCCTAGGAGTGGGACTAAAAGTGGTAAACTGGGTAAGAAATTGGTTGGAGGATAGGAGACGGAAGGTAGTGGTGAACAGAGTTCACTCCAAGGAAGGGAGGGTGACTAGTGGGGTGCCACAAGGATCAGTACTGGGACCATATTTAACAGTCTCTGTGCTAAGAGGGCAGTTCCACAGGAAAAGTGCAGAGGCGCTACGCAAAACCTTAGGCACACCTGACATGGAACCATTGATGCAGTTTTTATTTTTATCAGGGCACACCTTGTCTCAATAAAGTCATCCTGTTTCATAACAAATAAAATGGACTGTGTGAAGCTGTGAGTAGCTTTCAAGAAGATAACTACCTACATGCAGGAGTGGTGTGTGCAAGATTTATTTTTAGGTGCCAAGAGCATGTCCATAAGCACCTATTTTGATCATGCATACTCTTTTTTGCATTTAGTCAAGTTCAAAGGTACCTTCAATGTGAGTGATTCGGCTGCATGATATTATTGATGATGTCAGTGATAAGGCTTTTAGGTCTTGGCGTAGGATTTCAGACCTACGCAACCTGGGTTCTATCCCAGTGCGGAACAATTTTATCTTTCTCATTACAATTTATGTAGTATGACAGAAATTGTTAGATGTCATTGATGATGATAGTTATATACTTTCAGCAAGATATGAAGCTCCATATTGTTGATCACCTGAAAAGTTGCAGCTTAGACTTTGACACTACCTGAAGTAGATAGACTGTTATGCATGCATCTCTTGTACAGGATGCTTAGTACAGTGGTAGAGCTACAGGCTACCAAACAGTAGAGGGCAGGGGGCCTGGGTTCAGTGCTCAGACTGAAACATTGTTTTCTTTCTTACCACAATGTATGTAGTATGAGAGATATTATTTGATATCAAGCTGATGTTAGTGATAGATTTTCAACACAGTTTGACAATCTGTATTGCTGATAACTTGAAAGGCTCCAGTTCAGACTTTAAGGTTTAAATGCAACTTGGGAAACATTACTTCACATAGATGGACTGTGCATTATGAAAATTCAGTGTAACTGTGTGTGGGGGGGGTCTGCACTCAGTGCTGGATATCCTTGCCACAGCATGCAACTCGTGTCCAGGAAACTTAGTACAGCATTAGAGCTACAGGCTACCAAGCAGTAGAAAGTAGGGGGCCTGGATTTGATCCCCAGAGTGGAACATTTTTTTCTTTCTCACTACAATTCATAGATGCTCTGTCTCAGACCACATCCCTCAAGCCACTTCCCTTTTCATTGCTAAGGGAGGCCTGTCGTCCTTCTTTCTGGCATCACAATTATATCATACAGACCTTCTTTGACACCTTTAGTACCATTGGTACCTTGATTTAATATTTCTTTTATACTGTCAATAATCTTACCACCCAAATCTGTGTGCGACTGTTATCAGTGTATGTCAGTTCAGAATATGTTTAAAATTAATATTTTAATATACCCAATTCAATCTTTGAGGCATGCTTTAGGTTGGAAACAGGCAGGACTCAATAACACATCAGGCCACATATAATACAATATTCTTTTCACCTAGAATAGTGGGAATAGACAAAAAGACTACCGAAGAAATGCATCAAGGAATAATGCAGTAACTAAGTAACTAAGGTTAGAAGTAAATTGTTTGAAACTGTTTTGGATAACTTTGTTTCCAACAGTGAAAAGGTGGATCACAATAAATTAATAGCCAGGTGAAAATTAGATTGGGATCCTTCATTTCATGGAAATTTAACAAAATGGATTGAAAATAAGGTTTGTCTATGGTATAACTAGATCAGTTTGATCCCAGGGCCAGAGGTGTATTTTAATTTAATTAATATCTCAGATGATATAATAGTAGGGACATAAGAGCACTAATGGCAATATTTGATTGGGAGACTTTCATAACAAGATAATGGTTTGGCCAATGGCAGGTTAGCATATACACCTGATGGATAGTTTACACTCTCATTTTAATGATGGAATACATTCTGAGATCATCAGATTTGTTTTCCTCTGCAGGGGTTTGGTAATGAAGACTTTAAAATAATTAACAGCTTATTTAATTGGATTACCGTGTTTTGTCCATTTCATGTAACTTGTAAGTGTGTACATCAGAAACAGCTGTGGCTTGAAAACTCAGTAATTAATCAAAAAACAAATGTTGTCTTAAGGGGCGGAATTTGTGGCTAACTGGTAAAAGCAATTAAATGAGACTTTTAGAAGGCAGGTAATATTAATGATTGATAACATTATGATCTGTGACAACCCATTCAGAACTTAAATAATAGCTTGAAATAACAGCAATTATTAGGAAATGATTCAAGGGAGATTATGTTATCAGAATTTAACTAGAAAAGTTTGAAACCAGGATGTAATTAGTCAGGATACAAAACTGTATTGTGAAGTGGTACCAGTTCGTTCATGTTATATAGTTAAAACTGGACTGATGTTTCTTTGTCCTTTTCAAATAGTCATCACAATAATTTGAGGATGGAAAGTTGATTTGGGTGGTGGTATGACTCAATTACTAAATTAACATTAGCAGTGTATATAGATCATAAACATATTACTGCCCATGACTGCTTAAATTGTAAAACAACAGAGGTTAGTTAAAGAAGTGACTCAGACCACAAAAGGGGGGAACAGGCAAATTATGTAGTACATGGCCTTGGGAGGTTATGCTAGAAATGTGCAGCAGTGGCCAATAAAGTGCTGAACACTAACATGGACTAAGGGTGAAGTCACTGCAAAATGTTAATCAGATAATACAGGTGTAGAGCCTCTTTTCACCAAATGGTAATGATTATCATTATTGGAGGAAAGTGCAATAAGTTTTAGTTTATTAAGGTATATTTTGTATTTGCAGTGTTTACTATAGTTATGAATGCCACTGAATAATGATCAATTAATTCATTTTAACTGATGTTATGAAATGAGTAGAAAAAAAATCTAGAAACCTGATTGGTTCAGAACCTCGGATGAAGTTGAGTCACCTGTCCTGACATTTTACCTACAGAATCTATGCTATGCCACAACTTTAAATGCATAAATCTAACATTGCTTCCACTGCATCACATGCTGGCAAAATAGCGATGGCCCATCTCCCCTGTACCTTACATTTGCAAGATCCATGAATCAGTTTCTTAGCTCCTGTACTGCTTCTGTGGCTCCACATTTTGAAAACAACAGCTACACACTACTGATAGCCACTGCTATCCTCAGCTCCACTACCACTGATCCTTAGCAACAAGCTGAACAGGTTACACATTAAAAACAAACAAACACGACTCCAAAAACAACTGCCGCTCCTCACAGCTCCCCAAATGTAACACCATTGTTTTTTGAATAAACTGAATAATTTGAATGTGGTTCCATGTAAGCCATGCCGATCATCCCTATGCCATACTCTACTCTTACTGTTCACTGTGGTTTTACGTGGTTTTTCAAATGCTCACTGCTCCTCAAGGTTACTGAAGGTGGCTCTAACAAATGCATGCCACTCCTAACAACTACTGAATGTGGCTCTAACAACTCAATAAGTTATCAATCACAGCACATCTTAAGGGACCTAGATAGGCTTCTTAACCATCAGGACTGGACAGTCAGGATGAGAGAGGGGCAATGGAGAATACAATAGCTCCTTACATACAGCATTGTTGTCATCTATTGACTAAATAGCAACACTGTAATGCAATGATTCAGTCACTAGGACTACTTTTTTTCTTTTTCTTATTTTTTTACTAATTTTAATCATTTAAATTGAAAATATTTCTTTACCGATCCTACTGGACCTATTTCATAATCACAATAAGACTTGACTGGGTGTGCATTGTGTTGGGATAATGGCACTTCCTGGGTGGTGGAAGCACTCAGCCTTCAGCCATGTGCTTTATCCCACTACAGGCATGCTGTTATCCCAGTGCAACCCACACCCTGTCCTGCCTCATTGCTTAATTAAAGTTGTATGACTTTATTGTTGGGATTCTCTATTTGCAAAATGTTGGGAGCTGATCACCAAATGAAAAAAACTAGACTAGAGTGCAGAGCCCAACAAATATATGTTTCCTTGTTCAGTTTCATACTTTCTTGTTAATTTCTGTTTGCACTCTAAGTTACAAGGTAATTTTTTATTGGCTGAGGGGTACCACACAGAAACACAACAAAGCAGTAAGTTCTGTAAGAAACTAGATAGAGAGAGAGAGAGAGAGAGAAAACCAGGAAGAAGTGATGGGAAACTGATTATACTGTATGAGGCTGCTTGGGTGCTCCTCTGCTCTGCTCTGAGGGCCCAGTACTGCTTCACAGTTAGCATTGTTACTGTAAGGATGGTCCTGATGCCTATTTCTCAGTTGAATCTCCCACAGCTGTTCCAATTAATGATGACAGACAAAGGAAGTTCTGGGATGCAGCATTAGCATCTTTTGTTGACATTATGGTGGGTGGTGGGGCCACTGTTTTGTCTGACACAGGGGGGAATATTTTTTTAAAGAACAAATTGATGTAGTGGTGATCTGTTAAAGTGCACATCAGGAACAGCCACAAACATTAGGTTTGCAACTCCCTAGATGAGTGCACTCCTATAAAGCCCTGCACTTAGTATCTCCTCATCCCTCAGGCTACACCCACAATCATAGAAATCCTTGCGTGTCACAACCAAACCAACCCCCTGTGAAGGTTGCGCAGTAACAAACTGGAAATATTACACATCTGAGCAGATAAATCTTAGTTTGGGACAGCTAAATTGAAAAACTGCTTAACACTCCATGTAGGGTACATGGGCAGACTGTACAGACTCTAAGGGCCCGATCCTCAAAGCGGTCGATGATAAACATGACTCACACACATCTTGGCCACGTACCTCCTTGTCCAGATGTCAGTCTGCACCACACAGTATCCACAGCCCTTGCTCAACACTCTAAGTGTCTGTGGAGCTTTGCGCAAGGGCAGCATGGGTGTGGACCTGTGCCAGACAATGCGCATCCACTTGGATACCTGAGTTGCCTTGTCAGTGGATCCCATTATTCATGGAGCTGGGAATCATGGGATATGGCTGCCCTTCAAGCACTGTCATATCCCTGTAGGGGTGCACTAACACATGCTATTGGGAATACACTCTTCAGGACAATCCTACAGCCCTCCAGGTCAGCTCAGAGGGCTGGGGTGGGGGCAAGAAGTGATAGGCCCCTCAGGGCTCAGGAGTGGGATTCTGGGCTCCTTAGTGCACCACAGCAGGTGTGCAGAAAGCTGGTGGCCATTACGGCACCCTTCTGGCAAGCATTGCAGTGCTGGTCCCTGCTCATCCCCAACAGCATGCGAATCGTGCTGTGGGTTATATGACTGAATGGCACTGCCCCGACCTGGTTACTTATATAGCTGTGCATAAGATATCGAATAGATAAGGTTTACTCAACAGCCGTACATGGCACATACTGCCCTGCAGGTGCACATCCTGCATGAACGGGATACTCCTTGACTTTTTTCAGCCTTCCCCATATATTCTGTGTTTCTATGAAACAGATTCAAAGTTTTAATAAGAGTTCCAGTCAAATTTTAATTCTGATTACTTTGTGTTATTGTAGCCCATCTACTCAAATGGGAGTGCAGGCCATTAACTTATGGACTGTCTGCCTCTCAGGAAGAAATCCTTTTTGTTTCTCTAAAAGGGTTATTCTCACCGATTTTTTTTTTGCTGACTTTCTTTATGCTCCTTTCATCCCCCAGCCAGGGCATTCTTCAGCCTCTGACAGTGCTGCTTCCCGTTTACCTGAAGTCCAACTACCTGACTGCCTGGCACTCCAGGTCACCCACAACACATCAAGGCAATGTCCTCTTGGCTTACCCATGGGACATTTTCAATCACAAAGTGCAGTGTGCATATTTATGGAACATATACAAAGGAGAGAAAGAAAGTGCCTCAGCTGGGACTTGAACCCAGGCTGCCCAGAAATGTAATTATCTATGAAGCACCAGGTTGTGCATTGGAGAAAAAGTAATGTGCTCAGGGACAGCCCAGGCTCCAATTGCTTTGGTGGCACAGCTGGTAGCACACCATGAACAGTATTCCAGGTGGCCTGGATTCAAGCCCTTCCCAGCTGCGGTACTTACTTTTTTCTCTCCTCTGTTTGTATGTGTTCCATAAATATGCACACTGCACTTTGTGATTGAAAATGTAATTATCTGTGTAGCACCAGGTTGTGCATTGAAGAAAGAGCAATGTGCTCCTGGACAGCCCAGTTTTCAGTTGTCTTGGTGGCGCAGCTGGTAGCGCAACTGGAATGGTATTCCAGGTGGCCTGGGTTCAAGTCCCAGCTGAGGCACTTCTTTCCCTCCTTTGTTTGTATATGTTACCCATGGGACAAGCTTGTCTCCAACTCCATGGCAGACTCCCCATGTGATCTGGCCACTCTTGGCAGAGGTGAAGCCTGGAGGAAGTAAGTAGGGTTCAGTATGGATATGGGGAGGTTTGTGGTGCATCATCACCCTCAGCTTGCAGTGGCTTCCTCTTCTTTTGTTGCCCCCTGAAGGAACATAAGAATGGTGTCAGCAGATGGGGACCACTTGATCCATCTAGTGTGCCCAAGGTGGCTACCCCCTCGCTTTTAATTGCTCCAGCCAAGCTGTCCACACTGTCTGTCCCACGCTAGCTTAAATTCTCTTACTGTTTTCTCTGCCACCACCTCTGCTGGCAGGCTGTTCCATGGCTCTATCACCCTCTCTGTGAAGAAGTACTTTCTATAGTTGCTCCTGAACTTGCCTCCCACCAGATGCAAGTAGTGCCCCCTTGTCCGAGTTCCCTTGTTTTCTTGGAAGAGGTTTTCCATCTTTTTTATTCCCTTGATGCATTTGAATGTTTCTATCATGTCACCTCTGTTTCTTCTCTGTTCTAGTGAGTACAACTTCAGTTCCTTGAGCCTAGTTTCATATGTCTCATGGTGCAGCCCCTGCACCATTTTAGTGGCTCTTCTCTGCACCATCTCTAATCTGTCTTTGTCCTTTTTCAGGCGTAGCCTCCAGAACTAGACACAGTACTTCAGGTGTGGCCTTACCAAGGATCTGTACAGTGGCATGATCATCTCTTGCTTTCTGTTTGTAATGCCCCTACCTATATATCCTAGGATGCCACTTGCTCACCGTGTCATTTTTTTTCACTCTTTTGTGACTTTTAAGCCATTGGTGATGAACACACTCAGGTCCCTTTCCATCTATGTTACCTCCAATTAGTGCCCATCCAGTGTGTACTTTACTTCTGGGTTTCACTTTAGTAGGTGCATGAGCTTGCATTTCTTGGTGTTACACTATAACTACCACAGTTTTGACCACTCCTTTAGTTTCCTGAAGTCGGTCACCATGCCTGTGGCCCTCTCCTGTGTGTCCACCCTTTTGCTGAGCTTTGTATCATCTGCAAACAGGCATACTTTCCCCTTCCAATTCCTCTGCAATATCACAGATGAATATGTTGAAGAGTACTGGACTCAGCACTGACCCCTGTGGCATGCCACTGGTCACCTCCCCTTCCTGTGACACAGCTCCATTTACCAAGACTCTCTGTTTTATATTCCATAGCCAATTCCTAACCCAGTTGACTATCTCGTGCCCTAACCCTGTGTGCTCCAGCTTATTTCCCAGCCTCTTGTGGGGGACGGTGTCAAAGGCTTTAATGAAATGCCTTTGAAAAGGGGACCAGCAGCTGCAGGTATACAGTGATATCATAATGCAATTATTCGTGCTTCCACACATGGTACACTGGCATCTGCCATTCCTCCACTCAAAATATTGTGATTCCAGGTCCCTTCTCCTCCAGTCACTGCCAGGGGTCGGGCATTTGCCAGATGCTGCAGCCAGTCCAGCAGATGCTTACTCCTCCTCCTCCTTCTTCTAGCCAGCCTTCTGATAACCACATTTCAGGAAAGAGCCTGGGTCATCAGTGTTGCAAGCAGAAGCACTACTACTGTACTAGCACATATCAAACTCAGGTTAAAAAGAAGCCACGCTATGCAAAAGCAATGCTAATTATCTGAAATAACTATTTACAGTAGGATGAAAATGGTAAAAAATGGTGAGAGGTAGTGGTACATACCATCATTCACTCTAAAAGTAAACGAAAGTTCTGATAGCAGCCAAAAAGGTACAACATGACCCTAAATACACACCTGAATGCATCTAAAACACTATAGCTTCTGACAATCTAAGCAGCCCCAGACCTTGGGACTATTGGTTTGGTTTTTCCTCTGAAAAAAAACATGACTTTTACCAGATATTGTCCCCCCCCCCCACACACACATATTTTAAAATAAATACCCCTTATATTTAGTAAATGTTTTCTTTTTTTTTTACTTACTCGAAGTTTATTGATTTTATACAAACAGAAAAAGGCAGTACAGTACATACAGAATAATGCATATACAGGTGTTAGTTATAATACAATGCAGTCATACAAACATTAGTGGTCTAAATAATATATAATCATGCTACTGTTCCTGTTTGTCTGTTCATCTCAACTGAAGCACATTTGTCACGTGTGTACCCAGCTTTCTTGCATGTCCTAGACCTTCTATGGTCTTATACCCTCTTTTTCTGTGATAGTTTTCTACCATATGTAACTAGCAGCTGCTGGTCCCCTTTTCAAAGTCATTCATTAATACACTGAACAACAGTGGCTTTTCCCTGAGGCCTATCAAAGATTCCTGAGAGACACCGACTGTCACTCTACTTCATTCTGAGTTGTACCCATAACTGTCAGTCACTAACTGAGTCTGTTGCAACCTAGCTCGGACCTAATTTGGGTTCTTTTTCAGTTTTCATAGAATGCAGATTAATCAACCATGCCCTTTCCAGGCTGTGTTAAAAATAAAATAACTCTACTGTATGCACATCAAGTTCAGGACTACTAATACTGTTGGAAGACAATGATAGCAACTCAAACAGATCAGTACCGTACAAGCCACAATCATTTCTGATCTGGACAGTCCCAGTTTCTGCTACAAATGTATTCAGGAATGGGTTTACAATCAAGTTTTCTTTAAATGGCTCCCCACTAAAGCAGGGAGTCGGCAAGTGAATGACATTCCATGTCCAACCTTCTCGCCTCAGAAAATTACACAGCTGCTTGCCGCAGGGCGTACCTGTTGTGTAGTCAAGCAGACATGAGACTATTATATGTCTCTTAAAGGCATAACCATACCCACTTCTCTCTAAGAACATGCAGACAGAATACTCCACGGGAAGCCAGTAATGGACTTTACTAGCCTGAAAAACGTAATATTATAAGAAAACAGATTGGTCACATTCTGAGCAGGGTACTTTCATGAAAAAGCGCAACATATGACTATTTATTGATTTACAGCACTCTTGACATAAAAAAGCCTATGGAAAATCCACAGAAAATAAGTATGATGTCAATAAATATATTTATCAATGTCATTATTATGTTAGTTATTTAAGATTTGCTTACTGTGACAGGCACATTCGGCCAGATGGAGCCTGTTTCCAGGTGCGACCTATGAGAGGGGTTACAATAGGGAATGATACAGCAGTAATAAATACAACAGACAGAGGTCCTGAAACAATAAGTCACAAGGTACACGTGAGAAATTCTGGAAATATAAAAACAAAGCAAAGAGTGTGTAGAATACCTAAGATAGTGGGGTATCATGGATGAGAGCTGGTTGAATGTGCAGCCTATAAAAGGAAAGATGCTTGGAACAAAACTGTGAGAGTGTAAGAAATGACTACTCGCTGTAGTAATGATGTTTCATCTAGAGGGTTTACTAGTGATTTATACAATCTGCAGTGATCTCAGCCTAGTGTTGCTGCTCCAGATACAGAACTTATAATTATGTTTAAGTTCAAACTCTACCCTGTGGTCATGGTCCCTCAAGTGTTTTAACTGCAGATATATAGTGTAGCTGAAAACCAGAAGACAGCTGCAGCCATCTATCTAACCTATGCAAAGGCAAGGCAACACAGTTTTATTTGTAGGGTGCTCATTCCCGGAGGCTCTGAACACCTTAACAATATTCAATACAAAAGAAAAACACATTAAAATACAATAAAAATTCCCATAAATGAACAATATAATAATAAGTCAACAACTTTGGAAGCTTCAGTTTGCCAATAAGTAGACTGGACAAGACTGATAGAATTCAGCAGTCTGCAAAGGCCAGACTGAAAAGTTGGGCCTTCAGCACTCGCTTGAACACCTTGATTGAGGGAGCCTCCTGGACAGCAGGTGGAAGTGAGTTCCACAGGGTTGGCCCAGAGACACCAAAAGCATGGTTTCCCAAGGTCCTGAGCCGAACCCTGGGAACGTCCAGGAGGCTTCTTGAAGAGGAGCAGAGGGAGTGAGCAGAGGTAACCGGTGACAGGAGCTCTGACAGGTAATCAGGACCCAGTCTGTATAGGGCCTTAAAGGTGAGAAGACCCACCTTGAAAATGACTCACCACCTGACCAGCAGGCAGTGCAGGGCACGCAGGTCCGGGGTTAAATGACAGGACCTTGAAAGGCCTGTCAGCAACCTGGCTACTGTGTTCTGCACCAGCTGCAGTCTGCAACAGGTCCCTCCCATGATCTCGGAATACAGAGAGTTGCAGTAGTCAAGCCTAGAGGTAACAAAGGCATGCACTAGTGTCGACAGTTCCTCAGGCGGAACGAGGGGCTTAATCCTGGCAATGTTCCGTAAGTGGTAAAAAACACTTTTGACCACAGATGACACTTGATCTTCAAAGGTCAATCTGCTATCCAGGATTGCACCAAGATTTCGCACCCTTGAGGATGCCACCAATGGAGGAGACCCCAGGACAAGGCCTGTGCCTGCTCCCAGCAGCAATCCATCATGTCCATGACCAGGCTCAATCACCAGTACCTCCGTCTTGGCTGGGTTTAGTCTCAGCCAGCTGGAAGTCATCCAGTCATTGATTTTAGCAGCACAGTTGTTAAGCATGTCAGCAGCTCCGGATGTTCAGGAGCAAAAGATAAATACAGCTGGGTATCATCTGCATAGCAGTGAAACTCCATGCTGTATTGTCTAATGATCTCACCCAGGGGCAGCATATACACCGCGAACAGCATCGGTGACAAGATCGAGCCCTGTGGTACTCCACAGAAAGGAGGCATTGGAGAGGAGGAGAAATTCCCCATCACCACCCGCTGCACCCTGTCCAACAGATAGGACTCAAACCACTTGATGACAGTACTGGCAAGTCCACAAAACTCACAAAGCCGATCAAGAAGCACAACATGGTCCACGGTGTCAAATGCTGAAGAGAGAGATCGAGGAGCACAAGAACTTCCCTATCTCCTCTATCTCTAGCCCTGAGCAGATCATTATGCACCCTCACTAGAGCTGTTTCTGTGCTATATCTGGCTCAAAAACCCAACTGAAATAGCTCATAGATGTCAGAGGATACCAGGCAATCCTCAAGCTGCTGTGCTACTAATTTCTCTGCAATCTTGCTCAAAAAAGGTAGGTTGGAGATATGATGGTAATTCACCAGGACATTAGGGTCAAGGGAAGATTTTTTGAGGAAGGGCCTCACCAGCACGTCTTTCAGAGCCACTGGGAAAACACCCTCTGCCATCGAGCACCTGGCAATCCCAGCGAACACCGGGCCTACAGCCTCGACTCATCCCATTAAGAAAATCGTTAGGGCCAGGTCCATTTCACAAGATATATGCTTCAGCTCTAAGATCACCTTAGTCACTTCTGCCACCCCAGTGGCCTAAACTCCTCCCAGACAGACAAAGTGCCTCTGAACCTCTCAGTCCAGCCACTGCGAGGTAGAGGTGTGTGAAAAAAAACTTCCGCTGACAGAATTTCCACAAAAGCTGGATTTTCGCTTCCTCAAAAGGGTGGAAATCAAATGAGCAACTTTTGTGGAAATTCTGACTTGGAATGGCAGAATAAATCTATAAATTGTGGATTATTCTATTAAACTGTGGAGAAAAACATCCGCAGAACTGGTTACTGAACTACGGAATAATTACATGAATTGTGGAATAATTCATCAAACTGCAGAAAAGAAATTCCTCAGAACTGTTATTCTACAGTTCATGTGTATTTTACCGCAGTTCAGCCAAAATATTTTGCGGAAAATGGCGAAAATCCACCAAACACATTTGGAAGATTCTGATTGCCCCAATGGCGGAAATTTGGAAAATTCTGCAAAATTTACGAATTTTTGTGGAAATTCCACGAAAGTGGAATTCACAGCTTTCTCCAACCCCTACTGCTAGGCGATTGCCTCACTGGTGGAATCCCTGGCTGGATAGCTGACACCCTGTCAGAGAAAAACAGAGCAAACTCTTCACATAAAGTGGATGAAAAGGCTTTCTTCGGCTGCAGACAGACAGAATGAAGAAGTCTGTCCACAGTTCAAAAAAAGCTGAGATGGTCTGTTTTTCCTCATAGCTATTTTCCTGGACAAGAATTCTGCCTTCTTTTGGGAAACTGCCCCTTGGTACTCAACACAGTGAGCACGCAGGGCCAGTCTGTCAGCCTCCAGCTGGGTCTTCTGCCAACAACGCTCCAACCTCCAACCCCTGATCTTCATCACCTTGAGATCCCCATCAAACCAGGGGGATCTCAGTTGAGAGGATCTGGGTCACATATGAACTGGTGCAAAGGCATCCAGACCTTCAGAGACCACCCTGTTATAGGTGGCCACTGCCTCTCCAGCACCAATCGCACATGCCGCATCAACCCTAGATATGTCAGCCAAAGCCAGCAGTCCCTCCAGGTGCAAGCCCCTTAAAGGGCAGTAGCTGACCATCTCCACAGGGGAGGTACTTTCGGGGGGGCCCCAAATGTGAACTCCATGGTACAGTGATCAGACCAGGAGACCCGATCAATCCTGAGGTTATCAATCTCAAGACCCAGCTAGAACACCAGATCTAGTGTGTGGCCATGCTGGTGGGTAGCAGAAGCAACAGCCTGTGACAAGCCCAGTGATGACATCAACTGAAGGAGGTTGTAACTGAAATGTGAGGATTTGTCATCGATCCAGGCATTGAAATTCCCCAAGATTAAACACCTGGGGGACTCCAATACCTGGATGATGACGAAGTCTGCTACCTCCTACAGAAATTCTCCCCCCACCCTGGGAGGCCGGTAAATGAGGAGAATCCTGCAACCTGCACCTGTACCCCCACACACAGCGACGCACTCAAAAGATCCGGTATTGCCAGTTAGGTGCACCGAGAAGCCCAAACTGGATCAAAATACAATGGCCACTCTCCCACTCCTGTGATCCTTCTTCAGGCAGTGCACAATGGTATACCCAATGGAGATGGCAGCCTCTAAAATTGGGCCCTCATTGTCACCCAGCCAGGCCTCCATAATGTAAGCCTAGTCAACAGAAGAAATCAAGTCTGCAAAAACAGCGGTCTTGTTCCTAATCAACCTGGCATTGCATAGCACTGCCCGAAGAGGATTAGAGGATCTGGCCAGTCCTCTAGCTACCTGCCCACTCGGTCCGTTGGGAACCCTGGGTACAGAGACCAAACACATCTGGCATCTCCCTAGGCTCCATTTAAACCGAGGGCTTCTCGTGCACTGGACAGCCTCAATGCTGCCCATCACCCCCTCCTCAGCTGCCCTCGGCCATCGACAAATGACTTGCCTCCTTATAATCCTGACCTTCTTGCAGTACCTAGCTACGGTGTCAGAAATAGGAAGATCGGTGAAGGAGCTTGGGTCACAAAGTTGAGTGGCAGCATACGTAATCAGAGCTGTGCTGTGGCTCCCACAGATCTCAGCCTGGTGAGTCCAGATCAACAGGGGAAACCCTATTTAGCACTAGATTGTTAAGTGCAAGACAACCAAATACAAATCCCTAATTAACTTAATATCTAAAGTTAAAATAAAATCTTATATAACAATACCAACTAATGACAATTTAACAAAGTCAGACAAAATTATAATGAATAACAATCCTAACTTCTCACTCACACATTAATCATTCAATAAATACAAAAACTTCTCTACACAAATACTCATCAGTCACACACTATCTAACCCAAAATTGTCCCCCAAACCTCCCCCCACCCGAAAGATACCAGCAATTATTGCAGCCCAGGAGAGGAATGAGTGCTAACTAAAGATATAATACCCCTTCCAAGGGGAAAGTCCAAAAATTGCAACAGAACAAAGAAAAAATGAAAGTTCAGTGGAAATAAAGGCTTCCTAAGAAACCAGGTCTTTTTCAATTCCCGAAACAGCTTGCTTTCACCAAGATGTTTGATAGTCACAGAACTTTTAGGGATTATATCCACTGAGGCAAAGTTTTAAAGGAGAAAACTCTCTCCCGGGAGGGACAGGCTTAAGATGATACAGGCCAACCTCAACAAAACTCTCACTTCTGCTGGGGTAATAAAGTGAGAGCAATAATGGAACAAACTCACTGGCTTCTTCATCCAACTTCACCCC
Organism: Neoceratodus forsteri; assembly: GCA_016271365.2. Taxonomy (NCBI): domain Eukaryota; kingdom Metazoa; phylum Chordata; order Ceratodontiformes; family Ceratodontidae; genus Neoceratodus; species Neoceratodus forsteri. The sequence goes on from CM028135.1 coordinate 764,351,816, forward strand.
TCTGCATTACTCTCACTAGAGCAGAGAACAGATTTGACAGATCTTCTTTGGACTTGGGAACTTCTCCCACCGATAAAAGTCCACAGAGGTTATATCCACCACCAAAGTGGCATCTGGGTTTAACAAGACGGGGCCCATGTTGCCACACCACAGGCTCCCTCTATACAGCAGTCCCCAAAACAAGTTCTAGGAATGCCAGTAGATCAAAAGCTGAAGATCCTCCAGCACCCCAGACAAAACCGAGCTCATTAAACTTCACCACTACGGCAACGGAAGATAAAATTCAACCGGCAAGTTCAAAACAGTTCCACATTCCTACAGCACACTAGTCCCTGCAGACGCCGTTCTCCGCACACTGGTGGTTCCCTCCACACTTCTCCAAATGTCTTCCCCTCCCAGGAGTTTCTCACTTCGCATGGAATTTGTTAGCACTCAGACCTGTCTAGAGAACAAAAAAGCTGGCTCCTAAAATAACTCACTTGCCCTGCCCTTACTATAGCTAAAAATCCCTAACTCGCTACTAAACTGAAATGATAGCAAAAACTTTAACTTTTGGACACTGGGCAAAAAAGCCACGGATGTCAAACGCTACCAAATTAAAACTCTCCTGCAATACAAAATAAATAAAAAGAGGAGGACAGAGGATTTCAGCTCTTTTCAGAGCTCTTGCAGACAACAGCTCAGCAATGCTGCCATCTTGCTCCTCATCAAAGTATTCTTACCTAATACATATGTAAATAAAAATGCAAAAAACACACATGAAAATTGTGAAAACTGCAAAGTTTGCACTAATGAAACGCTCAAGCGCTAAACAATTCTGATTTATTTTGAAGAACTCTTTTATACTATGGTTCTGGAAGGGGATGTACAGAAGGGTTTGTATGAATCACTAGTAGTAAACCCTCTATAAGAGGCATCATTACTATGGTCAGAATTCTTTTCTTCTAGCAATGAGAGTTTACTAGTTATGTTATGTTATGTTACATCTATAGACTCCAAGCAGTACCTTGGGAGGCAGGGTTTAGAACTCATTTAAGAAAAAGCCTCTGAAGCAGTGAAGCACTAAATGTGGCATTCCTTCTAGTCATGATGTCCAGGCAGCAATGAGAAGTAAAGGTGTGTGATGTGGACCAGGTAGCTGCTTTGCAAACCTCCTGAATGGGGGTCTACCCCTTAAAGCTGCCACAGTGGTATATGTACAGTAGCTCTACTGGAATGTGAATGCAGGCTTCTGAGTGGCTGCTTGCCTGCCTTTCTATAGCGAAACTGCATGCAATGCAGTGTTCAGAGCTCCATCAGTAGGCTCAGTTCTCAGGGGAGATATTAGCCAGTCATCTAAATAGGGGTAGCACAATTATCCTCCACCTGTACACGTGTGCTGCCAAAAATAACAGGCATTTTGTGAAAACTCTTGGTGCAGAGGTCAGGCCGAATGGCATTGTTGTAAATAGGTGCTGTGCAAGGTCTACCCTGAACCTCAGCTATTGTGTGTGCCTTACTCTTATATGAAAGCAGGCATCTTTCAGAACCAGGGACCCTAGTCAGTCTGCTTGTTGTAGCGATGGAATCACTCATTGTTGTGTTACCATTCTGAACTTTTCCTTTTTCAGGAGGTGCCTGTTCAGGGACCTCATGTACAGAATGGAGAGCCTTTCCCCACTTTTCTTGAGAGTGAGGAAGTATCTGGAAATAATCCACTTTCTCAGCAGGGAAACAGGGACTCTTCCATTGCCTTTAATTGCAGCAGCTTTTTCACCTTCAGTTCCAATAGGGCTTTCTACGCTGCAGTTTGAGCAGGAAAGACTGGTTTGGCTGAACTTTGGAAATTTTACAAATTAAACGATTATGCCCTGCCCTTCTACCTCTAGCACCAACTTGTTTATAATGTTCTCCCATTTCTAGAAATACAGTAATAAGATATGTGATCTTCTACTGACAGTCTGTGGTGAAACTGTCAGGGGTTGGGATCTGAGGCAGATTTTCACTTTGCTCCTCTTCTGCCCCCTGCCACTTCCTGTGTCCTTCTGAATAGGGTATTCATGGTATACATAGGATCTGCTGTAATAAACCCTTTCTGTATCTCCTCTTCTATAAGGCTTGTAAGAGGAGGAGGTCCTTTCCTTTTCTTTCCAGTTAAAAGTAAGATATTTGTCTTTGGAGCAGGAAAGCTGCCAAATCAGCACTGGAAAATTAGAAAGACCCTGCTGAAAACTGTCAGGGCATTCACAGACTTGGGGCTCGTGTTTGATTCTAAACCTTCATGGAAATTACACACTGAAAATACTTCAATAAAGATGCACCAGACATCGATGGGATTATCTACATTTAATAGTCAATATGAGGGTAACTTGATTCTATCTGCAATACAATCGACTAGTGCCATGCTATCATCCAAAGCTTTGTATGCATCTGAAATATGGGTTGTGACTTCAGCCAAACCATTGGAGTGCAGAATTTCAAAATGCTGGAAGTTAATACTGGATCTCCCTGTGAGAATCCCAGCTTATGCAGTAAGAGCAGAATTAGGTTAATGTAATGCATCAGCCATCCAAGATTGTGTAAGGAAAGGGAGGATAGCGGACGGGGGGATGAAGTGATGCTACATCTTGGTACTAATAGTCTGGTAAACTGGGCTGTGGACACAGTGAAGCGGGACTTCCAGAGGCTGGGAGACAGACTGAAAAAGCACTCAGCTTCCTTTGCCTTTTCTGAGGTCTTTCCTGTCTGGGGTGGGGAAAAGGGAAAGGATAGAGTAAGGAAGACAGATTGTAGAGTTGAATGGACAATTGAAGGGGTGGTACCAGGAACAGGGGTACCACTTCACAGGAGACTAGAAGTGCTTCTGGGACAGAAAGCTCTTCAAAAGTGATGTCCTTCACCTGACAAGACAGGGGACTAGTGCATTATGGTAGAAGTTTTATGTCTACATTGGCAGACAGTTAAACTAGCTGTAGGAAAGGCTGGGGAAGGGGATTCCTCTGTTGAAGAAGGTGCAGTGGGGAACCTAGATAGAACTCCCCCACTCATGGGGGCAAGGTGTACAGGGAATAATAAAAGGGAGGAACAAGACAAGGGGACATGGCAGGGTAGACACGATAGACATGAAAAGAATGGGAAAGACAAAACACCAAGTATATTAGAGAATGGAAATGGGGAGGGCAAGCGAGAACCAATAGAGTTTAGGGTGCACATTGGAGGGTGTTCTGTATAAATGCCAGAAGTTAGTGAGCTCCAGGCTTTGGTTGCACAATCTGGGCCAAATCTAGTTGCCATTACAGAAATATGGGCCAGTGTGAACAACAACTGGGACATAGCAGTCCCAGACTATACCTTATATAGGCATGATAGAGGGATGGGTAGAGTTGTCAGGTGTAGCGAATCTACATTAGTGAAGGGACTGAGGCAGTAGGGGATTCTACCATTGGGAGTGTAGGGGGAGGCAGAATCACTGTGGGTTCAGCTCATGGAGTCATCTGGCAGAAAGACTTGCACAGGAGTGATTTGCAGGCCACAGGCCAGAGAAAAGGGAAAGATAGGGAACTGGGTGCCTTAATAGGGAGGGGACAGCAAAAGGGGAAGGTTATAATCATGAATGATCTTAACCTGACATCCCAGTGGCAAGAAGCACCAGAAGCCAGGTCCTGCTTGATATTTTGCAGAACTGCATGTCTGTACAGCAGGTCAGGGATCTCACTAGACAATCAATTATTCTAGACATGGTACTTGCCAACCCAGAAAGAGCAGGCAGAGTACAGGTCAGGGAACTACTGGGGTCCAGCATTCACAATACTATATGATTAGAGGTGGCCCTGAGCACCAGTAAGCCCTTGTCTCAGACTGAAGTGCTAGACTTATGGAGGGCACATTTCAACCAAACTGAGGGAAATTGTGCTGGGCATGTTGGCTGGGGTAAACAGCATCAAGGGAGTGGAAGAATGATGGTGGGATATAAAAGTAGCCATTCTTGAAGAGTATCCCGTCGAGAGCACACAGGGAGAGAGAGAGATGCTCGGTCGAAAACTGCGTGGTCAAAATGGCATGCATGGGGTCAGAGTTTGTTTATTTAATTTAGCATGGTTTTCTCATTCAGGGAACAGTTGAAAACTACAGTTTTCTCATTCCAGGAACCACTTTGAAATTTGGAAAAAAAAAAATTATTTCAATAAAAAACAATAAAAACGTATTAAACTAAACAAGGGTATCAAACTACTAAATAATTTTATGAAACAAACAAATAGTTATTTTTTAATAAAACATAGCCGCAAAGACTGGAACAGGACTCTGGGGGCATCAGAACTCTTTGAAGGAGAAATAAAGCTGCCGTTAGAACACTAGGGGGAGTGTGACCACAGTGCAGCGTGAACTTAAACACTGATTTTGAAAGCGCTGTCTCTGGGGCAAAAACTCAGGGCTAAGATTACTGGAGACTGTATGAACCACTACCACTACTAAACTCTTGTAGCTAGAAAAATAAATTACAACAAAGTACACTGAATTTTAAGCTATGCAATAAGGTACATGGTGGTGAAACTGGTAAGGGAAGGGGGGGGACATGGGATTTTGTAATGCTGAAGAGAAGATTAAGATGCCTGTCTGCAGTTGCCTGGTTTGGAGATGTATTCTAGTAAGGGTGGTTCAAGAGAGTGCAGGAAATATGAGTCAGATAGGGAGAGGGAGGTTCTGCCACAGTGTTGGAAGGCAGACAGAAAAAGCAGGTATGGCTTGCTACAAATTTATACTGAGCAACATGAAAAGAATGAGTGTCAGATGATCAGAGGGAGTAGTAGGCTGGGATGGCAGGGGTAAGGAGAGAGGAGAGGTACTATATGCGGGAACAGTGGCAAGTCGGTATTAGGCCAAGAAGGAGGAGGAGCAGTTTGAGATATGCCAGACCTCTATAGAGGGGAGAAAGATTTGCATAGAGAGATACAAGGAGTGCTCCAAATCCACCCAGCTGTGACAACTGGTAGAAGCAGACCCCACTGAACATTAGATATTGTATCTGAGATGGTCTAGTCAGGGTAAATAAATTATAAAAAAACAAAATATGTGCTTATATCTAAAGCTCTATTGTCAAAGACCCTCCTTTAAAATGTGCAATCTGAATACCTACAGTATGGAGGCTCCTTGTGTAAATATTCTTACTACAATAACCCCACCACAAGAGTAGGAGGGAAATGAATTGCTTTATGATGTCACATTCTTTATCCTCCCCCCACTCCAACGAGGCATCCAGAGTAATCACATAGAAGGTCTGAAAGCTTGAAAGGAAGTGAATTTTTTTGTATTAGATATACATTGATACAAACACCTGCTGATTTCTGGTGTAGTTTGTGGGGACATATATATCAGGCTAATGGTCTGTTCACAGATAAACATTTTCCAAGCAGTGGTTTGATCCTCTTTCATTCTTCTCCTGGAAGAAAGTAACCCTACTATCTTCTGCTAATGTAAGAGATAACCTTCTCTTTTCACCAGCATATATTTTATACTGACCACTGTCATAACTATAACATCAAGTCCGCCTCCTGGTCACTGTCCAGCCCTACAGTATCATCACACACATAGAGGGCCTGCAGATTCAGACCAGCCTACATTGTACAGTACTACTTCATCACTGCAAACTAGAACTGCAGGATTAAAACCCACCAACTGAACACTGTTCAATAGAACAGCATTATTATAAACGTACAAGGGAACCTTGGCTTCAAACTCACCAACTGGGCACTGTCCAGTACAGCAGAATCACTGCAAACATAAAAAGGAACAAGGGCTTTATACCTGCCTACAGGGCACTGTCCAGTACAACAGTGCTGTTGTACAGTTGAAGAAGGGCTTAGTTCAAACCCACCTAAAGGGCACTGCTCAATACAACAGCATCATTACAAACTTATAGTGGTATGAGGGCTTCAAACCCACCTACTGGGCACTGTCTAGAACATTATCATTACAAACATATAGAGGAACAAGGGTTTTTTACCAACCTACTATGCACTGCCAGTACAACAGCATTATTACTAATGTACAGAGGAACAGGGGCGTTATAACCACCTACTGTGCACTATCCAGTACAACAGCACCATTACATACATACAGAGGAACAACAGCTTTACACCTACCTACTGAACACTGTCCAGTACAACAGCACCATTACATACATACAGAGGAACAACGACTTTACACCCACCTACTGAACACTGTCCAGTACAACAGCATCATCACAAACATACAAGGAAACAATGGCTTTATTCCCACCTACCAGGCACTGTTTAGTAGAATAGCTTATTGCAAACATACTTGAGAACAAAGGCTTCAAACACACCTACTGGGCATTGTCCAGTACAACAGAATCATTATAAATATACAGTGGAACGAGAGTTTTAAACCCATCTACTGAGCACTGCCCAGTACAACAGCATAAAACAAAAACATTAAGAGGAACAAAGGATTTATACCCGCCTACTGAGCACCGTCCAGTAAGACAGCATCATTACACACATGCATGGGGCCAAGGGATTCAAACCAACCTACGGGGAACTGTCCTAAAAAATGTTATGTGTAGTGCAGTTTTTCCCCTTAAAGGCTAAGCTGAATACCAATACAGTTTAACAACTTTCCCAAGGGCTGAACGTTATAAATTCTACAGTTACCATCAGAAACCAGGTCAGTCATTGCAATCTTATTTGGCTGAGATCAAATACTTAGCTCTCATGTGTGAGTGGAGCAGGGGGCATCTTGAATCTAATTTAGCTGATAAGTTTGTTATGGGGTTGACTAAAATAATGAACATTGTATTAAGCAACTACTTTTTGTAAGTGTCAAGAAGTCTGCGGATGAACTTTTACAGATGGCACTAATGTTATGAGGCTGCAGAACATGAAGCACATGCTAAGATGAACACTAAAAATGAGGTACAAGTAACTGCAGTAAATCCCAAATTGAAACAGCTCAAACCTAAGTCTAAACTACTGTTTTCAAAGAAAAATGCAACCACTTCACCAAAACTGCATGGCCAATGCAAATGTGCATCATGTGGGTCTTCAGAGCATAGCAGGGACCAGTGCAAATTCAGAGAAGTTCAGTGTCATGCCCATAAATGTCAGGGACATATTGCTAAAGTTTGCAGAAGCAGGAGAACTGCAGTGATCAGTTCAGAGAGCACAGACAGCGCAGTGGTTCCTATTGCACCACAAATGCAGACTAAAGATGTTCTTCCTTTCTATGTGTTACTTGAATTGCCACAACTGAGGCGTCAGTTGCATGTAATGATAGACTCTGCTTCCCCAGTTACTTTCATTAACCATCAAACATGGTCTGATCTGGATAAGCCACCATTATCTCCTTGTAATAAGTTGCTGCATGCATTTGAAGGGCAACCAATTCAGCCACTGGACTCGTTTACCACTTTAGTATGCAGGACTGATTCTCCTGGTATACCTTTAACTTTTCTGGTTTCAAAAAAAGGTGTCAACATTTTGGGCAGAGATGCTCAGGTTCTTCTAAACATTCACATTGATCCAGTAAATTTTGGCCTGCTTGCTACTGTCCAGATACTACAAAGCAGTAACCCGCTCAAGCTTGGGGAGATTTTAGACATGTATCCAGAGCTGTGGAAATGCCTGTTATGTTGCACAATAGCTAAAGACAAGCTAGTTACAAAGCCTAATGCAGTCCCTAAGTTTTGTAAACCACGGAAACTTCCTTTTGCCTTAAAACTGGTGGTTGGGGCAGAATTGAGCAGACTGGTAAAAGTGGGTGTGCTGGAAAAGGTTTTAAGTTCAGACTGGGCCACTCCAATTGTCGTGATATCTAAACCAGGTGGTAAGGTTCGAATATGTGGCGATTTTAAGGTGACACAATCCAGTACTTAGCACAGATGTATTTCCTTTACCCTTACCTGAGGAACTTTTTCACAGACTGAACGGTGGTGTTGGGTTCTCTAAACTGGACCTCGCTGACGCATACCTTCAAGTGGAACTGGATACAGACTCACAGAAACTGGTAGTGATTAACACACACCAAGGACTGTACAAGTACAAATGGTTATGTGTTGGCCTTAGTTCTGCATCGGCTATTTTTCAAAAAGTGATTGAGCAAACGGTGGGTGATATACCAGGTGTTGCTGGTTATTTGGACAACATCATTGTCACGAGCAAAACAGAACAAAAATGGGATACCCAGAGTCAGGGTAGTTATCCAGCATTAATTGTTCCAGAAGAAGAACAGGAACAGCTAGTGGAACCATAGCAATTGAGACAAGATGTGGCTGATGCTAATCAGATTCCAGAGCAACAGCCTCCAGTCCTACTATGTCGTTCAGGATGTATAAGACGTCCACCAAAGAGAATGGACTTGTAAAGATATGGCCTAATGACACAGACTAACTAAAAGGGACATTGAAGTAATAACTTTAATAGTTTCATATTATTTTCTGAATTATTGACTTACATACTTTCTAGCTAAGCCAGGAGGGATTGTTATATGTGGTGCAGTTTTTCCCTTTATGTCTGAACTGAATGGAAGTAAAAAGAGGAGGCCTAATCTCTGTGGTGCATGTTTTTCTTTCTACCAAGACCCTGATGTGTTTAAGGTACTTATTTTTGGCCACCAAATACAACAAAAAACATCAGTATTGCAAATATATAGGGGAACAAGGGCTTTAAACTCACCTACTGAGCACTGCCCAGTACAAGAGAATCATTACATAAAGGGGAACAGGAGCTTCAGACCCACCTACTGAGCACTATCCAGTACAACGGTATCATTACAGTACAGAAGAACAGGGGTTTTATACCCACTTGTTGCGCACTTTCCAGTACAACAATCCATCACAAACATATAAGGGAATAACTGCTTTAAAACCTACCCACCAGACAAGCACAGTCCACTATTACAGCATCAGCAAAATCACACTGGGGGAATGGGGATTCAAACCTACTTAAAGAGTGGTGTTCAACACTATAGTATCATTACAAACTTAACTTATGGAAATTGGAGGTTCAAGCCCACCTGCTGAACACTGTTGTCCAGGACTACAGAATCATCATAACCAAGGATTCAAGCCCATGAGCTAAACACTGTGTAGTGTACCACTGCAATCAACTGGATATTGCTAGAGTATAGTGTAATAGCTCAAACAATGGGAGAACAAATATAGTGAGAGATACTGTAAATGTGGATCACAGAATGGAGGTACAGGGAATCCTTTCCCATTACTCCATCACAACTTCCAGACCATGGTCCCTCGATCATGCAATAAGTGTCTCAGGGGCACGCCACTCAAGATATACATCCCAGTGAGCAAGGCAAGGCTGCAAATATGCAGAATTTGAGAGCTGACAAATGGAAAAAAAAAGCCAATGCATGCCACATTTGGGGTTCAAAGCCTGCTAGCCTGTAAGGGGCTAAATAACAAGATGCTGTGAATGTACCCTTCAAAAAACTGCATTCCTCCTCATGAACTTGGGATGAAAAGCCAGCTGGACCAGGAACCAGCACATTTTTTACTGGCATTGCTTCACTGTCACAGAAAAAAAGAAGCACTCCAACTAACCATCTCAGCTTCAGGTCTTCCAGCTGCACTAACACAGAAGGAAGAAATCAAGTTAAAGACTGGTTTCATATACGGGTTTACATTTTTTGAAACGAACATCCTCAGATCCAAATGTGTAGTGCCTTGAACATTGTGTGCAAACTTTATTTCATTACTTATATTCCTGCTTGAAAAACAATAATAGGAGGTACACTGTTATTTCATAGGGCAAAAGTGTGCCTGGCAACATCAGGAAACATGGCACGGTTTCTTTGCTCTCTCTCTCTCTGTCTCTGTCTCTCTCTCTCTGTCTCTGTCTGTCTCTCTCTCTCTCTCTCCCCGTAACATACACAGCTGTCAAAGAGACCACAGCTTCACTTATATTAGCCTGCCTCATCAAGCAGTGCAAATCACAGCAAGCCAGCTGTTCTCTTTATATCTGACCATATGCAGCCTCCTCTGCACCCGCAACCACCCCCTGCTCTTTCACCAATAACTCTAATTATTTTCACATTGTATCTCACTGACATCTGCAGGCTGCATCCTCCTGGAGAGAGAATCCAGTACACAAAGGCAATATTCTTACAGAAAATCCACTCTGGCAAAACACACAGCTTGCCAAAACCGGAGTCCCCAAATGACAAAATGCACAGAAACAAAGGGAATGAAAAAAGGCCTCCTTTTGATTTGGTAAAATGATACTCTCATTTTATGGATTATAAATGGAGTAATTATCTGTGACGTTCATTAGCTCTAGGTCTTAATTAGTGAAAATTAATATTGGTTTTGATAAAGATGTCAGGGAATGCTCTCAGAGGCAAAGCACGTTACTGACCTTGTCATTCCATTTAACAACTGGTTAAGAATCCTCGATGCTTTATTGGACTGCCTATAATTACTGCATCTCATTGGCTTACTTCCTTGCTGTGCAGGTCAGGTTTTTGTTAGTTTCAGACCCTGGTAGTGCCAAATCCTTAGCTGTGACTTTCCTTCTAACAGGTTACAGAGACACTTTAACCCACAGCCCTTAGAGTGTCCATAGTTTAAAGAACACATTTTATGATTTCTCACATTCTATCGAATGTCCTGATGTAGTTGATCAATTTGATTCTGATTTTCTTTTATCATTTTCAAAGTGAAAAACAGACTGCCCACCATACTGGTGTTACCACACAAAACCTTCTTTGTTTACAGTCCCCCAAAACAGTCTAACCACTCATGATGCAGTGGGAGAAGAGAGGAGACTATTGTCTAATGAGTGGCTATACAATTTGAAGGCATTTGTAATGTTCAGGAAGTATGCAGTAAGAGTAGATTAAAGATTTGAAACAAAACAAGCAGTTTGGGCAATTCTAGTGGGGGGGATAGGAGGAAGTAGGCTGTTGGTTAACTAGGATCTGCAGCTTATCCAATAGGTAGGGAAATGGGCAGACTTGGGGGGGGCCAAGCGGTCCTTATCTGCCATCAGAGTCTATGCTTCTATGTTTCCATGTAAGGTTGGGTATAATTACATGATTAGAACACATGTCAGTTTTTATTAAGAAAGCAAGCAGTTGATTCTGGCCTGGTGGCACTAAGGGCTAAGGCACTGGTGCCTTATCTCGCGATATACCAGCAACCCATGTTCGGGAACAAGCATGGGCCACCGGGGGTTGGCAGGGATGGAGATGGATCAAGTGTCCGATGGACTACTAGCCATCTCCAGGGAGGGGGGAGTTCAGCAGCTGGTGCATGCCTGATCCCTGGTGGAGGCTGGATCTCGGTGCCACGGAATTGCCACAGTGTGGGTGCGGTGCACGGCAGATGCCTGACGTGGGTGTACACAGGAGCATGCATGACCCCATCGCAGGTATGATTGCACACCGCACAGCCACAGGGCACATTGGAAAAAGCTCTCGGCGGATGACGGGGGAACTCGCAGACCCCACACCTGGCTAGCCATGGTGCAAACACTTGATCTGGTCTTGGTGGGGGAGGGAGAGTAAGCCCTGGAGCACTAGTCCTGGATGGTAGACACCAGGGTGATGAGGCTGGGGCTCCTTCAGAGTGAGAGGGCTGTTGGAGCAGGAGAAGCATAAATAATCTCAAAAAAAAAAAAAAAAGGAAAGAAAGCAGTTAAAATAACCAGGAAATCAACAAAGTTCAGAGAAGGTAAGCAGACATGAAATGTGGGTTTTCAACCAGAAATAATACAGTCCAAAAAAAGGCTGAAGGAGGAGGAATGGAGAGAGGTAAGCAGGTTGGCCTATACCACCAGGGACAGGCCTGAACAAGCCAATTGGTGCACCCCAGGAACATAAAATCATTTATTAAAAAAAAAAAATCTAACTTAATCATGCACCTACTTCTGCCTGGCAGACAGGATGGGTTGATGGGCCTTTTTCTGCTAGCAACATCTATATCTCAGACTAGAACCCCCAGTTTTTGCCATTTGTAAAATCTTTTTATTTGTTTTTTGGTTTACCGAGTAGGAAACACTAGGCAAATAAACACCTGTTTACAGGTACAATCTGGGAGAGTATACAAAGCATTAAACAAGTCGAGTAACTAGTCATGTAACAAGAGGAACCTGGAGGACCAGGCAAACAGTATGAATCAATATGAATAAGTTTACAATATGGGGAGAGGCATGGCCTGGCACCACAGTCGCAAGATGCACCTTGCGGTTCCTCTTACTAGAAATGATTTAAAATTATATTTGCAGCTATTAAAGTCATGTGTGTTTTTGCTCTAAGAGACTATAAACATTAACAAACGGTTTCCTTGTCATATATTGAACTTCTGATCCATTTGCCAATAATGGGCCCCCAAAAAAAGAAGGTTGATGGAGGCAGACGGCCATGACTTTGGGCAGTGATCTGAAACAAGTTACTGTCGGTGTTGTCCTGGAGCCATAGCAAATGATCATTGATGTCCCATAGGTGTTGAGGGCCCCTGATAAATAGGTCCTTGACCTGGACAAAAAGTTGAAGACCTCCAGATGAAAATTACCATGTTTGAAACTCAGGTAGCGACCACGCTGTTGGGCTCAAAGGATGCTGAGGGGGCCGCATTAAGGTGGTGGCCGTGACAGCAAGCATGGTCAAGGAGAATAAAGCATCTCAGATATAGACTCGAGAATTTTGACAACCATGCCCACTCTGCCAATGTCCGAATAATTCAGTTGCTGAAACTGTGGAAGGGGATGACCCAGTGTAATTTACCAGTTTGTGGCTTGGGGAGCAACTTAAAATGCAATCACATTTGTCTTAAAGGCCTATATAGAGTGATGCCTCGTTGTGGGAGGAATCTTTGGAGTTACCCTGGGCCTTTCTAATATAGACTGTGGTGGTCCATGTGTGGGATCAGATGTTGGACACTGCCTGGAGAAAGGGACAGCTGGAGGTTAATAGGTCACAAGTTTCATTGTACCCTGACGTAAACTTTGCCACGAGGGCTAGGCATAAAGCCTTTGATGGCTTAAGGACCATTCTACAAGAACTTGGTGACTTGTTGAAATTACCAGCAAAGCTTAAGATCATGTAGTCTTGTGAAGTACACATTTTTGGTGTAGCCACACAAACAGGGAACTTGGTCAAGAAGGTCAGGCAAGATTCTGGGAAAGCTCCTGTGGAGGCCGAAGAAGAGTCAAAATAGTGGACTAACATTTGGTTTCGTGAGTAGGAGTTGACTGGCTTGGTGTGGGGGAGTATATGTTGGTGGTGTTTTTCTTAATGGAATGTGTTTAAAAAATGCATACACATGCTTTTCTTATTCCTATGTACGTATGCTTCTGGAAATTTTGCTCAGAACTTATTTGTGTGAAAATATGGTGCCGGTCTCGTGTTTTTTTTTTTCCTCCCCTGCCTCCCTTCCCATTTAATTTCATATTAGTCTCTATTAGGGGCCTTAGAATTGTAATTGTTCTGATCAGTGCATGGTTTTTCAGGTCCTGAGTATTGTTCTATAAACTGTGTAACTCAGTTAAATAGAGCTTTGACAAGGGAGTAATGGCTCTGTTAGTCTTATTGGGATGTAGAATATTTTAAGCAGCAATTTTTTTTCTGTAAATGTTTTTGATGATTATATACATTTGCTGTATTATGTATTGGGGGATGTCATGAGGTGCTAGAACAATTTTTCTTTAACATAGCCCTTCTGATATTCAGTTCTAAAATAGCCAAAGGAAGTGGCATGGGACACTTATTGGACTATATAATTGTTTTCCTATATGGTGTTTGCTATGTGGGCATTACAGGTTTATTTAAAGAACAAAACATGATGCATAGGTGGTGATATGTTAAACAGTTTGTCATCGACATAAACTGGGAATGTGATAATGATCTAACTGTTGTAATGTATTGGATGTATTTTTTCTTTCTTGATGTATTCATGCTGTTGGTCTAGCTTGTTAGCCTTTCTTGTAAAACTAATAAACAATAACTTCATAAAAAAGTTCACAATATACATTGTGGGAAAAAAGGAATGAAACACAGAAATGGTGCTGAAATAGCCAATAGAAAATGAATATAATGCAGTATAACATGAAATACAGTAATATACAGTAATGATCCTAGCCAAGGGAAGGGGAAGAACTCTTTGTTAAGGGAACAAATGTGCAAAGCCTCACCACATATGTGCAAAAATGCAACCCCAGTCGGGATTAGATCAGGGAGGCAAAACAAGGTGCTCAGGCGTATAAGCGTTTGACTAGATACAATCATGTATAAGTACAGGTGACAGAGCTCATTAGATGTTTCTTCAGTGCCCTCTTGAAAGATTCATGGGAGGCTGAGCTGCATACATGGAGGGATGGAAAGTTCCAGAACCTCAGGGGCAACAGGTGAAGAAGGCATGTTTTCCCATCTTAGAGGAACATTTAGGTATAAGGATGAGAGATGAGTCAGAGATGAGTCAGAGAATCTGAGTGAGAAATGTTGATGAGGAGCAAAGGGGAGAGATATTGGGGGGCCATGGAGGAGAATCTTAGAATTTTATCAAGCAAACAACCAAGAGAGTAGGAGCAGGCAGCAGAGGAGGAGAGTCAGCCCAGAGCAGAGTAAAGAGTGTTGTGGTGGATTAGGCATGGGGAAGACAGCAAAAAGCAACAGATGCTGTTACAGGGTACCTCCCACTTATGAATGACAGACTTTGGGGTTTGCAAGAGGATCAGTTAGCTGTATTGGAGTCAGGGAAGGAGTATACCTTGAGCCATGGCTAGTCTAGTCTTGGGGATGAGAGTGTGATGTATCTGGTATGCAAGACCAATTCTGGAACTGACACCTTTACTAGTTGAGGAGATATGGATAGATTTTTTGGATATGGATTAAACAGGGTCTACAGCAATCGCAAGATATTTGAATTTGTCCACAAGGGAGGGATAGAAACCATTTAAGTATTGGAAGGGCAAGGTGTCAATGCAGGTTTTTAGTCTGACCTGGCATCCAAAAAGCATGGTACGGGTTTTTTCAGACAGTGAAACGTTGAGAACAAGATTGTTTTGTTTTTTAACAAGTCATAACCTGACTAGTGAGAAATCTTGGTTTAGCTGTGTATTGATGTAGATACTGCAAGGAGAGCAGAGGTAAAGCACAATATAATCAGCATACATGTTTCTGGAGAAGGAGGAGGGGAACACAGTGAAGGTCATTGATAAAGATGGAGGAGAGAAGAGAAGAGAAGAGAAGAAGAGAAGAGAAGAGAAGAGAAGAGGACCAAGTATAGAACCTTAAGGGACACCAAGTTTGACAGGGGCCAAAGAAGAAGTGTAGTCATTAAATTTTACAAAGTACTGCCTATCAGTCAGGCAGCTCAAGAAACATGAGGCTGCATGGGTGGAAAGGCCAACTAAAATCAGTCTGTAGTTGAGAAGAGTATGGTCAATCAAATCAAAGGCTTCTGAAAGATTGATAAATACAGTGCCAGTAGGTGAGCCTCTATCCATGGAGGATCTGCTATTGTTAGCTGAATCAGGGCAGTGGTAGTGCTGTGTTCCTTATGAAAACCATGCTGACTGGGGGCATAACGATTGCAGTTCTGAAGGAAAACAGTCAGTTGGGAGGACACTATCTTTTCTGGAAGTTCACTAAGGATTGGTAGTAAGGCAATAGGCCTATAGTTAATAAGTTCTAAAAACTGCATATTTTTTACTCTCTGGCCAGATGTCCTGCTTTTCCCATTCCTGTCCACCATAATCAGTACTCATAAGATAAATGGTGGCATCTAACCTCTTTTAAATGAGCCAAAGACGGTTGTCTCCTCTGACACCTAACCTTGTTATATCAGCCTCAGACGGCACTAGATGAAAGTGACATGCTATAGCCCTCCATCCCTGGACAGTGCATGCAGTATCTCTTTGATGAATACATCCTTCACTGATCAAATGAGCAAGAAACTCAAAGTAAAAGTAATGCCTTACAGTAATGCCTGAGCTCTGGGTGGCAGGTACAGGGTAAGCATATAAACTGAATTTGAAACTCAAATGCAAGATCTGATCTGGACTGCATTCAATTAAAATGTATCATTTTTTTTATAATATACAAATACAGGCTTAGTACCCAACTTTTAATGGTGAAAAAATGCAAACACACAGGAGGCTAAGATCAAAGTATTGGTGCTCAAGCAAGAAAGCAGACCAAATCACTCAAAGTGAGCTCGGTTTCACAGAACAAGATGCAGCAGAAAAAAACACTCACTGTGCTGCAGGATAATGTCCATAGAAAGATCCTTTATTTCTCAATAGCAGCAGTAAAGGTTAATACACTCCATCTCCAGGATTGGTCAAGTGCTTTCGTTCCAAAGTCCAGGCGTTTCTTCAAGACCTACATCACCTCTCAGTGTTCATCATTTAAAGAACCCAATTAAAGTGACAGTGTGCAAAATATATACATAATAACAAAAGAAAGACTAATGCCAATTTATGTGCAATAAATATACAGATTAAATACATATGTATACAATACATATACTATACATATACATATATATGCATACACAATACAATACTATGCATAAGTATGCCGATGATACAGTCCTGTATGCATCTGGCTCCTGTCCTGATGAGGTTACGACCAGCTTACAGCAAGACTTCAACAAGGTTCAGCTCTGGTTTGCTAACTATAAACTTTACTTCAATGCCAAGAAGACTGTCTCCATGACCTTTGACACAAGGCAGAGACTCTCTAAGCTTCCCTCCCTACCCACTTTCCACACCCTTGATGGGACTTTACTTGAGGACACATCCTCCTTCAGGTACTTAGGTGTTTGGTTGGACCAACACCTAAACTTCTCTGGACATATTGACGCCATCCAGAAAAAACTGTACCCCAAGCTTGGTGCCCCATTCAGGAACCATAGTTGCATCCCTCCTACAGCTAGGTGTGAACTTGTACAGAAGATGATACTGCCCATTTTTGACTACTGTGACATAGCCTATGGTGCTGTCACTAAGTCCTCCCTAGCCAGACTGGACACCCTCTTCAATTCCTTCTGCCACTTTGCCCTGGATATCCCCCCTCGCACCCATCACTGTGATTGCTATCATGCCCTATCCTTCCCCTCTCATACCAATAGGTGACTCTCCCACTGTGCTAAATTCACCTCCAAGCACTGGTTGGGTGAGCTCTCTTCCTACCTCACCTCCTCCTTTATAACACCCCCCATCCTCCCATTCCCTTAGATCAACCGACTCCTGTGCCCTGGTTGTCCCCGGCAGATCCACCCAAATCGGCCAATCCGGTTACTCTCACTGCCTCCCAAAAATTTGGAATTCCTTCCCCCCTCAAATCTGGCACTCATCCTCTGCCTACTCCATCAGCTCTGCCCTCAAAAATTACCCTGCACCTAGCTGCCCCATTCATGTCCCTCCCTAATTCCCTCCTCTAAGCCCTGGACAAACCCTACCCCCCTACCCTCACCTTCATTTTATCCTGTGCATACCAACCCCCCAAATCTCTAGCCCTCCTCCCCTTCCCACTAATTGCTCCCCCTTACTGGCCTATCTTGATCTCTCACCGAATGTAAAGGACACTGAATGCTCTCCATGGATCCCTCTCCTATCCCCCAAGGGGCGTATATCTCTCATCTACTCCCTCCCCCCACCATCTTAAAGGGGTCTCTCTGGGACACTGCCTTATCTCCTTCTCTCTGGTCCCCCAGTTCCCTTGCTGGGTTCCTTGCATCCTGAAGGGGTCTCCAGGGACATGACTCTTCCCCTTCCCCCAACTCACACCTTCCTCCCCTTCCCCCTTTTCTTTCACATAAGCACTTGTTTACTTATTAACCCAGCACTTATTATTGTCCCCTCTTTCAACATGTTATGCGCAACACTGTTGTAACACTGTTTGTAACACCTACCTTACAACTGTTTGTTAATGTTGATCTTGTAACTTGAATGTTTAATGTCTCATTCCAGTTGTACCCCTTCCCCCCAGGTCGCACCGGGAGACGAGCGACTTGTTGCTTAGTGTGCCTTCCTGGTGAAACATTTCAATAAATAAAATACTAAAAGAGATTTAAAATACCCACAACCAGTGCAGAAAAAAAAGGGAAAATGGGAAGGGTGAGGAAAACAGGAATACAGAAGGTAAGGGTCAGAGAAAGGAGGAAAAGTAGATGCAAGATAAAAGTCACTGTATAGAAAATTTATATGCAGGGCACAATAACGTAATCAAAAAAAGATCAGGGGCTTGATATTCAAATACACCCAAAGTGAAATGCAAAAATTTGCAGTGTGCCTTGTGCTTGCCTGAATGCCGAAGATACTATATTCAGTTGAATAATGCACTGGTGCTATTTGACTGAATATAGGGCTTTGTCAGCCCAGTGCTAAGCCACTTAGCACTGCCCCAACAGGGCTTCTGAAGTATGCCACCAGAATAGATTGTGCTGGAGTGCTGCAAATGAGCCCTCTGGGCATGCAAGATGCTAAGGGGCCATTTGCATTCCCCATATGGGTAGTGAGGCAGGTTAGAGTGGTGCTGCTCCCTCACTTGCCTGGTCCCAGATGTATCCCTGGTGGTAATGGTGCCCCCCCCCCCACAATACCCAGCCCCGTACTTTGAAATATATTCCCTGGTGCTAGTGGTGTCCTCCCCTCTGATCCCTAGCCTGTAGGTAGAATGAAATTCCTTGGTGGTAGTAGTGCCCTCCCTCCTGTTCCCCAGCCCCATAATGTGAAAAACATTCCCTGGTGCTAGTGGTGCCTTCCCTCCACCGATCCCCAGCCCTGACGTAAAAGGTTATATCCTTGATGGCAGTGGTCACCCTCCATTGCCAGCCTGGAACTACAAAGAACCCCTCCCTGGCATCCAGTGCCCCCCCTGTGGCACCGGGCCCCCCCTCACTGTATCCTCATTAGTGGTGCTGGGGGTGTATACGGCGACTGGCACTGCTCTTCTCACACCTCCTCCTCTGGCTGTTGTATGTACAAGCAGGGAGGCACACCTCTGATTTATAGGACAGGGTGACGCACCATATCCTATAAATAAGGGGAGCGCTCCCTGCCTGTACATACGGCAACTGGCCAAGGAGTTGTGAGGAGGGCTGTGCTGGTCAACATATGCGCCGCCGGCAACACCTCACCGATGTGAATACTGTGAGTGGGGGGGGGTGCCCAGTGCCATGGTGGGGAGGATCCACTGGATGCCAGGGAAGGGTTGTTTGTACTTCTGGGATGGTGATGGGGGGGATACCTTTACCACCACGGATATAAACTTTTACATTGGGGCTGGGGATCGAGAAGGGAGGGCACCACTACCACGAGGGAATGTCTTTCACATTATGGGGCTGGGGATCAGGGGGGCGGGGGGGGGGCACTACTTACACCAGGGAATGTCTTTCACATTACGGGGCTGGGGATCAGGGGAGGAAGGGCACAACTAGCACTAGGAAATGCCTTTCACAAGACAGAGCTGGAGATTGGGAGAGGGAGGGCACCACTACCACCAGGGAATTTATTTCAACTTATGGGGCTGGGATTGGAGTGGGGGTGGGCACCACTACCATCAGGGAATATCTTTCACATTATGGGGTTGGGGATTGGAGGGGGGACACCACTAGAACCAAGGAATGTCTCTCACATTTTGGGGCTGGGGATTAGAGGATAGAGGGCGCCAGTACCAACAGGAATTTATTTCAACTTACGAGGCTGGGATGGGGGGCAAGACCACTACCACCAGGGATCATATTATTTATGCCAGGAATGGCGATCAGGAGGACCACTAGCACCAGGGATATGTTAATATACAGAATGGGCGGCAATTGACAGGAGGGAACACACTAGCACCAGGGATAATATTTCTAACAGAATGAGCCGGCAATCAGTGCTTGGGGGGTGGCCACTAGCACCAGGGATAATATTTCTTACAGAACAGGTCGGCGATCGATTGGGGGGTGGAGGCCCACGGATCACAGGCGGTGACTGTGCTCCACTAGAGGTCAACCAGCTAGGTGACTACAAAGAAGCCCTTACCTCCTCTTGGTGCTCTGGGTGGGAATTTTGGAAAAACAACAAAGAACTCAGTGGTAAGACTGTATCCCAACCCCCTGCAGAACTATCAGCTGGTAGAGCCAGTACCCAAGACCCTCAAGCCACAGCAAACATCCTAAACAACACCTGACCTCAGTGAAGTTCTCCTCCCAAATTTCTTCAACCCTCCTCCTGCTGGCTCCCCCCCTCCAACAAATATACCACCCTTTCAGCTTCGTACCCTGTCACCTAATCAAGTCAGGGAATACTTATCCAAAGTCCTGGCCAAGTCCCGTCACAGTAATGACACCCTGGACTTAAAACTCATATGACTCATACTTGATGAAGTGCTCCACCCACTGACCAAAATCCTTAACAAATCTCTCTGCCTCTGCCAATTCCCATCTCTTTGGAAACAGGCTGTTATTAACCCCATCCTGAAAAATGGGGATTGTACCTCACTCAATAACTACAGGCTAATTTCCATACTTCCTCCACACTCGAAATCATTAGAGAAAATCATAACCGATCAACTCTCAGACTACTTATTAGAGCATTATCTCCTTTGCCCTGAGCAGCATGGCTTTAGGAGGGGCCACAGCATAACCACCACCTTCGTAGAGTACACCTCCTACAAAAACCATGCTCTCAACCATGGACACATGGTCGGCTCTCTCTATATTGACCTCACAAAGGCTTTTGACATGGTCAATCATGCTTTACTCCTGCACTATCTACCTGCTCTGGGCCTGTCCCACAAAACAACCTCCTGGCTCATAGACTACCTTGCTGGCAGGACACAACATGTCAAAATCGTCTCTACCCTATCTGACTGCTGCCCCGTCCTCTCTGGTGTCCCGTAAGGCTCCATACTCGGCCCCCTCCTCTTTAGCCTATTTCTTAACTCACTTCCCAACACCTGCTCAGGTAAAATTCTCTTATACCCTGACGATGCTGTCATTTACAGCAGCCACCCACACCTTCTCACCCTCCAGCAGGCTCTCCAGAACAACTTCACAGAAGCCGAATCCTGGTTTGGGGATCATAGACTTATCATTGACCACAAAAAAACAAAAACAATTATTTTTGCCTACTGCCATAGCCCCCACTCTGGATCACCCCTTACCACAGTCAACTCGCTGGGCATTCCGCTAGAGCAGGTTAACACATTTAAATACCTGGGCATAACCCTAGACACAACCCTATCCTTCCATGCACATATTCAGTTCCTATCTACCTCTCTCAATACCCGGCTAGGTCTTCTCTACCGAATCAAGCATTGTCTCCCCCCCCAGAAGCCATTCATCTGGCTGTATCCTCGTCAGTACTCTCCCTAATGGATTACATCATAGTAATATACGATGCCACAGACCCGACTGCCCTAAACTGCATCAAAATCACCCTTAACAAAGCATGCCATCTGATCATGGGCTGTGACAGATACACCCTCACTTGTGACTTACATAGGCTTACCCAATGGCTAAACTTTGATGGGAGACTTAGATATAACACCTGCCTTCTGGCTAAAAAAGTCCTACTCAGTCTTGCCCCACCAGGGCTTCACCAGCAGGTCCCTTTGAACAGGTCCACCAGAAGTACTACTAAGTCACTCTTAGCTGTTCCCCACTGTAGGACCTCCCTGGGCCAAAGGGCTTTTCTATATCGGGCCCCCTTATGGCTCAATGAGCTTCCCACCTCCATCTCTCTTGAACCCAAGCTAGACCTTTTCAAAACCAACCTCAAAAATCAGCTCCTCATGTGCTCATCCTGTGACTGTCCTTAGTTCCCCTCCACCTCCTCCTCTGAGATCTCCCACTGTCCATCAGTGGTCTGCCACCGTATGTTGCACACACTGCACTAAACGATGGGTCTGACTACCAGACCCTAATGAAATTTTGCTCTGTTATTGCTCTTCTTTAACATTTTCTGATGCTGGGCATGTCCTGCCCTATAATGTATTTCCGTCTTAGTTAACCAACGTCTATGTACATATGTTTACTCTCTGCATCTACCTTTGTTGTCCTCTGTATCCCTGAAGTGGAACCTTTGCAAAGGAGCCCTTGACTCAGAGGTGTATTTCTGATTATTGAAATAAATTACCTTCAGCAGCCGCTAGGGTTGCCCTGAGTTAAGTCAGGGTTTTGTTTGGTGGTATTTGCACTGCACAAAAGGATTGCGTTAAACCTGTTTGCACAAAGCCACTGAATATGGGGTAGCATGCATATTCATGGCCATGATCCCCCCTTGCCCACACACATACATTATGTTTTGTGCAGGCACTAACCCTCTTTGCCTGTGCAGCAGCTGCTTTTGAATATGGGGCTCCAGCAGAAACCCCAGTTTACACGGGCAAAGACCCATTAGCATCCGCACAGACTTTTGAATATCGGGCCCCAGATGCGTAATATCCAATAGAGTCACTATGACCATGTAAGTGATTAAAAGGATATCTTGCCTACAAATCACATTTTTTTATCCTGATTTCAAAAAGTTACTATGCCTGATAACTAACCATATTTTCACGTATTTTGGTATTAAATTAACAATCTTATACTGCCAGAAGGATTCTTGCTGCAAGAGTCGTCTATCCAAATTACCACCCCTAACATTCTGCCAAACTTTCTCAATGCCTTGAAATTGAAAAACATGATCTTTTCCACATAGCTGCCTACCCTAAGGGGTCTTTCACTATCCCATATCTTAAACTGTCCAGATCTTTCATCCCAATATAAACTACGTACCAGTAAATCCCTAAAATGTTCTCCCCTCCTGTACACTAATTTTGGGTTCTGTGTACTGTAGACACTTTGTTAAATCTCCTATTTGTGGCCAAAATATGACAATGCTTTTGTAATAGGAAGAATACCAGAAGGTTGTGGTGAAAAAGTAGTAACAAAAGTAGGTGTAGGTATAGTAATAAGTTGAGTTCCCCTACCTCTTATACCCCTCTGTTGTAATAAATCTTTCATGTCCATTATACCAACTTAGCTTTTTGCCTTCTGAACCACATTCGTATTGTAACCGCTAATTTGAAAATGATCACTACGTTCTTCCACCTCAACTTCATATTGCTCTGGCTGGCTACAATTTCTTTTTAATCTCATAAATTGTTTTGTTGGGTATATTTCTGGTAACATAATGGGTGACAGCTAGTATAATGAAGTAATGAGTTTCTGTCAGCGTCCTTGCAATACAAACTAATATTTAGTTTCCCACCATCCATTTTATTTATTGTAATATCCAAACAATGTACAGTATAGCATTAGGATAACATTGAACAGCAATTTTTTTGTTGGTATTTTCCAAATAATTATAAATATCAGACAGTTCATTCCTAGTCGTCTTCTATATAATAAATCGATCATAAATGAACCATTTGTGTAAATGTACCTGATGAAAAAAAGGATTCTGGTTAACATCAAATGCAAGCTTGTTTTCCTAATTAGATAAATAAATGCTGGCATAATTGGGGGCAAAAGTAGCCCCCCATGGCTGTGCTCTAGATTTGTAGGCACATATGATCCAAGAATAAAAAACAGTTACATTTCAACAGTGCCTCTAGTTAAGCCGGAACTGCAAACTAAAGATTCAATAATTAACACATTTTCGAATCATGCAGATTTTAGCTTAAGCAACAGCTTGATGAAGTAATTAAGGAATTATGACATTAAAATGCAGCATTCAAAAGAAAGAAAATTTCAATGGTACAGACAATGAAATGGACAGGAAAGATTTATTACAACAGAGGGGTATAAGAGACAGGAAAACTCAATTTAACACTACACCAATCTTTGCTACTACTTTCTGACCACAAGCTTCTAGAATTCTTCCTATTTTACAGAAGCATTGGCAAATTTTGGCTGCAGATAGGAGAATAAAAAAGATGTCTACACATAACCCAAAAATAGTGTACCAGAGGGGAGAAAATTTGGTGGCTTTATAGGTACACAGGTTATATTGGGATGAAAGATTGGGACAGTCTAAGACAGGGAATAGTGAAAGAACCCTTAGGGCAGACACCTACACCTGTGGGAATTGTAATTGGTGTGGATATTTGAAAATGGTGCAATATTTAAACAGGCAGTGACAAGACAGGAATACAGCATTAGGGATTTTATCATGTCCACTAATATTTGGTTACATCCAAAAAATGCACAGCATACTACGTTGATAAAATGAAATGTAAATTGAAGGAATGAGTGGGAGAACACATTATAAGTATTAACAAATGTGATGGAGTATATACTTTATCTATTCATGTGGCAAAATGTGGGAAAGATCGTGTTTTTCAATTTCAAGGCATTGAGAAAGTTTGGCAGAATGTTGGGGTGGTAATTGGATAGATGACTCTTGCAGCAGGAATTCTTCTGACAATATAAGTTGAAGTCCACTATGCCACCAGGTTTGAATGAACATTTTCAGCTGGCTCTGTTTTTGGGAACAGATTGTTAATTTAATACCAAAATACATGAAAATATGGTTAATTATCAGGCACGCTAATTTATAAAATCGGGATCTAAAAATTATATATATATTTTTTTGCTATTATATCCTATTAATCACTTACATGGTCATAGTGACTATACTGGATATTGTACATCTGAGGCCAGATATTCAAAGAGGTGCAAAGTGCAGTGCAAAAATTTTTGCTGCACCCTACGCTTGCCCGGGTGCCCAAAGATGCTGTATTCACTGGAACAGTGCACCAGTGCTAACTGACTGAATATAGGGCAATATCAGCACAGCACTAAGCTGCTTAGCGCTGGGCAGACATGGCTCCCAAATCAGAGCACCACAATGGCTTGCACCTGAGCTAGATTTCCAACATTTAAATGGACCCATGAAAATGAGCCCATTGGGCATGCAAGGTGCTAAGGGGCCATCTACATGCCTATTATGGGCTCATTTGCATGGAGAGTGAGGCTGGATTGCATGGTGCCACCCCTCTATTGCCCAGTCCCAGAGAACTATCCCTGGTGCTAGTGCCCCTCCCCCCCACAAATCACCAGCCCAATGTTAAAAATAAATCTTTCCTTGGTGCTAGTGCCCCCCACTGATCGCCAGCCCCAATGTTGAACATAAATCTTCCCTGGTGTCTAGTGATCCTTCCCCACCTGTACTCATGCCCGATGTACAATATTAGTCCCTGCTGTAAAATGGTCCTTTCCCTCACCTGCACCCTTGCCCAGTAGTTGGACACCAATTTTGTGGTGTCCAGCAGTCCCTCACCGCACCCGATGTACAACTGTAACATTCCCTGGTGTTCAGTGTTCCCTCCCTCTACCTGATGCCCTACCTGAGTAAGACAAACCCATTGTCCCTGGTCTAGTGGTTCCTCCCCCCTGTCTGATCCCCATCTCAGCTTTGACACCCCCCATGATTGTCATCCAGCCACTGACTCACGGGATACCAGGTGCTAAGTATTGGCCCCCTACAACACAGCCCAAGCCCCATTTACATTCACTGATCCCCCACCTCCCCAGCCCATCTCTCATTTATGCTAGTGGATCGTCCTCCCACCCGCAGCACTGACAACCCATCCCCCATTCTCCCGTACCTGCTTATCAGTACCCCAGTGAATCAATGGCAAGTGACAAAGCCCTCCATACACCACTTCGGCCGTCCACTGTCTGATTGAAGCTGGGAGCATGCTGGTAAGTAACATGCTCACAGCTTCAGTCAAATGATGGACACCCAAGGTGGAGTGTGAAGGGCCGTGTCACTCATTGTTGATTTACCACACCACTGATAAGCAGGTACTGGGGAGACCAGGTGGGTTGCCGGTGCCGCCAGTGGAGGGGGGCCACTAGCACCAACCAGGACATGCTGGGGGGGGTAGGGGATCAGTGAATGTGAAAGGGCCAAGATTGTGTTGTGGGGGGAGATGATACTTGGCACCTGGCATCCCACAAGTCAGTGGCGGGACGATGATCATGGGGGGGGGGAGTTGTTAAACCCAGGACAGGGATCAGATAGGAGGAAGGAACCACTAGACCAGGGACAATAGTTTTGTCTTATCTGGGCAGGGCATTGGAAGGGGAGAGGGACCACTGGACACCAGGGACATTCTGTGTGTCCATTGGGAGGCTAATTGGGTGGGGGAGGTACCACTGGACACCACAAAATGGGTGTCTCACTACCAGGCATGAGTGCAGGTGTGGGGAGGGACTGCTAGACACCAAGGACTAACAATGTACACATCAAGCATGGGTGCACATGGGGGGAGGGACCACTGAACACCAGGGAATAATTATTTAAATATCGGGCATGTGTGCAGGTGGGGGGAGGGACCACTGGACACCAGGGAATATTACAATTGTACATCAGGTGAACATCAGGTGGAGGGAGGGACCACTGGACACCAAGAAATAGGTGTCCGATTACTGGACATGGGTGTGGGTTGGGGGAGGGACCGCTAGACACCAGGGACTAATGATGTACCCATTGGGCATGGGTGTGGGTGGTGGAAGGAACACTGGACACCAGTGAATAATTATTTAAACATCAAGCATGGATGTGGACACGTGGAACACTTTGTATGTCCATCAGGTGTATGATCAGGGGGAGAGGGAACACTGAACACCAGGTAATATTACAACTGTGTATCAGGTGGATATCGGATGGAGGAGGGACTCACTGGACACCACGAAATGGGTGTCAACTACCAGACATGGATGATGGTGGGGGAAGGGACCACTGGACACCAAGGATACTGTTGTTTTGGATCAGGACCAGCATGGGGAGGGCTTTCACACTTCCTCCACCAACCGCTAGAACTCTGTGGAAGTAAGACGTGGTCTAAGTCAGCAGTATTTGTGCCGCACAAGGGGACCATGAAAAATGCCTTTGCATGGCACAAATACTTTGAATATCGAACTGCACTGATATTCAGGTCCCCTTCCCATCATTTGCATTGCGCCCCGCTCCAAAGTTTGCCCAGGTGCAAACCCTGCTTGCTGGCTTTAACCGGGCTTTTCAATACAGGTCATCTGTGCAAAACCCAGTTTGCACAAGCAAATTAGGATTTGTACCTAGGTAAACTTTTGAATATCTGGCCCCTGAACATTTTGTAAGTTATTCTGCACTGTATACAAAATTTCTATACGTTCATTTTTATCTTGCATCTTCTTTTTCTCCCCCCCCCCCGACCATCACCATCCATATTCATGTTTTCTTCCCCCTTCCCTTTTTACCTTCTTGTTTTTTTCTTTTTCTACACTGGTTGTGGGATTTTTAAATATATTTTAGTATTTAATATATATATTTATTGTACATGAATTGGGGTTAGTCACTCTTATGTTATCAGGTATATATATATATATCACACTGTCACTTTAAGTGGGTTCTTTAAATGGTAAACAGCTGAGAGGTGACACAGGTCTTCAGAAAGTGCCTGGTCTTTGGCACGAAAGCACCTGACCAGTCTTGGTGGGGAGTGTATTAACATTTACTTCTGCTATTCAGAAATAAAGGATCTTTCTATGGACATTATCCTGTAGCACAGCAAGTATTTTTTTCTGTTGTATCCTGGTCTGTGAAGCGGAGTTCACTGTGAGTAATTTTGTAACGGTGAACCAAGATTTCCCCATCTGCTAATAGACTACCAGGTGATGCATGGTCTAGTGGTTATCATGACGTATATGGTGCTATAACAGTGCTCCTGCAGAGGCAGATGACATCATTGACAGCAACGCTTTTTTCACCAAACACTGAAATATAGTGTCAATAACTCTCCCACTCATGGTAATGATGTCAGATGTTCCACTCTTCTTACCCCAGCCAATGACCACAATGCTCAGAATGATTCATGCCCCAACTGGCAACTCCACAAAATATGCCTTTTTTACAGCACAAACTGGCAGTGCTTCACTATTCACCATGCCTCCCGCAAAAGCCAATGATGATATAACTTACACTTAGAAACATAGCAAATGGCAGCTAATAAAGACCTAATGGCTTATATCTGCCCAAGCCTTTCTAAAAAGGGCTGTGGTCACGTGTCTTCCACTGTGATTGATAATGTCAAAGTTATGCCCCCCACTCCTTCAACCCAGACAGATTATTTCACAGCATGCACCACTACACACTCCCTATCAAGAAATAAAAGAAAACAACTGGGTTTATATGGTTTCTTTTATATACATTGCATAGGTACTGCCCTCTTCACTGCCCTGACCTTCAATTGCTTTTGGTCAAAGAGCTTTCAGATTGAAACTGCAAGCTTCTAAAATACACTCCCCAGCTCATCAACAGCCTGTAGTAATTGTGTGCATTTAAGGCTAATCTTTTGAAATTGTAACCTGATTGATCTGATTGTTCTTGTTTTACATAATAGGGCTTATGCACTACTGCAGGCTGGGTAGTATGACAGGCACATACCCGGCCCATGCCCACCCACACTCCTGGACAAGTACACATGGTTTGCCATTCATGAATATTGGCCACCTGTTCATAGTCTCACCCTGCTGGCATATTGGTGTGCTAGGGAGGGACCAGAGTACACAGGCAGACATCAAATCAGATGCCTGCCCAGGCAGCAGACTGGATCAGCTGTTCCATATGGAACAGGGGATTGTGGGACATGATGGGTCCTGTTAAATCAATATTGATGTGGCACGTGCTCCAGTAGCTGCCCCCAGCCCTCTCTGCATGCCTGGAAGGCTGGGGCAGTGTGGCAGGAGGGGAAACCTGCCCTGCTGCAGCTGGTTGGTGCGAGACAGAAGGGGTGCACAATGGCTATGACAGGGCCTGCCCATATAGTTTACACGCACCCTACCGGCACTCAAAGCCAAATCTCCCCAGACACTGCCACAGCCTACCAGCACACAGAGATACATGGACAGACAGGGGATTGGGTGTAGAATGGACCTGTATCCCTTCCATGAATGCCGTGGACCACTGACACACAGCAGTGAGACTTAGGAGAGCCTATGCACTGTGTATGTGTAGCACGCAGACTTTGTGCATAGACCCTACTGTCATTGTTTAAGTCTGTGTTTAATTGTTGTTTGTTATACTGCTTGTTGTGAAAAAGGGCAGTTTTGTCCATCTGCTAACTGGCTTAAAAATAAAGCAAAGTACCAAAGGTACTGATAGGCAACAAACTAAATTTTATTCACATATTTTTCCCTCGGGATCTGGTAGGGTCCTTCTTCTGCCCTCTGCCAACCCCATATCCTGCTCGCCAAGACCCAATCACTCACCTTATTCTAGGCTTTCAAGGCCCACCCACAACACACTACTGTGCCTCCCCATGGCTTGCCCCCACTGCTGGGTCTGCCTTCAGCCACTTCAGCATTACTACCCTGCTGTCCATCTGGCCACCCACAGTGGAGGTAAAGACCTGAGAGGATTCCCGTTGGTGGTGGTGTGGGTTTGGTGTTGATCATGGTGAGCAATGGACGGGGGCTTCATCTGCCCTGAATGAGTCCTGAGATTCCTCTTTATGCAGTCCCTACCGCCCCACCCCCCAAGCACAACTGGTCACTGGCTGCCGGCACACCGATACTGCCAGGTGATGTGATGCACACTCCAGACTCCAAGACAAATGCTATCACCCTGTACCCCCACCTGTGGTCACCCAGGTGGTGGTAGAGCAGCAGATCTGTGTGACCCTCTCCCCAGAGGAGGACAGTGTCCATTGGGATGCTCAATCCTCCTCCCCCCACCCGGCCCTCTGAATGCCCAGGCTCATTCCTGAAACTGGCTCATCAGCGTCTTGGCCGGTAGCTCTACTGCTGCACCGATGGGCCAGCCCTGGCACCAAACTCAATTTTGTGAACTATAAGTTGATCCGGAATGGGAGAGATTCTATTTTTCTGATCCAGACACTGGAGCTGGCTAGTTATACAGCACTGCCCCCACCCCACAAGCATACTGCGCTCTCTCCACAGGACTGTCCCCCACCCTACCACAGCACTGCCCTAACCTCCACCACAGTAGCAGTAACTCAGTGCAAAAGTATATTAATAAATGTTGGTATACTTGAGAATAGGACAAAAATGGAGTTTTGCTTCCCACACATTACTACACTTGTTCCACAGTTGTGCAACTGAACATCTGTTCGGAAGAAAAAGAAATGTGTACCTTTGTTTTACTAATTAGACCTACATGCCTACATGTTGAAAAATGAATGGTGTGAAGTGGTATGTGTGGATAACTACCTGCATTATGCTCCTGTACCCAGGTGAATAGTAATCAAAATTAATTTATATAATTTTGTACTGCAGAACCGTTACTTGACCCTGGTGGGAAGGAAGTGCTATGGTGGTGTGAGGTGAAGTACATTGCTGTGGAGAGGGCAAGGTACTGCTGGGGGTGCATGTCAGTGATGTATGACTGACCAGCTAATTTTTCAAAGCCCTGTAAGCCAACACCGCCCCATATTTACCACCATAGAGACCACTGAAGATAGTGAAATTCAGTCTTTGAATGTTAAACACTCTTGAAGCATCAGTGCATGCCAGGGGCTTTAGTTTAATGATTTGGGTTGGGAAGAAAGGTGGGGGAATGTTTCATTTTCTTTATTTTATTTTTTTTTCTTTATTTTTCCCGAATAGGCAGGGAACAAATAATGCCACTGTTCATTATTCAGATTAGAATAATGAGTAGTGCTCAGCTTGTGGCTTCCTATTATTCCCATGGCGGGGGACTGTGATGTCATGCTGGGGCATCATGACTCAGAGCAACAGGAGCATGCTTTATGTAAGCGATATGATTTTGCCCTGCTCTCTTGCCTACATGACTTTAAGTTATCCATGCATAAATCATTAACCTTGCAGCCTACATGGCCTTTAGATATTCATTGCATTCCATTATCTCATGCTGCTTACTGGAATCAGTGGCAGAGCCAGCTTTGGAAGCATTTGGGAGCCACGGGGGCATTCAGTCATTCATGGGCTCCATAATGGGCACTAAACATTGAATAAAGATGGTGGTGGGGCACAACTACTCACACTGGGGCAGCCAGGAGGGGTGACCGCCCCCCCAGCCCCCGCCAGCTCCGCCATTTGACTGGAATAACCTATCCCTGCCTTAATGGCATTTAAGATATTCTTGCCAATCATATCAATTCACTATTCATGCTGAAACCATAGAACCATATGCTCAAGCTTACCTTATATGCAATGCACCATGCTTACCTATCTGCTGCCCATTTTATTGCTGTTGCAAATGATGCTACATGTCTCCTATCTTCTAAAGCTCATCGATTCATTTATGCTAAACCTCATTGGTTCGATCACTGGCATCACAGCCACTCACTACCAAAACACCTTCCTTTTACAGTACCATTCATTTAAGTAAGTAAGTAAGTAAAATTTTATTTTTTAAGCGCTTTTCAGAAATCCAAAGCGCTGTACAAATGAACAACATTTAAAATAACAAACATATTATTAACTATTAGCTTCCTTAATGGAATTGGTTGGCCTGCTTTCCACTGGCTGCTACTATCTAATGGCTCACAATACAGCCTCCTACTTACCCAGGCCACTGACTTCACCTTGCCTCCTTATCACTAACCCCAGGCCACACCTTGGTAATTCTTATTGTTGCAGACTAGTTCGCTTGCAACTTTTCAAGACTGGCCTCCTCATCAGTATCTACAGCTGCTGGCTTTGCCCAGCCTCCTCATAGAAACATAGACTTTGACGGCAGATAAGGACCACTTGGCCCACCCAGTCTGCCCATTTCCCTACCTACTGGATAAGCTGCTGATTCTAGTTAACCAACAGCCTATTTCCTGCAACCCCCCACTATAATTGCCTTATGGCTGTCCCATGCATGTTTGAATTCCTCCACTGTTTTAGACCCCACAACCTCTCCAGGAAGGTGGTTCCATGCGTCCACCACTCTCTCCGTGAAAAGAATTTCCTCACATTACCCTGAGCCGTCCCCCTCTAACTTTAAATTGTGCCCCTTGTTCTTACACATCTCTTTTTCTGAAAGATGCTACCCTTCTGGACTTTGTTGATTCCCTTGAGGTACTTGAAAGTTTCTATCATGCCCCCCATCCCTCCTTTCATCAAGGGTATACATATTAAGCTCTCTCAGTCTCTCTTCATATGGTTTCTGATGTAGACCCTGCACCATTTTAGTTGTCCTCCTCTGGACTGCTTCCATCCTGTCTATGTCCTTGCATAGATGAGGTCTCCAAAACTGCACGCAGTACTCCAGATGGGGTCTCACCAACTGTCTGTATAGAGGGATAACCACGTCCCTTTTTCTACTTGTGATGCCCCTCCCTATGCATCCAGTATCCCCCTGGCTTTCCCTACTGACTTCTCACATTGCATACCCACCTTTAGGTCATCTGATATGACTACACCCAGATCCCTTTCCATTATTGTTGTTGTTAGTACCTCCCTGCTATTGTGTACTCTTCTCCTGGATTTTTATTTCCCAGGTGCATTACTTTGCACTTCTTTGCATTGAATCTAAGTTGCCATATGTCTGACCATTCCTCCAACCTTGCCAAGTCCCTTCTCATCCTTTCTACCCCCCCTTGTGTATCAACTCTGTTACAGATCTTTGTGTCATCCACCAAGAGGCATACCTTTCCTTCCAGACCCTCTGCAATGTCACCTATAAAGACGTTAAAGAGGACTGGACCCAGTACTGAGCCCTGAGGTACTCCACTAGTAACCCCCCTTTCTTCAGAATGTATTCCATTCACTATTACCTTCTGTGTCCTGTTGTGAAGCCAGTTTTCTACCCAGGCTACCACCCTGGGACCCACTCCCAGGCTGGCTAACTTGATTACTAATCTTTTGTGCGAGACTGTGTCAAATGCCTTGCTAAAGTCTAGGTAGGCCATATCCACAGCCCCTCCCTGGTCTATTACTTTGGTCACCCAGTCAAAGAAATCAATTAGATTTGTCTGACATGACCTTCCTGCTGTGAATCCATGCTGCTTTGGGTCCTGTGCCCCGCTGGCCTCTAGGTACTCAACAATTCTTTCTTTCAGAAGTGATTCCATCATTTTCCCCACCACTGAGGTCAAACTAACAGGTCTGTAGTTTACTGCTTCTGCCTTGCTCCCACTTTTGTGAAGGGGAATCACATCTGCCCTCCTCCAGTCCTCAGGTACCACCCCATCTTCCCATGATTTGTTAAAAAGTGTGGTTAGTGGTGTCACTAGGTCCTCCCTTAGCTCTTTTAGGATTCTAGGGTGAATCCGTCAGGCCCCATTGCTTTGTCCACCTTGAGTTTTAGAAGTTCTTTCAGTACTCTTTCTTCTTTAAATGGACTGGTATCAACCCCACTATCCAGAGTGCTTCTACAGTTTGGTTTAGGTAACTCCTCCTCTTCTTCTTTTGTGAATACTGAGCAAAAGTATTCATTCATTATCTCTGCCTTTTCACTGTCTCCCTCTGCCCACCTCCCCTCTACTTTATTAATCTTCCCTATCCCTTCCTTAACCTTTCTATGTTCCCTAAGGTACCTATAAAAGGTTTTATCCCCCTTCTTAACTGAGTTGGCTATCCTTTCCTTGGTTTGGGCCTTTGCTTTTCTGACTGCCTTCCCCACTTCTTTCTGCTTTAATTGATACAGTTCCCTGTCGTGCTCTGTCTGTGATTCCTTATACTTTTTGAATGCAGCCTTTTTCTCCTTAACCTTCCCTGACACTTCTTTTGAGAGCCATAGTGGTTTTTTATTCCGCTTTGTTTTCTTTATTTGCTTCACACAAAGGCTTGTTGCCTCCACGATGGCAGTTTTGATTTTTCTCCATTGCTCTTCCACCCCTCCTTTCTGGCCATTTGCTAATGCATTCCTCAGGTATTCACCCATTTTGCCAAAGTCAGCCCTTCTAAAGTCCAGTATCCTTGTATTTGTATGGCTTGTCTCCATGGTTGTGTTTATTGTGAAGCACACTATGCAGTAGTCGCTTGTTCCCAGGTGTCTACTGACTTCTAAGTTTGTGATCCTCTCTCCATTTGAGAGTACCAGGTCTAATATTGCTCCCTCCTGAGTGGGTTCCACCACTAGCTGTCTAAGGCGTGCTCCTTGTAGGGCATCGAGAATGACCCTGCTCTTGGATGTGGCTGCAGTCCATGTTGCCCAGTTAACATCTGGCATATTCAGGTCCCCCATCAACAGTATCTCCCCTTTTTCAGCCATTTTGAGAATGCCCTCTATCATTTTCTTGTCCATTTCCTCCGCTTGAGACGGGGGTCTGTATACAACCCCTGTGCGGATTGTGATGCCATTCCTTGTTTCCAATGTGACCCAGAGTTCCTCTTGTCCTCCCCCTTTACCTTTTAGTTCTGTTACTTTGATCCCTTCCCTTATGTATAGAGCTACTCCACCTCCTCTTTTACCCTCCCTGTCCCTTCTGTAGATTGTGTACCCTGGTATGTTGACATCCCAGTCATGGTTCTCCGTGTACCATGTTTCTGTGACTGCCACAATATCCAAGTGTTCCACTTCCATCAGAGCTACTAGCTCTGGAAGCTTGTTTCCCAGACAACGGGCATTGGTACTCATTGCCCTCCATTTAATGTTGGCTTTATCCTTTTTTACCCCATCCCTGCTCTTATTGCCCTTGTCCATTTTTCCATTTACTCCTGTCCTGCCCTCTGTCAAGCTCTATACCTCAGTGTTTACCCTACTACCTGCCATGCTTTGCGGGGGGAGGCTTGAACTTTCCTGTTTCCTATCAGCACCTCCCCCCTTGGCTAGTTTAAAAGCTTGCCAAGGAAGCCTTTAAACCTGTCACCTAGGAGCGTGTTTCCCTTCCTGGACAGATGCAGACCATCATGCCAGTATAGACCTTCATCTCTCCAGGTGGACCCCCAGTCCCCAATGAAGCCAAAGCCCTGTGCTCTGCACCAGTTTTGCAACCATTCATTAAACCGCATAGTGTGCAGTACCCTAGCCTCACCCCTGCAATGGACTGGCAGCACCTCTGAGAAGGTTACCGTGCTTGATACCTGTCTGAGGCCCCTCCCCAACTCCACAAATTCATCCTGCACTGCACTGATCTCATGCCTAGCTAGGTCATTTGTCCCGAGGTCGACAATGATATCTAGTTTCCTCTCCTGTGATGCTGCTTCTGCAATCCTGAGGATTCACTTCCTGTCCCTCCAAGCCATGGCATCAGGCAGGCACCTTACTTCCCTCTCCTCTCCCTTCCCTAGGTCTACACCCCTAACAATTGTAATCTGCTACCTAATCTACGGCCGCTGGCTTTGCCCAGCCTCCTCCTGTCTAGCACTCGAAGTTTATTCATGCTCTCATTCAAACATCGGAGGCATGCCAACCATGTCTATTACCTTTTCTGGCTCAGGGCTTGCCCTGTAAGCCAACAGTCTCCCTCACTGTCCTTCTCCCACTGTGGGGGTCTGCTCTTGCTTCAGAGTACCCATTCTTGCTGAGGCTTCTCGCAACCCTTCACAGCGTCTCCATTAGAGGGATCACAAGAACTTTCCAACAAATTGGAATATTTCCTCCTCCTTGATTGGGTTTCTAAATTGCAGCAGCAGAGCCGTCACCAAATAAACTACCCCTAGCCTGGAAAGAAGGCAATCTAGGCCTTGGATCCCCAGAGGTTTCCTCCTTTTTAAAGGATTTTTTTCTTCTCCTCCATGCCAAAGATCATGATATGTAGTTAGTTGTTTATAGTATACTATATTCCGATGGGGGCCCTATTCACCATTCTGTCTCTCCTTAGGAAGCACCCTGATGTTATCAGTGCAATCCATTTTATCAGTGCAATCCTGACAACCTGTATATCTCATTTGTGTTTCATCAAGCTAACTCATTGCTGTCAACCTGCTTCTCTACCTTGTAGTCAATGTTTACTGCTCCATATTCTTTTTGGGGCTCCTTCCTTAGGTACCTTTAATCAAGGGAATCTTTCCTGTGGCACCTCTAGGTGTGGAACCCTCTTTGAGGGTTCCTTGTATTCAGTACCCCTACAGGGCGGTAATTCCCCATGAAAGAGAGTGCAAACAGCCAAACAGTTATCACAGTTACACAAGCATAACACCACTCTAGTTGCGTAGGCCCATTGAAATTCCATTTTAGATTCCCCTTACCTACTGATTTGTGTGGTACCTTTCTTTGCCCATTTTGATTCTGCTTTACTACTTTTTTTTACATTTGAAATAATGAAAGGAGCACTCATTTTAATGTGGCTCAGTGCAGGTTTTTATCAGTTTTCTTTGTTGCTTTTAAACACCTCTTGTTGAAGAACACTTTTCTTGTGCCTAAAATTAATTATCAGACACTACTCCTTAACCCCATGGGGCAACAGATATATCAGAGAATGCTAATGAAAGCCTGTGCTGAACCATGTTAAAAGGGGCATCCTTTTATTGTTACAAGTGTAAAAAAATAAAGGGTTAAAGCAGACTGAAAATAGAAAAAGAATTCTAGCATACAAAACAAGAGTTAAGGGGCACTCTAAAATGGAACAAAAAAACTGTACATCAAAATTTTCACTGCCATCATGTACTGCTGCTTTAAATCACATCTTTAAATGACAACTGAACTGATTCTCTGTGAACTGAGCTTCCTTTTACGTGCAGCACGGGTCATTGTGATGTCAACAAGCATTGTGAGAACTGCCCTCCAATTGGTCAAAGTATGTCATTATGACATACAAGTTGCACTATGCTGATAACACACAAACTGAAAAAAAAATGAACTTCCAAGAGTTTGTAGTCATTAGCATATTATGTGCACAAACTGTATCACTTATATTTTGAATAACACTTTATAGTATATGGTTAGGCCTTATTATGTATGGAAACTAAGTACCTCTCAAAAGCAATTGTACACATTCCAAAAGTTATTGCGCATATTCTTAAATGTTGTTGTGTATGATCTATAATCAGTGCCTTCAGCTGTGCTCTGCCTTGCCCGGAATCTCATTGCTTTCATTTTGACAGCAGGAAAGGAGGAACAGAATTACTGCATGTAGCTCATGACTATATCTGGTAAGAATCTATGCATGTGGGTGGTCTACAGACTGCTGGGACAAGGGGGTTGGGATGAAGGAGACTGTGAACTGTTGGCAGAGATACAAAAGCGGCAGCAAAGGTGGAGGCAACTGTAGTGGGGAACCCATGGAAGGGCTATTCAATAGTTCTCTGTAGTCATGGGTGGCTCTAAAAGAATGTAGGGTAGTGGACATAGTCCTGCTCCACATGAGAGGAGTCAAAGAACAACCAGGAAACTGCAGACCCATTAGTCTTACATCCATAGCATGTAAACTAATGGAAACACTGGTCAAAGAGGACATAGTGGAGTTCCTGGAGAGAAAGGGCTCCAACATAGTAAGCAGGATGGGTTTGTGGCAGAGAGGTCTTGTCAGACCAGCCTGAGAGTATTTTTTGACTAATACTGAGTAATTAGGGCAATGGACAGGGGATAAGCAGTGGATTTGCTGTAATTCGTCTTCAGCAAGGCATTTAACACTGCGCCACACAGAAGGTTGCTGAAGAAGTTAGAGGATCTTGAACAGTGTCACAGCTTGTCCACACCCAGGACGTAGTCTGCAACAGGTTGCCAAGTTTCTCAACCCTCAACATCTATAAGAGTACCTTGGTAGCTGCCACCACTCAGAACTGATTCTCTTACCTGGGGACTTCCTTGGCCTGAATCCCACTAGAGCCACTACCCACATAGTAGAGTGCTTCTTTGGTTATGGGCAAATGACCTCTCCTGTCACTCACTCCTGAGAAACACTTTACTTCTAGAACATAGCATCTACATAGAAACATAGAAACATAGAAGTTGACGGCAGATAAGGACCTCAAGGCCCATCCAGTCTGCCCATTTCTTTTTCTACCTTATAAATGTGCCATCGGCCTTTGCTCTGTCAGTGGCCTATCTATTCATAGTCATTTGTATTGCTCCCTTATGCCTATCCCATGCCTGTTTGAAGCCCTGCACTGTATGCATAGCCACCACTTCTTGTGGTAAGCCATTCCATGCATCCACCACCCTTTCCGTGAAAAGAATTTCCTCACATTCCCCTTAATCGGCCTCCCTCTAATCTCATGCTGTGTCCTCTTGTCCTGCTATTTTCTTATATTTAAACATGTTAGACTCTTTCACCTTGTTTATGCCCTTAAGGTGTTTGAATGCCTCGATCATATCACTCTCTCCCTCCTTTGCTCAAGGGTATACATATTGAGCTCCGTTAATCTGTCCTCATATGTCTTCTGATGCAGTCCCTGCACCATTTTGGTTGCCCTTCTCTGGACTGCCTCAATTTGGTTAATGTCCTTGTGAAGGTGTGGCCTCCAATACTGCAGTACTCCAGATGGGGCCTAACCAGTGTCTTGTACAGAGGGATTATTACCTCCCTCTTACGACTTGTGATACCCTACTAATACACTAACACCCCTAGCCTTACTACTGCTTAGGTCTGCTTGGATGATTTTAGGTCATCAGTGATGATGCCCAAGTCTCTTTCTTCCTTTGTGACTGCTAGCAACTCCCTCCCAGCCTATAGGTGGCTTCAAGGTTTCTCTTCCCTATGTGCATGATTTTGCACTTCTTTGCATTAAATCCCAGTTGCCACTCTTCTGACCATTCTGCTAGTTTATCCAGATCTCTTCTCATTCTGCCCACCCCATCTGGATCATCTACTCTGTTGCAGATCTTGGTGTCATCTGCAAACAGACAAGCCTTACCCTCTAGTCCATCTGCAAGGTCACTAATGAAGATGTTGAAGAGGACTGGCCCCAGGACTGATCCCTGAGGTACCCACTTGTGACTTGCATCTCTTCTGACTGTATACCATTTACCACCACTCTCTGTTTTCTGCCCGTCAACCAGTTTGCCACCCAGTTGACCAACTTCTGACCCACCCGAGCCTACCAGCTTATTTATCAATCTTCTATGTGGAACAGTGTCAAAAGCTTTGCTGAAGTCAAGGTAGGCGACATCAACTGCTCCCCTTGGTCCACCACTCTGGTTACCCAGTCAAAGAAATCTATGAGATTAGTTTGACAGGACTTTCCTTTGTAAACCCATGCTGTCTTGGATCCTGTGCCCCTATGGATTCCAGGTGTTGCACTATCCTTTCCTTAAGAGTGCCTCCATAATCTTGCCCACTACTGAGGTAAGACTGACGGTTTGTAGTTCCCGCCTCCTCCTGCTACCACTCTTGTGGAGGCGGGATCACATAAAACCCTTCTCCAGTCTTCTGGGACCTCTCCTGTGCTCAGACACTCACTAAACAATTCTACTAATGGCTCTGCTAGTTCCTCCTTTAGCTCCTTAGTACCCTGGGATGTATGCCATCAGGTCCCATTGCCTTATCCACCCTGAGCTTAGCAAGCTCTTGTAGGACCCTTTCTTTTGTGAAGGGAGTAGTGCTCACCTCCCTCCCCCCTGTGTCCATGATGCTGAGCTGTGGGCGCTGCCCTACCTTCTCTTCAGTGAATACTGATCAAAAGTATCTATTTAGGATAGATGCCTTTACAGGGTCCTCCTCCTCACATGCTCCCTTTTCTGCATTAAGCTTAGCAATACCCCCTCTGTGGCCTTTCTCACCCTCTTCAGAGATGGATCGTGGATTTGTCAATACCAAAAGTTATCTATTCCCCCAAAAGATTCAAGAGATATACAGTATATAAAAATAATATTTACTACTTCACAATAGTTACACATCTACAGTATATCACATATATACAAAACTATGGGAATTACATGGTTACTACAGAAATTAAAAAGAAATGGTTTGAACACAGCTGCAGGGGGGAAAAAGAAAAAAAAAAAACATTCTATTGCTTCTTAAATCTAACAGAGTAGAAAGATTCTTACCACACAGGATAACTTTAGTGAGCTGTGGCAGACTCCACCTCATAGATGGTGCAAGTACGAAGCCCCAACGCAGACTGACTTGCTAAGGCCTGGCATAGAACTCAAAAGCCTTCAGCTGCCTGATCCCCAATTATTCATCATCAAATATATCACTGCGACATCATGGAGTTGACACTTTCTTTATATGCCAGGAGTACCACCTTTCTGGAAAGTTGACCTGAACCAGAACCTTGGATTTTGTGAACCCAGAAATCTTCTCATTGTTCTTAGCCATGTCTGTCTCTGCAGGGCGTGGTACAGGGCCAGAACAGTTCTCTGATGTGAAAGACCTTGGGCTGTCTGAAGCACCCTTGTTACCTAAACAGATGGTCCTCTTGTTACAAGACAAAAGAATTACCTATCAGGGACAGCTGATCAGTCTCTGGCAACAATTTTAATCTAATTTCCCCAGCCTATATTTGAAAGGCACATGCCTGTGGTTATATGGGGGAAGAGCTCCTCCCCCACATCCTATTTAAACCAGCAGATAAAGCACCGTTCTGCTTACAGCGAGTTGCACTCACCCTCCATCCTCCCCTGACTCCTTCTCCGGCAGTCTTATCCCATCAGGCAGGTCTCGTATTACTGGACTAAGCATCCCTCCTATGGTGGGATACAGAGAAAGGCCAAAAATATCAAGTCATAACAAGTTACTCATTAGTTCAAGCATCTCAGCACCTTGCATACTATCCAGCTCACATGTACTATAATCACTGACTTGCTCATGACCATGCCAAAGTACTTAAGCACTAATCATTTCATACTACTAATACCTTGCAAGCATTGTCTTACTTACTGGTCTGGCCTCTGTATCCAAGCACAACCTACATCATTCAGCTACAGTATGTAACATAAGCACTGAGCTATGAACCGCACATAACTGTCCACTTAGTTGACTAGGTTCTACTGTTACCAATGCAGATACAATTAAATAAAAAAGAAGTACTCAATTAAATAGCAAGGATAGCAAAGGATCTAGTTAGATGGGTAGGAAGCTGACTTGGGGAGGAGACAGCAGAGGGTGGTAATAAACAGGTTCAAGTCAGGGAAGGGGAAGGTCATGAGCAGGGTGCCACAGGGTTCAGTTCTGGGGCTGGTCCTTCTCAATATGCTTATTAGTGACATATGAGAAGAAGAAAAAATTACTCACCTTAGTAATGTTGTTTCTTCTAATGGAGTCTTGCTATATTATGACAATTGCAGTTTGTCCTACCATTAGAACTGCTCCGGAGGTGAAAGAGTTAACTCCATTCCATGAATGGAACTTAGAGCTCGAGCTCTAAAGAGAAGCTCTGTCTGTGTAGTTTCAAACCTAAACTGTCAGATCTTTACGAGCAAAAACTCACTAAGGTCTGTGTGGAAGCTGTAACCTACACTAGCCAACTGGCTACCTAAATATTAACACCCATTGCTGGTCCCAACACCAAAGACTCAAGTTAGGGGACCAGAACTAATAGTATAATTTAACAATATGAGGGAAATATAAGGAAAATAATGAAAAACACCACACCCCCAAACCCCAAGAAGGTGTGAAAACACATAAAAAGGGCATAAAATAGTGCCCACACTAGGCTGCCCACCCCATACCCAAGTAGAAGTTCTGAGAGGGGCAGGCTGGGGGGGAGGTCATAATATAGCAAGACTCCATTAGAAGAAACAACATTACTAAGGTGAGTAATTTTTTCTTCAAACAACATGAAGTCTTGCTATATTATGACAATTGCAGACTACACAGCAGTACCTCCACGGAGGAGGGACAGAACCTACTTAGGGAATAGGCTCTGAAGCACAGCTGTGCCAAACCGAGCATCTCTCCTAGCCTGGACATCCAGGGAGTAATACTTGGTGAAAGTGTGTACCGTTTTCCAAGTAGCAGCTTGACATATCTCCAATATAGGGATGTCTCTGGCAGCAGCTAGAGACGCTGCTGTACCTCTGGTAGAATGAGCCCTCAAGCCAGAGGGGGGATCTCTGCCCAGTTTCTGATAACAAAATTGGATACAAGAGACAATCCACCTGGCAATTGATCTCTTAGTGGCAGGTTTCCCTTTCCCAACCTCACCATAAGTGAGAAAAAGTTGGAGGGATTCGAACCTGTGACCCTTGGTACGTTCTATATAGTAACTAAGGGCCCTCTTAACGTCCAAACTGTGCAATCTCCTCTCACCAGAAGAGGAATGTTCAGTGACAAACACTGGAAGGGAGATAGATTGGTTAAGATGGAAATCTGAAACCACCTTAGGCAAAAACTTCCTGTTAGTCCTGAGGACTACCTTATCCCTGTGGAAAGAAATAAAGTCAGTTTCTACTGACAAGGCTTGCAACTCACTTATGCATCTAGCAGAAGTGATAGCCACTAGGAAAACAGTTTTCCAAGTTAGATACTTAAGCTGTGCAGAAAACAGAGGTTCAAAAGGGGGTTGCATTAACTGGGCAATGCAAACATTAAGGTCCCAGGCAGGGGCCAGATCCCGAAAAGGTGGATTAGTATGAAGTAATCCCTTAAAAAACTTGGAAAATACAGGGTGAGCGGAAAGAGAGGATGGCTTTCCTGCTGAAACAAAAGCAGAGACAGCTGCCAAATGAACTCTCAGGGTAGCTGGTCTCAGGCCCAAAGAATTAAGATGGACCATGTAATCTAACACAATGGGCAAATCAGCAGATTATGGGGAAATATGTTTCCCAGAACACCAAATGGAGAACCTTTTCCACTTAGAATTATAAGTAGCCCTAGTGGAAGGCTTCCTAGAAGCCTTTAGGATTTCAAGAACACCCTGAGAGAGGTGTAGATCAGCAAATTCTAACCCCTCAAGAGCCAGGCCTTGAGGTTGAGGGATTTGAGGTTCGGATACCAAACTCTCCCCAGGGCCCAGGTTAATAGGTTGTGATTCCTGGGGAGACACAGGGGGAGATGGACTGTCAGGGACAGAAGGAGTGGGTACCAGGGCTGCCTGGCCCAATCTGGGGCAATCAGAATCACCCTGCAAGGCTGGGATCTGATTTTACTAACACCTTGAATAGGAGAGGAAGGGAAAAGCATAAAAACTTCCTTCCCAATCCAGGAGAAGGGCGTCCAGGGGGACTGAGCCCAACACTGGGGGCCTGCAACAGAACAGTGGAAGTTGGTGATTGTCTGGGGCTGCAAAAAGATCTATCTGAGGGGTGCCCCATCTGGCAAAGACTATCCCCAGTACTTGAGGATCCAGAGACCATTCGTGATGGCCCTGAGAAATCCTGCTGAGAGCATCTGCTAGGACATTGTCCTTTCCTGGAAGGTGAACTGCTATGAGTGAAGTGTTCAGGGAATAGGCCAGAGACCACAACTTCATTGCCTCGGTGCACAAGGCCGAAGACCGAGTGCCCCCTGCTTGTTGATGTACCACATTGTTGTGGTATTGTCTGTTCTGACTTGTACCACTTTGTTCTGGACAGAAGCAGAAAATGCTTGAAGTGCTAAAAAGACAGCTCTGAGTTCCAGCAAATTGATATGGAGCAGAGATTCCTGGGGGACCACACTCCCTGAGTGGAGAGTCGCCCATGTGGGCTCCCACCCCAGGAGGAAGCATCCTAGTGAGGGTCAAAGTGTGAGAAAGGGGAATGAAGGGACCCCAGTCTTAAATTGCTCTGATCCTGCCACCACTGGAAGGCCTGGATCAAGGTTGGGTCACTG
Source organism: Neoceratodus forsteri (assembly GCA_016271365.2). Taxonomy (NCBI): domain Eukaryota; kingdom Metazoa; phylum Chordata; order Ceratodontiformes; family Ceratodontidae; genus Neoceratodus; species Neoceratodus forsteri. Next base: position 764,395,283 of record CM028135.1, read on the forward strand.
GGACCAACTTGGAAAGGGTCTCTTCTCTGAGACCAATAGGCTCTCAAGTGAAACTGAATGTCTCTCATCTGAAATCTTGCTCCCTGCACTACAGCTGTGGGCGCAGCCATGTGCCCCAGGAGCTGCAAAAAAAGTGTCTTGCTGGTCGAGAGACCTGCAGAGTGAAGGAGGAGGCCAGAGCCACCAAGTTCCTTACCCTTTCTAAGGAAGAAAAGCTCTGGCCAGATTTGTGTCCAATTCTGCACCTATGAAGGTGAGTACCTGAACTGGTTCCAGAACCGACTTTGGTAGATTGGTAGGAAGCCCAGGAGGTGAGAAGCTGCTGGGTGACTTGCAGGTGAGATTTTACCTGTTCTGGGGACTGGCCTACAATGAGCCAGTCGTCCAGATAGGGAAAAACAGCAATCCTTTGCCTCCTTAAGTGAGCCACTGCTACTGCCAGACATTTTGTGAATACCCTTGGGGCAGAGGTAAGGCCAGGGCATTGCTCTGAACTGGTAGTGACCTGAGGGCAGTTCGAATCTGAGGTACTTTCAGTGGGAGCTTCTGATTAGGACGTGAAAATAGGCATCCTTGAGGTCCAGGAAGCTAGCCAGTCCCTGGCCTTAAAGAGGTAAAATCATTGCCAGAGTTACCATTCTGAACTTTGGTTTCAAAAGATGCTTGTTCAGATATCTGAGGTCTAAAATGGGCCGCCATTCTCCTGTCTTTTTTGGGGTAAGGAAGTATCTGGAGTACAGACCCTTGCCCTGGTGTAGGGGAGGAACCCTTTCTACCGCTCTGAGAGCTAACAGGGTTGAGACCTCTGCTTCTAGAGTAAAGGTCTCTAAAGAGCTTGCAGGTGGAAAAGACCTGATTCTCATCTTTGGGAACTTTTTGAAGCTGAGAACCAGACCCTGGCTTACTACTTCCAGAACCCACTTGTCTGAAGTTAAAGACACCCAGTTCTGACTGAAGTAAGCCAACCTGCCCTGGTGAGAGGAGAATCGGCCCTGGGCACCCCATCAGGGTGCCTGCTTAGCAGGTGCTTTAGGCTGAGGGGTGGGGCAGGGCTGCCCATGCCCGTCTGCCTCTGCCTCTGAAGAACCCCTCTGAGCATAAGCAGAGGAGGCCTGGGTTTGGTAAAAGGCCTGTGAAAGGTCTACCCCTACCCCTGGGGGTGTGCCTCTGAGGAGTGGCTTGCCGCTCCTTGGCCTGGGCACTTTTATAGGTAGTCCTATATTCATCCATCTTCTTCATATAATTCTCTGTCTGCTCCCCAAACAGAGAATTTCCCACCACAGGAAAATCCATAGCCTTAGTCTGGGTATCCTGTGACAAGCTAGTACACCTGAGCCAGGCCAACCTACGAAAAGCTACAGATGTGGCCATGACTCTAGAGGAAACATCATTAAAATCCACAGCAGCATGAAACTGCACCTTAGAAGCCTCAATGCCATCGGCAGCCACCTGCTCCAGCTCTCTAGCAAGCTGGCCAGGGGCTTGTTTAGCTAAATCCATAACAGTATCCATCTAGATTTCTGATACCTTGCTACATAAGCCATATAATTTGCTTGCCTGAGTCCCAAGGACGCTGCCATGTACTATTTTTTGCCATGGCATCAATCTTCCTGGAATCCTTGTCAGGAGGATGTGAAGCCAGGGAATATTAGCTTTATCACAGGCTGCAGCCTGAACTACTAACATGACTGCATTGCTGAGAAGGAATTCTGTATCAGGACCTGACAGTGTGTACCTCCTGTCTATCTTTTTATCTACAGGAGGCACAGAATTAGGAGTTTTAAGATTTTTATTGTTTGTTTCCTAAATGACTTATGCAAAGGAATAGACAATCTCTAGACTCTGGTATATCCATCATTTCTACAAAATCAGGCTCCTCTTGCTCATCCACAGCTTCCTCCAAAGGAAGCTGGAGGTTTCAACAACTTTTTGTAAAACATAAAATGAGAAGGGACTCAGAAAGCATAGGGGAGATTCTAAAGGTCTGTCTGGGAGATGTCCGGTTCAATGGGCACACCCAGACCCTCAAGTCACATTCATACTGTTCATAATCATCCTCCCCCTCCTCTGGTTCATAAAACTCCTCAACATCATATTCCTGAACCGATGGAACCGACCGAACCGACCTTTTACCAGATAGTGGCAGTTCGGACAGAACCGGAGAAAGTGACTGGACAATCTGAATAGCTCTTGCTATCTCTGCAGCAGTTGGAGTAAGAATTTTGGGCTCCAAACCTGCTGACTTTCTTGTTCTCTTTACTGGAACTGGTTCATCCAAGCCAGCTTTTGTTTGCCTGAGGAAGTCTCGCCCTGGTCAGAGGGCACTCCCTCCGGTTCGGTTGGCACCGAACCGGGCTGGCCATCCGGGTCAGCGGACTTTTTGGCCTCTCGTTCCCTGAGCCTGCCCAATCTCTTTTCCAGGGTGGCTGCAGGGAAATTCTTACAAATCTGGCAGTCTGACTGGAGGTGGTCAAACCCCAGACAATAAACACATGTGGTGTGTGGGTCAGCCTTGGCAAAGATTTCCCCACAGACATCACAGTGCTGAAACCCAGTGGGCCCGGTTTATCTTTTGGGTTTCTCAGACATAATGCCAGCCTAACCAGAAAAACTTGCCCTTTAAACGGCAGTGCCAGGCAAGACACCCTTATCGGTTCCTAACCGTGTCACGGGTATTGGAAAAAAACCGTAATGAAATCCGTTTTTTTTAGAACCGATAAGAACCGGGAACCGCACTCTAAAATCTCAAGTTTAAAAACTTTAAGTTTTAACCCAAGCTGATCGGTTCAAAACCGAACCGATAAAACTTACAAGTTCCACACAGAATTAAAATATGAATTACTTACGATACCACAGACAGAGCTTGAACCGATCGGTTTTGCGGTTAAAATAAAACTATTCTCGGTTGAATCGAACCGAGAAAACACTGTTTAAACTGAGAAATGAACCGAGCAGTAGGAGAAATCTCCGGAGCGACTGTTCAGTGAGGCGAAGTAAAGAATCTGACAGTTTAGGTTTGAAACTACACAGACAGAGCTTCTCTTTAGAGCTCGTGCTCTAAGTTCCATTCATGGAATGGAGTTAACTCTTTCACCTCTGGAGCAGTTCTAATGGTAGGACAAACTGCAATTGTCATAATATAGCAAGACTTCATGTTGTTTGAATAACAAGGCAAGATGTGTCTCCTTGCAGATGACACCACGTTCTGTGGGAAGGCAGACAGCGAGGAAGGGGGTTAAGGAGCTGCAGAGGGACCAGCAAAGTTTAGAAAGGTGGCCCGTTTGGCAGTTCAAATTCAATGCCAAAAGGTCCAAGCTGAAGAAATGGATGAGCTAAATACTAAAGCCTAGCCACTGTGTAAGAATGCTCCACTAAGAGTGCCTACTATATGTTCTCCCCTTCACCATTTTTAAAGTATTAACACACCAGAGGTCCCCAAACAAGTGCCTTTGGCCATGGCCACAGTAATGGGGGGGCAAGTTGGGATTTGTCCTTGCCCCAAGCTCAAGGGGGATCCCACCTGAGGAGCTGACATTACCCCCGCTATTAGCTGGTATAGGAGACAGGGGCCTGTTTCAAGTGACTTGTCCTGGGCCCCAAACTTCTTAGCTGCATCCCTGCCTCTGGCAAGTGCAACAAATGTGCCCACAGAGCCCCAGGTAGAACAAAAGACTGTGTAGCAATTAGCTTTAGACCATGAAGTGAGGATGTGGAACCGTGGACCTTTGTTACCCCCGGGCCGTGTAGATATCCACAAACTAGAAAAAATATGTAAGCTGACAGAGCCATCAAAAGATGGGTAGGGACAAAATATGGATTCTGTTGTCCATACATGTCGGAAAAAAGAGAATATAAGCACTCCCAAAGAGTGTTCCAAGTAAATTTATTGAAATTAATATGAGGACATTACTCAAAAAATGACAGCTGGCAGCCCCAGCACTTCAACTGTCAAGACCAGATCTGTAGCACCATCTAGCCATGCCCCCTGAGGAAGACCTTAGCAGTTGAAGCACTGGGGCTGTCAATCAGTGTTTCTTGACTATTGTACTTTTATTAATTTCAATAAATGTAATCGGAAAACTTTTTGGGAGTTCTTGCATTCTCTTTTTTTCCTCTCATATGCCAGTTAGCCACCAATAACGAGTACCCTCGGTCCTTGTTCTAGAGCACGCTCACTCTTTATGTAACTTGTCTGTACATGTCTGCCTGGGTCTGGGAAATTGTGGACTCCCACCAGTAAAAAATCCTGATTAACACAGCAAAGAGAGACACTGCACATATGTACATTTCTATATGTGCTATTTGGCCTGCAAAGATCAAATAGGTAGAACTGCTAGAGCTAGGATTTCCACATGGGAAACTGGGAGAAGCATATGTATGCATGAGGTCACTTATACTGATATGGATAAACAAGAAAACTGTTATTTTGTGTGGGCAGTCAGAACCGATGGAGAAAGAGTTTGAAAGCCTCATTCATACCAACATGTGTGAAGTAAGTGTTGCACTTTAGTGAATAAAAGCTGCAGTGTATCCACATCTCAACAAAAGTCAGAAGGGTACTGACTGCAACTGCGGAACTATCTACATTGGCAATGTTTTGCAAATTAATTCCTGTGCCATCTTCCTACAAGAAAAAGAGAAAGAATTTGTTACTTCACCCTGGGAGTAATGTGTGGCCTTTCTTTCCAAGTGGGTACAGTTTACCTGATGTGTCCATAACAGACAATGCAGCAGAAGGTCACTTTGAACTACCTCATGTTGTTGTATTGAAGCCCTTATTGATCTCTTGTGGGAGATCTGCACCAAGCGAGTTGCTGCACTCACAAAGTCTGTGTTCAGTAATGGACTTCCTTGTTAATCTAGTTCACAGCCAAAGGTTTTTGTGTGTGTGTGTGTGTGTGTGTGTGTGTGTATGTTTTCTTCTGTTTTGTTGCAGTGGAGCTGGGCCTCACCATCATGTAACTGGAGGGATCAGAGGGAATGGAGAAAGATGGGCAGGAAAAAGACAGGCTGAAGACATTATGAAAGCAAAGGCTACTGCAGGGCATCTGGATGGGTTACAGCACTTGGGCATTTCATTGCAGGTGTGAAGTGCTAATGTTATTCTGTTAGTGTTGTAAATTTAGTAAAGGGTTAGGTGTTAGGAGGTATGTAGTTAGTGTGTGCCTCACCTCTCCTACAGATAGGGCTTATTATATGTAGGCCGGCATGGTACACTACTAGTAGGACCTCTTGAGTGTTCGGCCCAGGGCTGGTCACAGGCAGAGGGAGAGTAGTACAACCTTCATCATCAGGGTAAAAGGAGGGCAGTACCACCTACAAAAGGATATGGCACTAGTTTAGGGAGATCCATTCGTGGATGCAAGGATTTTTTAGCAGGAAAGAGTGTAACCAGCCTCTCTCCTCAACCAGCCCAATGCAGGTTACTAGAGAGCACTCAAAGGGTTAAGCCAGATCCTGACAATCGATCTCTGGAGGGGAACTTACCTGGAGACAGGATGTCTGGATGTTCAAGCTTGAGTGGCCTGACTTAGCCAAGAGTGGAAAACTGGGGCATGGTCATGCATGGTTCTGCACTTACCCTGATACTCTATAAAAGGGGAAGGCACTCAGGCACTGGCATGGCCAGCTGGAGTTTGGAGCCTGGAAAGAAGCAGTCCAATCTCTCTAGCTGCAACTGGAGCTTTGGAGCCTGCAGACCCAAACATAGTGACAGAGCCCCAGGGGACAAGTGGCACGGGTCACCACATAGCCTAGTCTCTAGAGCAGTGTATCATCGTAAACAGCTGCAGGTCCCAGGAATCACCTCCAGATTTGTAGAACAGCACCCCCATGAAGGCACTATGGGAGAGTGGTGGGCCACCCCTTAAGGGAGGTCACCGTAACCCTTGTGGGTTCACTCCCACCTGTAGAAATAAATAAATATGGTAAAAAGCCTTTATCGAAAGCAACTGTTAGTGTACTTGCTTAAATATGCTCATTGTGTGTGTCATAAATGTCCTAGACGGTAGAGTTCAATTACTGGCAGGTAGCCGAATGAAAGGTCATCAGGCAGGATGAGGCCTGGCAAGGGCCGGGGTCAGTAAGTCCCCCGAAAATGGGGCCAGACATAGGAGTCTACTTTTTGGGCCACTATGGCCATCAGTGTTACACAGATAAATAGATGGCAAATAAGTGCCTTGTGGCCCATCCAGTCTGCCCTATCCCTCTTTCTAAAGCTTATGGTACCCCAGATACTACAACACATTTCCCCTCTTTTGCCCATGCTTGATAATTCCCATGTACCTATCTCATGCATTCTTGAATCCCTGAACCATGGCTCCTGGGGGAGACAGTTCCATCTCTCCACCATCCTTTCAATGAAGTAGAATTGCCTCAAGTTCCCCCTAAGTTTTCCCCCTTTTAGTCTCATGCTGTGCCCCCTTGTTCTGCTACAGTATTTCCCTCCATGTGAAAGATGCTGCCCTCTTGTACCCTCTTTATCCCCTTCAGATACTTGAAGGTCTCTATCATGTCCCCCCTCTCTCTCCTTTCCTCCAGGGAGTACATATTAAGAACCTCACTGCTGATGCTAGACACCTCATAGTGCCAAGCTCAGTACTGTCACTAGCTAACTATGGCCCCCTTATCCACGCACATACCTGTGACTCAATTCTCAACAGAATAAATCTGATCTGAAATAAGACTTGTCGCTTTGTATTTGGGGCTCACAAGCGCACCCATAGCTGCACCCTCTACACCCAAACAAACTGTTACCCTTACTTAGCAGAATTAAGTTCCAGACATGACTGCTAGCCAAGAAGGCCATACTGAGTCTAATCCCCCCCTCCCCGCCCTAACTCATTGCTTCTGCCCTGTCACCAATCTCTACAACACCAGGAGCATAACTCGGAATGCCCTCGAACTGCCTTTCTACCATTCTCAGCTGGGCTAAAGTTTATTCACAATTAGGGCTGCTGGCTGGTTAAATGAGCTGCCTGATACCTTGCTCAGTCTACCTAAATTTGACCAGTTTGAGAAAGCACTATGGGCAACGCTGACAGTTCAATGCAACTGCAACTGCTAATTATCCTAATTAAATTCCCTCCCGGTATACACTTTGAACCGTGTCAGACTCTGGCTCTGAGGCATTGTACTATCACTATGCTTGTTTTACACTGATTCTGCCTGCCTGCCTGACTGCCTTACTGTAAAAGTGTATGCAATTGAGCTAACCTATGTATTTATGCTTGGTTGACTATACTTGTACTTGTTTGACTTCACTGAGTCACTGAGACTTGACTGTTTGGGCTGGCAGTATAGCCTAGAGGTTAGAGGAACGAGATGTGAACAAGCTTGGTACATCCAGCAGACCAGACCTGAGTTTGATTCTCACAACCTCAATTTGCATACTGTGTGACTCTGAGCAAGTCACTTAGGCTCCCAAGTAGCCCCTGAAAAAAGGCACTTGTGCCTAGTGGGCTTTATCCGGTTACCAGAGATTAAAATAAATAAATCATTCCACTGAAACTCGCTTACTATATTTCTTATGTTGTCTTGTAATCTTTGTTATTGACATTGAACCTTTGTAAAAGAGCACTTGTGCTCAAAGGTACTACCAACTTTTTCAATAAATGTGTAACCCCTAGATGGCGCTATCCCAGGGGCTACTACCCCTGCCTGATTTGCCACTAACAGGTTGAGGGGCCTGGATCCAATGGCGGGTGCCTCCACCCAGAAGTCAGGGTTTGCAATAGTTAAACTAACTTGGTCACAGCCCTCTGGGACACTGCAACCCCCTTTCTTCCCACTAGTGGCCCACAATATATCAGAATTACCTTCACAGTATACACTTACCCCAGGTCTGGTTCCGCACTGGGACCTCCTGTGAAATGAGATACAGTGCAACAATCACAGTACAGTACTTTAACATAGACAAATACCTCAGGCAGTATAACTTTGCTGAAACAAGCAGCTCTGATTTATTTGGGGGATATAACAAGGACAGGAAATCAGGTTAATTAGCTTATCACTCTAATAATCTACCTATGGCTCTGTGCAGGCCTATCCCTATCAGTTACTGTCCTGGTACCCAAGCCCTAGTGGCTAGTCAAACCGTGGCAGCTGGTAGGGGCCCTTTCACCAGAGAAAAGGAAAATTAAACAGTCAGCAGTACAGTAATTCCATTGGATTTAATGTGGCAATTCAACGAGGGCGACCCTGAATTAGTACTCCGACCTCCAAATAAGATAGGGTCCTTCAATGTCAGCAGGGCTCACTTGAGGTACACAAACCTCTTCACACATCCATATAAAAAGCACTATACCAGGCAGGCTGCATCCTGTATCCCGATGCAATTACTGCACAATACCCGGGAGAACACACAGCAGATTCAGTTCCTGACAGACCGAGTGCAATTTTCAGCAATTCCTCCAGTCTTCTACAGGGTGAGCCTGGTTTCTACTCTTCGGAGATCCTTTGATTCTTTTCACAGGACGGATTCAGTCCTAACAAGCTGTTACACAAGCTGCAGACCGGAACTCTGGGCCTTACACACGTTTTTTGACTAAAACTGCACACTGAAAAGCACAGGGCCTCCTTCTTCACTGCAAAGCTCAACTGAAACTCCAACTGACAAAACCAGGCACTTCCTTTGAGTTCCTCCCAGTTCTTGACTGGATTGGCTGTCACTCACAATAGACTGCTGCTGTTGGTCCAAAAGGCACTGAAGTCTAAACTACATCTCCCAGAGTCACTGCCCATACAATCCTCTTGTGGCTGGCTCAGATTATGAGTCCAAGTTCTGATTCGTCCAAGGCACCATTTTAGAGCTAGCTTACCCACACTGATTGGTCCAGTTCAGCAGTTCAAAACTAGAATGGGAACTAGCAGACACAGTTCTGACTGCAAAGAAAGCAGGTTAGACAAACTGTAATTTCATTATTACTCTAAATAATTTCTGGCAAACAGTTACATCTTTCAGATAGGTTCCCTTGCACCTAGTGACTGCAAAAATGAAGTGAATTGGCAGCTTGAGTGGTACTCAATCAAAGAAACACACAGTCCCCCATACAAACTAATTATGTCTGCAAGCAGACAGCTCTTAAAGAGACAGTACCAGAGGTTCTAAAAACACTCACTGATAAATGGCTTAAATGCCAAACACCATTCAGGCTTGGAGCATTCAAGCAAGCTCCTGGAAGTCTTTTGGGAACCCCCATTTGCAGGGGGGTTTACAAATGAATACACACATAATAAGTAAATACATACATACATAATAATTACAGACATACATACATCAATATGCAAGGCACAGCTTGCCCCGCAGGAAAGTGCTTGCCCTGCTTGATGTGTGTGCTGCCACATGAACTGTCTTGGTAGTGTCAGGGCTCTAGGGACCCCACAAGGGAGGTTAGAGTATGGAAAGGTTGAGAGACACCCAGTCTGTAAATGCAGATGTAACTGTAGCCCCTTTAATTCAGGGGGATAGACCTGGACAAACCTGGACATGGGGTGGGCAAACAGGCCTTTCCATGTAGCTGGTGGTGAGCAAATTCAGGAGGGCATGGGACAACTACATGGGGCTATATAAGAGTGAAAATGGCATGGAATAAAGGGAGTAAGATAACCCAGGCAGGGAGGGGGTACTGGGCAGACTAGATGGGCCAAAGGATCCTTTTCTGCCAGCAAATTTCTATGTTTCTATACAGTGTATGGTAGCAGAAGTCATAGTATGTGCAGTGAAAGTAAGGAGAGATGTGGGAACCCTGGGAATATAGTAATATAAGGCACATAGAGTGCATAACCCAGGGAAAAAATGTCAAGTAGAGTGTGTAAGTTTCATAGCACGCAAAAGTAATTGCCAGGAGAATAACCAGACAGCTGTGTTTTATCAGGCAGCTGCACAATAAAGTACCACTATGCTTGATCCCAGCTTAGGTATAGACAGTCTAATCTGTGTGTGGTCTTGTTAATGGTGCCCCTGGGTTAGTGTTGCTCGGATAGTATCCTATCAATCAGGATAACATCAGATGCCATTCTTTTTTCTAGATAGTGTATCCGGTCAGATAGTAGCACTATCTGACTGTGGATCTGACCGTCCCAGATCCAGGTTGGATCCCTAGATCCAACGCTGCATCCGACTGTCGGATCACAATCAGATCCACATAGGCACTATCCGAGCATCACTACCTGGGTATGGCTGTTCTTGTGCCCCTGATCTCTATTGAGACCCTGAGCAAGCCACTTAACCTCCCTCTGCATCTGGAAGGCACTTGAAAATGAGCTTTGGCAGAGTATTTCTTACCCAACCAAAGAATGAGAAAATAAAAGAAAAAAATAAAGAAGAAAACCTACTCTCTTTCAGCCAACTTTTAGCAGCTGTTACTTTGTCAAATTTTCTGTCGTCATTCCTCACTGTAAGAATGTAACTGTTTCGTCAAGAATGATACAACTACTACCCCTGCCTTGTGGGCTCAAACAAGGTTCAGGGGCTTGGATCCTGATTTTTCTGATTGGGGGGCTTGAATCCAGATCCTTGGGAGACTTTTGCCCGTGATTCAATGTGGGGGAATAACTCCTCCCACCAGCTCTATTTAAACCTGCCTTCCTGTTTCCTCTACACTTGGCACATCTCGCTGAGCTGCTGCATGGTCCTTGTGGCTGTGTTCCTTGTCTCTCCCCTTGCTCTTTTGTCAGTGCCCCCTGCCTGACTTCTTCTATTCCCTTGCTTGCCTGCCTTTGTTTCCACTCTTTTCTGCACCCCCATTCTGTGTTGCCGCTTTGCAGCTTGTCTGTGCTCGTTCCTTCTTCTGTCTTGCCACTTTATGACTTTTCTGTGCTCCCCCCACTCTCTCTTTCTATGTTGCCACTTGTGGTTTGTCTGTTTTCATCCCCCTCACTCCCTCTTTCTGTGTTGCCATTCACATCTTGTCTGTGTTTGTTCCACCCCCTCCTCATACCTCCTGCCTCTCGTCCTCTTTCTGCTCCTTTTGGGGTTTATTTCATCCATTTTTCAGCAGCACTTCTCTTCCTTTCATCTTCCAGCGGCTCCTCACTCTCCTCTCTCTTCTGGGTTACTAACTTGTGTCGTCACTGCCTGTCTTAAAGCTACAGTGTCTCAATCCTTTTGCCTTCTATTCTTCCTTATGTAACCCCTAGATGGCGCTATCCCAGGGGCTACTACCCCTGCCTGATTTGCCACTAACAGGTTGAGGGGCCTGGATCCAATGGCGGGTGCCTCCACCCAGAGGTCAGGGTTTGCAATAGTTAAACTAACTTGGTCACAGCCCTCTGGGACACTGCCACCTCCCTTTCTTCCCACTAGTGGCCCACACAATATATCAGAATTACCTTCACAGTATACACTTACCCCCAGGTCTGGTTCCGGCACTGGGACCTCCTGTGAAATGAGATACAGTGCAACAATCACAGTACAGTACTTTAACATAGACAAATACCTCAGGCAGTATAACTTTGCTGAAACAAGCAGCTCTGATTTATTTAGGGGAATATAACAAGGACAGGGGAAATCAGGTTAATTAGCTTATCACTCTAATAATCTACTCATGGCTCTGTGCACAGGCCTATCCCTATCAGTTACTGTCCCTGGGTACCCAAGCCCTAGTGGCTAGTCCAAACCTGTGGCAGCTGGTAGGGGCCCTTTCACACAGAGAAAAGGAAAATTAAACAGTCAGCAGTACAGTAATTCCATTTGGATTTAATGTGGCAATTCAACAGGGAGCGACCCTGAATTAGTACTCACGACCTCCAAATAAGATAGGGTCCTTCAATGTCAGCAGGGCTCACTTGAGGTACACAAACCTCTTCACACATCCATATAAAGAAAGCACTATACCAGGCAGGCTGCATCTGTATCCCGATGCAATTACTGCACAATACCCGGAGAACACACAGCAGATTCAGTTCCTGACAGACCGAGTGCAATTCAGCTATTCCTCCAGTCTTCTACAGGTGAGCCTGGTTTCTACTCTTCAGAGATCCTTTGATTCTTTTCACAGGACAGATTCAGTCCTAACAAGCTGTTACACAAGCTGCAGACCGGAACTCTGGGCCTTACACACATTTTTTGACTAAAACTGCGCACTGAAAAAGCACAGGGCTCCTTCCTTCTTCACTGCCAAAGCTCAATTGAAACTCCAACCGACAAAACCGGGCACTTCCTTTGAGTTCCTCCCAGTTCTTGACTGGATTGGCTGTCACTCACAATAGACTGCTGCTGTTGGTCCAAAAAGGCACTGAAGTCTAAACTACATCTCCCAGAGTCACTGCTCACACAATCCTCTTGTGGCTGGCTCAGATTATGAGTCCAAGTTCTGATTCGTCCAAGGGACCATTTTAGAGCTAGCTTACCCCACACTGATTGGTCCAGTTCAGCAGTTCAAAACTAGAATGGGGAACTAGCAGACACAGTTCTGACTGCAAAGAAAGCAGGTTAGACAAACTGTAATTTCATTATTACTTTAAATAATTTCTGGCAAACAGTTACATCTTTCAGATGGGTTCCCTTTGCACTCTAGTGACTGCAAAATGAAGTGAATTGGCAGCAGCTTGAGTGGTACTCAATCAAAGAAACACACAGTCCCCCATACAAACTAATTATGTCTGCAAGCAGACAGCTCTTAAGAGACAGTACCAGAGGCTCTAAAACACTCACTGATAAATGGCTTAAATGCCAAACACCATTCAGGCTTGGAGCATTCAAGCAAGCTCCTGAAGTCTTTTGGGAACCCCCATTTGCAGGGGGTTACACCTTTCTGGCCTGGGAAAGCTTGGCGTCGCGTCAAGCAAGTACCCATAAGTTTCAACTGCAACCATATACATTTGCATTAGGCTCGCACATGTAATCATCAGTCAATATATCATTTTACCAAGAACACATTTCTGAAACATTGCAGTACGTCACTCTTTACACAGTATTACACACACATTGTACCATAACTCAAGTTATTACCTCTTGTACATGAAACCTGAAGAGAGGGGGCCCTTCCCTATCAGTTACCTTGGGGCTGGACCGGGCAAGGGCACCATACTTAGAGGGCAACACAAGTAACTTGGAGTTAGCACTGATGCTCAGTTTGGGCAATGAGCTCGGGGACACATACACTCCTTTATGGACAACATTGAGAGGCAAGTCCACAGGCCTCCCAAGTGAATCATAACTGAGGTGCACCACAGGCTTTACAGCTCGACCAGTCTTTCTAGGGGGAACTGTTATAGTCTCTGCACTCTGAGCCTCATTTTCAGCATTGTCCTCACTTGTCAGGGAGCCTCCATGGGGGTAGAGAGGCTAGAACTTGGGGCACTTTCAGCTCAGGAGTTACAGTTTCTGAGTCCACAACATTTGGCTCGCATGGAGAGCTTTCGGACACTGGCAGTGGACTGTCAGGGCACTCAAAATACTCTTCTTGTTCGGTGTATCACCAGTCTGCCCCAATCTATCATTTTCCCCTGAAAGCTCAAACAGTTCAACCATGCACAATGATTCCATTTCATCTGATCTGATGCTTTGCACTTCACTTTCTGGGAGCATTGGCTCCAGGGATGAAGCTGGGGCTTAGACAGTCCAGAAGGCCCAGCTTCATCTCCAGTATTGACTAGGGATTGCCCGAAACAATTGACTCAGTTCAGTAAGAAGGATAGTATTCAAAGTCACTCTCACTTTCTTCCGATATCGACTGACAGTCATGCTCAACTGGGACTTGTGGAGGGAACACTTTAACTTTGCTTCTGTAGGTGCAGACTTTCTTGATCTTTTCTTAGCAGCAGCTCTAGTCACTGGTCCAGAAGGGGCATCTTCTAGGGCTCAGACTCAATTAAGATTTGTCCAATGGGCAGTAAATGATTTCTATGCATTGTTTTACATCTTTTGAATTATTCTCAGGCCTTACTTTTGTACACTGGCAGATCATCTAGTTTGCCCACTACAATGTGAGGGAGATGGTGCCATCTGTCAGCAATCTTGTGCTTGCCATGCAGTCCCAGATTTCTTAGCAATACCCGATCCCTCCTGGAGTTCCTGTGCTTTCACCTTTTTATCATACCTTTCTTTGTTGGCCAGATTTCTTTTGGCAGCCATGGTTTGAGCCAGTTGGTACGCATGAGTTAGCTGGGGCCTTTAACTTTTGCACATACTGTAAATAGTTGTCAGCTTGAACCCCATCAGGAGAGACCCCAAAACACATCTACTGGTAGTCGAGCTTCTCTTCCAAACATCAGGCGGTAGGGAGAATCCAGTGGCATCACTTTTAGTGCAGTTATAAGCATGTACCAGGGTGCTAATTTGTTGGCTCCATCTAGGCTTGTCCTTTGGGTGCAGGGTGCCTAGCATATCTAGCAAAGTGCGGTTGAAGCGTTCAGGCTGTGGGTCCCACTGGGGTGGTAAGGAGTGGTTCTGGACTTTGCACTCCCCACAGAGAAAGCATCTCTTTGATCAGACGACTCTCAAAGTCTCTCCTTGATCAGAATGGATTCTTTGTGGAGCCCCATAGTGAACAAAAAGTTTTCTACAAGTACTTTGGCCACAGTGGATGCTTTGGTCTTTGGTGGGGAAAGCTTGGGCATATCTCGTGAAATGGTCAGTGACCACCAGCACATTACTGATATTTCTTTGATCTGACTCCAAACTCAGAAAATCAATACAGACCAGCTCCATGGGTGCACTGGTGGTGATGTTAACAAGGGGGGCAGCCCTCTGGGGCAAAACTTTCCTCTGTAAGCAGCGACTACAAGTTTGAATGTTTTGCTCCACATCAGCCCCCATCTTAGGCCAATAGAATCTGGATCTCACCAAGTCAAGTGTTCTGTCTATACCAAGGTGCCCCATGTGGTTGTGCAAGGACCTCAGTACTGAGTCTCGAAAAGCAGTGGGCAGCACTAGTTGTTGTTTGTCTACTTGTCCCCTCTGTCTACTGTTTCTCTGTATAACAGTTTATTGATCAGTTTCAACTTAGGACCTTCTTTGTATAACAGTGCAGTTCTCAAATCAGTGGGCGTAATTTGGACACATCTTTCCTGCATAGAGGGCTTCTAAGCTGCCTTGATCATGGGATCGCGGGACTGAGCCCGCCGAATACTGTCATTGTTTCAGCTGAGGCAGTGCACCAATGTCTATTGCAGAAAAGTGGCAATAAGCAGCAGGTATGCAATTCTCAGAGGCTCCCAAGCAATCCACCATGCAGTCCACTGCGTCCGTGGACATTGTTCCTCCTGTCAAACCTTCCGCAGAGTGCCCGAATGTCAGGTTCTGCCAATCGGACCTAATCATTCTGGGAACAGGCCTCCGAGAGAGCATCAGCATCTATGTGGTTCAGACCTGCTCGGTATTCGAGAGCATAGTCATAATGTAGATAATGCAGAAAGCCACCTATGGCCAGTGGCATCCAACTTAGCTGAGGTCTGCAATAGGTCAAAGGATTATTGTCAGTTTTACTAGTATTTTAGCCCCATACAAGTACTCATGGAATTGGTCAACAATAGCCCACTTCAAAGCTAGGAACTCTAACTTATGTACAGGATAGTTCTTTTCGGATGGGGTCAGGCTTCTACTGGCAAAGGCCACTGGTCTCAGGCCATTCTCGTGCTCTTGGTACAACACAGCCCCAACCCTTCAAGCTAGCATCAGTGTGCAGGACGTAAGGTTTTCTTGGATCAGCATAGGCCAGCACTGGAGCATGGGTAAGTTGATATATGATCTCATGAAAGCAGTCTCACAATCAGGAGTCCAGCGGCCTCAAATACTTCACTCGGATGAAAATACACTCTTTCAGTCTTGAGGGACGCTGACTTTTGGTATTTTTTGTGGGTTGGGGGATACCCTTGAGTAAGGTTAAGTAAAGGGCGGATCACTCTTGAATAGTCCTTGATGAAGCGCCGATAATCCACAGAATCCCAGGAATCTTTGCAGTTCTTTTAGATTTTTGGGCTGTGGCCAGGTGGTCAAGGCCTCAACTTTACTTGGGTCGGTCTCTATTCCCTCGGTGGATACTATGTGTCCCACATACTTTACTGATGTTTGAAAGAATTGACACTTATCAATGGACAGTTTAAGGCCAAAGTCCTCCAGTCGGTCCAATACCTTAAATAATCTGCTCTCATGTTCCTCCAGTGAGCTGCCAAACACAATAACATCATCTAGGTATACCAGGCACTCTAGTAGTTCATGTCCCCTCCACGCTCCATCAATCGTTGAAAAGTGGCTGGGGCACCTGAAATCCTTGAGGCATCCTCATGAATTCATAGAAGCCAGCGGACAGATAAAGGCCGTCTTCTCACGGTCCTCTGGGGCCATCGGGATCTGGTAGTACCCACTCGCGGAGATCCAGCACAGAGAACCACTTGCTCCCGTTTAGGCAGTCCAAAGCATCCTGAATGCGGGGCATTGTGTACTGATCAGGATAGTCCGCCCGGTTTAAGGTGCGATAATCCACACACATCCTTACTGTTCCATTCTTTTTCCTCACTACCACAATGGGGAAGCATAAGGGCTTCTGGATTCTTGTATTACACCAGCAGCTAACATCTCTTGCAGATGCCGTCTCACATCATCTATGTCAGCAGGTGCCAGGCGTCGAGACCTCTCACGAAATGGTCTTCGTCATGCAGCCGGATATTGTGCTCAGCTCCTTGCACGCATCCTACATCCCATTCCTTTAAAGAAAACACCTGGTCTCTCTGGGCAAGCTTCTCACTGATCCTCACTTTCCATTCAGCTGGCAGCGGGAGTGCGAAATCAAACAAGTCAGGCGTTACTCTGTCATTCTTCCTTGAACTCTTGCTGCTGGGTAGCACTGCAGTGTCTACAATGCACATTAGCCAGGATGCAACCTCTGTTTACTCGAATGTCTCTTTCAAACACATTATGAACTTGGACCATTAACCTTCTGGCATAAGCATGGGCTCTAGCGGGCAAAATACTAGGCTTGACCAGCAGTCCTCTGGAATTTTCCATCGCCTGGTGCATCCAACATTAATATTTTATTCTTAACATCCTTTCTGATACGGACCTCCCCTGTAAGGTACACTGGGCATTTGGCGCCAGGATCAGAGACTCAGGATCCTTCTTCCATACAATTCCGACCGGTTCCTCTGGTTCTGTTTTTCAGCATCTCTGTGCCTTATAGGCCTTCTTAATTAAAGCCGGAACTCTTAAAGCTCTACTAGTCTTTGACCCCTGTTTTTCATAACACAACTGTGCCAGCCTTCCGAACATATGAGCATTTGTTCCAATCAACAAAGGGACACCATCATACAGTCCAGTGGGGGGACACACTAAGGCTAGGGTCTCTACTTGTTCGGCCACTCCAGCCACGGAGGTGGGGAAAGACAGCCAAATTCGGATATACCCGGAATAGGGGTAGGCCTTCTCACTTAACCCCCATACATGCAGTCCTTCTAATGGTTGTAAGGGTACGTCTGACAAATGCTTCTGATACCAATCCTGGAACATAATTGTCACTTGGGAGCCACTGTCTAATACAGCTCTTGTAGACACTCCATTCACCTTTACAGTGGTCTCCATGGAGGGACCCACTATTCTGGACCAGTCTGGAGAGGCGGTAGTGGGGGCCTGGGCAACTGACTTTGCCACAAAAGGACGTGAATTAGCATTTTTGGTGCCCTCACTGGGATCATGTCGTGCACCTCTTAACCACTGATTTGTTCTCCGAAGCTCTCCTTGTAGCCTATATGCAACTTTGTCAGTGTCTTTTGGGGACTGGCATTCCCTTTCATGTGCCCATCTTTCCCACAATTATAGCAAAACATACTTTCTGGAGTTTGAGCTGGCGAGCGCCACACTGGGAGCCAGGGCGGGGTATTACTAACTGGAAACCTGGGTGCCATCTCTGTCTGCGGTGTGATAAGCATTTGGAGACATCTCGTCAGTTTCTCCACTTCCATGGTCAAGGAATTGAGTTTGGAGCTGTTATCAGCAGGAGATACAAGGGTGGTACCCCCACCCCATAGCAGATGCAGTCGGATATAGGTCAGGGCCTGCACTTGCAGGCGTGGCCTTCATAAAGGACTGTTTTTGAATTCCGGATCTCTCTCAACAGTTCGCCCATTGTGGCATATCTTTTCCTTGTCAGAGCACTCATTGACTGTCAACCTCTGCCCCTGAACTTCACTTGATGGGTCACCCTCAGTCACTCGGGTCGTAGCCACAGCTGTTGGTGCAGGTCCCTCCCGAGGTCGTCTTTTCTCAACTCTTCGAATTTCTCTCATTAACTCCTCATAGGAGGGTGGGGATTCCAGTCGATCTGCCAGGTGTAACTGAAGCAACAGCAGTTCTGAGAAGGGGGCAGAATTAAGGATCCTGTCCAGCCTGGTTCGGTCCAGTTCAATTGCTGGCAAACTACCTTTTCTGAGGCATTCTTGCAACAATTTTTCCAGCCGAGATACATACACAGACAACAACTCCCCTTGGTACTCTTGTGCATCTCTTACTCTCCACCATAGGTCCTCATCAGAATCTGGGCTCTCATACACATTCTCCAGGGCCTCAAGATAGGCCTGTGCAGTCACTTCAGGGTTACTGGCCCGTTTAGCACGAATGGTAGCCAGGGCAGGACCTCGGAGGCTCTCACTAACCCTCTTTCGCTTTTCGGCTTCCGAGCATTGCCATTCTAGCACTTGGGGGGCAACATAGTCTATCCAGGTCTCCCAGTCATCCTCCCCTTGGGGGGTGGGGAGGGTGCCAGAGAAGATCCTCAACCTTCGGTAAGAGTCGTGACTAATGGCAGGTGCAGAAATAGGAGTCTGCATTGGTTCAGCCACCATTACGGGCACTGGAGCAGGAGAGGGTGTTGGGGGAGGAACACCCCCAGGTGGCAAGAATAGTTTCTTCAAGTCCTCCACAGTTTTCCCCTCTCCCAGCAACCATTCAGCAAATTTCTCCTCAAAAGTTTCAGATAGTGGTGGGGGCTGATTCCCCCCCGGGTCTTTACTGTCCTTAGTTATCACTCTCCAAGCAGTGAGGGCTTTCTCTGGGGTAATGGTCTGTGGCACTTTGGAGCTATCTATGGGATCCTTAAACTCTACTAGGGCCAGGAAAGTGTGGGTGAGCAGATTAGCATGCCGACCCACCACCACAGGGTTTTGTAAACCTTCCACCTTGGAAAGTACTCCCTGCACAGTGTCCGTATTGATACCCAGGGGGATGTCCAGGATAAGCATAGCATTTTGGGGGTCGATCTCCTCCCCAGTACACCACTCCACCAGCCGGTGCACAGCCACTTCTGTCGGGGTACCCATTTTTTTCTTAACAGTGGTTCGTAAATATGGCCACTAGAGGACACACAATCCCAGCGGTGAGCCTCCAAGATGTAACCCCTAGATGGCGCTATCCCAGGGACTACTACCCCTGCCTGATTTGCCACTAACAGGTTGAGGGCCTGGATCCAATGGCGGTGCCTCCACCCAGAGGTCAGGGTTTGCAATAGTTAAACTAACTTGGTCACAGCCCTCTGGGACACTGCAACCCCCTTTCTTCCCACTAGTGGCCCACACAATATATCAGAATTACCTTCACAGTATACACTTACCCCCAGGTCTGGTTCCGCACTGGGACCTCCTGTGAAATGAGATACAGTGCAACAATCACAGTACAGTACTTTAACATAGACAAATACCTCAGGCAGTATAACTTTGCTGAAACAAGCAGCTCTGATTTATTTAGGGGAATATAACAAGGACAGGGGAAATCAGGTTAATTAGCTTATCACTCTAATAATTCTATCTATGGCTCTGTGCACAGGCCTATCCTATCAGTTACTGTCCCTGGGTACCCAAGCCCTAGTGGCTAGTCCAAACCGTGGCAGCTGGTAGGGGCCCTTTCACACAGAGAAAAGGAAAATTAAACAGTCAGCAGTACAGTAATTCCATTTGGATTTAATGTGGCAATTCAACAGGAGCGACCCTGAATTAGTACTCACGACCTCCAAATAAGATAGGGTCCTTCAATGTCAGCAGGGCTCACTTGAGGTACACAAACCCTCTTCACACATCCATATAAAAGAAAGCACTATACCAGGCAGGCTGCATCTGTATCCCGATCACAATTACTGCACAATACCCGGAGAACACACAGCAGATTCAGTTCTGACAGACCGAGTGCAATTCAGCTATTCCTCCAGTCTTCTACAGGGTGAGCCTGGTTTCTACTCTTCAGAGATCCTTTGATTCTTTTCACAGGACGGATTCAGTCCTAACAAGCTGTTACACAAGCTGCAGACCGGAACTCTGGACTTCACACGTTTTGACTAAAACTGCACACTGAAAAAGCACAGGGCTCCTTCCTTCTTCACTGCCAAAGCTCAACTGAAACTCCAACCAACAAAACCGGGCACTTCCTTTGAGTTCCTCCCAGTTCTTGACTGGATTGGCTGTCACTCACAATAGACTGCTGCTGTTGGTCCAAAAAGGCACTGAAGTCTAAACTACATCTCCCAGAGTCACTGCTCATACAATCCTCTTGTGGCTGGCTCAGATTATGAGTCCAAGTTCTGATTCGTCCAAGGGACCATTTTAGAGCTAGCTTACCCCACACTGATTGGTCCAGTTCAGCAGTTCAAAACTAGAATGGGGAACTAGCAGACACAGTTCTGACTGCAAAGAAAGCAGGTTAGACAAACTGTAATTTCATTATTACTCTAAATAATTTCTGGCAAACAGTTACATCTTTCAGATAGGTTCCCTTTGCACTCTAGTGACTGCAAAATGAAGTGAATTAGCAGCAGCTGAGTGGTACTCAGAGAAGCACACAATCCCCCCATACAAACTAATTATGACTGCAAGCAGACAGCTCTTAAAGAGACAGTACCAGAGGCTCTAAAAACACTCACTGATAAATGGCTTAAATGCCAAACACCATTCAGGCTTGGAGCATTCAAGCAAGCTCCTGGAAGTCTTTTGGGAACCCCCATTTGCAGGGGGGTTACACTTAGTTTTCTCTTCTCTGCATTCT
Organism: Neoceratodus forsteri; assembly: GCA_016271365.2. Lineage (NCBI taxonomy): Eukaryota > Metazoa > Chordata > Ceratodontiformes > Ceratodontidae > Neoceratodus > Neoceratodus forsteri. The sequence goes on from CM028135.1 coordinate 764,416,245, forward strand.
CCTCAGTCTCGCCTTTCAGGCTGCGAATTTCCTGGGTCTAGCCGAGTCCCTCCTAGTTCCCCTTCTACTTTTCGACTTTATTTCTCCTTCTTGCAGCTTCCTCTGTTATTTTCTCCTCTTCTCCAGCTCTCACCAGCAGTGTGTTTTAGACTCCATCTCCCTAACTTGTATCTACGAGGTGATCACAAGTGTAGGCTGGGTCCGACTTTGTCCACCAGAGATGAGAGTCCTCATTTTCCTCAAGCCTTAATTACTCGTTTTCAACTCCACCTCCCTACCTGATACCTTCGAGAGGTCACGAGCATAGGCAGGACCAGACTTCATCCTCCAGAGACTGGCATCCTCATTTTCCTCAAGGCTTACTATATTGCTGCTAGTACAGCAACTTTGCCTGTATGGCTTGTGCCGCTTCTGGCAACTCCTCTTCTGATGCCGAAGAAGGTCCTTCAGGAATCCCTCACACTTCTTCCGACATCCAAACTTCTTACAAATGATCTTCTAAATCAAAATATTCTTTGAAAGACTGGATTGTTCCACACCTGGTTTCTGAATTTCAGAAGCTTGGCATTTCTCTTGGAAAAAAAGGGAGCTGGGGGGATGTTGAGGAGAAATGGACACACATCAAGGAGGCCATAGCAGTGGTCACAGAACAATGTGTTAAGTTGATAGACAAGGGGAAAAAGGAGAGAAAACTGCTTTGGTTCTCAAGGGGGGTGGCTGAAAAGGTAAGGGCCAAGAAGCTAGCCTTCAGGAAGTATAAGGAGACACAAAGAGATGAGGACAGGGAAATGTACCAGAAGTGTCTGAGAGAGACAGGAAAAGCAGTGAGAAGCGCTAAAGCACAAACCAAGGAGCTAATAGCTTAATTGGCTACAAAGGGAAACAAGACATTCTTCAGGTACATCAGTGACAGAAGGAAGGCAAACGGGATAGTAGCTAAGCTTAGAGGAGCCAAGGGACATACAGTGGAGGGAAATGGTGAGAAAGCAGCAATCCTAAATAAATATTTCTGTTCAGTCTTCACTGTGGAAGAGCATGGGCAGGGCCCACAGTATTCGAATTATAAAACAATGGAACTGGCTGAGAGCATTCCAAAGGGGTTAAATTAGTTAAGCAACATGGCATGACCAAGGATTATGTTAATGGTCTGTTAATCACCTTCTAGGGGTATGATGTGGTAAAATGCATTACCGAGTGTTCCATGTTCCTAGATGGTGATTAAATGACTATTAGCACAACCCCTGGGAGTGCCTTTTTCATACTATATAATGAAATGTTAATTAAATAGTGTTACACCTTCTTTAGCATGTGATTGGGCTCTGTGTTAATCACAGGTTAACATAAGGCTGTTAGAATGCTGACAGCCAATCAGAAAGGTCCATTTCTCAGACCCTTCTTATAATTGGAAGGAAAAACCTTCATGTACAATATAAAAATATAGAGCTTTAACAGTAAAAGTATTCATTTAAAAAAAATGAAAACCTTTTTAATAATAGCATTAAGGTACTGGAGGGGTTGGGTTACCTTTTTTAATTTTATCGTAGTGGCCTAAGGCCATCAGCTCCACCTCACGTCCAAAAGTTCGATAAACTGCAGTTGTCCAATCACTGGTCATATCTTAATGTTTTATAGTGCCTTTACTAGGGGCCTTCATAGTAAATGCCGTTCTAGGTATTCTCTAGGTAGGAAAGCTTAAACAGTAATTTCGTAAACAAGAAAGCAGGTTTCCACAAAGCAATATTAGAGGGGGGCAATATTAGAGGGGAAAATGAAAACAAATTTGCCTTTTTTTTTCCAATTCATGTAACAATATTTACTATTCCATTATCCAGAGTTTATACAAAATAGCAATGTATAATTCTGGCATTAATAACAATAAAGATGTCAGACTGTCAGAAGAGAAGTTAATCTCATTCAGAGTACAATTAAAGATGTCATTATCCCACCACCTGGGGCTTCTTCTGCTTTCCGCTACACAGCAGGTTTAATAGATAAAAGAGATGAGACATGATTAGAAAAATAACCAACGAGAACAATAGCACTTGTGACAATTTCCAGGGCTCCTGAGTGCTGTGCATATGAAAATTGAGAATTGGTTGGATTCGGCACTGAATGCAGAGGCACATTAAAAAAGAATGTATGGGGATTTCATTTAGAGGGCCAATAAAAGCATATAGGAATGAACTGTCCGCTTTACCAGGCAGGACTAGCCCAGCCTGGGAGGGAATACCTGGGGCATCTGTAGTCAAGAGGGCAGTTACAGCTTCTTGCTGACAGTACGAGGGGTGAAGGCATAAATAAGCTTGAACTACACTGAACTTGTCAATAGTAATACGGATTATTCTCTTTTCCAGCAATGGGCCAAGGTGATGAGGCCCCAGCAGCCTCTTACAGTTTTGCTTCCTTTATGCAGTTGGAAGATTTTGTTGGCTTTCAATACCCCTAGCAGACTGAACTATAAACTATTATATCTGAAGCCTGGCAAATATCAACAAAAGCAGATGCAGTTCACAATGACCTGTAAGTGACACGAGGCTGATTTGCAAGGCAGATGCCATATGGTAGATAAAAGTATACCTTAATGTTTTGGAGTTTCTATCCTATGAAAAAACACCTGAAAACAAAACTGGCTCACTCATCAAATCATGCGGAAACAAATCTCAGTTTATTTATGTGTCACAGCTCCATCTGCTATACCTGTGGAGGCTAATTCTGAGACATACGACCTCAGTGCCAACTTTACAGTTACTTTGCTGACAGCAACCACTGTACACCCTGAAGAATTGGAAATGTTCAAGGAAATGCTGGCAGTTCGAGGGGTGAGTGCATTTTTTGACAGCTCAGTGGATATTCATACTCAGCACCTCGAATACTCAGCTGTTTGGCTTGGGATCAGAATAAAAATAAAAGAACTCTCTATCTCCCCCATGGTGGACAGAACTAGTCCCTTGGTCACCACCTCCCCCACACCCCAGTTATTTTACACCCTTCCCCCATATTTTTTTATTTAGATATACTGGCTCCTAGCTGTGCTAAGAGCCAACAATATATTTTCAAAGATGTCAATCTCCACAGCCCAACTGCCTCAATGCCCCAAAATATCATTCTATCACAGTGTCCCTTGACCCCCCAATCCATGATTGGGGGAAATAGCACAAACTCCTAGTTGGTGCACTGTCCCCCCCCCCTCCTTCACAGCGTACCTGCTCCCATTAATGCATTCAGCTATCTGACTGACTGCACAAGCAGGATGCACAACTGGGATGGGAGGGAACAGTCTGCAGCAAAGATGATGAAGGGCAGACTTATTTGTGGTGCAGTACCTGGAGTGGCCCATTTTTTTATTTGGAAAATACATTATGCATATTCATGGATATGTACACGTGAAATGATTTTAGTGGTCTCCCCTGGGTTACTTGTGCATAAAAGTATTTTTTCTTTACTTACTATTTCTCTTCCCATCACTGGTACATGCCCCCAGCCCCAGCACCACTACTTGCTGCCAATCAACCAAGCAGCATCAGCTATCCCTCCGTCAGCAGGGACAGAGAGTGAAGGAACACCCCTCTAACCTTCTGGGTGTCATTAGGAGTGTGACGGAGGCTGTACAAGGTCAAGTGTACCACAGGCCATCACCAGGTCTGTGTTGGGGGGCTTTCCACCTTGCACTATGTAGATAGCCTTGTCGATGCTGTCCTACCTGCAGATGACTCCAACTGCCACCTGTGGTCAGCCAGGTGGCAGTATCACAGTGAGAGATGCAGTCTAAAAACATTGCTCCCCTGAAACCTGGTTTGAGACCGGTTTCTTGTCCCCCCCCAGCTGAACTGGTCTGGGACCAGTTAGTATCACAGATGTATCGAACTGTAAGCTTGCTGAGCATAGCGTAGTGGTAAGTGCACAGGGCTCTGATCCAGGAGGCTTGGGTCGGAATCCTGATTCCCCTGAAATTAAGATTACCACCTTTTAAGAAACCCAACATAGGACATTCTGTACTGAACTATGATTTTTTCACAAGACAATGTGTATCCCCTTGACCAATGCAACAGACTTAATTTCTCTAAATAACCAGAATTAAGACTAACTATTGTAGGTTTTTAGTAGTTCATATTGTTTCTATATTTTTAAGCTATTTTAATTAAGGGATCATAGTTTTTTGCAACTTTTAGATGAAAGTGAGAAACTATTTTTATACTGCAAGATAAGAATATTTAGTATTTGTCATGTTTTTGGCAAGATACAGCATCCCAAACCAGGACTGTCTTGATAAAATGAGAAGAGGTGGTAACCCCTACCTAAACTTCTTTTAACCTCCGGTTTCACAGGACAGAGTATCCATGTTGGTATGGTAATAGTAAATGTACACTAAAGGGTATAAAGTACAAGAAAAAAATGAAGTGCAGCAAAGAAACTGGTCTCAGACCAGGTCTTAGGGGAACAGTCTTCCTGGAGCAGGAGACGCACAGCCCTCCACCCATGGAGGAGAGCTTCTGATGGGCTGCTCAGTCCTCCCTCCCCCAATCCTGCCCCTGATGCCTCAAGTCTGTTCCTGAACCCAGGATGTCAGTCATGTGAATGGTATCCCTTCCACTGGACTGACACACAGGCTTACAAATGTTTACCTTATAGAACAGCTTGGTAAATTTCACCATCATATGCAGACTCTGCTCAAATACAGCCTTCAGTTAAATAAGGGTGACCTAGATTCCCACTCCAGATGTGTGGGGTGATTCACTTGAGATGTCCATTTTTGTTAGCAAACATGGACTTCCAGACCCTGCCAAATGGAGGGCTGAGCAAACTGACCACCTGAAGCACAGACAACAGACACAAAAGTTGCACCACTGACGAATGACAAAGAACCGTTCGCAGACAGATGATCAGGGTGGCTATGGACACCTCTTAGATGGTGGAGCACAAATGGGGTAAAAGTGGGAAAAAAGGCTCCAAGGCCAGAACACTAACCCTTGCCAAGTAGAGCTGGGTAATGGTCATCTACTATGCTCTACGTAGTCTTCACACCAAAGTTTAAAAACTTTGCACAGTTTATGGGGAAACAAAATACACAGAGCTAGCCTAGAGACTGGTATTTCACTGACAAAATCTACTATGTGAAGCATAATGTGGCTAAAGAAAATGTAAACCCTTACAACCACCCTCACAGACCACCATCTCTGAACTAGCCTCCTTCTCACCACACGGCCTAAGCAAAACTTACCTCCATCAACCTGTTTGCACAGCAGCTGGGCTATCTACTCACAATGTTGGCAACAAGAGTTGGAGAACAAGATCAAGGTATTAAGCTATCAAGCTAACCTGGAGGATGAAGATTAAGTTTCCCAGAGGACACACTCTTCCTCCGAGCTGAGAGGGTGCAGTAGCTGACACCGCTATAGCATTGGCAACTCTCAGATCACAGGTGGCAGTGCAGCTGTGGTATGGTGGGGAAAGGGATGTCAGTTGGGTTCTGACAAATTAGCCAGCCTGGGAGTGGGTCCCAGGGTGGTAGCCTGGGTAAAACACTGGTTGGACAACAGGACACAGTGGATAATAGTAAATGGAGTCCACAGTGAAGAAAGGAGGGTTACTAGTGGGGCACCACATGGTTCAGTACTGGGGCTGGTCCTTTTTAATGTCTTTATAAGTGACATTGTAGAGGGACTGGAAGGAAAAGTATGTCTCTTTGCAGATGACACAAAGATCTGCAACAGAACTGATACACAAGGTGGGATGGAAAGGATGAAAAGGGACTTGGTGAGGTTGGAGGAATGGTCAAAAGTATGGCAACTTAAATTCAATGCAAAGAAGTGCAAACTGATGCACCTGGGAAACAAAAACCCAGGGCAAGAGTACACAATTGGGGGCAAGATACAGACAACAACAAAAATGGAAAGGGACCTGGGGGTAGTCATATTAGATGACGTAAAGGTGGGCCAGCGATGTGAGAAGGCAGTAAGGAGGGCTGGGGAGATACTGGGATGCATAGGGAGAGGCATCACCAGTAGAAACAGGAAGTTGTTGGCCCTCTGTACAGACAGTTGGTAAGACCACATCTGGAGTACTGTGTACAGTTCTGGAGACCCCATCTCAGCAAAGACATAGACAGGGTGGAGACTTTCCAGAGGAGGGCAACCAAAATGATGCAGGGTCTGCATCAGAAGATATATGAAGAAGGACTCAAGGAACTAAAGATGTATAGCCTTGAGGGAAAGAGGGAGAGGGGGGACATGATAGAAACTTTCAAATACCTCAAGGGAATCAACAAAGTCCAAGAGGGTAGCATCTTTCAGAAAAAGAGATGTGCAAAAACAAGGGGGCACAATCTGAAGATAGAGGGGGTGGCTCAGAAGTAATGTGAGGAAGTATTTCTTCACAGAGAGGGTTGTGGATATATGGAACAGCTTTCCTGAGGAGGTCGTGGAGTCAAAAACAGTGGGGGAATTCAAGAATGCATGGGACAGACATAAGGCAATTCTAGTGGGGGGTAGGAGGAAGTAGGCCATTGGTTAACTAGGATCTGCAGCTTATCCGTTAGGTAGGGAAATGGGCAGACTAGGCGGGCCAAGCGGTCCTTATCTGCAGTCAAATTCTATGTTTCTTGCACCGTGTGCAAGAGCACTGAGCCCATTGTATGCTGGAATTCCAAGAAATGTGGACCAAGAACAAGGAAAGCACCTTGTCTCTAGCAGGATGATCCCAGGTGCACTCGTACCTGACCCCATTCAGGAGGAGGCAGGAAGTTGGATCTGGCATAGCCAGATCCCATCGGGGGGGGCAAACCTGTGGGGTTGCAAATGGAGAGGAGGCATGCAGCAGAGACACGGGGGGGGGAGCTGGATCTGATCTGAGGGAAGGTGGCTGAGACAGAGCAGAGGCATCAACTGTGAATTAAAAAAAAAATTCCTCCCTTCCCCAGACCCACTTAACCTATCCCCCACAGATCAAATAATAGCAAATACCCCTTTTTCACCAACCCAGTCATCACCCAACTCCCCTCCTTCCCCTAAACAGTCCCAGCTATATTTAAATATATCCTTTCCCCAATCCATTTAGCACCCCCAACATTCTCCTCCTCCACCTTCCCTTGGGTGCACTGACTTATAATTAGTCTACCCTATGAGACAGAAACAATCACAGTCCTCCTTGCACCACCTCAACCAGATGTTATATATCCAAAGGGTATATCCATATAGTACAGTATATTCACTTGTATGCACATCAGATGTATGCACTTTCCGCTTATCTGCACAAAAACAGCAATGATAAAAATCTGTTTGTATGCACACCAAATTTCAGTTGCAGTCACACTTTTTTCCTTAACACAGGAGCTCAACAGATATTAATACTGTCAGTCACACCTATTAAACGGGCGCTAACTGTTCTGCCAGTAGTTAAATGCATGTGTGTTTTAGTCAGTTTCAGACTGTCAGAGCCTGCAGCCATGGAGAAAACAGAGCTGACATAGTTCAGCATCGGCAACCTTTGATATATTTGTATGTTTTAGATGAGTTGTGATACATTCATATATGGTACAAGTGAGTAGTAATAGAAAAAGGCCTTTTAATGAGTTGCTCCATTGATTTCAATACATTTTCAGTTGTATGCAATTTTGGATGTATACACAAAAATGGGATGTCCCAAGCATGTGCATGTATCAGGAATTGACTGTAACTGTATGATTAACTCAAATCAAGTTAATTGCTATTATAAAGCATGACATCATTCTTAGCCAGTCAAGACTGTTTATTTCTAGACATTCAAGGTACTCTTATAACCATAAGAGGGTGTCTCATGCAAACAGTTTTAACATTCTGAAGTTCAGTTGGCATAGTTCATTCCCACAAAGGGGATTCTCTAATATTCTGCAAGGGACACTGTTGTCTTTTTGTGGAATTTTTAGGTAGCACGTGTATATGGTGCCTGTTTGACAACTGTGTTCATCAAATGTATATGTGGCCCCTCATTTCCATGTAATAACTATTTATTTATTAATTCACTACAAATGCTATTTTGGTGACTTACCTTTGTCCACTGCCCGATGATGATGTGTGCTCATGAGTTCAATATAGCACAGAGATGCTGGTAAATTCATTCATGAATGAGTACTTCATTTTCAAAGTGGTATCGGATAAACGTATTTTATGAAAGAACAGAGTTTCCTCAGTTTGGCAACCCTACTGCAAAATGAAAACAAGTGGTCTAACATAGTAAAAACAAGGTTTGAAAAGTAAAGCCATGACTCTTGGTGCCCTGACAACCACAGCTGGGAGATGGCCATATAGAGGTACAGCATGTTTAGAAAGGATAGGGCAGGGAGAAAGAGAGGTGTGGTTTTATGTGTAAAGTAAGGTATCAAGACCATGGAAATACAAGGCACAGCGGGAAGAAGGAGGGACTGGAGGTTCTTTGGGTTGGCTTGGAGACAGGGTCAGAGACCTTTATACATGTGAGGGTGGTGTACAGGCTACTATCAGTGGGAGAAGATGGACAGGGTTTGAGGGGAGGCCACAGGCAAAATGGCAAGCACAGGGGAAATAATAATTATGGGTTAGTTTCACCAATCAGATGTGGTCTGGAACATCCAGGCCACAGCTACAACTAGAAGCAGGGTCATCCTGGACTCCATGCAAGGAGTGTTTCTCAGGCAGCTGGTTACAGATCCCACTAGGGGTGGGGGAGTGCTGGATCTGTCACTTATGAACAGGGACAGAACTGCAGACATCATGGTGGGTAGCCCCTGGGTCAATCGATCATTGTATGGTGTGGTTTGGCATACAGATTGAACAAGAGAAACAACACACTACAATGAGGCTCCTGGACTTCAGGAGAGCAGATTTTAAAGAAATGGGAGACTGCCTTAGGAAATACCTTGAAGGGGGGATAGCAGGGGAGTGGAGGCAGTATGGAATATAATAAAGGAGGGAATAACTAGAGTATTGGCAAACTGTTTCAAGGTAATAAGCAAGAGTAAGAGGAGAAAAAGGCACCTGTGGTTCTCAAAGGACATGGCTAAGGCAGTAAGAGAGAAAAAAAAACAGCTTTCAGGGAATATAAAGAGACCCAAATGTATACAGACATGGAGGTATATCTAGTGAAATAAAAGAGGCAGGAAGGAGGGTAAGGACAGCAAAGGCTCAAACTGAGGAAAAGATTGTCCAAAAGGTCAAAAATAGGGATAAGACATTCTTTGGGTATGTGAGCAAAAATAGGAAGGCAAGAGGTGGTATAGTGAAGAACAGGAGATGAGGAGGTGGGGGGCGGGGACTGTATAGAAGAAGACCAAAAAATAGCTAGAGTTTTAAATATACACTTTTGCTCGGTCATCACAGTGGAGGAGGGGACAGGCTGCCATTCATTTACACACACTGTGGGAGTGGACATAATTCAACTGATGGAAGAGAGAGTCCACCGGGGGTTGGAAGCCTGAAGGAAAACAAGGCGATGGGTCGGATGGGATTCGCCCAAGCATAGGTGCCGGAACCAGGGGGAGCGAAAGGGGCGGTAGCCACTCCACTTTTTATTTCTGTATGGCAAAAACTAGTATAGAAAAAGTGCCCTTTGTAAGGAATAGTGCATGGAGCTAGCCACCACTCTGGCAAAGCTATTTACTGCCTCACTGGAGACAGGGATGGTTTCCAGAGGAAGGAAGGAAGGAAGGAAGGAGGGCTGATGTTGTCCCTCTGCACAAGAGCGGCAACAGGGAGGTCAATAATTACAGATCAGTCAGTCTCACATCAGTGGTGGGGAAGTTAAAGGAGTCCCTGCTGAAGGAGAGAATGCCCAGTTGAAATGGTTATGAACTGTTCATAAATGTTCATGAATTATTTATGAACAGTTCATGAATTCAATACACGAACGTTCGTCAAGCGTGCATCAAATTGTTCATGAGTTTTCAGGAACTGTGCATAAGCATTTAATGGCACTGCCATGTTCATGAATGTTCAAGAACATAAAGGTTCATAAATCTATGCAAGTTCATGAAACTCTTCCCTTGAACTTTTATTGGAAAAGTCCATCAATATTTTTAGTAACCAGAAATACCCTGCTTTTATAATGTTTAATTCATCAGGCAACCTTGGTTTTACCCCATGCACAAACCAGAGGCAGACCTGTTCAATGCTAGTGTTTCATCAGAATTGTATTCTTTTAACAAGTTCAGCATAGTCCACTGAACGGGTTTTCTTACCACACATTTTAGAATTAGTAACTTATCTTACACTTACTTTTTTTGTTCTTCTTCTTCTTTCAAATGGCATCACTAATCACCATCATAAATTTATAGACCCAAGTGTTATTTATATCAGCAGGGTCTCTCCTTTTAAAGCCTAGTGAGTTTCAGTGTTAATCCTTTGGAGTGCTCAGATAGTTAATTGCCTTATAGAACACATATATTTTCCACTCCTAAATGGAAAAAGTTCTGATTTTGTGAGATTACGAAACCTTTACAGTGAGGAAAGAGTGCATTTTGATAAGCAAGTTAGTTATGCAAATTGATTTTTGTTTCAGCTTATTATGGTCCTTTAATGATTCAGCAACTTCATGAACTTTGTTCATGCACATGCACAGTAGCATCCCCCCCAAGCATGTGCACTAGAGCCCCCAGTCCCTCCCTCCGCATACTAATGTCTTTCTTTGTGTTTGTTCCCCTATTCTAGGGCTCAGGACCTCCCCTGCCCCATATTCCATGACAGCACCCCCCAGGTTAAGACTGTTTACTTAGCCCATCAATGCTGTGCATCCAGTGCCCCTGCCCAGCCACCCATCCAAGGGCAGCTCTTAATTTAAGGACCACCCTAGTCATGTGACTGCCTGTCTCTACAATTTCTATCTCCCCACTTTTGCAAGTTATACTTTCCTGCCACCATGTGGCATTACTGAGCCACCTCCCACAACTTCCTGCCTCCCTAGTCTTCTCTAGTGCTGACTATCTTTACCCCTCCTCCTCCCCAGACTACAAGCCTATAGTCCAGAGCCCTGTGTGCAGTACCCAAAGTGCCCCCTAGGAGTCACTGCTGGCCCCTCCACTAACCCCCTTGCCACATACTTTGGATGTGCATTTTTACACTGCACACCCTCCTTGCATTGGCCACCATCAAGTTTCCAGACCTGGGGCTTGAACCTCACATCCTTTGCAACAGAGTCCATGACACTACCACTACTCCAAAGTGGTTGTCACATTTCAGTACATCACTAGGGAACTCTTGTACCTCAGTCCATGACCGACACCACAATGCAGCAGGTGCCTATCAGACTGGTGCTCCTCATACTAATGGCACTCAGCATGGACCCCGCCTCGTGGGTACCACACACTTGCCTATCCACCCGCACTCACTCCCCACAGTACCACTCCCTAGCCCATCCTCAGTGGCTAGCACTCCCTCAATGCACCCCCCCAGCCCATCTGACTGCTCCCCACCCCTCACCTGATGCCCCATGACCCTCCATCTATCTGGTCATCCCAGATCTTTGGTCCCTTGCCCCCCTATAGTCCTCCAAAACCAGGACACATGCATCACCCTGTCCAACCATTGCAAAAAACACATAGCCCTCATCAGGCTTGTTTCCCTCCTACTACTACTGTTGGGCAACGTCCACCCCAACCCAGGCCCCAGTGCAGCCAGCCCAAACCGCTCCTCCTCATCTACTGACCTATGCATGGCCTCACCAAATATATACAGTATTCTTAACAAATTTGCCGAACTTCAGGGCTCGGTTGTTCAACACCAACCGGGCGTCCTAGCACTTGTGGAGACAGGGCTATCAAAAAAAAATCTGATCATTTTATTACTCTACCACATTACATACTCTTTCAGGAAGACAGAGTTGGGAAATGTGAGGATGGTTGCATGATTTACCTCCGAGACACACTGAAAGGGCTTGCCCTCCCTCCAGCAAAACTGGAGCATGGTGCCCAGGCAATCTCCCTAAAAATCACTTGTGCCTCCAAAGCCCCACTAATATTCACGGCTGCCTATATCCCTCCTTGGCACCAGTACTCCACATTTCAGTCACTACTCGAGCACCTCACCAGTCTACCCAGCAAGCTGGAACAGATCACGATGAATGATCTCAACATCAACTGGCTCTCCAGCTCGGCCTCCCAAGCCAAGCATGCCATAGTGGCCATCGACCTCACTCAGCTGGTATCCGCTCCCACCTGGTGCCATCCTACCAAAGGCACGCCACTCTGCTGGACATTGTCCTCTTGAACAGACTGCCCAAAATCAACAGCACCACCATGCTACCCAATGCCCTCAGTGACCACTCTCCGGTCACCCTTTTCTGGTCCTGTAAGCTGGAAAAAATGGCTTCAAAAATTGTCCTACAATGGTGCCTACACCCTGGCAAGTTAGCACAATTTAGAGAGCACCTTGTTAGGAGAGAGGTGATAATCCCTGTTTGCAAGACACTGGTTAGGCCCCATCTGGAGTACTGTGTGCAGTACTGGAGGCCACACCTTCACAAGGACATTTACCAAATTGAGCCAGTCCAGAGAAGGGCAACCAAAATGGTGCAGGAACTGCATCAGAAAACATATGAGGACAGATTAACGGAGCTCAATATGTATACCCTAGAGCAAAGGAGGGAGAGAGGTGATATGATCAAAACATTCAAACATCTTAAGGGCATTAACAAAGTGAAAGCGTCCAACATGTTTCAATACAAGAAAAATAGTAGGACGAGAGGACACAGCATGAGATTAGAGGGAGGCCAATTAAGGGGTAATGTGAGGAAGTTCTTTTTCACAGAAAGGGTGGTGGATGCATGGAATGGCCTACCTCAGGAAGTGGTGGATATGAATACAGTGCTGCACTTCAAACAGGCATGGGATAGGCATAAGGGAGCAATACAGATGAGTATGACTAGATAGGCAATTGACAGAGCAAAGGCCAATGGCACATTCATAAGGCAGAAAAATAAATGGGCAGACTGGATGGGCCTTGTGGTCCTTATCTACCATCAACGTCTGTGTTTCTATGTTTCAGCTGGGACTGGTCTCTGATTTCCCTAGCCTCGGATGTGGACTCTGCCTTCAGTTACTTTATACAATCTTTCAGCACGGCATGTGACATTTTTGCCCCTAGACTCCTCCTGGGGATCTGCCCGGAAGTTCTGGGATAATATAAAGGAGCTGAACAGAAAGTCCAAGTCGCTGCCCCCTGCCCAGTTAGATGTCAATGGTTTGCTCACCACAGACCCACAGAGTATTGCCGATAGACTCAATGAAGCGTTCTCGGATCTCAGTACAGTCCTTCCCACCAGTTTCTTCAACCCCGTTCCTGCTTCCCCCTCCTCCACCACCTCCCCCTTCCATTTCAAGGCCTTCACACCGTCGGAGGCCAAACCATACCTACTAAAAGACATCAGTGGTACTGGGTTTAGTAATGACACTCTGGATCCAAAACTGCTTCACTTAGTGCTTGATTCTGTCCTTACACCCCTTACTAGCCTTCTCAACTGCTCACTTTGCCTCGACCAATTTCTCCATGCCCAGAAGACCGCGGTGGTCACACCTATACACAAAGGGGAGGAATGCACCACCCCCGGGAACTACAGGCCAATCTCGATACTGCCCCCCCCAAATGCCTTGGAGAAGATTGTGGCTGACCAAGTTACTGAATACATTGATAAGTATGAGCTCCTCTGTGCTAAACAACATGGTTTTCGCAGGGGACATAACACCACTACCACCCTTATCGAGTTCTCCAACTTCTTACACACTGCCCTGGATAAAGGACACCTCGTGGAGGCAGTCTACATTGATTTAGCAAAAGCCTTCGATACTGTCTGCCACCCATTCCTCATATCCACAATATCCCAGCTAGGTTTTGCACATGGCCCTGTGTCCTAGTTCTCCATCTACCTCACTGCCCAGTTACAGTGTGTAAAAATCAACAATACCCTCTCCAGCATGTGGCCGATCCGCTCGGGTGTCCCGCAAGGCTCGATTCTTGAACCACTGCTCTTCAGCCTGTATTTCAATTTGCTCCCCAGCTCCTGTAATGAAAAAATGATCCTCTATGCGGATGACGCTGCTCTTTTCACGTCCCACCAAACCCGCTCCCTTCTTCACAGTGCCCTTCAACACTCTTTTCATCAGGCAGAATCCTGGTTTCTGGACCGACGACTTGTAATTAACATAAAAAAGACAAAGCACATGCTATTCTCACACTCCCAAAACAAATCTAGGGACACCCCACTCACCATCCTGTCCAGCTCCCTCCTTCCCCTAGAGCAGGTACAAACATACAAATACCTGGGTGTCACTTTCGACTCCTCCCTCTCTTTTTATGACCATACTCACAACCTCACCACAGCCATAAACACTCATGTTGGTTTACTGTATCACCACAAGAACTGCCTTCCACCTGCAGCCCTCAGACTGGCCATCACCTCATCTGTATTGTCCCTAGTTGACTACGGTATACTGGTGTATGGAACAGCAGATAATACCACATTCAAAAAAATCAAACTGCCCCTGAAGAAAGCCTGCCGTCTACTTACAGGCTGTTGCAGACTCACCCACACATGCACCTTATATGACCTTGCTGACCTTCTCAACCTTGAGGAGAGGTTGTGCTATCAGCCCTGCCTCCTAACCAAGAAAACTGTTGCAGGCCTTGCTCCTCCAGGCCTAAGTTCCATTCTCACCCCCTTTACCCTGGCTATCCCCACCCGGAACGCTCTCAAGTGCACATTTCAAGTAACCAGGGTCAGGACTTCCCTGTCGCAAAGATCCTTCCATTATCAGTCTCCACCCTGGAGCAACACTCTCCCCACTGTTATAACCACTCAACCAAGACAAGAACCTTACAAATCAGCCCTCAGACAACACCTCATCTCCATCCACAGCTGTAACTGCACATAGCTGCTGCTCAAGTGTTTTAGTTTGCCTGTTCTTAGCATCTACCTGCTATCTGCTAGTTGTATTACAGCATTGTTACTGTAGTCTTTTGTTTACTGTATGATATTTTAGCTACCACATTCTGTGTACTTTGTATGTGTTGTGCTTTCTATTATTGTTTTGACGAGGAGCCTCTGTAAATGAGTCTCTGACTCAAAGGGTTGTAATTCTGATTCTACAAATAAATAAATCATGAACTGAGTTGAAGAACAGTGGGTGAACCTTGATGGATGTTCATGGGCCATTCAAGTGTAACCCCCAGGTGGCGCTATCCCAAGGGCTACTACCCTTGCCTGCTTAACTACTAACAGATTGAGGGGCCTAGGTCCAATGGCGGGTGCCTCCACCCAGAGGTCGGGGTTAAGACAGTCTGGTATGACTTGTCACAGCCCTCTGGGACACTGCAACCCCTTTCTTCCTCACTAGTGGCCACACATGTTAATCAATACAGTATTACAGTATACCCTTACCCCCAGGATTGGTCTGGATCAGCTTGACTCTGGGGACCCCTGTGAAATAAGATGCAGTAATACAATTGCCACTGTACAGTATTTCAACACAGACACTCAGTTCAGGCAATATACTTTGCAAAACAACCAAATCTGATTTATTTAGGGGGAAATAACAAGGGCAGAGGGAAATCAAGTTAATTGGCTTAATCACTCTACTGTTTCAGAGCACTGTGCACAGGCTAAAGTCCCTACAAGTCACTGTCACTGGGTACCCGGGCAAGAAGAGGCTAGCCAAGTTCGGTGCAGCTGGTTGGGGCCCTGAGGATGAAAACAATTGTACAATATCCAATTTGTAATCCGAAGCCAGTAGGCTCAGTTCGTGTAGCCAGAGAGGGGAACAAATGAACACTTGCAACTCAATGGATCAGTTTGCAGGGAGCTACCCTGAATTTTACTCACGCCTCTTGTAGCCGAACACCTTTCACACCGCTGAGGGACACAGGCCTGTGATCAGAACACTCCCCACACATTTATATGTAAAAGAAGGTTACCATACCAGGCAGCTGCTTTCATATCCTGACCACACTTACTGTTAACCCCGGGAAGTCACAGTGCAGTTTCACGTCTCCTGACAGACCGAGCGTGATGAAGCAGATTCTCCAGTCCTCTACAGGGTGAGCCTGGTGGCATGCTGCAAGCTGCACAGCCTCTTCTGAAAGCAGCACACAGTGGATTCAGTCCGAATCACTACGGCGAATGAGCCGCCCAACTTTTGGCCTTCCACACCTGCTTCCCACGTGAAAACTCAACAACGCAGAAGCCCAGAGCTTCTTCCTCACTCACGACCACAACGACTCTGCCTTCTCGCCTGTTAGGCAGGAGAATCACAAAGGGTGCAACCCGACCCAATTGGAGGGTTTTAGATGCCAGTCTCTCACACCTCCCCCTATTGGTGCAAAAAGGCGTCATGCTCCTAGACTTCACTTCCCAGACTCACTGGCCATACTCCCCATTGGCAGCCAGCTCCCGAGAGAGTCATTTTCCTGGTTGGCTGCTCAGTACTCCATCTTAAGCACCCCTTTCTCCTGATTGGATCCAGTTTACAGTTCTGATCCAAAATGGAGGGGCAAATCACACAGAATCCAGCTGCAAGAAAGGCAGGTTAAACAATTTACATTCCCACTAACACTCTGAAGGGTATGGGGCATACAGTTACATTTCTGAAAAGTGCTCACTCTGCCCCTTTAGTGACGGCAGAAAATGGAGCGATTTGTCAGTGGCTCTAGCGGGACTCAAGCAGAACACACAGGACCCCCATGCAAACTAATTATGTCTGCAAGCAGACAGCTCTTAAAGCGGCAGCACTAGAGGCTCTAAAACCACTCACTGATAAATGGCTTGATCGCCGAACACCATTCAGGCTAGGAGCATTCAGCCAGCTCCTGGAAGACCTCTGGGAACCCCTCAATTGCAGAGGGGTTACACCAGAATGTTCAAAGTTCAAGAGTTGCTGAACTTCATTTCCCCTGGGTACCTGGAGATACATGGGCTGCATGATCACCAGCAGCATGGCTTCATGGGGGGGCATGGTCAAAGGAATTCATAGATCGCTTTGACTGGATAAGGAGGGCAGTGGATTAGGGGAGAAAAGCGGATGTGGCATATCTGGACTTCAGTAAGGCCTTTTGACACTGTACCACACAGGAGGCTGATTAAGAGACTTTGAAGCTTGGGGATGGGGGGGTGGAGAAGAAGGTGTGCTGGGTATCTAACTGGTTGAAAGGTATGAAGCAGAGGGCGGTGGTAAACAGCAGTCACCCCGAGGACAGAAGAGTGACCAGTGGAGTACCACAGGGATCAGTACTGGGCCTAGCCTTCTTCAATGTTTTCTTAAGTGACATTGCTGAGGAACTGGAAGGGAAGGTGTGTCTCTTAGCAGATGACACAAAAATCTGCAACAGGGTGGACAACCTGGAGGGGTGGAGAGAATGCAAAGGAATCTGAGGAGAACAGAGAAGTGGTTTAAGGAGTGGCAGCTGGGTTGTAATGCCAAAAAGTGCAAAGCCATGCACCTGGGGCAGAGAAACCCAAGGGCTGTGTATCAGATTGGGAGGGGGGGTACCAATAGTTATCAAGCAAGAGAGGAATCTTGGGGTGATCATGTCTGATTACCCCAAGGTGGCAGGGCAGTGCAACAGGGCAGCAGGCAAGACCAGCCGGATGCTGGGGCTCATAGGGAGGGGGATCTCTAGTAGGAGAAAGAAAGTAGTGTTGCTCCTTTATCACTCACTAAGTTAAGTACTGGGTTCAATTTTGGAAGCTGCTTCTCTGCAAGGACATCAACAGCTGGTAGTGGTCCAGAGGAGGTTACTAAAGGGTTGCATGAGAAACCATACAAGGAAAGGCTGCAGGAACTCAACATGTACTTCCTAGAGGAGAGGCGAGCAAGAGGGGACATGATTGAGACCTATAACTACCTCATGGGGATGAACAAGATGCCAGAGGGGAGCCTCTCTAATAGGAGGAGGAGCACCAGAACACAGGGGAATGCCATGAAGCTCGAGTGGGGGAAGTTTAAGAGGGAGGAGAGGAAATACTTCTTTACAGAAAAAGTGGTGGATGACTGGAACAGCCTGCCAGTGGACCTGGCTGCCTGCAAGATCTCCTGACCCCTTACTACCACCTCTGCCCTCTCCAATCCGCCGATGAGGAATTGCTAGAGATTCCCAGGGTTCATTTAAAGTCATCGGGTGCCCATGCTTTTTCTTTTGTGGCCCCAACCAGTGGAATTATCTACCTCATTGGTTAAGAGAATGCCTGACCATCGAGAGATTTAAATCTGATTTAAAACATATCTTTTTAATTTAGTCTTCCCAGACGAATTTTAAGTAAATTAATGCTTCTGGTTATGTTTTATTGTTATTTAAAAAGTTTGTGTAACCCCTAGATGGCGCTATCCCAGGGGCTACTACCCCTGCCTGATTTGCCACTAACAGGTTGAGGGGCCTGGATCCAATGGCGGGTGCCTCCACCCAGAGGTCAGGGTTTGCAATAGTTAAACTAACTTGGTCACAGCCCTCTGGGACACTGCAACCCCTTTCTTCCCACTAGTGGCCCACACAATATATCAGAATTACCTTCACAGTATACACTTACCCCAGGTCTGGTTCCCGCACTGGGACCTCCTGTGAAATGAGATACAGTGCAACAATCACAGTACAGTACTTTAACATAGACAAATACCTCAGGCAGTATAACTTTGCTGAAACAAGCAGCTCTGATTTATTTAGGGGATATAACAAGGACAGGGGAAATCAGGTTAATCAGCTTATCACTCTAATAATCTACCTATGGCTCTGTGCACAGGCCTATCCCTATGAGTTACTGTCCCTGGGTACCCAAGCCCTAGTGGCTAGTCCAAACCGTGGCAGCTGGTAGGGGCCCTTTCACACAGAGAAAAGGAGAATTAAAGAGTCAGCAGTACAGTAATTCCATTTGGATTTAATGTGGCAATTCAACAGGGAGCGACCCTGAATTAGTACTCACGACCTCCAAATAAGATAGGGTCCTTCAATGTCAGCAGGGCTCACTTGAGGTACACAAACCTCTTCACACATCCATATAAAAGAAAGCACTATACCAGGCAGGCTGCATCTGTATCCCGATCGCAATTACTGCACAATACCCGGGAGAACACACAGCAGATTCAGTTCCTGACAGACGGAGTGCAATTTTCAGCAATTCCTCCAGTCTTCTACAGGGTGAGCCTGGTTTCTACTCTTCAGAGATCCTTTGATTCTTTTCACAGGACGGATTCAGTCCTAACAAGCTGTTACACAAGCTGCAGACCGGAACTCTGGGCCTTACATATGTTTTTGACTAAACTGCACACTGAAAAGCATAGGGCTCCTTCCTTCTTCACTGCCAAAGCTCAACTGAAACTCCAACCGACAAAACTGGCACTTCCTTTGAGTTCCTCCCAGTTCTTGACTGGATTGGCTGTCACTCACAATAGACTGCTGCTGTTGGTCCAAAAGGCACTGAAGTCTAAACTACATCTCCAGAGTCACTGCCCATACAATCCTCTTGTGGCTGGCTCAGATTATGAGTCCAAGTTCTGATTCGTCCAAGGCACCATTTTAGAGCTAGCTTACCCAACACTGATTGGTCCAGTTCAGCAGTTCAAAACTAGAATGGGAACTAGCAGACACAGTTCTGACTGCAAAGAAAGCAGGTTAGACAAACTGTAATTTCATTATTACTCTAAATAATTTCTGGCAAACAGTTACATCTTTCAGATAGGTTCCCTTTGCACTCCTAGTGACTGCAAAATGAAGTGAATTGGCAGCAGCTTGAGTGGTACTCAATCAAAGAAACACACAGTCCCCATACATACTAATTATGTCTGCAAGCAGACAGCTCTTAAAGAGACAGTACCAGAGGCTCTGAAAACACTCACTGATAAATGGCTTAAATGCCAAACACCATTCAGGCTTGGAGCATTCAAGCAAGCTCCTGAAGTCTTTTGAACCCCCATTTGCAGGGGGTTACACCTTCCGGTTTGGGAAAAGCTTGACGTCCGCTGGCCAAGCAAGTACCCCATAAGTTTCAACGGCAACTACATACATTTGCATTAGGCTCGCATGTAATCATCAGTCAATATATCATTTTACCAAGAACACATTTCTGAAACATTGCAGTACGTCACTCTTTACACAGTATTACATACACATTGTACCATAACTCAAGTTATTACCTCTTGTACATGAAACCTGAAGAGAGGGGCCCTTCCTATCAGTTACGCTGGGCTGGATGGGGCAAGGGCACCATACTTAGAGGGCAACACAAGTAACTTGGAGTTAGCACTGATGCTCAGTTTGGGCAATGAGCTCGGGGACATACACTCCTTTATGGACAACATTAGAGGCAAGTCCACAGGCCTCCCAAGTGAATCATAACTGAGGTGCACCACAGGCTTTACAGCTCGACCAGTCTTTCTAGGGGAACTGTTATAGTCTCTGCACTCTGAGCCTCATTTTCAGCATTGTCCTCACTTGTCAGGGAGTCTCCATGGGGGTAGAGAGGTAGAACTTGGGGCACTTTCAGCTCCAGGAGTTACAGTTTCTGAGTCCACAACATTTGGCTCTGCATGGAGAGCTTGGACACTGGCAGTGGACTGTCAGGCACTCAAAATACTCTTCTTGTTCGGTGTATCACCAGTCTGCCCTAATCTATCATTTTCCTCCCTGAAAGCTCAAACAGTTCAACCATGCACAATGATTCCATTTCATCTGATCTGATGCTTTGCACTTCACTTTCTGGGAGCATTGGCTCCAGGGATGAAGCTGGGGGCTTAGACAGTCCAGAAGGCCCAGCTTCATCTCCAGTATTGACTAGGGATTGCCCTAAACATTGACTCAGTTCGTAAGAAGGATAGTATTCAAAGTCACTCTCACTTTCTTCCGATATGGACTGACAGTCATGCTCAACTGGACTTGTGGAGGGAACACTTTAACTTTGCTTCTGTAGGTGCAGACTTTCTTGATCTTTCTTAGCAGCAGCTCTAGTCACTGGTCCAGAGGGGCATCTTCTAGGGCTCAGACTCAATTAAGATTTGTCCAATGGGCAGTAAATGATTTCTATGCATTGTTTTACATCTTTGAATTATTCTCAGGCCTTACTTTGTACACTGGCAGATCATCTAGTTTGCCCACTACAATGTGAGTGAGATGGTGCCATCTGTCAGCAATCTTGTGCTTGCCATGCAGTCCCAGATTTCTTAGCAACACCCGATCTCCTCCTGGAGTTCCCTGGTTTACCTTTTATCATACCTTTCTTTGTTGGCCTGATTTCTTTTGGCAGCCATGGTTTGAGCCAGTTGGTACGCATGAGTTAGCTGGGCCTTTAACTTTGCACATACTGTAAATAGTTGTCAGCTTGAACCCCATCAGGAGACCCCAAAACACACATCTACTGGTAGTCGAGCTTCTCTTCCAAACATCAGGCGGTAGGGGGAGAATCCAGTGGCATCACTTTTGGTGCAGTTATAAGCATGTACCAGGGTGCTAATTTGTTGGCTCCATCTAGGCTTGTCCTTTGGGTGCAGTGTGCCTAGCATATCTAGCAAAGTGCGGTTGAAACGTTCAGGCTGTGGGTCCCCCTGGGGGTGGTAAGGAGTGGTTCTGGACTTTTGCACTCCCCACAGAGAAAGCATCTCTTTGATCAGACGACTCTCAAAGTCTCTCCCTTGATCAGAATGGATTCTTTGTGGAGCCCCATAGTGAATAAAAAGTTTTCTACAAGTACTTTGGCTACAGTGGATGCTTTCTGGTCTTTGGTGGGGAAAGCTTGGGCATATCTCGTGAAATGGTCAGTGACCACCAGCACATTACTGATATTTCTTTGATCTGACTCCAAACTTAGAAAATCAATACAGACCATCTCCATGGGTGCACTGGTGGTGATGTTAACAAGGGGGGCAGCCCTCTGGGGCAAAGCTTTCCTCTGTAAGCAGTTACTACAAGTTCGAATGTGTTGCTCCACATCAGCCCCCATCTTAGGCCAATAGAATCTGGATCTCACCAAGTCAAGTGTTCTGTCTATACCAAGGTGCCGCATGTGGTTGTGCAAGGACATCAGTACTGAGTCTCAAAGGCAGTGGGCAGCACTAGTTGTTGTTTGTCTACTTGTCCCCTCTGTCTACTGTTTCTCTGTATAACAGTTTATTGATCAGTTTCAACTTAGGACCTTCTTTGTATAACAGTGCAGTTCTCAAATCAGTGGAGCGAATTTGGACACATCTTTTCCTGCATAGAGGGCTTCTAAAGCTGCTTTGATCATGGGATCGTGGGATTGAGCCCACAATACTGTCATTGTCCAGCTGAGGCAGTGCACCAATGTCTATTGCAGAAAAGTGGCACAAGCAGCAGGTATGCACTCTCAGAGGCTCCCAAGCAATCCACCATGCAGTCCACTGCGTCCGTGGACATTTGTTCCTCCCTGTCAAACTTCCGCAGAGTGCCGAATGTCAGGTTCTGCCAGTCGGACCCAATCATTCTGGGGAACAGGCCTCCGGGAGAGAGCATCAGCATCTATGTGCTTCAGACCTGCTCGGTATTCGAGCATAGTCATATGTAGATATTACGAAATACCTATGGCCAGTGGCATCCAACTTAGCTAAGGTCTGCACATAGGTCAAAGGATTATTGTCAGTTTTACTAGTATTTTAGCCCCATACAAGTACTCATGGAATTGGTCAACAAGCCCACTTCAAAGCTAGGAACTCTAACTTATGTACAGGATAGTTCTTTTCGGATGGGGTCAGGCTTCTACTGGCAAAGGCCACTGGTCTCAGGCCATTCTCGTGCTCTTGGTACAACACAGCCCCCAACCCTTGCAAGCTAGCATCAGTGTGCAGGACGTAAGGTTTTCTTGGATCGGCATAGGCCAGCACTGGAGCATGGGTAAGTTGATATATGATCTCATGAAAAGCAGTCTCACAATCAGGAGTCCAGCGGGCCCCAAATACTTCACTCGGATGAAAATACACTCTTTCAGTCTTGAGGGACGCTGACTTTTGGTATTTTTTGTGGGTTGGGGGATACCCTTGAGTAAGGTTAAGTAAAGGGCGGATCACTCTTGAATAGTCCTTGATGAAGCGCCGATAATAACCACAGAATCCCAGGAATCTTTGCAGTTCTTTTAGATTTTTGGGCTGTGGCCAGGTGGTCAAGGCCTCAACTTTACTTGGGTCGGTCTCTATTCCTCGTGGATACTATGTGTCCCACATACTTTACTGATGTTTGAAAGAATTGACACTTATCAATGGACAGTTTAAGGCCAAAGTCCTCCAGTCGGTCCAATACCTTAAATAATCTGCTCTCATGTTCCTCCAGTGAGCTGCCAAACACAATAACATCATCTAGGTATACCAGGCACTCTAGTGTTCATGTCCCCACTGCAGGCTCCATCAATCGCTGAAAAGTGGCTGGGGCACTTGAAACCCTTGAGGCATCCTCATGAATTCATAGAAGCCAAGCGGACAGATAAAGGTCGCCTTCTCACACGGTCCTCTGGGGCCATCGGGATCTGGTAGTACCCATGCGGAGATCCAGCACAGAGAACCACTTGCTCACGCTTAGGCAGTCCAAAGCATCCTGAATGCGGGCATTGTGTACTGATCAGGATAGTCCACCGGTTTAGGTGCGATAATCCACACACATCCTTACTGTTCCATTCTTTTCCTCACTACCACAATGGGGAAGCATAAGGGCTTCTGGATTCTTGTATTACACCAGCAGCTAACATCTCTTGCAGATGCCGTCTCACATCATCTATGTCAGCAGGTGCCAGGCGTCGAGACCTCTCACAAATGGTTCGTCATGCAGCCGGATATTGTGCTCAGCTCCTTGCACGCATCCTACATCCCATTCCTTTAAAGAAAACACCTGGTCTCTCTGGGCAAGCTTCTCACTGATCCTCACTTTCCATTCAGCTGGCAGCGGGAGTCACCCAAATCAAACAAGTCAGGCGTTACTCTGTCATTCTTCCTTGAACTCTTGCTGCTGGGTAGCACTGCAGTGTCTGCACAATGCACATTAGCCAGGATGCAACCTCTGTTTACTCGAATGTCTCTTTCAGACACATTATGAACTTGGACCATTAACCTTCTGGCATAAGCATGGGCTCTAGCGGGCAAAATACTAGGCTTGACCAGCAGTCCCTCTGGCAATTTTCCATCGCCTGGTGCATCCAACATTAATATTTTATTCTTAACATCCTTTCTGATACGGACCTCTCCTGTAAGGTACACTGGGCATTTGGCGCCAGGATCAGAGACTCAGGATCCTTCTTCCATACAATTCCGACCGGTTCCTCTGGTTCTGTTTTTCAGCATCTCTCTGTGCCTCATAGGCCTTCTTAATTAAAGCCGGAACTCTTAAAGCTCTACTAGTCTTTGACCCTGTTTTTCATAACACAACTGTGCCAGCCTTCCGAACATATGAGCATTTGTTCCAATCAACAAAGGGACACCATCATACAGTCCAGTGGGGGGACACACTAAGGCTAGGGTCTCTACTTGTTCGGCCACTCCAGCCACGGAGGTGGAGAAAGACAGCCAAATTCGGATATACCCGGAATAGGGGTAGGCCTTCTCACTTAACCCCCATACATGCAGTCCTTCTAATGGTTGTAAGGGTACGTCTGACAAATGCTTCTGATACCAACCTGGAAACATAATTGTCACTTGGGGAGCCACTGTCTAATACAGCTCTTGTAGACACTCCATTCACCTTTACAGTGGTCTCCATGGAGGGACCACTATTCTGGACCAGTCTGGAGGCGGTGGTGGGGCCTGGGCAACTGACCTTGCCACAAAAAGGACGTGAA
Organism: Neoceratodus forsteri; assembly: GCA_016271365.2. Taxonomy (NCBI): domain Eukaryota; kingdom Metazoa; phylum Chordata; order Ceratodontiformes; family Ceratodontidae; genus Neoceratodus; species Neoceratodus forsteri. The sequence continues at coordinate 764,440,992 of CM028135.1, forward strand.
TTAGCATTTTTGGTGCCTCACTGAGATCATCGTCGCACCTCTCAACCACTGATTTCTTCTCCAAGCTCTCCTTGTAGCCTATATGCAACTTTGTCAGTGTCTTTTGGGGACTGGCATTCCTTTCATGTGCCCATCTTTCCCACAATTATAGCAAAACATACTTTCTGGAGTTTGAGCTGGCCGAGGCGCCACACTGGGAGCCAGGGCGGGGTATTACTAACTGGAAACCTTGGTGCCATCTCTGTCTGGCGCGTGATAAGCATTTGGAGACATCTCATCAGTTTCTCCACTTCATGGTCAAGGAATCGAGTTCAGAGCTGTTATCAGCAGGAGATACATGGGTGGGTACCCCACCCCATAGCAGATGCAGTCGGATATAGGTCAGGGCCTGTACTTGCAGGCATGGCCTTTCATAAAAGGACTGTTTTGAATTCCGGATCTCTCTCAACAGTTCGCCCATTGTGACATATCTTTTTCCTTGTCAGAGCACTCATTGACTGCCAACCTCTGCCCCTGAACTTCACTTGATGGGTCACCCTCAGTCACTGGTCGTAGCCGCAGCTATTGGTGCAGGTCCCTCCGAGGTCGCTCTTTTCTCAACTCCTCAATTTCTCTCATTAACTCATCATAGGAGGGTGGGGATTCCAGTCGATCTGCCAGGCGTAACTGCAAGCAACAGCAGTTCTGAGAAGGGGGCAGACTTAAGGATCCTGTCCAGCCTGGTTCGTCCAGTTCAATCGCTGGCAAACTACCTTTCTGAGGCATTCTTGCAACAATTTTTCCAGCTGAGATATATACACAGACAACAACTCCCTTGGTACTGTTGTGCATCTCTTACTCTCCACCATAGGTCCTCATCAGAATCTGGGCTCCCATACACATTCTCCAAGGCCTCAAGATAGGCCTGTGCAGTCGCTTCAGGGTTACTGGCCGTTTGTACGGATGGTAGCCAGGGCAGGACCTTGGAGGCTCTCACTAACCCTCTTTAGCTGTTCGCCTTCCGAGCATTGCCATTCTAGCACTTGGGGGCAACATAGTCTATCCAGGTCTCCCAGTCATCCTCCCTTGGTGGGTGGGAGGGTGCCAGAGAAGATTCTCAACCTTCGGGTAAGAGTCGTGACTAATGGCAGGTGCAGAAATAGGAGTCTGCATTGGTTCAGCCACCATTACGGGCACTGGAGCAGGAGAGGGTGTTGGGGAGGAACACCCCAGGTGGCAAGAATAGTTTCTTCAAGTCCTCCACAGTTTTCCCTCTCCCAGCAACCATTCAGCAAATTTCTCCTCAAAAGTTTCAGATAGTGGTGGGGCTGATTCCCCCGGTCTTTACTGTCCTTAGTTATCACTCCAAGCAGTGAGGGCTCCCTCTGGGGTAATGGTCTGTGGCACTTTGGAGCTATCTATGGGATCTTAAACTCTACTAGGGCCAGGAAAGTGTGGGTGAGCAGATTAGCATGCCGACCCACCACCACAGGGTTTTGTAAACCTTCCACCTTGGAAAGTACTCCTGCACAGTGTCCGTATTGATACCCAGGGGATGTCCAGGATAAGCATAGCATTTTGGGGTCATCTCCTCCCAGTACACCACTCCACCAGCCGGCACAGCCACTTCGTCGGGTACCCATTTTTCTTAACAGTGGTTCAGAATATGGCCACTAGAGGACACACAATCCCAGCGGTGATCCTCCAAGATGTAACCCCTAGATGGCGCTTATCCCAGGGGCTACTACCCCTGCCTGATTTGCCACTAACAGGTTGAGGGGCCTGGATCCAATGGCGGGTGCCCACCCAGAGGTCAGGGGTTTGCAATAGTTAAACTAACTTGGTCACAGCCCTCTGGGACACTGCAACCCCCTTCTTCTCACTAGTGGCCCACACAATATATCAGAATTACCTTCACAGTATACACTTACCCCCAGGTCTGGTTCCGCACTGGGACCTCCTGTGAAATGAGATACAGTGCAACAATCACAGTACAGTACTTCAACATAGACAAATACCTCAGGCAGTATAACTTTGCTGAAACAAGCAGCTCTGATTTATTTAGGGGATATAACAAGGACAGGGGAAATCAGGTTAATCAGCTTATCACTCTAATAATCTACTTATGGCTCTGTGCACAGGCCTATCCCTATGAGTTACTGTCCCTGGGTACCCAAGCCCTAGTGGCTAGTCCAAACTGTGGCAGCTGGTAGGGGCCCTTTCACACAGAGAAAAGGAGAATTAAAGAGTCAGCAGTACAGTAATTCCATTTGATTTAATGTGGCAATTCAACAGGAGCGACTTGAATTAGTACTCACGACCTCCAAATAAGATATAGGGTCCTTCAATGTCAGTAGGGCTCACTTGAGGTACACAAACCTCTTCACACATCCATATAAAAGAAAGCACTATACCAGGCAGGCTGCATCTGTATCCCGATCGCAATTACTGCACAATACCCGGAGAACACACAGCAGATTCAGTTCCTGACAGACGGAGTGCAATTTTCAGCAATTCCTCCAGTCTTCTACAGGGTGAGCCTGGTTTCACTCTTCAGAGATCCTTTGATTTTTTCACAGGACGGATTCAGTCCTAACAAGCTGTTACACAAGCTGCAGACCGAACTCTGAGCCTTACACACGCTTTATGACTAAACTGCACACTGAAAAAGCATAGGGCTCCTTCCTTCTTCACTGCAAAGCTCAACTGAAACTCCAACCGACAAAACGGGCACTTCCTTTGAGTTCCTCCCAGTTCTTGACTGGATTGGCTGTCACTCACAATAGACTGTTGCTGTTGGTCCAAAAGGCACTGAAGTCTAAAACTACATCTCCCAGAGTCACTGCCCATACAATCCTCTTGTGGCTGGCTCAGATTATGAGTCCAAGTTCTGATTCGTCCAAGGCACCATTTTAGAGCTAGCTTACCCAACACTGATTGGTCCAGTTCAGCAGTTCAAAACTAGAATGGGAACTAGCAGACACAGTTCTGACTGCAAAGAAAGCAGGTTAGACAAACTGTAATTTCATTATTACTCTAAATAATTTCTGGCAAACAGTTACATCTTTCAGATAGGTTCCCTTTGCACCCTAGTGACTGCAAAATGAAGTGAATTGGCAGCAGCTTGAGTGGTACTCAATCAAAGAAACACACAGTCCCCCATACAAACTAATTATGTCTGCAAGCAGACAGCTCTTAAAGAGACAGTACCAGAGGCTCTAAAAACACTCACTGATAAATGGCTTAAATGCCAAACACCATTCAGGCTTGGAGCATTCAAGCAAGCTCCTGGAAGTCTTTTGGGAACCCCCATTTGCAGGGGGGTTACATTTGCATTGTATTTTAACTGTAAATTACCTTGGTTTTGGAAAGGCACTGTATAAATGAAGATTTACTTTACTTACAGAGGAGGTGGTGGGAGTAATGACAGCAGGGGGGTTAAGCATGGGTATAATAAATAGAGGCAAGGGAAGAGAGAGGGACACCTGTGACCAAACAGAGTCCAGCGTGTAGTGTTAGGCATGGAAAATAGGGCAGACTAGATGAGCACATTCTCTGTCTTCTGAGTATGCACATCAGCACTGACGTGCATGCCTGGAGAGACGGCTTTACTTTTCGAAACTTGCTTTAACCATGTTAGAATGTTCGTTTTCACTTTGCAGTAGGGTTGCCAAGCTCAGGAAACTCTATTCTTTCATAAAATACATTTATCTGATACCACTTGGAAAATGAAGTACTCGGTCATGAATGAGTTTACTTATTTATTTATTGAACATATCGCAATTACGAACCTTTGAGTCAGAGACTCCTTTGCAAAGGCTCCATGTCAAAATACAAGTTAACTGTACAATACAAATTAAAAGAACAAGTGGATACATGAGGTACAGAGCTGGGTACAAGACGTGCAGAGGCTGGACAACTATACTGTGAGTCACGGCAAGCAGATAAGAGTTTATTGTTGCGTCCATGCACCATAGTGGGCTCATGATCATGCGTCAGCATCTGGCAGCAGGCAAAGGTCAGGTTACTTCAAATAGCATTGTTAGCGAACTAATAAATAAATAGTTATTACATGGAAATCAGGGGTCACATGCACATTCAGTGCACACACAGTTGGCAACAGGTACCATATATACTACCTACCTGAAAATTCCCAAAAAACCTAACAGTGGCGCTCAAATCCTTTTTGTGGGAAAGGGCTTATGGTGTTACTGCTCATTAATTGTTGTGTGTGTTTTTAATATTTCTTTGTACCGCTGTCTTTGTACTTTGTATTGTATCTTATTTTATTGGAATGCGCCTTGGCATTTGAAAGGCGCAATACAAATAAAAATATTATTATTATTATTATTTCTAATATATGTACAGTCCCCTGTGTCTTTTATGATTATATGAGTTTCTTGTCAAGTCCTCTGTGTGCCAGAACTACTCAGCTTCACTTTGCTGTTCTCTTACCCCGAGCACTCTAGAATGCACTCTTATAACCGTAAGAGACACTGTAACTTTGCATATAAACACATATATCAATATAACATTGGTGTATCGACATTCCAGTTTGCATAATTTCAGTGAGATGTCGTGTAATTAGTATATCAATATATCCTCTGATACTGTATATTGCTATAGTAGCTGCATTAGATAGACAATGGAGCAAAGGTGGTAGGAGAAGGGTTGTCTCAGTTGCCGTCTTGGTGGTAAACCTTTTTTTTTAATATGTCAGTGCACCCTAGAGAGTGGATGAGAGTAGGTGTTCCAGTGCTAACTAGGTTAGAGAAAAGGAGGAGTAATTAAAGCAGCAGTACTGCATAACCAGGAAGTGGTTACCGAAATTCTACTTTTATGCTGTATAACTGCAGTCATAATTCAGGTTTAAGATTATGTAACTTTGAATGATTATTGATCCCTACATTTCTTAAAATTAATAAAACGTTGCCATTCTTGTAGCACTACAAGAAATAAGGCGGATGCCGTATTCACTTTGTTTTTGTCCCATACGTCGTCTTCTGCATCCACTGTTTACGTCCATTGTCCCCACTGATGGTCTTCATTTAAGCTCATCTCTGACACCCTGCTTACTACAAAACAAAACCTCCGGTGCTCACAGTAACCTGTATAAGTCTCCTTCCATGCTCGAACTGCATAATTTCATCACTATTTGTGCCACACACCTCTGCTGCATGATACTGCCACTTCTAGGGACCCCTGCAATGAAAAAAGAAGAGGAGGGATGTGGGGTGGCACCGTGCTACCCAGCATACTTCTCATTGGGTTTGCAACACTCAAAACAGTGGCTAATCGCAACACAAGGGTACACAAATGTAACCCCCCGACAAATGGGAGTTCCTGAAAAGTCCTTCCTTGAGCTTGCCTAAATGCTCACTGCTAGGCTGGTGTCATGCGTTTTAGCAGTTTAAATGTGATTGCCAGAGAGTGCCTGTATAGCCTCTGTGTACTGTCTCTTTAAGAGCTTCCTGGATTGCAGTCATAATTAATCTGAGAAGGATCTCTGTTAGAAGGTGTACTTGTTTGCTGATCATTTGTTAGAGCAGTAATAATATTGCAGTTTGTTCTAACCTGCCTTCTTTGCAGCACGGACAGTTCTGTTTGCTTCCATCATCTTGGTCCTGGACTGCAGAATGAGTCAATCAGTACATTTGGGATTCTAAAATGGAGCCTGCCTACAGGGGCTTGGTAGGGCCAAAACTTGTAGGAATAGCAGTTTTGGGCTTTTGCCACCTAAAATAACCTGGAGGGGGAGCTCTTGTTGTGACTGACAGACAGATCAGCCAACCGAACCTTTTGGATCTTGGGGAAAGTCCCACACTGCTTGCAGTTTCAGTTAGATCTCAGTTGGGAAATGAAGAAGTAACAGCTCGAGATAGTTCGAGCAGCAATCCATAGTGGATTCGCGTGGGAACACTGTGGAAAGGCCTGAGTTTGGCCTGTATGCCTGCCTGCTGTCCCTGAGATGGAACTTGTGCTTTTTTTTTTCCGGACTGAATCCGAACTTGGAGAGCAAATTAAGCCACTGAATTGTGACCAGGCTTTAACCTGAAGAAGACCGAAGATTTGCTGAATGTGATCGGCCTGTCAGGACATCCAGCTACCTTTGAACTCCTGGATTGTGCAGAGACTCTGTAAATGCGACTGGAGAGCCATTTGCCTGGTACACTGGAATTTCCTTACATGTTAATGTGCTGTGTGCTTACAGTGGGTCGTGATTTGGTTCCCCACTGTGTGTCTGAACTGTGTTTTGCTTGCTGGAGGCTGTATCCAGCTCCACGGACTGAATCCGTATCCATTTCCGTTTGCCTGGGCCCTGCTACACTGGCCCAGCCAGAATACCTGCTACGCAGGGAAAGTCATCAACGAGAGACTGACGTGGGGATCAGCCCCCTGCTCAACACCTTGAACAGGAACGATGCCTCGGTGATTCGTGTGGGCCCTGCTTTTCCAGGCACACCAGCTTAACAGCCTGCAGTCTCGATTTCATCCTGCCTGTGTCCTGTGTCCAGTATTGGGTATCGTGAGTAAACATCAGGGTAGCTCCCTGCAACAACAGCTAAATCTAAAAGTGTTGTCATCTGATTGTCTTGTTGCCTTTTCTTTCATGAACGGAGCCCTCCGGCTCTGGATTACAAATAGTATGTACAGGGCCACAACCAGCTGCAATGTTCCTGGCAAGCCCACTGTTTTCCTACCTGGGTACTCAGAGTGTATGACTGTGTAGGGACTCTGAACCGCATGCATAATTGTCTGATTAATATAGCTTTTAAGCAAATCAACTTGGTTACGCCCCTCCCTTGTTCAAGTCCCCTGAATAAATCAGATTTAACTTTGTTTGCATTTAACCTGACCGTGGTTCCAGTTTGTGCTAAGAGTTATTTGCTGTGCTTAACCTTGTTTTACAGGGGGTCCCCAGGATCAAGCTAGAGGAGCCAGCCCTGGTGGTAAGTGCAAACAGTGTGGGTAATTGCCTGGTGAATAAGGGTCATTGTGAAAGTGATTACTGTGTACTGTTCAGGCCACTAGAAGGAGAAAAGTGGAGTTACAGTGTCCTGGAGGTCTGTGCCCAGGTCAGCTTCACCACTACCAACCCTGACCTCCGGGTGGAGGCACCCGTATCAGAACCTAGGCTCCTTAACCTGCAACTAGCCAAGCAGGCAGGGGTAGTAGCCCTTGGGATAGCGCCACCTAGGGGTTACACAAATAAGAAAATAAAACATGTACTTTTGAGGGTGAAAATGGCCGTTCCTGAAAAAAAAAAAAAACACAGAACAGTGAGGACAGTGAGACCGACAACACAGAGCAAAAAACAGAGTTACCCTTTACCTTGCACTGCTGCTTTAACTGTTACTGGGAATGTGGTGGGAAGGGGGACATTGGGTGCTAACTGGGTTAGGGGAAGAGGGGTATTTGTTCTTATTACTTAGGCCACAGGAGGAGCATGGTAGATGGGGTGCTACAAGGGTGGGGGGAAAGTTTTTTTGGTGTGAATTCAGTGGGCCCTGCAGGTGAATTAAAGTCAAGCTTTAACAGCAAAGGGTACTTCATGAAGGAGCCGGCACTTCTCCTGACCTTGGTGAAGGGCAAAGTTCGCACTTTGCTACAGCTTCACTCTCAACTTCCATGATACAGGAAGTCTGTCCCGAACACTGAAAGAGTGGAGTGAAAAGTGTTTGCCTACTCTGCACCTTCAAGAATTTTGCAATGAATCCAAAATTACAATATATAAGAGGGGTGGGGTGGGGTGGGGATGATAACAGAGAATGAGGAGAACTCCAGTACTATTAAAATGGTCCATAATGCTGTGGTCTGCCTCTCTTAGCCCTACCTATGCCAGCTGGCAATGTGAATGCCTGTACAATAGTGATAGGTTGGTACAGAGGTGAAGGAAGAAAGGAGTTCAGAGGATTTAAAGGAGGAAAACAGTTTTATTGCCTATACTGAAAGTGAAATAAAGTAGTCAGTGCTGCTGATGGCACTGTCTCTAGGTGTCAGCATGGCTGAGTTATTAGTGCATCTGCCTGTGGGATGGAAGGTAAAAGGTTTTATTTCTACACTAGGCTTGTGCTCATACTCAAGACATTGGCCCTCCCATGCAGTATAAGGAGGTGCTATACTGTTGGGGTGTGCTTTGGATGAGATGTTAAACAGAGGTCTCTTCTGCCCATCTCTGGTGCTGTCCTTGTGGGTGTCCAGGTTGAAGTCTAAGAACCCAAGGCACTTTTCACAAGAACAGGGGGGTCTCCCTAGGTGCCCTGGCCAACACTGCCCTTCACACAGAACCAGTTCAGACAGCTGACAATGGCTGTGTGAGGGTGCTGTTGAGAAGAATGGTTACCGCTACTCGTTTACAACCACTACAAAACCAATGCCTCTTGTTGCTTGTAAAGTGCTTTAGGATTTAAGAGTGCAAGAACATGCCACATAAATAAATGCAAATCCCTTTTTTCTACTGCAAATGCAGATGTTCAGTATAGGTACCTTATAAGTCTTTCTAATTACCAGGGGCTGCTGGGCTAATCTGAATTGTTCTTCTGGTGATGGCAAGGAATCTCCCCGGAAGTGGAACAAAGAAGCTACTTTCATCATCACTCAATCTGGCTGGCACCAAGGGTGTGGGAAGGGTTGGGTGGGGGTTAACGGATGGGAATGATAAAAGAATTGAATCAAATTGTCAATATTATGAATAAAGACAAATACAATTAAAGGGCTGTTTGTGTAGCTTATGAATTGCCCAGCTCTCTTTCTCACTCTCTCTGGTTTCTTTTGCTGCAGTCTGCTCAAATAAGCTAATATTGTGTGTGAGACAGACTACAGCATTTACCTCAAAGCTAGCTTCAGCATGGGCTTTTAATGAAAAATGGAAAGGTGACAGAAGTGTTCTTGCACCTCCACAGTATTCCATGTTGATGTCTGCATTTTCTCTGACAGCATCCATCTCTCTGAAGGCACTGACTAATTTTCTTGTCATCTTTCCTGGAGAATTGCTACATACAATCACATTTCCCAATTTCTGATTCACATCTAGGACACAATTCAATCGGTTTAGAACTTTTGTAAAACTCACCCCTTCATAATCCAGCATTTCCCAACCCTGACAGTTAAAGCCCAAGGCCATTGTTAGTTTTCATCCCCATCTGATCCTTGATCCATGATGAGGAGGAGGAGGGTGAAGGAAGGCCTTAAATGACCAGTGGGCATATCTGGTGTCCTGCAAGCCCTTCCTCCCATCTGACACTGTTTTAATAATCCCACCACTCCCCTAAATGGCTAGCCATATAGGTTAGAGTAGTGAGCTGTGAATGAGCTTGGTACATCCAGCAGACAGATCTGGGTTTGATTCCCACAACCTCCACTTGCATACTGTATGACTCTGAGCAAGTCTCTTAACCTCCCCAGTGCTCCCATGTCACTCCTGAAAACAGGCACCTGTGCCTAGTGGGCCTTACCCAGCTACCAAAGAATAAAATAACAAGCATTTGTCAATGCCCAATGTTTGCTTGCTGGCATTGGCATTGGTAGTGTAGGAGTTAAAGAGCTGCATAATAAGAATGGCTGTGAAGTATTGAACTGAAGCCATCCCCACCACCACCCTGCAGATACTGACAGGCACTGGGGTGTGCCTTTGGGTCGTCAGGCATAACGGCCACGTCACTTCACCACATCCTACCCTGCAGACACTGACAAGTGTCACGGTGTGCCTTGGGGTCTTTGGCCCTTATGTTTACCCCATTCCATCAGAAAATATGATGAGATGGGTGCTGTATAGGAGAATTGGGTGAACTTTGGGGCCGAAGAGTCCAAGGCACACCTCAATGCCTCTCACTGGCTGCATGGTGTGGTTGGGGGTGGAATGGTATGAGCATTACAGGCGACAATCCTAAGTCACACCCCTGATGCCTATCATTCTCTACAGGGTGGGGCATTATGGCCAGAAACCCTAACATCTCAGGCTTACATTGGTATTTTCACTCCAAATTTTCAACATTTTTTTTGTGACCCCCCCATCTCATGAACAGTGGCAATATCAGTTTGTTAGCCAAAAGCTGCTTTTGCACAGTGACTACGCCATTTGGCACCACAGGTGCGAAAACACATTTTGAACAGGATGTGAAAAATGACAGCTGTACTGTTCATGGGGAGGTGTAAAAAATGGCAATGTTGAAAATCTGCACTGAAAATATAAAAAAAAAACTGGTCAAGTCACGAGCGTGCGTAGAAACTGTGCAACGCACACCTGTAGTGTAATTAGTTTGGGGACTTTTTACAGCAGATTGTCAATACAGGCATTTTGAGACCTCCACTCATGAACAGTGTCACCGTGATTTTCTTAATCTGTCCCGAACAGTGATTTCCCACAGCGACCACTCATTTCTGCGCTGGAAGTGCGAAAACACATTTCAACCATGGTGTGAAAAAATGACAGCTGTACGGTTCATAAAGAAGTGTGGAAAAATGCCAGTGGTGAAAATCTGGATGGAAAATATTACATATTCATGAACTTAGAGGGTGCATGGAAACTGCAATGCTCGCTCGTAACACAAGTCATTTTATGGACTTTTGTCACCAAATTTTTAACATAGCCATTTTAAGACCTCTGCTCATGAACAGTGTAACTGTGATTTTCTTAATCTGTCCCAAATATTGATTTCACACACCGACTGCGCCATTGGAAACACATTTTGGGTAAGATGTGAAAAATGACAGATGTACTGCTCATAAGGAGGTGTGGTAAAATGGCAACGTTGAAAATCTGAAGTGAAAATATTAAATATTCACGAACTTATGAGAGTGGGTAGGAACTGTGCAATGCACGCACGTAAATCAGTCATTTTGGGAATCTTTTCACCAAATATTTCAAAATAGGGTTTCTGGGGGCCCACCTCATGAACTGTAATATGTTAGCCGAATTGGTCCCAAAGGTGGTTCTGCGCAGTGACCGTGATATCACCTTTCGGGGCCAATTAACGCCATGACAGTGCCAGAATTCATGAGGAGAATCACAAAAATCCCATGTTGAAGATCTGGTGCCAAAATTCCCCCAAAATGCCTGAGATATGCATCAAAGTTGAAAAAACCCTATTTATTCCATTATATAGCTTACCGGCATTTCTTCAGTTCGCGATCGGCTTTGAAGAGTGCAGACGTGTTCCCAGTCCACCGAAGATCATCTCGCCTGCCTCTGGAGGTAAGTATGGGGTGAGGTGGGGATGTGGGGAGGTGGATGCATGGAGGGTGGGCGCAGGTTGGGGGGCAAGACAATCAACGAGGGACCATTTTCTTCTTTTTAAGTGTTTGTTTTCTTTCTAGGAGGACGATGCGGGACTTGTGCCACACTGGGGTGAGCTTCCAGCGTGGCAGCTGGAAGATTTTTTTTGGGGAGGGGGCAGTGGAGCCAAGGACAATGATGCGGGACTTGTGCCACACTGGGGTGGGCCCCAGCGTGGAAGCTGGAAGATTTTTTTGGGGGGGCAGTGGAGCCAACCAGGGATTGGGCACCCCCGTCGACCATACAGACATGTGCCACACTAGAGTGGGCTCTCAGTGTGGCAACTGGAAGTCTGTTTCTTCTGGGGGGTGTAATTGAACGATGGGGGATTGGGCACCCCCGTCGCCTCCTCCCGGAAAGACAGTCCTAGGAAAAGTTCACTTCAAACTGAATTTATGTTCCAGGAGGAGAAAGCAGAGACTTATACAAGCAGGATTGCTTTTAGATTAGATTAGACTTTTAGATGCATGGTTACAGCTTCAAAATGAGTGGCACAGTGCATAGAGCCGATTTTATCAAAGTCTACGAACTGTTTTCATTGTCTTACATTGGTTTTATTAGTTGATGTTTGCCGAAAACCAGCTGAAGATACAAGGCAGAAGAAACTGTGCAAATTCGGATCTGTATTCGGAACCGATTTATATAGCAAGTGATCCTTTTAACACACGCATATGTGGTATGAGAGCAGGGAACCAATTTGTGTCAGGATGCGATTTGACACAACACCGGCAATATGCTAATCAACACTATCTTATTGCTGCTCGCTGAAGCGGAGCTCTCCTTTTCAACTGGATGGCACTGCATTTTCAACTGCTGTCATAGACAGCTGTAGCATTCATTGGTGAACTGTGGCTGCGGCTGCAAACCCACTGACTGAATTGGAAGACAGGGTGCCACACCTACGAAAACTGGGATGATGGCACTATGTTTCTTGCACATGCGTGCAAGCAAACATAAAAATAAACTGACCCCTTAGACCAATGAGCAAAAGCTTAGTAATATTAGTATCATCCCATTCCCAGTCTAAGATGGGAAGAGGCAAAAACTGAAATCCCAGCAGTTCAGTTTGGTTCCCCTTCCCAGAAGCATTAGCATGACATCAATGAGCCTCTATTCAATCCCCTTTTATAATCTGTTTAGCCACCCGCTGTTGTCAAGTAGGGATTAGCCAAGACCACATGGGGCAAGCTTTCTTAAAGCAGCAGTCCATGCTAGCGGTGAAAATGTTGACCTATACTTTTTATGTTGCTTGCACGCATGTGCAAAAAACATAGTGCCATCATCGGAGATTTCGGAGGTGTGTCACCTCCTCCTCCAATTCAGTCAGTGAGCTGGCAGGCGCGGCCCCCGTAAGCCAATGCATTTTGGAGCTGTCTATGAGACGCTCCAAAATGCAGTGGCAAACAGTTGAAAGTGGGAGCTACGCTTCAGTGAGCAGTGTATGAAGCGTAGCTCCCCCCACACCAGGCGCAGCGCACCCTGCATTGTGCAGCCGACGGCTGCCCAATCCCGCCGGGCTGAGCCGCGCCCCTCAGTAGAGGTGCCACGCTGGGAGCCCACCCCAGCGTGGCAATCAGTCCTTTCATGGCGGGGTGCTCAATCTCATCGGCTGAACACCCTCATCCTCTTGTGCCACGCTGGGAGCCCAACTCCAGCAGTGGCAAACGCCCCACCACGCCTTTTTGTTTTTAAACCTGTAAAACGTCCCGCACGCCTCCCGACCCCCCCACAACCCGGCAGACTCACCCACTGCGCACTCCAGCCTCTCCCCACAACCCCTCACCCCATACTTACCTCCGGACTCGCGCCGACGATCTTCAGTGGACCGGGAACACGTCTGCACTCTTCATAGCCGACCGCGAACTGAGGAAATGTCGGTAAGCTGTATAATGGGCTAGATAGGGGGGTTTCAACTGTGTTGCTTATCTCAGGTATTTTTGGGAATTTTTGCACCAAATTTTCAACATGGGGTTTTTAGGACCCCTTCTCATGAATGATGTCACTGTCATGGCGTGATTCGGGCCCGAAGGGTGATTTCGCGCAGTGACTGCGAAATCACCCTTTGGGCCCGAATACCGCCATGACAGTGAGAAGGGGTCCCAAAAACCCCATGTTGAAAATTTGGTGCCGAAATTCCAAAAAATGACTGTTTTACGAGCGTGCATTGCGCAGTTCCTACGCAGGCTCATAAGTTCGCAAAATTTCAATATTTTCACTCCAGATTTTCAACATTGCCATTTTACAACACCTTTTTATGAGCAGTACAGCTGTCATTTTTCACATCTTACCCAAAATGTGTTTCCGCCCATGTAGCGCAGAATGGCGCAGTCGGTGTGTGAAATCAATGTACGGGACAAATTAAGAAAATCACATTGACACTATTCATGAGCAGAGGTCTTAAAATGGCTATGTTGAAAATTTGGTGAAAAAATTCCTAAAAATGACTGTTTTACGAGCATGCATTGTGCAGTTCCTACGCATGCTCGTAAGGTCGCGAATTTTCAATATTTTCACTCCAGATTTCCAACATTGCCATTTTACCACACCTTCTTATGAGTAGTACAGCTGTCATTTTTCACATCTCACCCAAAACGTGTTTCCGCCTTCATGTAGCGCACAATGGCACAGTCGGTGTGCAAAATCAATGTACGGGACAAATTAAGAAAATCACAGTGACACTGTTCATGAGTAGAGGTCTTAAAATGGCTATGTTGAAAATTTGGTGAAAAAATTCCTTTCAGATGTATAGCAATATTACTAATGAAGACATTGAACAGAACTGGCCCCAGGACCGATCCCTGCAGCACCCCACTGGTCGCCCCCTCTCCCTAGACTGCATACCATTTACCACCACTCTCTGCCTCCTGTCTGTTAGCCAGTTTCTAACCCAGTTTACCACTCTTTCCCCATGTCCAGCCTACCCAGCTAGTTTATCAGCCTCTATATGGGATGGTGTCAAAGGCTTTGCTGAAATCAAGGTGCGTTGTCCGCTGCCCCACCCTGATTCACTTCCTTTGTCACCCAGTCAAATAAATCAACCAGATTTATCTGACATGATGTCCCCACTGTGAATCCATGTTGTCTATGGTCCTGGGTTCCATGGCATCTAGATGCCCCACTATCCTTTCTTTAAGCAATGTCTCCATGATCTTCCCACTACTGAGGTGAGGCTGAATGGCCTATTGTTCCCTGCCTCCTCCTGCTGCTGGACTTGTGTAGAGGGACCACATGTGCCCTCCTCCAATTCACTCATGTTGAATGACTCAGTGAACATGGCTGCCAGAGGTACTGCTATCTCCCTTCACAGTTCTGTTAATATCCTTGGGCGTATGCCATCTGGTTCCATCGCTTTGTCTACCTTCAATTTAGTGAGCTCCTGCAGGACTCTTTTGTCCACCTCTTCACCCCCTTGGCAACTGCTGTACTGCTATGGCCCTTGCCCCTCCCACTCTTCTGTGAATACTGAGCAGAAAGGCACAGTGGATGTCTTGGGTGGAAGGCACGACACTGTTACTTCCAAATACCTAAACAGCACATACAAGCAAGCAACATTCGGCATTGACAAATGCTTGTTTATTATAGATTGCACCTTATCTCTTGACTTTTATGATTTCCCATTCTGAGTCTGCTTTAGTTCTTTTTTTACTTTTGAAATAATAAAAGGAGCATTTCTTTCAATATGGCTCGGACCAGGTTTTCATCAGTATTCGCAGCTGTTTTTGGACACCTGTTGTCCATTAATGTGAGGGAGCACTGCCTGCTGCATGATCATTTATTTCAGTCACAACATAAGTGATTTTAAGCAACTGATGTACAAAAACAGCTGAGAATACTGATGAAAACCTGGTCTGAGTCATATTAAAAGGAACACTCCTTTTACTATTTCAGATGAGAAAAAATTACTAAAGCAGACTCAAATTGGGGAAAGAAGGGTATCGTACAAGTCAGAAGATAAGGAACAATCTAAAATAAGATACAAGAAGTGTAGGTCAAAATTGTTACCACTGTCATGCATTGCTGCTTTAAATTTCCTACCTTTATTTAGGGGCCAATTTGTGGATGACCATCTTAAACAGGGCCTGATATTTGTTATTCGTATCTGTATAACAAACAGCCTATTATTCATGGAAGTTATTATTTGTTATTCCCTCTCATGGTCCTATCATCTGCTGGCATGAAGAACTAGATTAGGTCCTAAACTTTTTTTGACAGACAGAACAAACTCTATCCAAAAACCCCAGCACCTTGTCACAGATTGGGAGCTCCATAAACACATGCAATAAGTCAAGGAAGTGAATAAATGAAGTTTCACTCCAGCTTCATTTTATGATGTATTCAAAGTTTGAGCCCTAATGCCATAAGATTTATAGTCATGTGACCTTTCCTTTAACCCTAAACTGTCCTCATCAGTGTCAGATTTGCACCTTATAAGCATTGGGAGCTGCAGAGGTTCTGGTGTCCATGTCTTTAAAACTTTAAAAGTACTCCCCTTCCCATTACAGTAAATGGGAGTGATAGGAAAGCTACAGGGGCACACTTCAAAGATATGGGGGCTCAGCCCTGGCAAGCCGCACTGTCATTTCAACACTGGCCACTTCCCTACCCCATCAGATAGTCCATCCCCTGCAATAAGATCATTCCATTATTGCTAATGATTCCCAAACTCTTGGTGCCTTGACCAGTGTACTGGTGTATTCTTACTCCCCCATGCTGCTACTCAAGTAGTAGTAATAGATTCCCCCCTCTAACTGCAGTGTTAAAACTGCTTGCAAAGACTGCATTCATGTAAAACATGTTGGTGTCTTATGCGCAGTATTTGTAACTTCTAATCTATCACATCTATATAATTAACTTTATCTGTACCTAATGCATCCCCATAAATAATGTTTTACTTTTCTAGTACATATTCTGTAATAATGTTAATATCCCTACCCCCACCCCACCCCAATCACCACCACTGACCGCCAGTAATAGAGATTTTGATTCAGGTTTTGACTGCTCCTCTAATCATTTTGTGTTGGTACTAAAAACACCATTTTCTAGCTGATACTTCTGTAATTTCTCAAAAGTCACTCAGGCTGACATTCTTTAACTATTTGGCTCCCAGAGAAGAGGACATGCTCCAAGATCTCTATGAAGGGTAACTGTTTGTTTCAGGGACACGGGGATGGGGGGATGGGAATAGCAGAGAAAATCTCCAGTCAGAGTGCTTCCCAAACACCTTTAAGAATCTGCTTTCCAAATATTATGTTGGGGAGCCACTAAATACATGAATTTTGCCCCTCCCATGTTACCGTGCCAAAGAATGATCTAGCTCAGACTTTTGGGAAATCATCCCATTGAAGCGTAGAGAGGGCTGTGCCAGCTCAATCAGCGGTGCACTGCACTGTGATGTAGGAGGCCAGTCTCTCTCTCTCTCACATCCCCTGCAGGAGGAGAGTTGTGGTATACCGCACTGACACCCAGTCTCCACCAGGTGGCAGTCTCTGCAGCAAGACCTGGGATTCCCCCTCTTCAAAGAAGGAGAGCTGCCATTGGGAGCTTGATCCTCCCTCGCCCAGCCAGCCCATCGAGCAATCCTCATCTTTTCCCAAACGCAGGTCGACAGCAAAGGGAGCAGAAGTACACTCACTCCTTCACTGGACTGCCCATGCCATCAACACTTTGAAGAATAAAAAGGCAATAAAAAAAAATTGCCATGATGTATAATAACATCATAGGTCTGATTGGAGAGCATCTTATGGACATGAGAGCAGTGCCTCTTGAATCCTTAGGACACCAGAACCACTCACTTTTGGTTTGCAGTTCTCTTACCCTGGGAATGCAAAAAAGGAAACTCATATCAATAACAGGCCATTCAACAAGACCTATAAATGTACAGCAAAGTCTTTTTCACACAAATTGTAGCTCAAAATGCTTCAGAGTGAGGGTAAAACCCCCAAAGAGGAAAAACTATATGAAGTATAGAGGGAATACAGGACTGTATGTTGTAATATGTACAGCAGGGAGACTGTTTTTATTAGGTACAGCATCAGGCACTTGATACGTTAAAGTAGCAGCAAGAACAGTCACATCCAGTCACAGTACAGCAAGACAGGGCAATGGGCTGCAAGGTGAGGTAATACTGTTGTATACTGCCTTAACGTATGAGCACAACAAAACAGGACAGTGCACTGCAAGGTGAGGTAATACTGCTGTATACTGCCTTAACGTATGAGCACAACAACACAGGGCAGTGCACTGCAAGGTGAGGTAATACTGCTGTATACTGCCTTAACGTATGAGCACAACAAAACAGGGCAGTGCACTGCAAGGTGAGGTAATACTGCTGTATACTGCCTTAACGTATGAGCACAACAACACAGGGCAGTGCACTGCAAGGTGAGGTAATACTGCTGTATACTGCCTTAACGTATGAGCACAACAAAACAGGACAGTGCACTGCAAGGTGAGGTAATACTGCTGTATACTGCCTTAACGTATGAGCCCAACAAAACAGGACAGTGCACTGCAAGGTGAGGTAATACTGCTGTATACTGCCTTAACGTATGAGCCCAACAACATAGGGCAGTGCACTGCAAGGTGAGGTAATACTGCTGTATACTGCCTTAACGTATGAGCACAACAACACAGGGCAGTGCACTGCAAGGTGAGGTAATACTGCTGTATACTGCCTTAATGTATGAGCCCAACAACACAGGGCAGTGCACTGCAAGGTGAGGTAATACTGCAGTATACTGCCTTAACGTATGAGCCCAACAACACAGGGCAGTGCACTGCAAGGTGAGGTAATACTGCAGAAAACTGCCTTAACGTATGAGCCCAACAACACAGGGCAGTGCACTGCAAGGTGAGGTAATACTGCAGTATACTGCCTTAACGTATGAGCACAGCAAAACAGGAGAGTACACTGCAAGGTGAGGTAATACTACTGTATACTGCCTTAACGTATGAGCACAACAACACAGGGCAGTGCACTGCAAGGTGAGGTAATACTGCTGTATACTGCCTTAACATATGAGCACAACAAAACAGGATGTGCACTGCAAGGTGAGGTAATACTGCTGTATACTGCCCTAACTTATGAGCACAACAAAACAGGACAGTGCTCTGCAAGGTGAGGTAATACTGCAGTATACTGCCTTAACGTATGAGCACAACAAAACAGGACAGTGCACTGCAAGGTGAGGTAATACTGCAGTATACTGCCTTAAAGTATGAGCACAACAAAACAGGACAGTGCACTGCAAGGTGAGGTAATACTGCTGTATACTGCCTTAACGTATGAGCACAACAAAACAGGACAGTGCACTGCAAGGTGAGGTAATACTGCTGTATACTGCCTTAACGTATGAGTACAACAACACAGGGCAGTGCACTGCAAGGTGAGGTAATACTGCAGTATACTGCCTTAACGTATGAGCACAGCAAAACAGGAGAGTACACTGCAAGGTGAGGTAATACTGCTGTATACTGCCTTAACGTATGAGCACAACAACACAGGGCAGTGCACTGCAAGGTGAGGTAATACTGCTGTATACTGCCTTAACATATGAGCACAACAAAACAGGATGTGCACTGCAAGGTGAGGTAATACTGCTGTATACTGCCCTAACTTATGAGCACAACAAAACAGGACAGTGCTCTGCAAGGTGAGGTAATACTGCAGTATACTGCCTTAACGTATGAGCACAACAAAACAGGACAGTGCACTGCAAGGTGAGGTAATGCTGCTGTATACTGCCTTAACGTATGAGCACAACAAAACAGGACAGTGCACTGCAAGGTGAGGTAATGCTGCTGTATACTGCCTTATCGTTAGAGCTGTGCGAATACCTTTCTTCGAATATTCAGCCGAATATTCAGTATTCGGGTCCCTGGTATTCGTTATTCAGCTGAATTATTCATATTCTGCAAAGCCTCAATGAAATAAAAAAAAAAAGACAGCCCCAACCATCCTCTTAAGCCCAACAACCAAGTGCAATAATGTATCCCCCATCCCCCCACCCTTTAGCAGCAGCAACCCATTTCCTCCCTCCTGTTCTTACTCTCAGCACCCACAAATTGTTATAAATTAATTAATCATGTGACACAGACTGAGACATTAATTCGGTAATGAAATAAAAAGATAAAATCCTGCGAGTGGTGAGTAGCGGTTGGCACAACCCACCCACCTCCACAGACAGATACTGTCTTGTAAGATGACCCTTGCACTTATAATACTCTCTCCCCACCCCAGTAGCACCCTACTTTAACCCTCTTCCTTCCCCACACCCACAATTTGTTATAAAGAATTCCTGATTGGTGACTGGCACAACCCGCCCACCTCCTCGGCCGGTCGCCCTCTTGTAAGTGAATCTCGTAGGACCGCACTTTAATAACACTCCTCCCAGCCCCCACCCTGGCAGCACCCTCCTTCCCTCCCCCCGCACCAAGTTCGCCTTATCAGAAGGCGATTGGCACAACCTCCTTCCTCCACAGCTGAGTGCCTTCTAATGAATGAAATCACTCACGTACCATAGTAAAATCAGCTGATCATGTGATCTGCTAGTTTTACTATGCATGCGCAGAAGCAATTTCATTCATTAGAAGTCGCGCGACTGGGGAGGATGAAGTGTTGTACCGATCATCTTCGGATAAGGTGAGTTTGGTACTGGGTGGGAGTAGGTTGCTTCCAGGGTTGTTGGGAGGCAGTGCTATAGAAGTACAAGCCTACAAGGCTCACTTACAAGAGGGCTACCGGCCATGGAGGTGGGCAGGTTGTGCCGGTAGCCCATTATGAATTTTTTATTACAAATCATGGGTGTGGGAAGGGGGGAGACTTGAAGTAGGATGCTGCCAGTGTGAGGGTGGGGAGGAATAATTATTTACAAGTGCAAGGATCATCTTACAAGAGGGCGGCTGACCGTGGAGGTGGGTGGGTTGTGCCAGTCACCACTCACAAGGTTTTATCTTTTTATTTCCTACCCCCCACTAGCATTGCTTTATGTCTGTCCCATGCATTCTTGAATTCTCCCACTGTTCTTGACTCCACAACCTCCTCAGGAAGGCTGTTCCATGAATCCACAACCCTCTCCATGAAAAAATAATTTCTAACATTACCTCTGAGCCGTTCCCCCTCTATCTTCAGATTGTTCCTCCTTGTTCTTGCGCATCTCTTTTTCTGAAAGATGCTACCCTCTTGGACTTTGTTAATTCAGTTGAGGTCTTGAAAGTTTCTATCATGTCCCCCTTCTCCCTCCTTTCCTCGAGGGTATACATATTAAGCTGCTTAAGTCTCTCTTCATATGTCTTCTGGTGCAGACCTTGCACTATTTTGGTTGCCCTCTTCTGAACAGCATCCACTCTGTCTATGTCTTTGCAGACATGGGGTCTCCAGAACTGCATGCAGTACTCCAGATGGGGTCTCACCAACTGTCTGTGCAGAGGGATAACAA
This sequence comes from Neoceratodus forsteri, assembly GCA_016271365.2. NCBI lineage: Eukaryota > Metazoa > Chordata > Ceratodontiformes > Ceratodontidae > Neoceratodus > Neoceratodus forsteri. The sequence goes on from CM028135.1 coordinate 764,461,683, forward strand.
CTTCCTGTTTTCTACTGTTGATGCCTCTCCCTGTGCATCCCAGCATCCCCCCAGCCTCCTTACTGCCTTCTCACATTGCTTGCCCACCTTAAGGTCATCTGATATAATTACTCCCAGGTCCCTTTCGATTTTTGTTGTTGTTAGTATCTCACCCCCCATTGTGTACTCTTCCCTTGGGTTTTTGTTTCCCAGGTGCATTACTTTGCACTTCTTTGCATTGAATCTGAGCTGCCATACATTTGACCATTCCTCCAACCTTGCCAAATCCCTTTTATTTATTTATTTATTTATTGAAAATGTTTCACCAGGAAAGGCACACTGAGCAAAAAGATGCTCGTCTCACGGTGCAACCTGGGACGGGGTTACAGAGGAGGCAGATATACATACAGTAGTTGAATTTTAGCAGTAGAGCAGTACATTTGAACTTGTTTCATAAGGAGAACAGTACAGAACATGATCATCAAGGACAGGGTATACATATCATGAGTACACATCGAGGCAATACATGAGTTACATAAGTGCCAGTCACAGAGCTAGAGTGCCAGTAACAGAACTTGAGTGCTGGTAGCAGAGCCTGAGCTGCAGCGAGATGCACCAAGTTGACAGTAGGAGTTGGAGAGCAAAGATAGGGGGTAGAGGAGGAGGAGTGGAGTAGTAAACATTAGGGGTGTAGGGGGAGGTTTAGGTGAGGTGGGAGGGAAGGAGAGTGGAGTTAGTGGCTGTGCGAAGGGTGAAGAGCGTAGGTTAGTTAGGAAAGAGGACAAGAAGGGAGATATGGGAGGAGAAGAGAGGAAGAGTGAGAGTGTAAGTACGTAGGGCAGTTTATAAGCTAGACAATTAGATGATGGCCAAGCCGCTGGTCAGCCACTAAGGGGCAACGGGGGAAGAGAAGCAATCAAAAGGGGGAGTCAGGGGCAGCTGCAATTTGGTGCAAGGAAGTTAGTAAGGGCAGAGGACAGGGAGTGTTTGGATGAGGAATGGCGGATCTGGGCTGGCAGACCATTCCAGAATTTAGGGAAGAGGTAGGAGAAGGCCGATTGGCCGGCGGTGGTCCTTCAGTGGGGGATGGCTAATAGCCTAGCATCAGTGGACCTGAGGGCATGGGTGGGAGTAGGTGGGGAAGATAGGGAGGATATGAGGTAGGGCAGAAGGGAGCCGAGCCAGAAGTTGGAAGTGAATTTAACACTATGAATTTGGCACCAGTTACTCAGGGATGGCAGGGCCAGTGAACGGTAGAGCTCGCAGTGATGTGAGCGGGGGGGGGCATTAAGGGCAAAGCGGCAGAAAGCATTAAAGAGGGGGTCAAGTCTGGCTAGGGTGGTCTTAGAGGCGGAGCTGTAGATGACATCACAGTAGTCGAAGGTGGGTAGAATCATTTTCAGGACTAATTCACTTCTGACAGGTAGCAGGAGGCTAGTGCAGTTCCTGTAGAGGGCGCCAAGTTTTGGGTGCAGTTTTGAAATGATGGCATCCACGTGTGTGGAAAAGGAGAGATGGCAATCAAGCCATACCCCTGGATACCTGAAGGAGGGCACTTCATCAAGGATGGTGTTATTTAGGGTATGGAAGATCAGAAGGGAAGTGAGTTTGGATAGATGCTGTCTAGTGCCGAAAGACATAGAGACAGTTTTCTTGGCATTTAGGGAGAGTTGGTTGGTATTAAACCAGTGTTGGATTTTGTTGAAATCAGTTTGAGGTTTGGAAGTGATTCCTTCGTGAGTCCAGACGGAGGTAAAGAGGACCGTGTCGTCTGTATACATGTGGATCGCGGAAGAGGAGCAAGAATTGGGTAGATCATTTAGAAGGATAGAGAAGAGGATGGGGCCAAGAACTGAGCCTTGGGGAATGTCAGTGGTGATGGGGGGGGGGAGGTGTGGACAGCTATTTTGGTGGATTGGGTTCTATTTAGTAGGTAGGCACTGAACCAATTTGTGGCGGATGCTGCTAACCCAGCCCCTGATAGTCAGGATAGAAGGAGAGAATGGGATACTGTGTTGAAAGCTTTAGCTAGGTCAATGAAAATAGCGGCAGTGATTAGCCCTTTATCCATCCCAGTGAGGATGGAGTCTGTGAGTCTTAGTAGGGAGGAGGTGGTAGAGTGGTGTTTTCTGAAACCGGACTGAAATGGGGTGAAGAAGTTAGCTTCTGAGAGAAAGTGGGAGAGCTGGGATAGCACTAGGTGTTCCTGGATTTTGGCGAGGGCGAGGAGGAGGGAGATGGTGTGCTAGTTAGTAGTGGAGGAAGGATCGCAACCTTTTGGAAGGGGTAAGACAGTGGCATGCTTCCATTCGGAGGGAGTGACTCGGTGGAAAAAGAAAGATTTAGTAGGGTGGCGAGGGGGGTTGCGATGGCGGGGGCAGATAGGAAGAGGAGTTTGTTATTGAGACCATCTGGGGATTTGCCTTTGGAGGGGTTCAGGGAGTGAAGGGCATATAGGATTTCAGTGGGGGAGATGAGTCTGAAGGAAAAGGGGTTCCTACCGGATGGTAGGCGGATAGATGACTGGGTGGTGGGTGTGGTTATAGATGTTTGGGGGGTGGCAGTGGTTGCAGGAGGTAGGGAATTGAGGAGGGCCAGGGCACAAGTAGCGAAATAGGAATTAAACTCAGAGGCTATCTTTAGGGGGTCAGAAAGGAGAGTCCCTTGGGCGAGGAGGAGAGGTGGGGGGCTTGCTGTTTTGGGGGAGAAAAGGGAGTTGATCACTTTCCAGAATTTAGAAGGTCTCCCAAGATTTGCATTTAGGGTGTTGTTGAAATATTCAGCCTTAGCTAAGTGGATGGCCTTTGTGCACTTGTTGTGGGAACATGCGGTAGGTGATATAGTTGCTTGGGAGGAGCGTGGATTTGTAGTTTTGCCAGGCTTTGTCACGGGATTTTTGGCAAGCTGTCAGCTCAGGGGATATCCAGGTTAGGTGAGACCCATGGACTCTAGCCCGGCGCGTGGGAGCGTGTTTGTCCCAGACAGTGAGGAAGGTGTTCCAAAAATGAGTTGGGGCTGAATCCATGTTAGAGGAGCTTGAGCATGGGACCCAATTTGAGTGAGAAAGATCTTCCAGGAAGGGGGAGAGGCTGAGGGATTTGTAGATCGTTGGAATATAAATTTGGGAGGGGATTTTACTCTGTGGATTTTGCGGACCAAGTAGATTAGGTGGTGATCGCTAATGGAATCGGGAAGGAGACCTGAACTGATGACTCGGTGTGGGTGGGATGTAAGCGCCCAGTCTAGCAGGGAGTGATTGCCAGACTTATGGTTTGAGCGTATGGGTTCCGTAATGGTTTGGCTAAGGTTGAGAGCAGTTATCTCAGTTTGGGTTTTGTTAAAAGTGGGTGCTAGCCAGCTGTGGTTAAAGTCACCTATGACGTATAGTTCACCCAGCTGGGCAAGGGATGAGAGCTGGCACAGTAGGTCAGTGATTATTGTGGTTGGTATGCCTGGGCAGCAGTAAATACCTGCCACAAAGATAGGTAATGAGGAGGGAGGGGACAGTTTTACAATGAGAAGCTCATAAGCTTTGGGTTCAGCTTTAGTAAGAGAGACAGTGAAGTGTAGGGCTGATCTGATGTAGATAGCCACCCCTCCGCCTCTGGAGGGCCTGTCTTGTCTAGTGATAGTGAACCCTGGAATAGCAATGGTATTATCTGGTAGGCTGGAGTTTAGCCAGGTCTCAGATAGGATGATTATCTCAGGGGCATGGTGGCGGCTAGGACCTGAAGCTGATCGAGCTTAGGGACTAGGCTACGAATATTTAGATAGAGAAGATGTAAGCCTCGGGGGAGGTAGCCTGGATGAGTGTCAGTGGTGGCCTTGGCTGAGGGGTTAGGTATGGGGTGGACTGGGTCTGTGGTTAGGGCTGGGCCAGGGTTAGGGTGTATATCCCCTGCAGCCAGAAGGAGTAGGGCAATGGTTAGGTGGCAACGTAGAACACGGAGAGACCAGGATTTTGCCATGCACTGGCTTGGGGCGCCAGAAGGGTGGGCTAAGTGGAGGCAGCGGGTAATGGAGTGGGAGAGAGAGAGGACAGAAGGCAGCGAAAGGAATAGGCAGAAGAGGAGAGTGGTGTGGGGAAATGGGACCAGGAGATAGGCTGGAGGGATGAAGTGGACTTAAAGGGGGCATTGGTAGGATGGGTCAGGATGACCGGTGGGGGGGGGGTGCTGGGAAGTCACTTAGAGGGCGAATTAAAATGGGAAGGGACAGTAAAATGGGGGAGATCAGAAGTACAAGGGTTATTGATGGGTGCATTTTGCCAGATTTGGGGAAGAGGTGCCCAGGCATAGTTCCTTGGTAGTTGCTGGGTGGTGGGTTTGAAGTAATCTGGTTGCCCCTTAGAAAGCGTAGATACCACTTTGGAGTAGTGGTACTGTCATGGACTCTGTTGGACAAGGTTCAAGACCCTGTCAGGGCAGTTGGGATAGGACCTGGCTGTGAGCAGGGATCCAGGTTCAAGGTGACTTAAAGCGGGCTGGGTTTGGGCCAGAAAACAGGGTTGAAATAGCAACTCCTAGTGGTCAATGGGGTTAGTGACAGGATGGGTGTGGGTAGGCTATAGGGCCTGGGTTTGTGAGTAAGGCTAGCCAGATGGCAGGGCGAGGGTGAGGCATGGGCAGAGGCAGGGGTGGAAGTATGGAGAGAAGTAGCCTAATCAGGTGGAGAGGTTACAGGAAGCAGGAGGGGATTCAGGTGGGGAGACTGAGGAGGAAAGGTCAGAGGGTCCCTCTAGTGGCTATCAGGTATAACCTGCAAATGGAAAAGTGGGGACTAAACAATAAAGAGGAAGTGATGTCATAAGACAGTGCCTATATAAGTAGTGACGACCCAGGGTGGGTGAAGGGGAGGGCGGGGCAGTCGACATGCGCAGTGCGTCGACAGACTAATCCCCCTCATAAGGGTGCAGCTGTAGAGGTACTTTAATTACCTCTTCTTGGCACCTGCGATGATCCCCGTTCCTGGAGGGAACTCTGGAAGGCTGATGGGCAGGCAGCTGTGGCATCCTTTCCACCCCACCTTGCATATCAACCCTGTTGCAGATCTTTGTGTCATCTGCAAAGAGACATACTTTCCTTCCAGGTGTTCCCCAATGTCACTTATAAAGACATTAAAGAGGACCAATCCCAATACTGAAACCTGGATATAGTAAACCTTACGAAAACTACATAAAAAGTACCACGGAGTTACATGCCGATAACCCCAATAAATATACAGAAGAGACATAGAAACATAGAATTTGACAGCAGATAAGGATCAATAGGTCCATCTAGTCTGCCCCTTTGCTACCCACTAACAAGCTGCAGATCCTACTTTATATCTGCCTCTTCATCTGGCTCACAGATGTGAAAAAACTCCCATACCTTACAGTAGTAACAGCTACCACTTTCTAAAACGTGCAAACACTTAACATAAAGAAGGAATGGGCCAACTGTGGAAAAGATTGGTTATCTTGCAAACACTGCCCAGCTAAACATGCAAAGCTCAGACTGCTGCTTGAGATCAAACTGGTCATAATCAGAAAATACAGAAGGACAAGAGTCAGACCTGTTAATGGTATCCCTACAAAGCCAAAACGGATACCTTTCTACTCAACAACTCAAGGCAGAAGTCAAGGTGCCTATATATCTCATACAGTTAGGTTTTCATGGTGCAGATGAGGTGTACAGTGCTAAATGTGAAGCGTATGCTATGCAGATGTGGAATATATCAGCAAAAGTACAAGATTTGAAGGTGCAGTTGAGGTGCACAGTATTTGAGAGGGGTATATAAGGTGCAATTGAGGTGCACAGCATTTAAAAGGAGTGTACAAGGTACAGTTGAGGTGCACAGTACTTGAGAGGTGTGTATAAGGTGCATTTTAGGTATACAGTATTTGAGAAGGTGTGTATAAGGTGCATTTGAGGTACACAGTATTTGAGAAGTGTGTATAAGGTGCTGTTGAGGTGTACAGTTTTTGGCAGGTGTGCATAAAGTGCAGCTGAGGAGCACAGTATTTAAGAGGTGTGTAAAAGGTGCAGTTGAGGTGCACAGAATTTGAGAGGTGTGTATAAGGTCCAGTTGAGGCGCACAGTATTTGAGAGGTGTACATAAGGTGCAGTTGTGGTACACAGTATTTGACAGGTGTGTATATGGTGCAGTTGAGGTGCACAGTATTTGACATGTGCATATAAGGTGCAGTTGAGGTGCACAGTATGTGAGTGGCGTGAATAAGGTGCAGTTGAGGTGCACAGTATTTGAAAGGTGTGCGTAAGGTGGAGTTGTGGTGCACAGTATTTGAAAGGTGTGTACAAGGTGCAGTTGAGGTGCACGGTATTTGAGAGGTGTGCATAAGGTGGAGTTGTGGTGCACAGTATTTGACAGGTGTGCATATGGTGCAGTTGAGGTGCACAGTATTTCAGTGGTGTGAATAAGGTGCAGTTGAGGTGCACAGAATTTGAGAGGTGTGTATTAGGTGCAGTTAAGGTGCACAGTATCTGACAGATGTGCATAAGGTGCAGTTGAGGTGCAAAGTATTTCAGTGGTGTGAATAAGGTGCAGTTGAGGTGCACAGAATTTGAGAGGTGTGTATTAGGTGCAGTTAAGGTGCACAGTATCTGACAGATGTGCATAAGGTGCAGTTGAGGTGCAAAGTATTTCAATGGTGTGAATAAGGTGCAGTTGAGGTGCACAGTATTTCATTGGTGTGAATAAGGTGCAGTTGAGGTGCACAGAATTTGAGAGGTGTGTATTAGGTGCAGTTGAGGTGCACATAATTTGAGAGGTGTGCAGAACGTGCAGTTGAGGAACACAGTATCTGAGAGGTGTGAATAAGATGCAGTTGAGGTGCACAGTATTAGACAGGTGTGTATAAGGTGCTGTTGAGGTGCACAGTATTTGAGGGATGTGCATAAGGTGCAGTTGCAGTACACAGTATTTGAGAGGTGTGTATAAGGTGCACTTGAGGTGCACAGTATTTGAGTGGTGTGAATAAAGTGCAGTTTAAGTGCACAGTATTTGACAGATGTGTATAAGGTGCAGTTGATGTATACAGTATATGAGATGTGTGTGTAAGGTACAGTTGAGGTATACTGTATTTGGGAGGTGTGTATAAGGTGCAGTTGAGGTGCACATTATTTGATAATTGTGTATATTGTGCTTTTGAGGTGCATAGTATTTGAGAGATGTGTATAATGTGCAGAGGGATACAGTATTTGAGAGGTGTGTATAAGGTGCAGTTAAAGTGCACAGTATTTGAGAGGTGTGTATAAGGAGCAGTTGAGGGGTACAGTATTTGAGAGGTGTGTATAAGGTGCAGTTGAGGTGCACAGTATTTGACATGTGTGTATAAGGTGCAGTTGAGGTGCACAATATTGGTGATGTGTGCATAAGGTGGAGTTGTGGTGCACAGTGTTTGACAGGTGTGTATAAGGCACAGTTGAGGTGCACAGTATTTGGCAGGTGAGTATAATGTGCAGTTGGGGTGCACAGTATTTGAGAGGTGTGTATTAGGTGCAGTTGAGAAGTACAGTATCTAAGAGGCGTGAATAAGGTGCAATTGAGGTGCACAGAATTTGAGAGGCGTGTATAAGGTCCAGTTGAGGTGCACAGTATTTGAGAGGTGTGCATAAGGTGCAGTTGTGGTGCACAGTATTTGAGAGGTGTGCATAAGGTGGAGCTGCAGTGTACAGTATTTGACAGGAGTGTATAAAGTGCAGTTGAGGTGCACAGTATTTGAGTGGTTGGCATAAGGTAGAGTTGCGGTGCACAGTATTTGACAAGTGTGCATAAGGTGCAGTTGAGGTGCACAGTATTTGAGAGGTGTGCATAAGGTGGAGTTACAGTGCACAGTATTTGACAGGTGTGTATATGGTGCAGTTGAGGTGCACAGTATTTGACAGGTGTGCATATGGTGCAGTTGAGGTGCACAGTGTTTGACAGGTGTGTATAAGGTGCAGTTGAGGTGCACAGTATTTGACAGGTGTGTATATGGTGCAGTTGAGGTGCACAGTGTTTGACAGGTGTGTATAAGGTGCAGTTGAGGTGCACAGTATTTGATTGGTGTGAATATGGTGCAGTTAAGGTTCACAGTATTTGACAGGTGTGCATAAAGTGCAGTTGAGGTGCACAGTATTTGTGAGGTGTGCATAAAGTGCAGTTGCGGTGCACAGTATTTGACAGCTGTCTATAAGGTGCAGTTGAGGTGCACAGTATTTGAGAGGTGTGCATAAGGTGGAGTTGTGGTGCACAGTATTTGAGAGGTGTGCATAAGGTGGAGTTGTGGTGCACAGTGTTTGACAGGTGTGTATAAGGTGCAGTTGAGGTGCACAGTATTTGAGAGGTGTGTATATGGTGCAGTTGAGGTGCATAGTATTTGAGAGGTGTGCATAAGGTGCAGTTGTGGTGCACAATATTTGACAGGTGTGTATAAGGTGGAGTTGAGGTGCACAGTATTTGACAGGTGTACATAAGGTGCAGTTGAGGTGCATAGTATTTGAGTGGTGTGAATAAGGTGCAGTTGAGGTGCACAGTATTTGAGAAGTTCGCATAAGGTGGAGTTGCGGTGTACAGTATTTGGGAGGTGTGACTAAGGTGCAGTTGAGGTGCACAGTATTTGAGAGGTGTGCATAAGATGGAGTTGTGGTACACAGTATTTGACAGGTGTGTGTAAGGTGCAGTTGAGGTGCACAGTATTTGAGACATGTGAATAAGGTGCAGTTGAGGTGCACAGTATTTGAGAGGTGTGTATAAGGTGCAGTTGAGGTGCACAGTATTTAAGAAGTGTGTATAAGGTGCAGTTGAGGTGCACAGTATTTAAGAAGTATGTATAAAGTGCAGATGAGGTGCACAGTATTTGAGTGGTATGAATAAGGTGCAGTTGAGGTGCACAGTATTTAAGAAGTGTGTATAAGGTGCAGTTGAGGTGCACAGTATTTAAGAAGTGTGTATAAAGTGCAGTTGAGGTGCACAGTATTTGAGTGGTATGAATAAGGTGCAGTTGAGGTGCACAGTATTTAAGAAGTGTGTATAAGGTGCAGTTGAGGTGCACAGAATTTGAGTGGTATGAATAAGGTGCAGTTGAGGTGCTCAATATTTGAGTGGTGTGTATAAGGTGCAGTTGCAGTGCACAGTATTTGAGAGGTGTGCATACATTGCATTGAGGTGCACAGTATTTTAGAGGTGTGCATAAGGTGCAGTTCCCTGTCTGGTATTTGAGAGGTGTGTATAGGGGCAGTTGAGGTGCACATTATTTGAGAGGTGTGCATAAGGTGCAGTTGAGGTGCACGGTGTTTGAGAGGTGTGTATAAGGTGCTATAGGCCACAGTTTATCGCACTCTGAAATGGAGACGATAAGCATTTGAAACTAAGTCTAAATTAATCTTTCTCAGTATGAGTTGTTCAATAAAAATAAGTAGAGAGAGAACAAAATGTCAAAGCACAGCTGCGGTCCACATTGGACCGCTGCTGTGGTTTGAGATTTTGTTCTCTCGCTACTTATTTTCATTAAACGACTCACAGTGAGCAAGATTAACACAAACTTATTTTAAAATGTTCATTGTCTTCATTTCTGAGTGTAGTAAACTGTGGTCTATTGTGATTGGGTGGCACACCCTTACCTGCACTGGTTCCTATTCTAGGTGCATTCAGTTTCCTGGTTTAACTGCTGTATATATGGTGCAGTTGAGATGACAGTATTTGATAGTTTTTTATAAGGTGCAGTTGGTAGTGTTTACAGCTCCGACAAAGCATACACCTCAGTTGAGTCAGGGATTGTTCTGAATGGCAGAGGCAGCATAAGAGAAGGCTCTAACTCCAGCAGTGCAAATGTTGGGAGATGGAACGGAGCGGAGGTCAATATTAAAGGAGTGGAGAATGTGGAAGGGGCTATATAGATCATGAGACAGGTGGGAGACAGTACTTCAAGGGTTTTGAAAGCAAGAAAAACAATTTTAAACCAAATCAAGAAGGGCACTGGGATCCAGTGCAGATCACAGAGAACTGACGTAATGCCAATTTCTTGGTACAAGTAAGGAGGCCAGTGACAGCAGTTTGCACATACTGGAGTCTTGAAATGACACTGTTTGCATGTGGCATGGGGGGACCTCTGGGACCAAGCTGTTCAGTTATACCAAAGTGCCCCTTTGATCTTTTAGAGAACTGTGATGGTCTGGTGTGTCAGGAGATCTGGGCCTGGATTTTCAATGGATAGTCCACAGATTGCATCAAGCCCAGCATCTAAGTCTTTCTGTGCACATACCCATTTGCTGCAAATGTGCCAAATTATAGAATCTCATACACAGTTACAAGAGTTTATCCGCTATACAGCAGCTTGTGCCAAATCTAGGGTGCATGCTCTGTGAAAACAGTCCTCGGTAATGATGCAAGCTAGACCATAAAAAGATGGTCTTGCAAGCATCAACTAAACTACCACAAGGGATAGAAAATCCCTTCAGATTGCTGCAAGCTCCACGCACCACATCTTCAGCACACCCAAGCCTTGTGAGTCTCTGACATTTGAAAATCCAGCCCCCTGTGTGATGCAAACTCTTTACAGTTACAGCTGCTCTGCAGCCTAACTACTCTCACTGGTTTAGTGGGACATCACTGCCTGGTCTCAAAGAAGAAATGGAATCATTTCATGGATGAAATCACAACTGTAGACTCCATGTTTTATTTGGTGGCAAGACAAGGTGAGGCAATTTTATTTCTATGATGCTCAATCCCATTGGCTCTGGAGCATTTTACAATAAATACAAATAAAACAATACAAATATAAACAGGCACTCACCACCATAAAATAGATCAAAATATAACACCATTGAAAATATTTATTAAAAGTTGCTTATTAGCGTATAAATCAGGTAATACCTGACACGTTTCAGACACATGGACCTTTGAAATGTGTCCGAAACACATCAGGCATTACCTGATTTTTATGCTAAAAAGCAGCTTTTAATAAATATTTTTAACCCAATGGTACTGGACTTTCATCTGCTTTATGGTGGTGAGTGCCCAATTACTTGCTGTTTTTTGAATTTATTTATCGTGAGCTCCCCATCCCAGTGTGAATCCCGCCAGTACTGCCGTCTCATAAAGCAGTATATCTCTAAGATATAAACAATATATATCTGGTGCAGGACATCTTCAGGCAACCCTGGCAGCTATTGATGGTACAGTACACAGCCATGTGTACACTGTCACAGAAAGGCGTCAGATTTTAGACAGCATAATACATACTTTTGGGCATGAGGGCCAGGAGAACAAATAGTTACATACTCTCAGGCAGCAGGGTCAGAATCAGATTTGCAAGTATGAATCCTCACAGGCAGCAAGCCTTGGATTGCTGAGTGTTCCTAGCAAATGCAAATGAAGCAGAACATATCCATAGGCAGTCAGTCCTGCACGAGGGTAAACAATGTTAATGGAGGACAACATGAGTCCTAATGAACAGCATTCTGCTGCTCTCAGGACTCTCTGAATCATGGGTGGTTACACTCAACTGCTTACTGCAGCACTTTCCACTCACGTTCCTGCTAAAGTCCTAAATGTTAGGAACATATCCTATTAAATAAAGAAAAAGTTAATGTTATTCCATCTTGTTAAAGTACCACCGGACTGCAATCTCCAACATAGGGTCATACGTTCAATGCCTTCCATGCTCCTGGACTAGCCTGCCCTTTTAATTCTCACCACGTGGATACCTTATTGTAACTGGAGAGTACTTTGTCATGGTTAGGAAAAACCCTGGCAAATTTATAGTTGTTTAGCTGGTGTAGCAAATGAGGTGGCTGCCTCAGAACCATTTCTTTTCCACCATATATCCATGCCTGCCTGCCTTGGGCACCTCTGACAGTACCCCAGCAACACTGCTGATCATAGTCAGGTTGGATCTCTTCCCCTCTCCATGAAGGGAGTGGCTCCTTTTCTGCTACTACTGTGTACTCACAGCTGCTCCCTGCCATCCCTGAAGGGATGTGCTGACAGGAAGCATCATGCTATGCTCCAATCTCTCTGCTGCACTTGGCAATCCATGCCATCCACAAGGGTGCACTGGCAGTAAACCCTGAGACCTAACCTCTGGGACTATACACTGTGTGCCCCAAATGCCTTCCAAAACCCTTACTCTGCCAGGAGGTGAACTGGCCAAAAACCAGCCCAAAAGGTTTGTTCCCAGTATAAAGATGGTTTAAATTAAAAGATGCTATAGAGTAGGGAGGTACAATAGATGAGAGGTGATGAAATTAACAATCACAATAAATGAAGCAGCAACAATAATATAGATCACCACAGAGTCATAGGTATCAGTGTAGTGGCTTAGCTTCTCTGAGCAGTAGGTAACCCAAGAGAGGCAAGCGCTAACATCGTGGTCAGGGAGGATGGCTTCCAGGGGTGTATCCACTCAGTGCTGGATGCTGGTCACCTATGACTATGAGGATCACGTCAGGTGTCCCACAGATAACCTATTACACTATTTAGAAACAAAACCCCAAATTTAAACTGTCCCCAAACAGTAGCAGTAGACAAAAAAAAAAGTTCTAATAAAAGCTGCCCACGATTTCATGCCTCAGCATCTAAACAATGGAATATGGTAGCACAGCCCATCAGCTACAGTGATGTGTCAGTGCCTCTCAATCCTTGGGACTAACACAAAAAAGACACTAGTGTTAGCCTCTGGCACTCACGACTGCATTCTAGCTATGTGCTGTTCTTCATTCCCGGAACTATTCTCAGCTGCACTCTCTCTAGTAATGCTTCTCTTCTCTGCTCCTAGTCACATTCTTGACTGTGCACATTATGGACCAGGTAGTTTCAGACTTGCATAACACACACTATTTGACCATTGTGTGGAGTCATGTTGCAGACCCGGAGCTACAACTAACTGGACCATGCAGTGCAGAAATCTGCAGGGAGCTACAGACTGGAAATGGATTAGAGGATTGTGGACTGACATTGCCTGAGCTCAGATAGATCAGGGTGAACTGCTTATTCAAGTTGTCTGGGAAATAAAATGTTGCACCCGTAGGCCATCATGGTGGAGGCCAGCCTGGATTTGGTGGCCGTAACTGAGCTGTGATGCACTGAGAAGCATGACTGGCACATGGCCATACCAGGCTTTTCTCTGTTCAGGAGAGAGGGAGGGGAGGAGGGTTGTGCAACATGTGAAGGAGAGAATCAAGGCTATGGAAATACAGGGGCAGCCAGAGGAAAATGAAGGGCTGGAGGTGCTGTGGGCATCCTGGAGACAGAATCTAGGGCCACCATCCATATAGGGGTTTTATACAGACCTCCAGGACAGGGACAGTAGTTGGATAAGGCACAAGGGGAAACATCATCAGGATGGCAAAAAGGAGGAGGTGCTGGTTGGGGACTTCTTTCTGACAGTTGTGTACTGCAGCCCTACAACTGCAGCTTTGGCAAGGAGCAGGGCCATTCTTGACTCCTTACAGGGGGTGTTTCTCAAGCAGCTAGTCAATGAACCCACTAGAGATGAGGCACTGCTGGATCTTATGCTTACAAACGGGGACAGTATTGCAAATGTAATAGTGGGTAGTTCCTTAGGTACCTGCAAACACTGTACAATGTGGTTCAACATTAAGACAGGAATAGAGGGAAACCAGATGAGGGCAAGGGTCATGGACTTTAGGAGGATGGATTTTAAAGAACTGTCAGGCTGCCTCAGAACTACCTAGTAGGGGAGGATTGCTAGGTATACTGTCACTACAGTGACAACTTTATCGCGACCGACACTACAGTGACGACAGCATCAGGTCGCTGTAGTGTCGGCACGGGACCCCGGCACTGCTTTCTGGGGGGATTGCACCCCTCCCTGAAGCAACTTCGACTCAGAGTTGATTAAATTAGAAGCGGAGGTGCTGGGGCAATGCCTCCTGAAGAAAACACAGTCCAAAGTGACTCTTTATGCCGATTGACAAATGCAGTTGACAAATTGTCAACTGACTGTTATATATACAGATTGTTAGGAAGGGGCAGAGGAAAAGTTGATAAAAATAAAAATTAAGGCAACCAGCCTCTGCATGAAGGAAGTGAGTAAAAGCAAAAGGAAAGAAAAAGACTATTATAGTACTCTAGGGAACTGGCCATGTTGGTGAAGAAAAAAGGGTGGCATTCAGGAAGTACAAAGAAACACAGACAGGAAGACAGGGTGATGTACCAAGTAAAACAGAGGAAAGCAGGTAAGGCAGTGAGGGCAGCAGAGGTGCAGACAGAGGAAAGGATAGCCAAAGGGTTAGCAGAAGTGAATAAGACTTTCTTCAGGTACATAAGTGAGAAGGAAAGTAAGAGGAGGACAGTGAGGATAAGGAGTAAGAGAGAAGACTGCACACAGAATAGGCTCAAGAAAAGCAGCCATTTTAAACAGGTACTTCTACTCAGTCTTTACAGTGAGGAGGAGGGACAGACTACCAGGAAGGAGCAGGAACAAAGGAGAAGTGGACACAAGTCCATTTTCAGAGGAAAAACCTGAAGGTACCTGCAGCTGTGAAAGTGAACACAGCTAAGGGACTGGACAGGACACACCAAGAGTACTAAGAGGTGCTTGCTGCACCATTGATGACCTTACTAACAGCTTACTGAAACAGATGTGTTTCCAGAGGACTGGATAGAGCAGATGTAGTCCCGCTCCACAGCAGGGACTAGGTTGAACTATAGGCTGGTCAGTCTCACATCGGTGGTGGAGAAATTAATGGACATCCTGTTAAAGGAAAGTTTAGTAGAGTATCTTGAATCCAGTGGGCTACAAGCCCAAAGGCAGCATGGATTTATGGGAGAGGGGAGGTCATGCCAGTGAATCTGATTGACTTCTTCGACTGGGTGACTCTGAAATAGATCAAGGGAGGCAATGGATATGGCCTATCTGAACTTTATTAAGGCTTCTGGCATTGTGCTACTCAGGAAACTGATAAAGAAACTGAGCAGCCTAGGGGTCGGTTCCAAAGTGGTTAACTGGGTAAGAAACTGTTAATAGATAAGCAACAGAGGTCGTAGTTTACAGCACTCACTGTAATAAGGAGAGAGTGACCAGTGGGGTGCCACTGGGCTCAATACTGGGACTGTTCCTCTTCAAATCTTTATAAGTGACACTTCAGATGAAATGGAAGGAAAGGTATGCCTTTTCTGCAGATGACACCAAAATACATAGTAGGGTGGATACTCAAGAAGGGTGAAGAGCATAGGGACCTTGCAAAACTCAGTGAGTGGTCAAGGGCATGGCTGCTGGGGTTTAATGCCGAAAAGTGTAAAATCATGCACCTATAGGGCATAGGAACCCAGGAGCTGAGTGTAGGATGAAGAGGGAGGTACTGATAGTCACTAAACTGGAAAGGGACCATTAGATTATCATATCTGATGACCTCAAATTGCAGGGCAGTGTGAGAAAGCAGTGGGTAGGGACAGTGGAATGCTGGGATACATAGGGAGAGGTATCACCAGCTGGAGGAGGGAGGTGATGTTATCACTGTATCGCTTTCTAGTGAGACCCAACTTGGAGTATTGTGTCCAGTTCTGAAGGCCGCACCTCAGAAAGAACATAGACAGGGTGCAGGCTGTCCAGAGAAGGGAAATTAAAATGGTGCAGGGGTTGCATAAAGCGCCTTAAAAGTTAAATTGAGGGATCTCAACATATAAACCCTAGAAGAGAGGAGAGGAGAGTGAGAGGGGACATGATAGAGACCTACAAGTAGTAACGTGCGAAGTTGGAAAACTTCAATCTGTGGATTAATTTGCAAATTCAACTCATTTCACGATCTTAATCCACTGCGTGAAGTCCAAAGTTGTGTAAAACTGATAACTCCGTGAAATGGGGAAAACTGATAACTTCACACAATGCGAAGCTACAACTTCGCTGACGGAGTTTGGCATAGAGGTGAAGTTTTGCAAGAACGCGAAGTTGCAATTTCGCCAGCGAAGTTTGGTATGGAGACAAAGTTTGCAATGTACTATGGGACTGGAGGGTACATGTTGCTGAAACAGCCTGTATGCCACACGGAGGCTGTCTTCAGTGTAGTATTCTAAAGACAGAGTAGGAGAGAAGTCTGTGTGCCTGTCTGAGGAAAACCTTTTTTTTTTATTATTTGTTTATGACCCCTCCTTCAGCCCAGCCTCCCACTCCTTTGGGTAGCCAAACCCCATTGCACTGCTCCTCCTGACCACCATCTGCTTCCCCTCATCATGCCATCCCCCGGCCAACCTGGCGTATCCCTCCACTGGGGGGGGGCCCTCCCGTGGAGGAGACCAGGAGGGGAGACTTTTCCAGTGAACGCTGGCACCTTCCTTCAGTCCTCGCCAGGGGTGGCAAGCATTCAGCATGGGGTGATTCTGGGCTTTGCAGTGACTGGAAGGCAGGCCACTATCATCCAGGCAGCTGGGTGGCCATTTTCCTTGTTCTGGTTTTCCCCACTCCTTGGAATGCACGCCATGGTGTCCTTGTGTGATCGCGCATGCGATGTGTGGTCACCCACGCCCTAAAGCGTGATGCCAATACCAGCTGCCAGGAGCCGCCAAACAGTGGTGCTTTCTTGGCTCCTCCTCAGAGGGAGAGCATCCAGGGGATGCTCTGGAGCCCTCCTTGCCAGCTTCCACTCCTGTCGCCCCAGGCTCGAGTGAACCTGGGTCACAAATGAGATGGTAAAAACCTTTTAAAATACATCTCAATCGGCTGGCCCACTGGTTCAGTAGTAGTGCTACCGACTGCAACGCTGATGACCTGGATTCAGAAGTGAATCCAGGCTGTTGGAGGACCAGCCGGGGGAGAAGGACTGATTGTCCATAGGACTGCTCTCCTCCTCCTCTGATGGGGAGGGAGGGCAGAGCTTGTAGCTTGCCTGGCCCCTGGTGGAATCTGGAAGAAAGGCAGCTTGAGGCCAAGACAGCTCAGGGCTCGTGACAAATGTCAGTGCATGTTACTCAGGAGTGTGTGGCGTGCACCTTGATGTCATTGCATGTCATGCCTACAAGGGGAAAAAAACGAAGGAAAAAATGCCAGCAGGATGATGAGGAGCACCAACAGGGCCTGCATCCGACCAGCTGGGCATGCCGCCAGCACAGGATTCGTTCTGTAGTGGGGATTGAGAAACCCCACCTACCCCGCCAGAGGGGGGCAATGTCTAGGGGAAGGCAGCAGCAGGCAAGTCTGAGCAGACATTGGGGTGACAGGACTGGGGCGCTCCTCGGAAGGAGGGCCAGCTAGAGAAGGAGAAAGAAAAAAGATTAATGGCAAAAAAAAAAAAAATCTCAAAACCAAGATTTTTGAATCCAAATTGCTCACAAATTGTTCTACAGTGTCTTGAGCTACTAGGTTTGTGGGTTTTGTTGTTTATTTTTCCAGTGATTATTTACTTTAAAGCAGTGGTTTGTGTTTGTCAGTCTGTGAAGCAGTGGTGTGGGGGGGGTAGGTGTAGCTGTAAAGCAAGTTAGCAAGGCAGCCCAGAAAGATCCAGAGCCTAAGCAGGAGATTTGTGTTATATTTTGGTTTTCTCGACTTTCTTATTCATCATTTTTGGTCTGTAGTGAGTAGTTTCTCATTTTTACGGCTGCAGTGGGTGGAGCCTGCAGCTGTCTTGCAATGAGCTCTAAAATGACTCACAGGATTCTGACCGGAGAACAAATCTGGAGCTACATCATAATCTGTCAACAAATCACTCTGCTCACCATGCAGCGCACTGATCTCATGGCGGAAAGGTCCGCCATGGCCAAGATCAGTGGCAGACTTGAGTGCACATACACAACTGTTCGCGCATGCTGGTGAGCTCCGGGCATCTTGGGCACAGTGTACTGTTCCACTGTGAGCTTAGCGAGTGCTTTTAAAGTGTAGCCACAGCCGTGTCAGCTCTGGCTAGAGTTTGTTATTTCTGTGGTTTAGTTTGGTGTATTTAAGTAAAGTATTTTGCAAGTGTCTGTGTAGCAGTTTTAATGATTTTTTTAGTTATATTCTTCTCAAAGTGATGGTATTATGTCACTTTTTTATACTTAATAATAAAATACCTGTTACCCCAGATGTTTTAATCCCTGTTCTGTTTAAAAACATCAAATTAAAAAAAATAACTTTTTTTGGTTTTTTTCAGTAATAGTTTTTCAGATCACGCTGCTTATCCCTGATTCACTATGGGGAGGTATTGTTTGCTCCTGGTACTTATCTGTACTGTAATGTTAGTTTATAAATCCCTGTCTTTTGTTTAAAAATATCCTTTTTTTTGGTTTTGCTACATACTATTAGCATAGTATTTTTTCAGATCTCACTGTTGATCCCTGATTCTCTAGGAGTAAGTGTTGTCTGCTGCTGGTAGTTTATAACTTGTTTAACCCTTTTACCCATTTTTTTGTCTGCCATGTTAATCCCTGTGGTGTTTCATTTTTTCAGATCACACTGCTAACCTCTGATTCCCTTGGGGGGGGGTGGGTGTTGTCTGCTCCTGGTACGTATCTGTAGTGCAGGCTTTATTTGTATTTTGTAATTTTTCATCTCAAATCAGGTTACAATTAGCATATAAGAATGACCGGGAAGAGACACTTGACTAAAGGGAGAGGTGCCGGGGAGACAGCAAAGAAGTGTTCAAAATCTGTGGGGCAAAAGTACTGCAGTTAAAAACTAGTCTGCTGATAGGGCTGGGCAGACTGTTCACCAAAATCTGGACCCACAGATCGAACCCTGAATTCATGGACCTGCATAAATACGGACTTCACTGCAGAACTCCAGTCCAGGTCTGTGGAAAGTAAGGCTTTTTGTCTGCATGCCTGGCACCCCATGAAGGGGGGTAAGGAGGAACAGACGACACCAAGTGGACCAAAAAGACTGAGGAGAGGAGTGGAGCTGAGCCCAGGAGCAGGAGGACCACACATCACAGTCACGTGTAGTGTGGTAGAGATCTGAGCACGGGGGATGCAGCTGCTATGGTCGGTCGGTCAGTTGGTGACTCTCAGGGTCAGCTGTCAGTATTGTTCTGGGAGTCGAGATCAGTAAGTAGTACCTCACAAACTGTCTAGTTCTGTAGCCTATCCTATGTGGGTTTGGAACATATTGAATACCACAAAGAGGGAAGATGTGAATTGTGTGTACAGGCCCAGGGCAAGGGTAAGCTGGCGAAATAAATTGTTGACTTGTGCTAGAGGAGAAAGTGAGAGAGAGACTACTGGGGGCCAAAGAGATATGTTATAGTTACAGAAATCACAAATAAAGTTTATTCTTGGCCCCGGTGTGGCTGGTGTGTGTGTATGTGTGTGTGTGTTTTTTTTTCCAATTGTTTAACCAGGAGTGGCACACTAACTGAGACCTTGTTTACAGGTGCGACCTGGGAACACAGGGAAGTTAAGTGACTTGCTCAGGGTCATACAGTGTGCAAGTGGGGGCTGTGGGATTCAAACCCAGGTCTCCAGAGTTGCAGGTCAGAGTCTTAAACCACTGTGTTATACTGCCTTCCAGAGTGTGTGTGTGTGTGTGTGTGTGTGTGTGCGCACGCGCACACACGTGACAGGCTGGCAAAATTAATTTTTTGACTCGTGCCACTATCCAGAGGAGAAAAAAAGAGAAACTATTGGGGACCAAAGAGAAATGTTATAGCCACAGAAATCACAAATAAGGTTTATTCTTCGCCCCAGTGTGGCTGTGTGTGTGCACATGGCAATAGGCAGCTTGGCAAAATAAATCTTTGACTTGTGCCACCATCCAGAGAAGAAAGAGAGAGAGAGAGAGAGACTATTAGGGGCCAAAGAGAAATGTTATAGTTGCATAAATCACAAATAAAGTTTATTTTTGGCCCCAGTGTGGCTGTGTGTATACATAGGGCAAGAACAGGCTGGCAAAATAAATCTTTGACTTGTGCCATCCAGAGGAGAGAGAGAGAGAGAGAGAGAGAGAGAGACTACTGGGGGCCAAAGAGAAATTTTACAGTCACAGAAATCACAAATAAAGAAATTATTCTTGGCCTCAGTGTGACTGCAGAATGTAAACACTGTACAGTACAGGCAGGCAGGCAAAATAGTGCGTGCATCTGTATGTTTGTCTGTCTCTCTCTCCATCTCTCTCTCCCAGGACACTCATGTCATAGGGCCTGAGCAGGATACACCACTAGTACAACCCAGTCATGAAGAAGCTAGCAGTTATTGCTTTTACTTAGCAGTTTCACAGTAATTTTGTATACACATCATGCATTACATTATTTCCTTTTGGCCTCTGTGTTGAATATGACCGACTTTGGCGACTTTTATGCATTTTATCACATTATTTTCGAATATTTATAAATAATCAAGAACTAATCAGAGCAAATCAGAACTTAACCGTGTTCCAGTTCTTATTTAATACAGGTCAGAACTTCACAGAGATCTCCCAGCCCTAGTCTGTGGCAGCATGTTCTGTGGGCTCCGGGGCTGGTAGTAGTGAAGGAGTAGTTTGTGGCAGTGGCATTAGTGTAGCCAAATTCTTCTCTGCCACATCTGTGGCAGTCATGCTAATGGGGGATCTGGGAGGTGACAATTGAAGCAGCAGTAAACAAGGAACAGTGGTCGAGGAGGAGGTTGTTGGTATCCCCGTGGCTGGTGGTGGTGCTGGTGCTGAGCCTGATAGTGTGGAGCTTGAGTCAGTGATTGAGGCGGGAGATCTGGAAAATGTGCATCACACTCAGACTCCTGATGTTGAGAAGGTCAGAGAGCCTGGGGACAATGATGATGAGGAGGAGGACAAACCTGTAGAGGATGAGGACAGCAGTGGCTGTGCTGCTGATGATTTGTTGAATCCCCTATTGGAGCCTGAAGAGAAAAAGCATTAGGGTGGTGCTGCAGATGATGCAGGAGACATTGTTTGCAGTCATCCAACTACCAAAGGCCCCTCTTCCAATATTACTGAAGATATGAAATCATTAAAAAAACACAAATTTCCACCCCTTCCCCTCAGCTGTCCCACTTCTGCCGTCATGGTAAATCAAAGGTTACAAAATCCCTAGTTTGGGATTTTTATATACTTGACCCAGCTGATGAGACAGCTGCTATCTGTCAGCTATGTCAAGCACAGATTACTAGGGGAAAAAGGGCAGCCACCTAGGCACTGGTGGGCAACACACACACCCCTAAAGAACAGGCACCTGTTATGCTGGTGTCAACACCAGAATGAAGCCAGCGCAGAGAGTCTCTGTTCCTCTTATATTTATTGAAGTGGATCTATTGTTGTTAACCTACAGAGGTATTTAAATAAATAGGTGTTACAATTTAGCTGTCTTACATCTCACTCCTTAATAAGGAGCCATCTATACATAATGGTTAACACATGACTGCAGAGGATGCAGAATCACGACTTATCCCTTAGCAATAGAATGCCAAGAAAAGAATGTATCTTCCTCCTAAAAACAGACAAAAATAACAGACCTTATGGTACTGATATCTAATAGAAGCAGGACCTCTACATCTAGATTAGAGAGATCTCCAAATAGCAGAAGAAAATATGATGAACTAACTGTTGAAACAATTAGCAGTGAAAGCTGCTATAAAGAAACAGAGTCAATAAGTATTGTAGAGGTATTGGCAGGTGTACAGAGGGGAGAGTTAGAGAATTTAGACACTACTCCAGATCTTTGACCCTCTGATACCAGTAATATAATTATGGATTACTATACCAATATTAATACTCTTTGTAGTATTATGGAAGATCTATAGGCCACAATTAATGGCCTCAAGCAATGTGAGATAAGAGGGAATAGAAAATATCCCGAATTACAGAAATTAGGGTGCCCACAGAAGACTGATTCAATGGAGGGTGTACAAACTTTGGCTTATTCCTCGGTTCACTTCTCTGAGGAAACTGTAGACTTGCTAAAAGACCCACATCGGGCTAGCCTCATGATATTGGATCAATTGTTAATAAATAAGGACATCATGGAAAATTTAAGAGCAGATATAATCATTAATAGAGCTAAAATTGAACAGATCTTGACTATACTTCCACAACAAGATCTCTATAATGATGCAACTAAGAATTCACAAGATTTAAATTAAACCACCCCACTCAGACCAGATTTTAGTACCATTTACATCCCAGATAGCAGTGAGAATAAACAGAAAGATGGAAATAAAAAGATAAAAAAAAACAGAGAGGAATAAAAGGAAAAAAATAATACAAATTATAGAAAGACTATTGTAAAACACTGTTCCCAAACAACATGGGAAATGGGGGTGAGATTAATAGGATGATTGTTAAGAAAGCTCAGTGACAGGAGGTTAGTCAAAAGTTCCGCTCCTTCATTTAAAGATACTGATGATAAATTGGTTAAAGAAATCATGTCTGGGACCTACTAGGTTACAACATCAAGATATAGAATCACATTTAAGACTTTTGGAAACTGAACTTAATTTGTTAAATTTAGAATTAGGAAGATCACCCAGTACTTATACTGAGGTAGAATATAATCTTTTAAACATAAAAAATAAAGAGGAAAATAGTAGCCTAACCCTCCAGAATACATCTGAGTGTATTCCACTTAAAAAGAATGGAAAGTCTATCAGTACTCACAGAATTACACAGGGACATGAGCGGGTGCCTAATAATAAACCTTTTTTTAGATTCCTAGGTCCTTTCAATTAGGGCAATTTTGACATCCTTAACTCTAGAAAAAATGTACTTAATTTCCTGAAGATTGAACTAGAGACAGAAATCAAGTTGGACAATGTGTGTAATATAAATAATGTCCCCTTACGTGAAGCACATTTGCTTCATATCAAATTTCATTCCCAATGAATGGCCAAAGTTACATCTGGGCAAATAGTGAAAACTTCTAAATAAAGAAATTACAGTAACTTTCCCAAAAGGGGTCAATTTAACCAAAGATTTGATACTATAGATACTGTACAACAGAGACAGGAACAGGATCTGATACAAGCATGTTTATGCAAGTTTGGCTTAGAGATCTTGACTAGGAAAACACGCCCCAAATTAACAAACTTAATTAAGGACTTATTGATAATTTTTTTAAAGATACCTTTTGAGTATAAGGATGATATTGTAGCATATAGGCAGGATGGTAGTACGCAAATAGATATCTTTACAACTTCCAGGAAGCTGGCAGATGATATTCTTCAGAAAAGTAGTGTTATGGATGGTCTTGGGATTGATATCTGTGACAATAATAGTCTTAACTTTGTATTGAAAAATGATATTATGTCCATAGAAAGGCAGAATACAAATCTCCCATTGAACAACAGATTTCTGGCAATAGCAGGATATAAGAATAACTGACTTCATGAATATGAATCACAGGATAATTCTTGGGAATACCATTCAGCCAATATGCTGTTACTATCATAGAACATTGTGGGTTGGAATACTAGAATTGCAGATGGGGATTGGAAAAATTATATTACAAGGTTTGATGTTATAAGCATACAAGAAATGTGGCACAATGAGTTAGATTTAGTAACTTTGAATGGTTATGCATGTTTTCAAGTCTTAGGGAAAAGGAAGCATAAATCTGGTAGGCAGTCTGGTGGGCTGTTGGTTTTTATTAAGATAGAGAATTTAATATAGTGTATTGCTAGAAAACACAGAATAACTTTATATCGCTCTTATTGGGATATGATAGAAAGACCTTCTGTCTTATATGTGGATATGTTCCACCAGAAAACTCTAATTTTTATTCTCTGTCTATGTGGGATGAGTTGACTGATGTAATTTCTGAAGCATTGTTTAGATATCAAGGTGCTGATATCCTGCTTGTTGGGGACTTTACTGCATGGATTGGGTCATGGGACGAATTGATGGACAAATCAGTCTTTCTATATATACAAAACCTTAAATCTCTGCTATCAAGATGTACCAAGGATACTAGAGTTAATGCTGCAGGGGAAAAAATAATAGAAATTCTGACTAATTTTGATTTGTATCCACTAAATGGTAGCATTAATGAGGACAAACAAGGGGAATACACATATCTTAACGAGAGGTTCTTCTGTGCTTGATCTGGTATTCTGGTCTGGGGCTATTGAAATATGGGGCAGGCTCTACTTGGATGTAAGGCCTGAAAGTGATCATTTTTCATTAATATTAGAATATTCTGGACAGAAAATTTAATGTGCTTATTGATAATGCAGTACAATTTTCAGATATCCGGTCTACTAAAAAGATCAGATGGTATAATAATGCCGAGAGAGATATTATTTCCGCATTAGAATCATTTACTCTGCCTGCTAGCATGATCGATTTTTATAAAATGCCCTTTATGAGTTGACACAAATGTTGAACAATTTGCAGCAATAAGACAGAAGCTGGAACAGCCTATTAAAACTAGCAATAATCCTAATTTGATTGGCTGGTTTGATGCAGATTGTCAAAAGTTTAAAGCTGAAATTAGGAAACTATATAAGAAATATAGGATTCCTCCATCTAAAGATATCCTAAAAAACTTAATGACAAATGTAGAAGTTATAAAAAGGTCATAACAAATAAGAAACAGCTTAACTATGAAAAGAGATGGGACATGATGCTGGAGGCTGTGAAATCAAATAATGAAAAAACATTCTGGTTGCTAGTTGCCAAAGGACTAATACTTTAAAGATACAATCGATACCTATATATCAGAAGACATATGGGTCAAATATTTTAGAGGAATTTTTTGACCCGAAGAAAAACAGATTCCTTGATTTGGAAAAATAATGATAATGGAATCTATATAACAACTACTAAGTCTATCTAGCAATTGGGTCATTTAAAAGAAATAAAGCTGCTGGCTCGGATGGCATGGAAGTATACCTAAGTCATCCTAAGTTTTGGTGTAGAATTTTGACTACATACTTTAATAAATGTATTAGAACCAACGAGTTTCCTCTCACTTGGAAAGAAGCAAATATAATCCCCATGCATAAAAAGGGATGTATGACTGATCCTGCCATGTATCGCCTGATTAGTCTCCTAGATACTAGTTTAAAGATGTTTTCTAAAATTGTATTATATAAATTAAAAGTACAGGTAGAGGAAACAGGTGGAATTTCAAAATTCCAAGCAGGATTCGGAACAAACTTTTCTACAACAGATAATGTATTTATTCTGCATCACCTCCTTGAGAAATATGTAATGCTGCGTAACAAAAATTATACTCAGTATTTGTTGATTATTCATCTGCTTTTGACTCAATATCACGATGTATATTGTGGTCTCTATTGGTGAAGAGAGGAACTGATACAAATCTGATCCATCTGATAGCAACTTTGTACCATGAATCTTGAGCTAGTGTAAGATTGGGAACTAAAGGGAGTTTATCTGTACCCTTTAGAATAAATAAGGGCGTTTGACAGGGTTGTGTTTTAGTGCCGCTTTTATTTTCCCTATATATAGATAAAATGTTAAGAGGAGCAGAAGATATTATCTATGACTTCCCTAAAATTAGAGCTTAATCTTGCCCTTTATTAGGTTACGCAGATGATCTTGTGTTACTATCTCTTTCTAAAAAGGGATTACAAGATAAGATAAACTGTCTCTTTTCCCAAGCCACAAAACTAAAACTGAAAATTAATTTAAAGAAAACAAAAGTTGTTATGTTTGGGGACAAAAGCTTGACTGGTTACTGGGCATTTGAAGATCATAAATTGGAGGTGGTGCAGAAATTACACTTATTTGGGGGCAGGCTTTAATACAAATTGTAAATGGAATACCCATCACACAGCATTATGTGATAAGGTTAGGAAAACTACTGGCGGTATTGCCAGATTTAATTATAAATATGGAGGGTGCTCAATAAGGCCTCTAGTTCAAGTTCTGCAAGCAACAGCTGAAGCACAAATACTTTATTGTGCAGAAGTATGGGTATTCAAGGATTATAAAATATTCCAGTGTTAGTACCAATAAATAAGGTATTAAGATCTGCTCTAAGACTAGGACAGTCATGCCCTGCAGCATATTTATGAGCAGAATTAGGCTTAACAGATATAAAAGCCAAGATTGAAATTAGGAAGCTAAACTATTGGATCAAATTAACAAGACTATCGGAACATATGATTATCAAACAATGTGTTATAGAAAAAGAAACCTGGTTTAAACTAGACTATAGAAATGAATATTGGTTTACTATGGTTATGAACCTTTTCAAAAAGCATTCCCTAATGAGCCTAAATACTCTGTAGATAAATGAATAGTATTGAGCCTCCAATACTAAAAGTATAGTGTTAAAAAAGTAACTAATTACTGGAATGCTCAAGATTGAACCTATATTTCAGAGTCAAGTTATTCACAATGGTTTAGCAGAAATAACTTCTATTTTGGCTTTAAGCCCTATCTAGATATATTAATGGACAAACATCTAATATCAATTTTCCTAAGGTATAAGTTTGAACAGTTTGCCAGTAATGTCTTAAAAAGAAAATATAATAAGGATGATGATCTCTCTGACAACTGTGATTGTACTGAAGGTAACAGAGAAGATTTGGAACATGTTTTATAGAAATGTACATATTACACAAAGGAGAGATTATTCTGGTTTAAAACATTCACTAACTCTGTATATCAAAGTTGAACAGGAGACTCTTATGAGTATATTCATTCATACTGTGGATATGAACAGTGTCCAGGGGCTAGCAGGTTATTTTATTGCACTTAGTAAAGTAAAGAATAGAATGCTGACAACTGTATGACTATAAATGAAATATGTGATCATTATAAGTAAGCAGATATTCTGTGTATTTCTAATTCAATGATGGATAAGACAATGTTATCTATGTACTTAGTATGAAGAAATAATCCCCAGAAACACTAAACACTAGGAATGTGCAATAGGATTTGTATGTGAATAGCTATCAGCTTTTTAAACTGTTTTAAAGTATTTATGTTGTATTATATAGAGAATAATGCATACGCAGGGTGTTGATATGCAGTTTTTTTTCCCCACACCCAAGGTGTGTGATAATTAAGCATGTAAGTTTGTCATGGCAGTCATACACGTCATTGATTCCATGACGTTTGATCTTTATTCAGGACTTCCATGACTTTCACTAGTGTCATCAGAATGTAGCAATGATGCCAGTGCCACAACATTTGCTACTGTTTACTAATGATTTCATGAACAAACAATGAGTCATTAAAACCTCATCCATGACAAACTTGCATCCCTAGTGATAATAGAGAAACCTCGAGAGCGAAGCTCGAAAGGTTTCACTATGATCACAGACCGAGTGTGTGTAAAAAAAATGCATGTCAACCCCCCATATGTTTTATTTTTTATAATAACTGACGCAAGAAGACTACACTACCTTATGGTCGTGGGTTCGAGTTGGGTAAAGTTGATTGGTCAAGTAAATCCCAATCACAGCAATGAAGTAAAAAACTTATATAGAAAAACTTTTTTTATTGAATCATTGCCCAAGTCCTTCAGCTTCAGTGTGTGTTGTTTCATCATCTCGATGGGTCAGGTCATTCCAATCGCTGTGGAACCGAAGTGAAAGTTCATGCCACCTGCGGAAACGATAAGGGAAAGTCTGGGAATATCTGCTGCTACATGCAAGCCGTGACAGAGCTGGAGTATCCATGTCTCTGACAACAGTGCAGTGGTGCCAAAAGGATGACCTGATCATGATTCTCAGGCCATTTGAACATGCATCACAGGCAATGAGTGGGGACACTGCCTGTATTAGTCGGCCCATTCCACTACTATATGTGCTGAGGCAGACACTGGTGAATGTGCACCACGTGCTAGAGGCAGGTGGTGATAGTGGAAGTTGTGCCATAATGGAACACATGCTCCATGTCTTAGACTGTAATATGCACATTTCAGCTTTCTGCAGTCTGAAGATGTTGGGATTGCCACCGTGCTGGACACATACTACTATAAATGTGGTCTGGCATCAATAACTGAAGGTGGGTGTCAGAAGCCCAAAAGTTGACCGAACTGCTAAGATAGGTATGCAGGGCACAGATGTTAAAGATTATCTAAGGCTCAACATGAAACTCCATAGAGACTGGGTATTGCTACCACCACCACCACCACCAACTCACATGGGAAATGGGCTAAGAAAACATGCAAGTTAAAATAGAAAATGCCAAATGCCATTCGGGATGTTTTATGTCAGGAGGGAGATGAAGACATGAAAGAAAAGAAGGAGGAGGAGGCTTATGAGGCAGCAGGACTGCAAGCAGTGCGTTGCATTGTAGATGCATATTTGGCAGACACAAGGCACAATACCATCGCCGATGAGCACTTGCTATACCAGAGCAGCAAGGTCACTGAGTGACCTGCACTGACCTCGGTTACAATGAAATACCTCAGCTGCCCACCCTCGAGTGTCAGTGTGGAGCATGTATTCAGTTCAACTGGGGCCACTGTGTGGGACAGGCACACCAATCTATAACCAGTAAATGTTGACTTGCTAACATTTACTAAAATGAATATGGGGCAAATTCTGCACATGACAATCTTGGCCGTGTTCCTACCACATGAAGGTGGTGGTGGTGGTGGTGAAGATGAACAGCAAGGTGTGGTCAGCATTAGCAAGCTGTCTTCTACCACTGAAGTGGATGAAGCAGTAATGGAGAGAAAATTCCCATCTAGTGACAACTCCAGTCTGGAAGACTGTGAGGAATGCTTCCTCGATGAGGTTGAAGCATTAAAAAAGATGTTTTGTTTCCCTCCTTTTCCATCATCAGTATAATACTTTACTGTATGATTCACAATTCTATTTTCAGTCATTTTACTGATCCCCATCCCCTACTGTTGTACTGCTGTTTCCTTGTGCCTAATTAATTTCCTGCCTCCGCCACCTTAATGTGATGTCTAGAGACAGTGCCGGCTCCACAACAAGACACAACACAGAGGTACATAGTGTGCCATTGTGGCCAAAGGGATGCTAAATAATTTCTAATTTTCATTCACAGGTGACAGGTACAGTAAGAATGCGAGTGAACAACAGATATACCATGCGGCAACCACAGTGGTCAAAGGGAGGCTAAATAGTTTCTCACTTTTATTCACAGGTGACAGGTACAGTAAGAATGGGAGTGAACAACAGATATACCATGCAGCAACCACAGTGGCCAAATGCAGGCTAAATAGTTTTATTGACAGGTGACAGGTACAGTAAGAATAGGAGTAAACAACAGCTATACCATGTGGCAACTGCAGTGGCCAAGGGAGGCTAAACAGTTTCTCATTTTTATTCACAGGTCACTGGTACAGTAACAATGGGAGTGGACAATGGATATGCAGTACCATTGCCACCATAGTGGTAAATTGAGAAGAGTCCACATAATTTCTTTTTCATTCTTTTACAGGTGTCCTCAAGTCCTGCTGTCTCCTCCTCCAGCAATTAAGTCATCACCAATCATCTTCTCCACCACATCATGCAGGATTACACAGAAGAGTCACAGGGTTAGGAAGGGCAGCCTGTGGTGAGGGGGAGAAGAGTGAGACACACAGTGCAGCACCATGTAGCAGCAACATACACATAATTCTGAACTGCTGAAATTCAGTATACTTTGTTTTTCTGAAATATTTGCACTAGTGGAGTGCAGTGAATTACTATACAGGAAGGGCAACCTCTGGTGGGGAGGAGCAAGACACAGTGCAGCACCATGTAGCAGCAGCATACATGTACATCTGGGAGTACCAAAATTTGCTCTACTTTCTTTTTCTGGAACATGTGTACTAGTGTTGTGCAATAAATTACAGGAAAGGTGGCCTGATGGGTAAGGGAGAGTGAGACATATAAAACAGCAGCATGCAGCAGCATAAATGTTCCTGTGGTTCACATTATTCTGGGAGTACTGAAATTCGCCCTACCCTGCTTTTCTGGAACATTTGCATTACTGTTGTGCAATGAATTACAACAAGGGCAGCCTGTGACGGGGGGAGGGGACACACAACGTGGCACCATGTAGCAGCAGTAGTTCTAGTGATAGTCTCAGGGTATTAAATAGCTGGTAAAGCATAGCAAAATGCTATGCAAAACAAGGGGTAATGCTAACCATTTCCAAAAATGTGTAGCAGTAGACTGCTAACCATTTTTTTTCAGTTAGTCTATAGCACAGTAGACATTAACAAAATTATATGTATTTTTAAATTTTCTAACCATTTTTTGCCAAGTGCTATGCATTTTCACAGCTTATTAGCACTTTCACGTGTAAAACTGCTAATCAATGTTTTCAGCTTATTTAATACCCTGGTAAGGACTGTGCAGTGCACAAGAAAGATAATAATAGAGCTGAAATCAGATTTTTTGTCTATTGAATGGATGAGAACAGAAGAATTTCAATAGATAGAATAAAGCAGTAACAGAAATCAACAAATACAGACAGAAATAAAGATAGATGAACAACTTTCTTTTCTTTTTATGTTTTTTTTTTCATTTTTAGGGTTTAAGAGAGGGTGAAAAAGAAAGATAAAAGAAAATATCTGAATTGGAGGACTATGGCCTGGGGACAGAGGGTGCACTTCCACTTCACAGTTTGGCCAAACCCTCCAGAATGGTATGCTGATTTCACAGCACCACCTCCAATAGCTCCGTCATCCCCGCAACTTGCCAGGAGAGCTCCCCTACCTCACTGCGGAGCTGCTGTACTTCCACATGGGTGGATATGGGATGATGATTTGAGGCTGGTCTCTCCAGTGCCCCTCACACCACATGAGTCCACCTGCAGACCCTTCTCCCACTCCCCTCCATCTCTCCATCCTGCATTTGTGCACATTTCTTTCTCTTGCCTAGGAGAGAAGAACCAGTAGGGGTGGCACCACCTCCACCCCTCTCAGCAACTTTACTTTGCAGATACTCCTCCCACTCCTTGTGGTGCCTTGTTCTAAGGTGGGTGTGATGTCCACCTGTCCCCAGATGACTCCTCCATTTCCCATGCTGAGCAACAGTGTTGCATAGTTTATAGTTGACCACACTGTTGTTGGTGGAGTCAATATCGAAAAAGTTCCAGACAAGGGACTTTGGCTGCTGCCAACAAGGGGAGGAGCAAGATGGTTCTGGCCACATCTCCTCCTCCTCCTCATGGCACACAGGTGATGGTGATGGTGGTGGTACAACAGCTGGCTGAACTGGAGCTTCCTTTTCTGTTGGTGGTGATGCCCTTGCCTCATCTTGCTGATGGGGGTGCTGCTGCTGACTCCTACTGCCAGCGCCATGGGCCTCTTGATATGAAAAGCACAGTGTCCCTATCTGCTCCCTGCACTTCCTCCCCTCCTGCCAGTTCCACTCATTCTAAAGCTCCCCTCCCAAAAAAACCCACAGAGTAAAACAAAACACAAAAAAAGATGAAATTTTGCACAGATAAAAGTGTTCAATATAAAGAAAATAATAGCTAAAGAACAACTAAACAAAGACTCCCAAACTGTACAGTAAAAATAAGATGAAGAACAAGCAAAACAAAGCTGAAAAACTTGCTTATTTTGGCTAAGATTTACACCTCTGAAAAGAGCAGATCTGTCCCCTTCCACTGACTAGCTCAGACTGTCCAGGAGGGTGACTTAAACAGCATAATAGCTGTAGAGGCAGCAGCAGTAGTTTATTACCAGCATTAATGATTTCTGTTTTGGGAGACAACTTCCAGAAGTGAGAAATGTATATTTTGTGCTTGGCAGTTGTGTGTACTAAAGTACTTCACAATACAGACCATCTGAGAGGGTGACTTAAACAGCATAGAAGAAGCAGCAGCAGCAGTTAATTACCAGCATTACTGATTTCTGGTTTAGGGAGAATTTCCAGAAGTGAGAAATTTATATATTGTGCTGGTCTGTGTGTACTAAAGTGCTTGACAACACAGATTGTTTGAGAGGGTAACTTAAACAGCATAGTAGCAGTGCCAGCAACAGCAGTTTATTACCAACATTACTGATTTCTGGTTTGGGGGATTTTATTTATTTATTTATTTATTTGTTCTAGGATTGCAAATAATTTCCAGAAGTGAGAAATATATATATTGTGCTACGCAGTTGTGTGTACTAAATTGCTTGCACCAAAATTTGGCCTACTTTGTTTTTCTGGAACATTTGCACTACTGTTGTGCATGAATTACAGGAAGGGCAGCCTGTGATGGGGGAAGAGTGAGACACACAGAGCAGCATCATGTAGCAGCAGTAACTGAGAACAATTTTAGTGATAGTGAAAGGACTGTGCAGTTGCACAAGAAAGACAACAATAGTGTTGACATCAGATTTTTTTCATTTGAATGGATGAGAACAGAAGAATGTCAATGGACAGAACAAAGCAGTAGCAGAAATCAAGAAATACAGACACAGAAAAACAAAGACGGATGAGCATTTTTTTTCTTTTTAAGTTTTTTTTTTTTTTCATTTTTAGGGTTTACCAGCACAGCAGTAACAGAAATAAAGAAATACAGACAGACAGACAGACAGAGAGAAATAAGGATAGAAAACTTTTTTCCTTGTTAAGTTTTAATATTTTTTTTTCATTTTTAGGGTTTAACAGTGTGTAAAAGAGAAAGAAAAAAGAAAATATCTGGGTTGGAGGGCTATGGCCTAGGGACAGAGGGTGCACCACCACTTCACAGTTTGGCTAAACCCTCCAGAATGGTTTGCCAATTTCACAGCGCCACCTCCAACAGCTCCTTCATCCCTGCAACTTACCAGGAGAGCTTCCCTACCTCTTTTCAGAGCTGTTGTACTTCCACATGGGTGGATATGGGAGGAGGCCCTTAAGCCAGTCTCTCAGGTGCCCCCCACAGCAACTGAGTCCACCTGCAGGTCTCTCTCCCATTCCCCTCATCTCTTCCTCCTGCACCTGTGCATCATGTTTCTTTCTCTTACCCAGCAGAGAAGAACCAGTAAGGGAGGCACCAAATCCACCACTCTCACCAATTTTATTTCTGAGATGCTTGTCCCACTCCTTGCTGCTGCTGTCTCCTTGTACTGCTAGTGGCATGGGCCAGGCCTGCTTGATGTAAAAAGCACAGTGTCTTCCATCTGCTGCCTGCACCCCACCCCTCTCCACCTGACCACTCCCACTCATTTCAAACACACAAAACAAAACACAGAGTAAAAAAACACACTGAAAGAGATGAACAATAGTACAAATAAAAGTGTTCAATACAAAGAAAATAGATAAAGAACAATTAAACAAGGACTGACAAACTGTGCAGTAAAAATAAGATGAAGAACAAGCAAAAGAAAGCTGAAAAATAGTTTTTTTGGGGGGTAGGTTTTACTATGAAAAGAGCAGATCTCTCCTCTTCCACTGACTAGCTCAGACTATAAAGTGAAACTAAGGATGAGTCAGTAGACAGAACATTAGCATGTGACCTGCTGGGGTTGTTTCCATGTGACCTGAAGCACTTGATTACCAGTAACCTCCTTTTGAACAGACTTCACCTAACTGTCTTAATGGCAGTTACCGGCGAAGTCACTGGCAAAGTTACTAGGCGAATTTACAAGCTGACAGAAAACAATTTGTGGATTGCTTCATGGAGGCAAAGTTGGTAATTTCGCTGGTACGGGAAAAGAGTCTCTTTCAAATGAGAATGAGCATCAGGACCAGAGGGCATGTGATGAAGCTGGAAGGGGAGAAGTTGTAAGAGGGAATGTGAGGACATCATAGTTCACTAAAAGAGTGGTGGACGCCTGGATGGGACTCACAGCAGAAGTGTTGGAAGCAAAACAACAAGGACTTCAAGAATGCATGGGATACACAGGAGAATATTAGTAAATAGGCAGAGAGGAGGAGGGTCACTGGAGACCAGTTAGGGTCTGCAGAGAAATACTATACAGGAACCATCTGAGTAGACCGGATGGGCCAAGTGGTCCTTTCTGCTGACAAAGTCTATGTTTCTATGATTCTGTCCTTGTTTACAAGCTGTCTCCATTTTGAACCTGCAGCAGAAATTAGAAAAATGCAACAGCAGCTGCAGCTTCAAAACACTGAAATACGGGTTCACAGAGGGTTTTTGAGAATGTTATGCCTACTTGTCTCCCCCCCCCACCCTCGTACATCGGGGCAGTCACACAGTGAAGACATTATAGTCATTCCATAGAGGCAATGTGCATCCCAAGGGACTGATTGTGCCACTTTATTTTTTAAAAAGGATTTTATTTGGAGAAAGCACTGAACTAGAACAGCTTATTTTCAAGCTAACACTTATAAGTGTCAAAGTGGTTTATTAGGTGCTAGTTATTAATTCAGTTAACAATTTGTAACCGCCATGCAGATGACTACCCATGTATGAAGACAACATACAAAGGATTCAGAGAACGAAAAGAGAAGGCTATAATCAAGCCAATGACACAGCTTTGAATTAATTTGAATTGAGAGAAAGTAAGACAGGGAAGGCTTTGGGTTTGGGAAGTAGAAGTCTTATTATAAGGCTCATGGCATGTTGGATCATAATACAGCAAAGTTATTGTATATTCAAGCAGTTGTTTTCCTCCAGAAAATGACTGAAAGACTCTAGAACATCTCACAGTTGAGTAAGTGGAAAGGCACAACACTGCATGCAGCAAAATACTGCAAAAGTGGAAAACATTAGGAAAGATTACCTCTTCTTTTCAATCATTATTCATTGTAGCATAGTACTGTTATGATGGAGAGGTGCTGTGGTCCATCTTGTCTACCCCCTCTTATTGCACAGCAGTGACTATTTCTAAATAAGTATAGACACATATCTATACGCAGTCCATAAACATGCATACCGCTTTCCTGTGTGATTGTTACAAGTAAATATTTGTGTTGCATATCTAGACTTATCAGAGCTGGAATGCTATCCCTACTCATGCTACGAATTGTCAATGCCATTTTCTGTCCGGCTTCTATTTAGTCCTACACCAAAAGCCTGAACAGTGTTAGCTTCAACAACCTCACCAGGAAGGTATTTCTCATGTCAACTACCCTCTTATGTGAAGTAATGTTTTCTAATGTCTCCGTTTATTCAATTATGTGGATTCCCCTGAGTCACACCTGGGTATGAACTGTGGCTCTGTGTGCCTTTCCTGTCATTAATTTAAAAATAAATCCTGACACCCGCTCTGCCTAAGTGCAGCCTTCTGATTCTACTAGCAATCATTAGCTCAAATATCTGTGTATACTTCATCCAGCCCAACACCTTTAATATACAGTACACCGTAAGCAAATCTTCTCTCTACATTCTCTTCTTAGGCTAAATAATCTGAGTATGTCTAATCTCTCCTCATAGCTGCTCCAAGATATATGGCACTGTCCTGTATAATGTATTGCTTAACTGAAGAACACAGCAATGTAGACATTTTTATGTATTTCATATAAAAGTTCAGCATAAAAAGAGCTGTTGAGGTTATAATTCACCTTAAAGTGTCCTGTGAAGACCATGGAAGTGGGAATAGTCCAGTAAACCTAAAAAAGTACGACTGCATCCTCTCATCCACTGGCTGAGGAGACTAAATGGCCTAACAGCCAATTGTGGACTGGATTCCCAGGAGGGCTGGTCCTGTTCTTTTGACTGTGGTATCCCCCTCCTAAGCCTCAAAGCCCTGCTGCTGCAAAAATAATCTAAACTCATCTGCTCATCCCATGTATCACACAATGGCAGGCACCATAGCTCGCCTGCCCAACACCCATCTGATCATCCCACCAGAGGGTAAGACATATTCTAACACTTTGGTGGCCATGTGGCTGGCTGCTAATCCAACATTTTTAGTACTGACTGCTTTTGTAATATAGCCATTTTATGCAACCGTACAGGCAAGTCACCCAAATCCTAGAGGCTGAATGTCTAAACATTTTTAGTGACCACCAATTAATTTTAAGTGACCAGGTATTCGCTGTCAGGTCATTGGATATTTTACAGCCTTTTGCCATCCTCTGTGAAATGAATAGCACCCAACCCCTGCCCATCTGCTCCTCCATCCTAGCCTTTCTTCAGGGACCCAATCCACCCCTTCAGCTGCCTTTGGCCTAGTCAGTGCAAGTTGTACAGCAAGTTGCATTCAGTCTAATGTAGATTTTTGGCTGGAACTTGGTAGAAGCAGGGCTGCGATATAAAGACAGAGGGTGGATGGGATGAAAAGATGTGGGGCTGGTGTCATTTTGGGCATGAGGGGGGAAAAGGCTGGGAGACTACTAACTACACCTGAAGCACAACCAGACCCTTTCCCTGAGTCACCATCACTGGTCTTCAGTGCATCACCCACAGCAATTTAGAGGTCAAAATGGAATGGTCTGCCCCCAGCTTCAGCCCAATGAGAAACCCATAGCTAACAGAAGGGAGTCTGAGCATGTTAAAGAAGGTTTTATTGTAGATTCTAGTAGACAGAGTGCAGGCAGCAGTGTCTGCACTGCAGGTGTTTGGTGGCTCCTTCAAACTATTTCCCAAGTCAGGAGCTGAGCCAAAGCAACTCTGGCACTGAAGTGGCAAGGGTCAGAAATGATAGCCTCCCAGAGAGTTATAGAATGGATTACTAAGTTGAGTGTGCCCTTGCACAGCTTCTGTGGTGAGGCCAACTGACAGAAATTGTAGGAGTGCTGTGCAGAGCTAAGCTGAAGGATCACCAGGAGACTAAGATACAGGATGAAGGTTTGGGTTCCCCCTTCGGGGTCCCAAAGGAACTATAATATAACAAATGTAAGCAGCAAGCTGGGTGGACAGACAGAGAACCCCAGCAAGTCCCTTAGCTGAGGGTTAGTCCCAAAGGATGGGTCCCTCCCAAGTAGAAGCCAGCAGTTTACGTCAGGGCAATATCTCCTGGAGGGCTGTTAATGAAGCCATTTCAGTCAGCTACAGTACCTAAGTTATGTTTAGAATCTAGATCAGAATGAAACTGTTGGCCAGTCAACTAAGGTCCCCCTTAGGGATTCTGTAGCACCTAAGAATGTGATGTCTCCAAGCTGTGACTGCTCCCAGGACAGTGATGCAATGTGTGTGTCCAGTGGAATCAAATGAACCCCTTTCTGCTTGACTGATGACGCCTATGTGTGGACAATGAATTACACATTTCTGCTGATGGAACTGTTTAGTGTGCCCAATCTCCCATGTGCCCTGTCATCTGACTCCCACCAGAGATTTTTAAGAAACCTGGCCTGCCTCTTCCATGGTGGATGACTGGAGTACCCAACAGCTGAAGGTGCAAAATTAGGTTACTTTAAATTTCCCCAACAGGGCAACTTTTTTGGGACAAGAGAGGAATTAATTTGTAGTTGGGAGGAGTGCAGATAGGATTAATATTGGAGTGGATGGTTGCTCTTTGATACAATTCAACTGAATGCAAGGCCCTTGGATTATCCAGTTATAGATCTCCAAAGCACAGCTGACTGTATCTGCACATCTCTAGTCAAGACAATGGCAGCATGCAGTGTATACAGACTCTGTAATCAGATTATGTAGTTGTTACAGTCACAAGTTAAGATTGCAGCATGCAAAGAACAAGAGTCAGTCTACCAGGAATTCCTGCAGGAATTCTAACACATTCTGTGACTCTGGACCTCAGCTGTGGATAATTTCTTTTGGCTTATGACTTAACCACCAGGTATCTACAAGATGCTGAAATCCTTTCTCCTACAAATTCTCCTTATGCTGTTTCTGCTCTCAGGAAATGTTCACCCCAACCCAGGACCACCTTGGCAGCCAGCAGTGGCACCAAGCAGAAGGACAGGGACACTCACCATGGCATCCATCAATGCCTGCAGCATCCTCAACAAACTTGACTCCCTCCAAACATGGATCCTACAGCACAACCCTGATGTCCTCTCAGTTGTGGAAACATGGCTAAACCCTAAAATCCCTGATACCTCAGTCTCTATCCCTGGCTACTGCATTTTCAGGCAAGACAGGATTGCTAAACAGGGCGGGGGCTGCACCATCTATCTTAAGGATACCCTTATGGGTCACATCATCCCATCCCCAGCCTGAGCAACTCCTCTCAGGTCCTCACAATCAAAATCCTCCTTGGTGCACATAACAAGGAACTCACTGTCATCTCGGTTTACCTACCCCAAGAGACCAGGCTGCTGCCATAGCATCATGGAATATCTAAGGGTCCAGCAACATAATTCTGAAACCATAATCATGGGTGATTTTAACATTAACTGGCTCTCCGCTGAGGCCGCTACTCATATGATGCAGCCGCTGCTCATCACCTCACTCAACTGGTCAATGCCCCCACTAGGTGTAACTATCGGACAGGCTCCTTACGCTTCTAGACTGGATTCTATCTAACCACCCTGAATGCATCTCCAATGTTTCTGTACTCCCGGATACAATAAGTGACCACTGCCTGTCATCTGTTCCTGGTCAAACAAATACCACAAGCCCTCCCAAGCTTATCTATGCCAGGTTATCAAACAAGGGCACCTCCAGCTGTTAAAATCCCATCTAACCAGGTTGAACTGGGCAGTGCTTGTCTCCCTCAATGACACCAACAAAGCTCTGGACCTATTTATCAAACATTTCAATGAAGCCTGTGACATCTATGCACCAGTGAAAAGATGAAGGTCAAAGGACAGACCAACCCCTGGGTTACTACTGACCTTTAACTCTGCTGAAGCACAGAGACCACCTCTGAGATTGTGCTCTGTGCAACCGACGCAAGTAAACATACAATTATACAAAGCAGCCAGAAATGATTGCACTCGAAGAATACGGAATGCTAAACGATCTATTACAAAGAGGCTCTGACCAACTCTTGGGGCCAGGGAAACAAATTCTGGAACAACATGAAAGAACTCACAGGCAAGGATCCTGAGGCACCACCCACTATGCTCAACCTTCATGGCACTCCCACTCACCTAGGTATCATCACCAACACTTTTAATAATGCATTTACAAACCTGGACAGTGTCCTTCCACCAAATTTTTTCGACGACCTCCCCTCCAGCTCCTCCCAAGTTACCCCCCAACTAGAATGTACAACCCCAAAGTTTTTTTTTAAGGAGGTCCCACCACAAGTAGCTAGAAAATACATTCAAAAGGCCATCGGCAAACAAGGGTACAGTGGTGACTCCCTTGACCTGAAACTGCTGGCACAAGTCCTCGATGAAGTCTTAGAACCACTTACAAAGATCTTTAATCTCTCGCTTAGTTTGGGCCATTTCCCCTCTCTCTGGAAGAAAGCCACTGTCACACCGGTTCACAAAAGCGGAGATAGGACACTGCACACCAATTACAGACCTATCTCACTCCTCCCCCCACTATCCAAAGCGCTGGAGCGAATACTGTCGGACCAACTAGCTGAATTCCTGGATAAGTACAATGTACAGTGCCCAGAGCAGCATGGCTTCAGAAAAGGGTACAGCACCACCACTGCACTACTGGAATTTACAACCTTCATCCATGCCACGCTTGACAAAGGGAATTGTGGAGGACAGTATTTATAGACCTTACCAAGGCATTCGACACAGGTAACCACCCCTACTGCTCAAGCAACTGTCCTCCATTGGGATCTCCAGTGATGCCCTTCCATGGTTCACCAGCTACCTTGATAATCGGATTCAATGTGTAAGGATTACAGGGATCTCTTCGGATGAGAAAC
The DNA here is from genome assembly GCA_016271365.2 of Neoceratodus forsteri. Classification (NCBI taxonomy): domain Eukaryota; kingdom Metazoa; phylum Chordata; order Ceratodontiformes; family Ceratodontidae; genus Neoceratodus; species Neoceratodus forsteri. The sequence continues at coordinate 764,501,066 of CM028135.1, forward strand.
CGTCCACTCCGGAGTCCCCAAGGGTCTATTCTGGGCCTCTACTCTTCTCCTCTTCATCAACAATCTCCCAGTGCCTGCCACCAAAAATATTACTATACGCAGATGATGCAGTCCTGTTTTCCAGCCACCATGACATTACAGCCCTTGAATCCCAGCTGCAGCTCGACTTCAGTCGTATCAAGACTGGTTCAATTCTCATAAACTTGTCCTGAACCACAGCAAGACTAAAGCCATGTCCTTCTGTAACCCGACAGAGCAGGCACAACTCTCTGTCCCTCATCATCAAGAACCACGCTGGGAACCCACTCGAACATGTCAAAGGAGTTCAAGTACCTTGGTATTACCCTGGATAGTACCCTCTCCTACACTCGGCATATTGACACTGTTGCCAAGACTGCTAATATCACGGATTGGACTACTACACAAACACAAGCACTGCATGCCTGGCGGATGCCTTAAACCAGCCATCTACAGCTCTGTCACCTCTATCATTGACTCACGGCCTGCCATCTATGGCTCTGCCCAAACAAGTGCCTCCACAGGATCTCAGTTGCTCTCAACAAAGCCTGTAGACTACTGACAGGTGCAGCCCGACTAACTCACACCTGTGACCTCAATGCACAGGCCAGCTGGCTACCCCTAAGCAGCAGAATACAATACCAGACCTGCTTACTTACCAAAAAGATTCTCCTTGGTCTCATGCCACCTGGTGTTAGCTCACTCCTTACTACCTACAGTGGCACTCAACAAACACTTGGTGCCCAATCTCTAACCTTTCAGGTTCCCAGATGTCGTACTCCATGGGTCAGCGGTCCTTATCTATAGAGCTGCTCAATGGTTCAATTCCCTCAATAAAGAATCACTTTCCTCTACTACACTTGGACCCTTCAAAAGGAATCTCAAACTTTACCTCACCTCTACCACTCAATGTGACTGCTTTGTTGAACAGAGATCTCTAAACACCTCCCAGCTCACTCATGTCTCACAGCCCGCCTTTCCCAATCTCATTCCCTCTGGCACTGGGCCTTCCTTGTGACTCCTTTCCTGCTTCACATCTCCACTGGTACAAGACATTTTCCACTACCGTCGGACAGTGGCCCATTAGCCTGCCAACTTCTCTCCCGTCGCATGCCTGCAATACTAACTGCCTGTGCCTTCTTTCTTATTATTGCCGCAGACCAGCTGCCTACCTGCTGCTCATTTTATGAATATTATCTCAAAGTATGTTATAACTGAGTATCTTTATTTTTCATTTAGTTGTTTTGGTTGTTTATTGTGCATTCTTTTACTACCCTGTATGTATGTTGACCCTCATCCTTTGACATGGAACCTTTGTAAACAAGCAGTTTCTGCTCAGGTATTTGTAATCCGAATTTAATAAATAAATAAATAAATAAAATAACACAACTGCTGTCTCGAGATCAGAAATGCAAGGTTGGATCCTAGGGTCCTGCTCCTGCATGTAAATGTACAAGCCTTTAATTAGTTTATAGGAGATGCGCGCTACATGAGGTGGGATGAGGACACAACACAGTATGAGTTACATCATAGAAACAACAGTATGACAAAGTAAATACCTAAACAAGTAAGGGAGTAGTATGATCTGCCTGGCATCCCTGAGTGATGCTACGCAGACTGTCAGAGAGGTTTGCATAGGAGCTCACTAATGTAATTACTTTTGCCAGTGTACAACTCCACAATGAATACAAATGATGAGCCATTAAAGCTTTTCAGATTGTTTAGGCTAAAACCTGTAACTGTTCATTACTCACTGCTGAGCTGTAAAGCAGCAAACGTAATAGTAAATTTCTGAACACTTCTCTGTGAATACCAACAGTAGTAGGACCTGCTGTACAGTATCCTGTGAGGCTAGCAACAACAAAAAATTAACAAACTGTAAACATGAGTGGGAGGCAGTAGAGCGTAGTGGTTGAGGGCACTGAGCTGAAAATCTGCAGAACTGGGTTTGAATCCAACAGCCACTACCTGCATACTGTGTGACCATGAGCAAGACCTTAACTTGTGCTCCTAGGATGCACCTGAAAACAAGTGTCAGCTTAATGTGTCTTTCCTGGCCAGAAATTGTAAATAAATAAATGTGTACAAACTTACTAAAGTGTAGCAGTTAGGAGCTCACTGCCTAACATAAGGCAAAAGCTGCTTAAATGTAATCACATCAGAGCTTTGTCACTCACTTTTGAATTTAATGGTGAAATGGTATAGTGCAAGTAAAGAGAAACTGTTGTTTTATTCACCCCTCCTGTATGTGCAGCCGTAATGCTGACAAGTAAACTCTAAGATATTTTATAATTGCTTGACTGCACTTTGAAATGCATGATTTATTGGGTTCCTGTGTGGACTGTGTATGTTACAAATATGTATATTATTAATCAGTTATTTATCTGTTGTTGTGGCTTGGCTGATCCAGTTTCATCTCCCACCTCTTCCCCTAGAAGCATTGGTAAGCGAGGTTCCTGTTTCATCTCTGTATGTTTTTCCTGGACTAAATGATTTCAATAAGTTGGCAATAAGCCATGATATGGCATGGGTTTATGCAAGGAATAAGGCATGATGAGGTGTGATTTATGAGCTGATAGGAGCACGCCGCAGCTGCGCAATGAGGCAATTGCACTGACTGTCTTCACTCATGCGCTGAATGTCTTCCGCACTTGAGAAGTGTTCTTATCAGTCCATAAACCACACCTCTGAGTGTTGTATTCCATTTATAAAGTAGGTATCCTACATAAATATTAAAAAAAATAAATAATAAAAGATGTTAAAAGTGCTAAAAAATAGGTTTTATAGCTAAAGTACTAAAGGTAATTAATTCTCCTTCGCTGCAGTGTGCTGTATTTGATGTTGGCTTGTGGCCAATAGAGGGCTCACCCTCGATATACACAATGCTTAGGTTAGCTCAGACACACATACTGTATTTTATTTTTACTAGCAACTTTTTCTTTCATTTTCCTGTGGCTGTCTTGGTTTTACAGGGAGTAAGCATTATTGGCAACAGCATCCCTTTGCAGCTGCCGTAGCACAGAGCAACTCTCTCTTTCAGCACATGTCTCAGAGTGAGAGCCTTTTTCTGAGGAAACCAGAGAAAGTTGAAGAGTGTCTTATGGGAAGCCTCTAGTGAAGAGAGTGGCTCTGGTTTTACCCAGGGGTTTTACAGTATGGGGTGGTGCAGGGGCACCATTAATGCAGTGAGGAGCAGAGACTGCACACCTATGTAATGGGCAATGCTGCAGTGGGTGTGCTGTGGAGCTGCAAGAACAAGAATCAGTGGGAGAGCCACGGATCAGCAGCCCATAATGAACTTCTGTCCACTGAAAAGCAAATAAGGGTCAGATTTGAATTTTAAGTTTCTGCAACATGAAATTGAGTTGTGTTGCTTTATTGCCGTGCTTAGGAATGCATTTCAAAGTTGAAAATGTTATTTTTAGTGTTGGGGCAAGTACTGTATTTATACTACCATCACGGCTGCCAGAAAATTTCAGAACTTTCTGGCAGGCATTGATCTTTGGCTGGCTGCGTTGCGTCCTGGTCAGCATAAGCAGCACCGTTTGTACTGATAAGGACATGGCAATGGTATCTTCTTAGCCAACTCAGGATGCAGAAAGCTCCCAACTGATTTTATAAACTGAATTAATATACATCCCAATTGTGTAATGAGGCATGAAGCAACTGCCAAGAACTTTACACAACTAGGCCATGCATTAATACAACTTTGAACATGGGTATTATAGATTCTGGACTGTGACTGACTAATGGCTTTCTAATGCCATACATTTATCTGGCAACAGAGATCAATAAAAAGCAAGATCTAATGCCATTCTGCCCCATTACCACACATACCAATACGCAGCCTATGTTTCTATTTGACATAGTAACCATTTTTTCCCCACTTTCATTTCTGTCTGAGATCTCAGTAACCTTAAGTCTAACAACCTCAGTCACTGCCAAACTAAATTGTTTGGTAGGTTCCCCCCTCCCCCCAACTAGGTAGAACAGTTTACAAACAGAGTGTGAGAGAGACAATTAGACAATAGGAAATGAAGTAGTGCATATGCATGACAGTAGAGGTCGCTCATCCTTGCAGCTACCAAGTTAAGCTTGCAGTTGCGCTTACCTCCCCAGCAACAGTGGAAGAATTACTTTCAAGCATTTAAGCAGTAAAGCTATTTTTAAATATATAGAAAAAAGCTCTTTTGCACCATTTTCTAAGCACAATCAGACAATCGATGTTGGACGTTGCTGGACTATACCTGCACTTCCAGGGGTTACAAGGCCCTCTGCCTGTGGCATCAGGGCTCATTACAACCCGAACATGTGGGTGTAGCCCATCAGCATCCATCCTGTTGGGCTGTATTGCTTACATACACCCATAATCTGGAGTGGCTCATCACACTGATAAAATGGGAAATACATTATTTACATAACAAAATGTCAACAGAAATGTTTTTAAACTGTGGAATTAATGAAGAAATTAATGACATGTGCATCTAATTGTTGAAATAGTTCCAATTCTGCAGTTCTAATGCACAACAGATTCCCCAACCCCTTACTATAAGGTGCCTCATTAACAAGGACTGAGCTGCTCCTTGCACAGGTTGTATTCAGCTCATATAATCAGATGCTCTTGTCAGGAGAGCCGACAGATTGGTTCTTGTACAGACTGTATGCACTTCAGCTAATTAAGAACTGTTTCCTGTGTGAGTCAGCAGCCTGATTTTGAAGAGAAACTGCAATGTACTGATCTTATATTTGGTCATGAGGTCACTACTTCAGAAAATAGTTCAGCAACCCAACTGTTGTTTAAATAGGGAACTCATCAATGGTCAGGTAATGTATTTAGACTAATGAAGTTTGTAGGATTCTGAAGCTTATTTTGTAACTACAAATAATAGACATGGAAAAGGGGCCACCCATGGCCGTCAAACACAATGCATTTCCTTGTTTGTGGCGGATTCAGGACCTGGCTTGGGGAGCCAGAATCGTGACAACCAGGGCAGGGGAGTGCTGCCAAGACACTGCAAAAATAGCACACACAAAGAGGGAAGACTTAGCAGCATAATTTTATTACATTACAAAAGGTCAAAACAGTGCTCCCTGAAGAAGGACAGCACCTCAATGCAAAGGGGAGTCAAAGTTTTTCCAGATGGTTATAATCTGTCCATGTACTTTTTGCAAAACATAGCACTTTTTCTGTGATGTAATAAAATTATTCTGGTGATTAAAATTGTTGTGCACAATTTTTTTTGTGAGGGTCTCTGTATACAGTGGCTTTATAAAGAAGAAGAAGAAGAAAAAAGAGGAAGACATCAATTTAGCATTTATATAGTGGTTCTCATACACACGGTATCCTAAGGTTGTATCCCTTTAACTTTGTTCAATCACCACTGGCTGTCTTAGTCATAATGCTGCATTTAATTTGTTTATGTTATTTATCACAGAATCTGAAGTTTTTTTATCTGTCTATTCTGATATTATGTCTACATGTTTTAAATGATGTACAGCATTCAGAGCCCTCAGGACCGGACACTCAACAAATAAATCTGCTATTTCAAAGCACTTAACAAACAATGAGAGACTGGTAGTGAACTGACTGTTAATGTATACTGACAGCCATTTTGCACATCAGCATCAACACACAGCCTTGGACAGTTGCATGAACCGGTTGTATAAGGAGGGGCAATGTTAGGCTAAGATACTGAAATCTACTCTTATAAAAGTGCCTTGGGTTCTTTTACTTTCACCTGGACACCACCAGAGATCAGCAAAAGGGACCTCAACCTCAGCTTAATATCTCATCCAAAGGGTAGCACACCCCAACAATTCAGCATCCCCTAGTACTGTACTCGGGTGTCAGTAGTTATGGTATAAGCCCAATCCCGGTGTGGGGACAGAACCCATGACTTTTTGGTCCAGAGGCAGATAACCTACCAACTGAGCCATTCTGACACATTTATAGAACACAAATAGCAGCACCTGAGACATCAGTGTTGTCTGCCCTCCTTTTAATTTACATTTTCTGAGCAGTACTGCCAACTGCAATGCAAGCCAGTTTGGGGCTGGCAGAAGGCAGGTGTCTGGTTGTCATCAGCCCCATGTGGTAGGTCAGGGCCTTCTCCTACACAAGGGATGGTACAGTATGTGCTCCCAGTGTGCAATGGCTTGGCTGAAGCCAACAGTACGCTGGTAGTAGGTAGAAAACTGTGGAGAAAAACCGAGATGCCATCTATATGATGTCCAAGGCATGAACAAAGTATAAACAAGGCATTTTAAATTCTTAAAGCACCCTATCCCAAGGACTCAAGAGTACTGTGCACAGAAAAACAGAAGAAACCAGGGAAATAGTAATTAATAAAGAAATAAATACAAAATAAATTGATAAACTAAAAAGTGCTAAAGGCCTGAGCAAAAAAAGGGAAATTAAATTAAATTTCAGCCCCTCTACAAAGGGAGAACTCCTAAGATACATAAGAAGAGAAACCCAAAGAGCTAGGGCCACCATATATACGAGGAAATTATTTAACCAGGAAAGGCACACTAAACTAAAACTTGTTTCCGGGGCAATCTGGGAGCACAAGTAAGTTAAGTGACTTGCTCAGGGTCACACAGTATGCAAGTAGGGGCTATGGGTTTCAAACCCAGGTCTCCAGGTTTTCAACTCAGTGCCTTAAATTACTGTGCTATACTGCCTCCTGCTATATCTGAATGACAAGCAGCTGACCAGTATACAGTACAAATCTATATGGAAAGGAAAACCATGGCAAAGTATCAAAGCCATTTTACTCATTTCAGTGCCTCAGTAATCACATATAAGCTGAGTGCCAGTTTTACCCTTGTGCTGCCCCTTCTTCAGCAAGCATAAAAGCACATGAGCTTCAGAAAATCAAAATCCCCCGCTGTAGCTCGAAGCCAACACAAGGCTCTCATTTTGAGGACAATGAAGGCACTCTTTCTAATAAGACAGCTAACTGCCAGGGGTAATATTTTTTCTCTTTTTCTGCTAATACACTGCTACATAGTCGCTTACAAATCGTTAAATTTAATGTAGTCAAAAGTAATTACCTCTGCTGGCTCACTGCTCCATTGCCAGCAGCAGGGTATAAACAAGTAAGAGTGATCCATAAGGAGACGCCACCTTGTTCCTCAATCAACAGCTCCAGTACTCTGTGCACTCACAAGAATGATCTATAGATAGCTTACATTCTAAGGGCCATAGCTGAGTGGGAATAAGGGGCTCCAGATATAACAGACATCACGCATTACAACTTCCAGTTGTGGGAAGCAGATATACTGGGAGTCTTGAGGAGATTAGAGCACCTGTCAGAGACAAAAGTTGCATTTATGCAACCCCTGTGTTTTGGCAATGGCAACATTACAGATCCCATGTCTGGTACACATCACTGCACTATTGTGTGTGTGTCGGGGGTGGGGGGGATGCAATGAGCCTATGCTCCTGAGCCTGGACTCATGCTAACAATTTGGAGGCTACACACAGGGGCAGAAAATGCCTGCATCATTTTAGCTACCCCACTGCCACAGTGACTGAGGGCACTCAAAGCAGATCGGCTCCAGGTACATCCAGACTGCTCCACCTGTAACAGTGCAGCCACTGAGCAGTGATCATGGCAATGTACCAATGTAAGTGTAAATGCAGTGCATGCACCAGGACTTCAACTGGCTCATCTTTCATTTAGTGAGGCAGAAGGAAGGACTCTACCATAAAAAAAAAAGAACATCTTTAGGTTTAAAAGTGGCTTGGATAGGTGGCCTCTTGGTGCAGTGGTAGGGCTACTGCTGCACTGCCGATGAGCCGGGCTCAGGAAAAGTACAAATCATCAGTTGCCATTAGGGGAAGGAGAATTGAGCATCCCAGGAGCTGTTCTCCTCCCTCGGGGTGGCGGAACCTGCATCTTGCTGTGGGGCTGCCACCTCGCAAAAACCAGTTAGCGTGGGCAAAAGCATCAGAAAGGGCAAGGCTATCAGCAGAGTCTAGCATGCCGGCTCACTAACACACACGTACACACCACTGCATGCCAGCTCCTTTGCTTCTGATTTTGGGTCAGCAGCACATAGCATATCCCCCCCCCCAGCTTTATTCTTTCTTTTATGTATTTGAAAAAAAAATATTCAAGTTAACATGCCTTGAGCATTATTTGTTTTGCATTTTTGGCTTCTTCTGTTATTAATTCCTTGCAGCCACAACTGTAACCCTGCTCCATACCATACTTGCACACACACTCCTGTCCATCCCCTCCACTAACTTCAGCCAGTCCTGAATGGCACTGAGCACAGCATGCGATCACATATTATATGCACTGCTTTTACGTGCATACTGCAGCTAAGGATGCAAGCAACAAATGGTATGACTGGGCCTGAGAGAGGAAACAGACAGAAAGAATGCATGCATGTCCAGAGAGCACATCTTGTGAATGCCTGGTAATAGTCACAGGATGCATGTCACATGGCGCATAAGTAGCACAGCTGCACAAGTCCAAAATTATGTTTTATTTAGTATGTTTTCTGGTGAGCCCACCTGAGATAAGCCCCAACTACTCTGGGACTCCTCTTATCCCTGGGTCATACCTGTGTCAGGACAATACACCTGGATTGCCCCAGGGTGGGGCTGCCACACCAAGTGAGAACCTGAACAACAACAGAAGAAGGTTGCCAGTAGGGGCACCTACCAGCATTGCCTCCCAGGATTGCCCCAGGGTGGGGTGTGAGGTCAGGCCAGATATGGCAGACATCAGATAGGCTGGCTTTTCAGGAATGCCATGGAGGACGATTGAGGCCAGGAGAATGGGGCATCATGTGTGGTGGCCACTATTTTTTCCTTGGTGCTGATATTTCCCTGAAGGAGGCGTGGCATGCAATGACACCAGTGTCCGGCACACCTCCTGAGGAATCTAGGTGCCAGTTGCAGCAAAACCGCCAGCCTCTGCTAGGGGTTCAATTTGTGCTGGACACACAGCCCCCCTTCCCCCTCGAGAAGGAGAGACGTGCCTAGGATGCTCAATCCTTCTTCCCCTGGCTGGACCTCCGACTTCCTGGGTCTGTTCCCGAACCTGGGACGATGGTGTCACAGATAGACACTAAGCTGCTGTGCTGGCAGGCCACCACAAAACGTTTTAATTTAAAACAAAACCAAAGCCTAGACTGAGCCAAGTCAAGGCGGTTTGGCTCAGTTGTAACATTAAACAAGCCCCTATGTTTGGGGCAGCTTCTTTTTAATTTAGCTTTTGGCCCCAGTAACACTGCTGGCTATTACCTTCTAGCTATTACTGGTGATGTCCCAGTCCCATCTGCTGCCCCCCCCCCATTGAGACTAGTGGGGGATCCACACAGTGAAAGGCCCGAGAAAGTCAATGGCCATCATATGGGCGGTATGGGAGACATAAGGGTTTGCTTCATATTCTCCCCAGAACCTGAAGCCCCTTCCACCTCCCTGACACTGGGCAGATGCCCCTATGGGCCATGCATGCACTCATGCCACAAAGTCCCTGTGGCAGAGGCAAGTGCCCTGGCCTACTGCAGGGGTCACAGCAGTGGTGGCAAAACAGCATGGCCAACCCTCCCTACTGGAACCATTGCCATACGGTAGCACCACCCAGACATTCTTGGCCACCTGACCCAACTCCCAAGTCACTTAAGAACCTGGATTGTCAGTGTAGGAGCACAATGTGCCACCCACTGGGCCAGCAGGTAGCCCCTGGTGGCTCGTTTTTGATCACTCGGGTTTGACCCATCTCTACGATTGTTACTTGAAACTTGATTATTTTGCATCAAAACTACTGACTTGTTAAACCTTTACTCTCCCACTTGAGGTCATGTTTAAAGAGCATTTCTCTACCATAATAAAAATCTAAAAGGCTTAGAAACATTAGATTTACACAAATTATGTATTAAAGGGACACTGCCAGCTCTATACTGACTTTTTTTATCCCTTCATAACAAAAGTGCCTACACTCCTGCATCATTAATGGCCCTGAAATGTATGTACCATCTCGGATATCAAAAATTTAATATTTTTTCCTTTTAATGTAGTTTGAAACCCTGGTAGCTCGCTTCTTATCTGTGGCTGCCTGATGTCAAGTGCCGACAGACTTGTCCGTGGGTGAGTTTAACAATTTTAAGCCCCTTAAAATAAACACTAATATAGGTTATATCACTGGGGCTGTACTTGTTCTTGCAATTTTTGCCAAAACGAGGGGTGTATTACAGGTAGGTAATTTGTTTTCAATAAATAAATAAATCTGTGTTTGAAAGGCAAGCTACGGCACTGGGCATGCGCATCGGGGAAATTAGACTGACATCTTCTTTTACTGCAAATCCCAGAATCCCCTGGAGTTGACATCAAAGCAGTAGGCAGCAATAGGAGATTTAATAGCCTGCAGTACATGTTAAAGCTTTTATAATCTCTGATCATATGTTTTCCAGGACTGCTTTTCACCAGGTGCTATGTACAGCCCTCGGTGAATGCACATAGCCCATGGAGGACAGTGGGACAAGCAAACAGAAGACCATAGCTTACATAAACTGGAATATGCACTGCAGGCTATTGAATCTTCTCACTGCTGCCTACTGCTCTGATGTCATCTGCAGGGGATTCTGGGATTTGTTGCAGCAGAACATGTCAGCCTACAAATAAGCAAAATTAGTCTGATACAATCTACTGTACTACAATAAACAGTAAGTAAACCAAAGTGTACACTGGGACCAACCCCACACTTCAATGTGGGGGCCCCTTGGTGGAGACTGTTCCCCTTTAAAAGTGCCACATGCCAGTTACATGCTAAGTCTGCCCCTTTTGCAACACCACTGCACTTTGATGTGTGCTGGCATGGATGAGCCCCCTCAACCCAACCACATCTGAGCATAGCTCAAGAGGGTTGCAAGCATGGCACTGGGAGTAAATTGTTATACAAAAATTTACTGCCTGTCACATGTGATGGAGAATTGGGCCCCAAGTCTTCTATTTTCCAGTTGTTGTCTTTCTTTCATACTTTCTAAGTTCGCCATGCGTGCACGCACATCAAACATTTTCCTATCAGAGTGGCTTTTGAAGGGTGTGACACTGTCTGCCCAATGCAGAGTGGTCTGCAAGGGGCGAGACAGTGCCACACCAATCATCAGCCAGGCTGATTGTGAGGCTGTTTTTGACTTGACGGGCAGAAACTTTGTCTAGTTGAAAAGAAAAAGCTGAACCAATCATATGGTGGCGGCTTTTTCCTTTCATCTGCAAGACATCATCCAGCAAACAGCTGTTCGGTGTCCTGATCAGCCTGGATGACATCACCCCCCCATGAAACTGATCTAAGAGAGAGCACAGCAGGTTTGTTGATGGAGACAGCAAGATAGTGTCCCCACAGAGATCTCCTTTTCCCATCCAAAGTCCCCCCCATTTGCGAGCCAGGGAAACACCCAACATCAGACAAGGGAGAAGCAGTGACAAAGGCAGTGCATGCACCGTAGTGAGAGTTAATGAATGTTGTAGTCTTCTGTGTAGTACCAGGCAATGTTGTCTTTGATCTGGCAGCAGCAGCAGCATACAGTGCCGCACTCCAGTGTGATGTGTAAATGTTCGAGTCCCCCCACCGACATTTCCCATGCCCATGTAGAGTCCCCCCTCCACCACCTCCTCTGCCCCTTGTCTGTGCTGCACACCACAAACTAGAACAAGTCACAGAAACAGCCAAGACCTAGAGCGCCCCACCCAAGTGTCCAGGCAAGACTACACATCAACGTGGGACTGTCAGAAGTGTGGTGAGAGACAGTGACACACAGGAGCAAAGCGACTGCAAGGTGCTGCAGGAGTAACTATGTCTTACCTTTTCCGTGGTGTCCAGATTATGGCAGGGTGGGGAAGTCAAGCTGTGTGCACATTGGCTGTCGGCTGTGTCTGCAGAGTGTCTGTGTCTGTCACAGCCCCCCCGTTTCATGTGCTATCTCTCTGTTGGTGTGTGTGTCTCAATCCAAGGTTTCAGCTGCTGTGAGCACTGCTACTGCAATGTGTGTCAGAGCCCCATTCCCCCCCAACCAGCACAGACCCTGGGACACCCTGGCAGAGCGATCATTAACTGGCTGACTGTCCAGCTCCCGATGAGTTGCGGTGGTGGGCATGTTATGTCTAAAGATAATTCCACGAGTGTCCTGGCAGTTGTTGTGTGCCAATGTGTTCTACAGAAGCGCAGTGTGTCACCTGAAGTTTTTTGCAACATACAGTAGGTGAAAGTGCTTGTCCCGCAGCTCTGTCTCACATCTCTACCTTGAAAAGCTAAAGCACAGAACTCTGTATTCACTTCATGGATAGTGTGCTCGATGTCCCCCGACTGCGTGTGACATGTGTCCCCTGCTTGCTTATTTTCTGTTTTGTTCCCTGAAAATAAAAAAGTCCCTCAATGTCTTTTGCTATTTTTTTTAACCTGTTGAGGAAAAAAGATCCATCGCCGAATGCCCATACCTTCACCTGATCTCCACTGTGCATCCATATACCACAACCCATGATGTCCCCACAGACCCTCACTCACCTCAAGAGGTCCCAGATTCAAGACCCACTCTGCCGATCGAAAACCACGACTTGCTGCTGGAACCAGTGACTGCAATATGAACTAAGGTAAATGGGCTTCAGTGAATTTCAAAGGGGGTATCAACTTTTAGCCATGATTTTGGCCCCATATTTTCAACATGGCCTTTAGGGGATCCCACCTCATGAACAATATAACTATCGTTAGGCAACTCCCGCCGGAAAGGTGATTTTGTGGTTGGTTAGTAAAACCACCTTTACAGTGGGATTTGTGTAACGACAGCCATATTGTTCATGAGGTGTGGTCATAAGAAGGCTATGTTGATAATTGGAGTCAAAATTTAAAACAATAGCTGTGTTATGAGCATTTGTTGCAATCTCACACGATGCTCATAACTTTTGAAATTTTCAATATTTTCACCCATATTCTCAACATAGTCTTCTTATTACCCCACTTCATGTATAACACAGCTGTCATTTTTCAAATCCTGGCACAAAAATGTTTTTGCACCTGTGCTGCAGAGTGGTGTTGCGCAACCGCAGAGTTACGTATTGGAGGGATTGAAAGAATTTCTGGACTGGGTACATGGGGTGGGGTAATAACATGGCTATGGTGACAATTTGGTGACTGTTGTCCTATAACTGGAAGCACAGTGGATGAAGGGCCCTGTGCTTCCATAGCTAGATACATTTATGCATCTGTGGAGGGATGGAAGTGCAGGGTTCTTTATAAGCGCTAAAAAGCACATTTAAATAAGGCAGTGTAGCCCTGCCCCACCCAGTACAATAGCAATTCCAATGGCAAACTTTCGGCATTGATAAATGCTTGTTTTTAACTGATTTTCCAAGAGATATGTATATAAATTAATAAATTAGTAGTGGAAAATACCATCCAGTTACAGAGCAATATTAAGAACACATTCTTCACACATACCATGAAATGTTATTATAAACCACTTACATGATGCCAGCAAATCAGCACACAGAGCCACTGTGCCTTTTATCCTCTTACAGTGGTCTCTTGTGCAAGAGAACACTGAAACTTTTTTAAAGTTTATTTAATTTCTCAGCAAGAGAAATACAAACAAACATGGCATACAGTGTTACAGAGCATTTGTTCCGTTGCAAGTACAATATATCATATGTATGCAGCTCAAAGTTCATATTCCTATAGTGTTAAAAATATGTTTATGCTTTAAACCTACTGTTCTAGCTGACAGTCCATATAATGGTTGCACACTCACAACCAATAGAGATCGGCATAGTATATTATTGTGTGGGGCAGTTGCACTATCTAACCAGGGGGTTATATAACCCTGACAGAGGTGGATCCTCCACTGTGGCCTACTGACATGGCATCAGTGTCACAACATAGTTAAGGGGACCATTGTATCAGTAAATAAAGATACAGGTTTTTTTTTTCTTCCTTTTGGTTTTTATAACTGTTTTTTCTGGCCCTTCCATCTCGGAACTCTCTCTCGGGCCACTGCACTCGCCTACTCGCTCTACCGCCCACTGTGTTCCCCTACATCATCAGTTTTGTCACGGTTACCCAGGACGGGAGGCAGCAACCCAGGGAAACTGCAGGGCAGTGACGGGGACCAGCGACATGGTGGTGTGGTGCACTGACAGGGCCATCACCTATCGAGGCGGAAGGTGTTTTCTGGATTTACGCCCTCAATGTTGGACTTGCGATGCCTGCCCAGCATGTGACAAGAGTGCTCCCACCCAAGTTCAGAAGGTGGCTGCCAATGTCTACCCCATGCTCGTGAGCCCCTAAGCATCACAGCGCCGCTGGTCTCCACTGGGGGCTGCTGCTGCACCAGGCTTCCCCTGAATCCCTCCCTGAGAGAGGAGAGCAGTCCTACAGACACTCAATCCTCTCTCTCCCCCCTGCCAACCCATGGCAGCCTGGGCTCACTCCCGAACCTGGGTCGCCAGTGCAATGCAAGGTGTGGTATCCAGCGCCTCAACCCTCAGCGCCACCGGCCAGCAATAAAGACACAGATTGCTATTATTCCATTCATTCTGGGTAACTGGTGGCTCCCAAGTTGTTGTCAATGTCATGAGTCAGTGATGTCTTTCTAGATCAGCTGGTATGTCAGGCACATAAACATACGTATAACAAGAACCAACACAAGTTTCAACTAGTGAAGTTCTCTATTAGTAACTCTTCCTATTTTGTCTATATGACCTGGGTTTTTGCATAAACATTGTTACTTTTAAAGAGCCCTTTCATGACAGTCCAAAAAGTTACAGCTTGTAGTCATTATATGCAGTACTAGACCTGAAAGGGTGTGTGCATTTGTTATTTTTGGCCAAGGTTTACTCTGCCTTCCATATTTTGCATTTGTTTTTTAGCCCTGCTGCACTTGCCGTTGCTGTTCAGCTGCTAGGTGATGGCTCCCACTGACATCACTATATGGCAGAGGAGTGACTCACACTGTGCAGTACAGTGCAGTTGCACCAGTTTTGTAAGGGAAAGCTACCAGTACTAGGTGTACATACTGTGCTCCCCTTCCCCAAGACACCCTGTTATGAATGCATTATGCCAGAATCCAAATGCCTTGCCAGTATATTTTTCTGTAAAACTGACTTACTTCTGCCTCTGTAACAAAGCATGGGGATTGAGAGATGATAGAGTTGCTGTCAGCACCATTCCCAGTCCTTTTGACTTTCATGCATAAATTACCCCTTCTTGCATTGATTCTGGAATTGTATTTCTTTACTGTTCTCTGCAGTTAAGTTTTTGCATTCTGAGCTGCTAAAACCTGCAGGGTGTACCAGAGCTTCTGTAGCAAGTTTGATGTTGCTGTCCTACTTCTGCCTCTATAACAAAGCATGGGGAGTGAGAGAAGATTGAGCTGCTGTCAGCCAAGACAGCTGTCAGTTTATGCGTCAGTGTGACAGAGGCAGTCACTCCGATCGAAATTCCCTTACTGCTCCTCTGTCCCACACTTCCTCCACATCAGCATGGCACTGAGGGATTTTCAGTTGGGGAGACTGCCAGGCGCTTTACTACAGAAAGACATGGAAGGCACTAATATGGCATGGGTAAGGAGATATTACTGCTTTCAAATGATCAAGGTCTAGACACTAATCACACCGATGCATAAACTGACAGCTGTCTCAGCTGACAGCAACTCAATCTTCTCACTCCTCATGCTTTGTTACAGAAGTAGAAGTCAGTTTTACAAAAGAACATACTGACAAGGCATTTGGATTTTGGCATAATGCATTACTAACAGGGTGTCTTGGTGAAGAGGGACCACAGTATGTACACCTAGTAATGTAGTTTTCCCCTTTGCGAAACTGCTATAACTTCACTGTACTGCAGTGTGAGTCACTCCTTTGCCAAACAGTGATGTCAGCAGTACAGCCCTGGGTCCACAGCAACACCAGGCTTGCTATAGAAGCTCTGGTACACCCTGCAGTTTTTAGCAGCTCAGAATGCAAAAACTAACTGCAGAGGACAATAAAGAAATACAATTTCAGAATCAATGCAAGAAGGGGTAAATTATGCATGAAAGTTAAAAGGACTGGGAAAGGTGCTGACAGCAACTGTATCTTCTCTCAGTTCCCATGCTTTGTTACAGAGGCAGAAGTTAGTTTTAAAAAAAAAACATACTGACAAGACATTTTGATGTTGGCATAATGCATTGCTAACAGGGTGTCTTGGTGAAGAGGGACCACAGTATGTATACCAGGTAATGTAGTCTTCCCTTGCAAAACTGCTGCAACTTCACTGTACTGCAGTGTGAGCCACTCCTCTGCCATATAGTGACATCAGCAGTATAGCCCTGGGTCCACAGCAACACCAGGCTTGCTATAGAAGCTCTGGTACACCCTTCAGTTTTTAGCAGCTCAGAATGCAAAAACTAACTTCAGAGGACAGTAATGAAATACAGTTCCAGAATCAATGCAAGAAGGGGTAATCTACGCATGAAACAGAAACATAGAAGTTGACGGCAGATAAGGACCGCAAGGCCCATCCAGTCTGTCCATTTCTTTTTCTACCTTATGAATGTGCCATCAGCTTTTGCTCTGTCAATGGCCAATCTATTCATACTCATCTGTATTTACTCCTTTATGCCTGTCCCATGCCTGTTTGAAGCCCTGCACTGTATTCATATCCACCACTTCCTGAGGTAGGCCATTTCATGCATCCACCACCCTTTCTGTGAAAAAGAACTTCCTCACATTACCTCTTAATCGGCCTCCCTCTAATCTCATGCTGTGTTCTTTTGTCCTGCTATTTTTCTTATACTGAAACATGTTAGACTCTTTCACCTTGTTAATGCCCTTAAGGTGAATGTTTTGATCATATCGGTGCAGTTGAGGTGCACAGTATTTGAAGGTGTGCGTAAGTTGGAGTTGTGGTGCACAGTATTTGAAAGGTGTGTACAAGGTGCAGTTGAGGGTGCACGGTATTTGAGAGGTGTGCATAAGGTGGAGTTGTGGTGCACAGTATTTGTATTGGGTGTGCATATGGTTGCAGTTGAGGTGCACAGTTTTTCAGTGGTGTGAATAAGGTGCAGTTGAGGTGCACAGAATTTGAGAAGGTGTGTATTAGGGTGCAGTTAAGGTGCACAGTATCTGACAGATGTGCATAAGGTGCAGTTGAGGGTTAAGTATTTCAGTGGTGTGAATAAGGTGCAGTTGAGGTGCTGGGGAATTTGAGAGGTGTGTATTAGGTGCAGTTGAGGTGCACAGTATCTGACAGATGTATAAGGTGCAGTTGAGGTGCAAAGTATTTCAATGGTGTGAATAAGGTGCAGTTAAGGTGCAGTATTTCATTGGTGTGAATAAGGTGCAGTTGAGGTGCACAGAATTTGAGAGGTGTATTAGGTGCAGTTGAGTACATAATTTGAGAGGTGTGCAGAACGCAGAAGGAGGAACATAGTATTCGAGAGGTGTGAATAAGATGCAGTTGGTGCACAGTATTGACAGGTGTGTATAGGTGCTGTTGAGGTGCACAGTATTTGAGGGATGTGCATAAGGTGCAGTTGCAGTACACAGTATTTGAGAGGTGTGTATAATGGCACTTGAGGTGCACAGTATTTTAGTGGTGTGAATAAAGTGCAGTTTGAGTGCACAGTATTTGACAGATGTGTATAAGTGCAGTTGATGTTTACAGTATATGAGATGTGTGTGTGGTACGGTTGAGGTATACTGTATTTGGGAGGTGTGTATAAGGTGCAGTTGAGGTGCACATTATTTGATATTGTGTATATTGTGCTTTTGGATGCATAGTATTTGAGAGATGTGTATAATGTGCAGAGGATACAGTATTTGAGAGGTGTGTATAAGGTGCAGTTAAAGTGCCACAGTATTTGTGAAGGTGTGTATAAAGGTCAGTTGTGGTGTACAGTATTTGAGGAGGTGTATAAAGGTGCAGTTGAGGTGCACAGTATTTGCATGTGTGTATAATGTTGCAGTTGGGTGCACAGTATTTGTGATGTGTGTATAAGGTGCAGTTGTGGTGCACAGTGTTTTGAGAGGTGTATAAGGTGCAGTTGAGGTGCACAATGTTGTGGAGTGTGTATAATGTGCAGTTGGGGTGCACAGTATTTGAGTGGTGTGTATATGGTGCAGTTGAGGTGCACAGTATTTGTGTGGTATTGAATAAGGTGCAGTTAGGGTGCACAGAATTTGGTGAGGCGTGTATAAGGTCAGTTGAGGTGCCACAGTATTTGAGAGGTGTTATAAGGTGCAGTTGTGGTGCACAGTATTTGAAGGTGTGCATAAGTTGGAGCTGCAGTGTACAGTATTTGACAGGAGGTATAAAGTGCAGTTGAGGTGCACAGTATTTGAGTGGTTGGCATAAGGTAGAGTTGCGGTGCACAGTATTTGACAAGTGTGCATAAGGTGCAGTTGAGGTGCACAGTATTTGAGAGGTGCATAAGGTGGAGTTACAGTGCACAGTATTTGACAGGTGGTGTATAAGGTGCAGTTGAGGTGCTGGTATTTGATAGATGTGCATATGGTGCAGTTGAGGTGCACAGTGTTTGACAGGTGTGTATAAGGTGCAGTTGAGGTGCACAGTATTTGAACAGTGTGATATGGTGCAGTTGAGTGCGAGTGTTTGACAGGTGTGTGTATAAGGTGCAGTTGAGGTGCACAGTATTTGATTAGTGTGAATATGGTGCAGTTAAGGTTCACAGTATTTGACAGGTGTGCATAAAGTGCAGTTGAGGTGCACAGTATTTGTGAGGTGTGCATAAGTGCAGTTGCGAGTGCAGTATTTGACAGCTGTCTATAAGGTGCAGTTGAGGTGCATAGTATTTGAGAGGTGTGTGCATAAGGTGGAGTTGTGGTGCACAGTATTTGAGAGGTGTGCATAAGGTGGAGTTGTGGTGCACAGTGTTTGACAGGTGTGTATAAGGTGCAGTTGAGGTGCACAGTATTTGAGAGGTGTGTATATGGTGCAGTTGAGGTGCATAGTATTTGAGAGGTGTGCATAAGGTGCAGTTGTGGTGCACAATATTTGACAGGTGTGTATAAGGTGGAGTTGAGGTGCACAGTATTTGACAGGTGTACATAAGGTGCAGTTGAGGTGCATAGTATTTGAGTGGTGTGAATAAGGTGCAGTTGAGGTGCACAGTATTTGAGAAGTTCGCATAAGGTGGAGTTGCGGTGTACAGTATTTGGGAGGTGTGACTAAGGTGCAGTTGAGGTGCACAGTATTTGAGAGGTGTGCATAAGATGGAGTTGTGGTACACAGTATTTGACAGTGTGTGTAAGGTGCAGTTGAGGTTGCACAGTATTTGAGACATGTGAATAAGGTGCAGTTGAGGTGCACAGTATTTGAAGAGTGTGTATAAAGGTGCAGTTGAGGTGCACAGTATTTAAGAAGTGTGTATAAGGTGCAGTTGAGGTGCACAGTATTTAAAAGTATGTATAAAGTGCAGATGAGGTGCACAGTATTTGAGTGGTATGAATAAGGTGCAGTTGAGTTGCACAGTATTTAAAGTGTGTATAAGGTGCAGTTGGGTGCACAGTATTTAAGAAGTGTGTATAAAGTGCAGTTGAGGTGCACAGTATTTGAGTGGTATGAATAAGGTGCAGTTGAGGTGCACAGTATTTAAGAAGTGTGTATAAGGTGCAGTTGAGGTGCACAGAATTTGAGTGGTATGAATAAGGTGCAGTTGAGGTGCTCAATATTTGAGTGGTGTGTATAAGGTGCAGTTGCAGTGCACAGTATTTGAGAGGTGTGCATACATTGCGATTGAGGTGCACAGTATTTTAGAGGTGTGCATAAGGTGCAGTTCCCTGTCTGGTATTTGAGAGGTGTGTATAAGGGGCAGTTGAGGTGCACATTATTTGAGAGGTGTGCATAAGGTGCAGTTGAGGTGCACGGTGTTTGAGAGGTGTGTATAAGGTGCTATAGGCCACAGTTTATCGCACTCTGAAATGGAGACGATAAGCATTTGAAACTAAGTCTAAATTAATCTTTCTCAGTATGAGTTGTTCAATAAAAATAGTAGAGAAAAGGGTCAGCACAGCCATGGTCCACATTGGACCGCCTGTGGTTTGAGATTTTGTTCTTCGCTACTTATTTTCATTAAACGCTCCACAGTGAGCAAGATTAACACAAACTTATTTTAAAATGTTCATTGTCTTCATTTCTGAGTGTAGTAAACTGTGGTCTATTGTGATTGGGTGGCACACCCTTACCTGCACTGGTTCCTATTCTAGGTGCATTCAGTTTCCTTGGTTTAACTGCTGTATATATGGTGCAGTTGAGATGACAGTATTTGATAGTTTTTTATAAGGTGCAGTTGGTAGTGTTTACAGCTCCGACAAAGCATACACCTCAGTTGAGTCAGGGATTGTTCTGAATGGCAGAGGCAGCATAAGAGAAGGCTCTAACTCCAGCAGTGCAAATGTTGGGAGATGGAACGGAGCGGAGGTCAATATTAAAGGAGGAGAATGTGGAGGGCTATAGATCATGAGACAGGTGGGACAGTACTTCAAGGGTTTTGAAAGCAAGAAAACAATTTTAAACCAAATCAAGAAGGGCACTGGGATCCAGTGCAGATCACAGAGAACTGAGTAATGCCAATTTCTTGGTACAAGTAAGGAGGCCAGTGACAGCAGTTTGCACATACTGGAGTCTTGAAATGACACTGTTTGCATGTGGCATGGGGGGACCTCTGGGACCAAGCTGTTCAGTTATACCAAAGTGCCCCTTTGATCTTTTAGAGAACTGTGATGGTCTGGTGTGTCAGGAGATCTGGGCCTGGATTTTCAATGGATAGTCCACAGATTGCATCAAGCCCAGCATCTAAGTCTTTCTGTGCACATACCCATTTGCTGCAAATGTGCCAAATTATAGAATCTCATACACAGTTACAAGAGTTTATCCGCTATACAGCAGCTTGTGCCAAATCTAGGGTGCATGCTCTGTGAAAACAGTCCTCGGTAATGATGCAAGCTAGACCATAAAAAGATGGTCTTGCAAGCATCAACTAAACTACCACAAGGGATAGAAAATCCCTTCAGATTGCTGCAAGCTCCACGCACCACATCTTCAGCACACCCAAGCCTTGTGAGTCTCTGACATTTGAAAATCCAGCCCCCTGTGTGATGCAAACTCTTTACAGTTACAGCTGCTCTGCAGCCTAACTACTCTCACTGGTTTAGTGGGACATCACTGCCTGGTCTCAAAGAAGAAATGGAATCATTTCATGGATGAAATCACAACTGTAGACTCCATGTTTTATTTGGTGGCAAGACAAGGTGAGGCAATTTTATTTCTATGATGCTCAATCCCATTGGCTCTGAGCATTTTACAATAAATACAAATAAAACAATACAAATATAAACAGGCACTCACCACCATAAAATAGATCAAAATATAACACCATTGAAAATATTTATTAAAAGTTGCTTATTAGCGTATAAATCAGGTAATACCTGACACGTTTCAGACACATGGACCTTTGAAATGTGTCCGAAACACATCAGGCATTACCTGATTTTTATGCTAAAAAGCAGCTTTTAATAAATATTTTTAACCCAATGGTACTGGACTTTCATCTGCTTTATGGTGGTGAGTGCCCAATTACTTGCTGTTTTTTGAATTTATTTATCGTGAGCTCCCCATCCCAGTGTGAATCCCGCCAGTACTGCCGTCTCATAAAGCAGTATATCTCTAAGATATAAAAATATATCTGGTGCAGGACATCTTCAGGCAACCCTGGCAGCTATTGATGGTACAGTACACAGCCATGTGTACACTGTCACAGAAAGGCGTCAGATTTTAGACAGCATAATACATACTTTTGGGCATGAGGGCCAGGAGAACAAATAGTTACATACTCTCAGGCAGCAGGGTCAGAATCAGATTTGCAAGTATGAATCCTCACAGGCAGCAAGCCTTGGATTGCTGAGTGTTCCTAGCAAATGCAAATGAAGCAGAACATATCCATAGGCAGTCAGTCCTGCACGAGGGTAAACAATGTTAATGGAGGACAACATGAGTCCTAATGAACAGCATTCTGCTGCTCTCAGGACTCTCTGAATCATGGGTGGTTACACTCAACTGCTTACTGCAGCACTTTCCACTCACGTTCCTGCTAAAGTCCCAAATGTTAGGAACATATCCTATTAAATAAAGAAAAAGTTAATGTTATTCCATCTTGTTAAAGTACCACGGACTGCAATCTCCAACATAGGGTCATACGCTCAATGCCTTCCATGCTCCTGGACTAGCCTGCCCTTTAATTCTCACCACGTGGATACCTTATTGTAACTGGAGAGTACTTTGTCATGGTTAGGAAAACCCTGCAAATTTATAGTTGTTTAGCTGGTGTAGCAAATGAGGTGGCTGCCTCAGAACCATTTCTTTTCCACCATATATCCATGCCTGCCTGCCTTGGGCACCTCTGACAGTACCCCAGCAACACTGCTGATCATAGTCAGGTTGGATCTCTTCCCTCTCCATGAAGGGAGTGGCTCCTTTCTGCTACTACTGTGTACTCACAGCTGCTCCCTGCCATCCCTGAAGGGATGTGCTGACAGGAAGCATCATGCTATGCTCCAATCTCTCTGCTGCACTTGGCAATCCATGCCATCCACAAGGGGGTGCACTGGCAGTAAACCCTGAGACCTAACTCCTCTGGGACTATACACTGTGTGCCCCAAATGCCTTCCAAAACCCTTACTCTGCCAGGAGGTGAACTGGCCAAAAACCAGCCCAAAAGGTTTGTTCCCAGTATAAAGATGGTTTAAATTAAAAGATGCTATAGAGTAGGGAGGTACAATAGATGAGAGGTGATGAAATTAACAATCACAATAAATGAAGCAGCAACAATAATATAGATCACCACAGAGTCATAGGTATCAGTGTAGTGGCTTAGCTTCTCTGAGCAGTAGGTAACCCAAGAGAGGCAAGCGCTAACATCGTGGTCAGGGAGGATGGCTTCCAGGGGTGTATCCACTCAGTGCTGGATGCTGGTCACCTATGACTATGAGGATCACGTCAGGTGTCCCACAGATAACCTATTACACTATTTAGAAACAAAACCCCAAATTTAAACTGTCCCCAAACAGTAGCAGTAGACAAAAAAAAAGTTCTAATAAAAGCTGCCCACGATTTCATGCCTCAGCATCTAAACAATGGAATATGGTAGCACAGCCCATCAGCTACAGTGATGTGTCAGTGCCTCTCAATCCTTGGGACTAACACAAAAAAGACACTAGTGTTAGCCTCTGGCACTCACGACTGCATTCTAGCTATGTGCTGTTCTTCATTCCCGGAACTATTCTCAGCTGCACTCTCTCTAGTAATGCTTCTCTTCTCTGCTCCTAGTCACATTCTTGACTGTGCACATTATGGACCAGGTAGTTTCAGACTTGCATAACACACACTATTTGACCATTGTGTGGAGTCATGTTGCAGACCGGAGCTACAACTAACTGGACCATGCAGTGCAGAAATCTGCAGGAGCTACAGACTGGAAATGGATTAGAGGATTGTGGACTGACATTGCCTGAGCTCAGATAGATCAGGGTGAACTGCTTATTCAAGTTGTCTGGGAAATAAAATGTTGCACCGTGAGCCATCATGGTGGAGGCCAGCCTGGATTTGGTGGCCGTAACTGAGCTGTGATGCACTGAGAAGCATGACTGGCACATGGCCATACCAGGCTTTTCTCTGTTCAGGAGAGGGAGGGAGGAGGGTTGTGCAACATGTGAAGGAGAGAATCAAGGCTATGGAAATACAGGGGCAGCCAGAGGAAAATGAAGGGCTGGAGGTGCTGTGGGCATCCTGGAGACAGAATCTAGGGCCACCATCCATATAGGGGTTTTATACAGACCTCCAGGACAGGGACAGTAGTTGGATAAGGCACAAGGGGAAACATCATCAGGATGGCAAAAAGGAGGAGGTGCTGCTAGTTGGGGACTTCTTTCTGACAGTTGTGTACTGCAGCCCTACAACTGCAGCTTTGGCAAGGAGCAGGGCCATTCTTGACTCCTTACAGGGGGTGTTTCTCAAGCAGCTAGTCAATGAACCCACTAGAGATGAGGCACTGCTGGATCTTATGCTTACAAACGGGGACAGTATTGCAAATGTAATAGTGGGTAGTTCCTTAGGTACCTGCAAACACTGTACAATGTGGTTCAACATTAAGACAGGAATAGAGGGAAACCAGATGAGGGCAAGGGTCATGGACTTTAGGAGGATGGATTTTAAAGAACTGTCAGGCTGCCTCAGAACTACCTAGTAGGGGAGGATTGCTAGGTATACTGTCACTACAGTGACAACTTTATCGCGACCGACACTACAGTGACGACAGCATCAGGTCGCTGTAGTGTCGGCACGGGACCCCGGCACTGCTTTCTGGGGGGATTGCACCCCTTCCTGAAGCAACTTCGACTCAGAGTTGATTAAATTAGTAGCGGGAGGTGCTGGGGGGCAATGCCTCCTGAAGAAAACACAGTCCAAAGTGACTCCCTTTATGCCGACCACAAATGCAGTTGACAAATTGTCAACTGACTGTTATATATACAGATTGTTAGGAAGGGGCAGAGGAAAAGTTGATAAAAATAAAAATTAAGGCAACCAGCCTCTGCATGAAGGAAGTGAGTAAAGCAAAGGAAAGAAAAAGACTATTATAGTACTCTAGGAACTGGCATGTTGGTGAAGAAAAAAGGGTGGCATTCAGGAAGTACAAAGAAACACAGACAGGAAGACAGGGTGATGTACCAAGTAAAACAGAGGAAAGCAGGTAAGGCAGTGAGGGCAGCAGAGGTGCAGACAGAGGAAAGGATAGCCAAAGGGTTAGCAGAAGTGAATAAGACTTTCTTCAGGTACATAAGTGAGAAGAGGAAAGTAAGAGGAGGACAGTGAGGATAAGGAGTAAGAGAGAGGAAGACTGCACAGAATAGGCTCAAGAAAAGCAGCCATTTTAAACAGGTACTTCTACTCAGTCTTTACAGTGAGGGAGGAGGGGACAGACTACCAGGAAGGAGCAGGAACAAAGGAGAAGTGGACACAAGTCCATTTTCAGAGGAAAAAATCCTGAAGGTACCTGCAGCTGTGAAAGTGAACACAGCTAAGGGACTGGACAGGACACACCCAAGAGTACTAAGAGGTGCTTGCTGCACCATTGATGACCTTACTCAACAGCTTACTGGAAACAGATGTGTTTCCAGAGGACTGGATAGAGCAGATGTAGTCCCGCTCCACAGCAGGGACTAGGTTAGCAACTATAGGCTGGTCAGTCTCACATCGGTGGTGGAGAAATTAATGGACATCCTGTTAAAGGAAAGTTTAGTAGAGTATCTTGAATCCAGTGGGCTACAAGCCCAAAGGCAGCATGGATTTATGGGAGAGGGGGAGGTCATGCCAGTGAATCTGATTGACTTCTTCGACTGGGTGACTACGAAAATAGATCAAGGGAGGGCAATGGATATGGCCTATCTGAACTTTATTAAGGCTTCTGGCATTGTGCTACTCAGGAAACTGATAAAGAAACTGAGCAGCCTAGGGGTCGGTTCCAAAGTGGTTAACTGGGTAAGAAACTGTTAATAGATAAGCAACAGAGGTCGTAGTTTACAGCACTCACTGTAATAAGGAGAGAGTGACCAGTGGGGTGCCACTGGGCTCAATACTGGGACTGTTCCTCTTCAAATCTTTATAAGTGACACTTCAGATGAAATGGAAGGAAAGGTATGCCTTTTCTGCAGATGACACCAAAATACATAGTAGGGTGGATACTCAAGAAGGGGTGAAGAGAATGCATAGGGACCTTACAAAACTCAGTGAGTGGTCAAGGGCATGGCTGCTGGGGTTTAATGCCGAAAAGTGTAAAATCATGCACCTATAGGGCATAGGAACCCAGGAGCTGAGTGTAGGATGAAGAGGGAGGTACTGATAGTCACTAAACTGGAAAGGGACCATTAGATTATCATATCTGATGACCTCAAATTGCAGGGCAGTGTGAGAAAGCAGTGGGTAGGGACAGTGGAATGCTGGGATACATAGGGAGAGGTATCACCAGCTGGAGGAGGGAGGTGATGTTATCACTGTATCGCTTTCTAGTGAGACCCAACTTGGAGTATTGTGTCCAGTTCTGAAGGCCGCACCTCAGAAAGAACATAGACAGGGTGCAGGCTGTCCAGAGAAGGGAAATTAAAATGGTGCAGGGGTTGCATAAAGCGCCTTAAAAGTTAAATTGAGGGATCTCAACATATAAACCCTAGAAGAGAGGAGAGGAGAGTGAGAGGGGACATGATAGAGACCTACAAGTAGTAACGTGCGAAGTTGGAAAACTTCAATCTGTGGATTAATTTGCAAATTCAACTCATTTCACGATCTTAATCCACTGCGTGAAGTCCAAAGTTGTGTAAAACTGATAACTCCGTGAAATGGGAAAACTGATAACTTCACACAATGCGAAGCTACAACTTCGCTGACGGAGTTTGGCATAGAGGTGAAGTTTTGCAAGAACGCGAAGTTGCAATTTCGCCAGCGAAGTTTGGTATGGAGACAAAGTTTGCAATGTACTATGGGACTGGAGGGTACATGTTGCTGAAACAGCCTGTATGCCACACGGAGGCTGTCTTCAGTGTAGTATTCTAAAGACAGAGTAGGAGAGAAGTCTGTGCCTGTCTGAGGAAAACTTTTTTATTATTTGTTTATGACCCTCCTTCAGCCCAGCCTCCCACTCCTTTGGGTAGCCAAACCCCATTGCACTGCTCCTCCTGACCACCATCTGCTTCCCCTCATCATGCCATCCCCCGGCCAACCTGGCGTATCCCTCCACTGGGGGGGGGCCCTCCCGTGGAGGAGACCAGGAGGGGAGACTTTTCCAGTGAACGCTGGCACCTTCCTTCAGTCCTCGCCAGGGGTGGCAAGCATTCAGCATGGGGTGATTCTGGGCTTTGCAGTGACTGGAGGCAGGCCACTATCATCCAGGCAGCTGGGTGGCCATTTTCCTTGTTCTGGTTTTCCCCACTCCTTGGAATGCACGCCATGGTGTCCTTGTGTGATCGCGCATGCGATGTGTGGTCACCCACGCCCTAAAGCGTGATGCCAATACCAGCTGCCAGGAGCCGCCAAACAGTGGTGCTTTCTTGGCCCTCCCCCCCAGAGGAGAGCATCCAAGGGATGCTCTGGAGCCCTCCTTGCCAGCTTCCACTCCTGTCGTCCCAGGCTCGGGAGTGAACCTGGGTCACAAATGAGATGGTAAAAAAACCTTTTAAAATACATCTCAATCGGCTGGCCCACTGGTTCAGTAGTAGTGCTACCGACTGCAACGCTGATGACCTGGATTCAGAAGTGAATCCAGGCTGTTGGAGGACCAGCCGGGGGAGAAGGACTGATTGTCCATAGGACTGCTCTCCTCCTCCTCTGATGGGGAGGGAGGGCAGAGCTTGTAGCTTGCCTGGCCCCTGGTGGAATCTGGAAGAAAGGCAGCTTGAGGCCAAGACAGCTCAGGGCTCGTGACAAATGTCAGTGCATGTTACTCAGGGTGTGTGGCGTGCACCTTGATGTCATTACGTGTCATGCCTACAAGGGGAAAAAACGAAGGAAAAATGCCAGCAGGATGATGAGGAGCACCAACAGGGCCTGCATCCGACCAGCTGGGCATGCCGCCAGCACAGGATTCGTCTGTAGTGGGATTGAGAACCCCACCTACCCGCCAGAGGGGGCAATGTCTAGGGAAGGCAGCAGCAGGCAAGTCTGAGCAGACATTGGGGTGACAGGACTGGGGCGCCTCGGAAGGAGGGCCAGCTAGAGAAGGAGAAAGAAAAAAGATTAATGGCAAAAAAAAAAAAAATCTCAAAACCAAGATTTTTGAATCCAAATTGCTCACAAATTGTTCTACAGTGTCTTGAGCTACTAGGTTTGTGGGTTTTGTTGTTTATTTTTCCAGTGATTATTTACTTTAAAGCAGTGGTTTGTGTTTGTCAGTCTGTGAAGCAGTGGTGTGGGGGAGGGTAGGTGTACTGTAAAGCAAGTTAGCAAGGCAGCCCAGAAAGATCCAGAGCCTAAGCAGGAGATTTGTGTTATATTTTGGTTTTCTCGCACTTTCTTATTCATCATTTTTGGTCTGTAGTGAGTAGTTTCTCATTTTTACGGCTGCAGTGGGTGGAGCCTGCAGCTGTCTTGCAATGAGCTCTAAAAATGACTCACAGGATTCTGACCGGAGAACAAATCTGGAGCTACATCATAATCTGTCAACAAAATCACTCTGCTCACCATGCACGCGCACTGATCTCATGGCGGAAAGGTCCGCCATGGCCAAGATGGTCGCCGGAACTTAGTGCACATACACAACTGTTCGCGCATGCGTAGTGAGCTCCGGTGGCTATCTTGGGCACAGTGTACTGTTCCACTGTGAGCTTAGCGAGTGCTTTTAAAGTGTAGCCACAGCCGTGTCAGCTCTGGCTAGAGTTTGTTATTTCTGTGGTTTAGTTTGGTGTATTTAAGTAAAGTATTTTGCAAGTGTCTGTGTAGCAGTTTTAATGATTTTTTTAGTTATATTCTTCTCAAAGTGATGGTATTATGTCACTTTTTTATACTTAATAATAAAATACCTGTTACCCCAGATGTTTTAATCCCTGTTCTGTTTAAAAACATCAAATTAAAAAAAATAACTTTTTTTGGTTTTTTTCAGTAATAGTTTTTCAGATCACGCTGCTTATCCCTGATTCACTATGGGGAGGTATTGTTTGCTCCTGGTACTTATCTGTACTGTAATGTTAGTTTATAAATCCCTGTCTTTTGTTTAAAAAAATCCTTTTTTTTGGTTTTGCTACATACTATTAGCATAGTATTTTTTCAGATCTCACTGTTGATCCCTGATTCTCTAGGAGTAAGTGTTGTCTGCTGCTGGTAGTTTATAACTTGTTTAACCCTTTTACCCATTTTTTTGTCTGCCATGTTAATCCCTGTGGTGTTTCATTTTTTCAGATCACACTGCTAACCTCTGATTCCCTTGGGGGGGGGTGGGTGTTGTCTGCTCCTGGTACGTATCTGTAGTGCAGGCTTTATTTGTATTTTGTAATTTTTCATCTCAAATCAGGTTACAATTAGCATATAAGAATGACCGGGAAGAGACACTTGACTAAAGGGAGAGGTGCCGGGGAGACAGCAAAGAAGTGTTCAAAATCTGTGGGGCAAAATAGTACTGCAGTTAAAAAAACTATGTCTGTGATAGGGCTGGGCAGACTGTTCCGCCCAAAATCTGGACCCACAGATCGAACCCTGAATTCATGGACCTGCATAAATACGGACTTCACTGCAGAACTCCAGTCCAGGTCTGTGGAAAGTAAGGCTTTTTGTCTGCATGCCTGGCACCCCATGAAGGGGGGTAAGGAGGAACAGACGACACCAAGTGGACCAAAAAGACTGAGGAGAGGAGTGGAGCTGAGCCCAGGAGCAGGAGGACCACACATCACAGTCACGTGTAGTGTGGTAGAGATCTGAGCACGTGGATGCAGCTGCTATGGTCGGTCGGTCAGTTGGTGACTCTCAGGGTCAGCTGTCAGTATTGTTCTGGGAGTCGAGATCAGTAAGTACCTCACAAACTGTCTAGTTCTGTAGCCTATCCTATGTGGGTTTGGAAACATATTGAATAATACAAAGAGGGAAGATGAATTGTGTGTACAGGCCCAGGGCAAGGGTAAGCTGGCTAAATAAATTGTTGACTTGTGCTAGAGGAGAAAGTGGAGAGAGACTACTGGGCCAAAGAGATATGTTATAGTTACAGAAATCACAAATAAAGTTTATTCTTGGCCCCGTGTGGCTTGGTGTATGTGTGTGTGTGTGTTTTTTTCCAATTGTTTAACCAGGAGTGGCACACTAACTGAGACCTTGTTTACAGGTGCGACCTGGGAACACAGGGAAGTTAAGTGACTTGCTCAGGGTCATACAGTGTGCAAGTGGGGGCTGTGGATTCAAACCCAGGTCTCCAGAGTTGCAGGTCAGAGTCTTAAACCACTGTGTTATACTGCCCAGAGTGTGTGTGTGTGTAGGTAAAGACAAGACACACGTGACAGGCTGGCAAAATTAATTTTGACTCGGGTGCCACTATCCAGAGGAGAAAAAAGAGAAACTATTAGACCAAAGAGAAATGTTATAGCCACAGAAATCACAAATAAGGTTTATTCTTCTCCCAGTGTGGCTGTGTGTGCACATGGCAATAGGCAGCTTGGCAAAATAAATCTTTGACTTGTGCCACCATCCAGAGAAGAAAGAGAGAGAGAGAGAGAGACTATTGGGGGCCAAAGAGAAATGTTATAGTTGCATAAATCACAAATAAAGTTTATTTTTGGCCCCAGTGTGGCTGTGTGTGTACACAGGGCAAGAACAGGCTGGCAAAATAAATCTTTGACTTGTGCCATCCAGAGGAGAGAGAGAGAGAGAGAGAGAGAGACTACTGGGGGCCAAAGAGAAATTTTACAGTCACAGAAATCACAAATAAAGAAATTATTCTTGGCCTCAGTGTGACTGCAGAATGTAAACACTGTACAGTACAGGCAGGCAGGCAAAATAGTGCGGCATCTGTATGTTTGTCTGTCTCTCTCTCCATCTCTCTCTCCCAGGACACTCATGTCATAGGGCCTGAGCAGGATACACCACTAGTACAACCCAGTCATGAAGAAGCTAGCAGTTATTGCTTTTACTTAGCAGTTTCACAGTAATTTTGTATACACATCATGCATTACATTATTTCCTTTTGGCCTCTATGTTGAATATGACCGACTTTGACTACTTTTATGCATTTTATCACATTATTTTCGAATATTTATAAATAATCAAGAACTAATCAGAGCAAATCAGAACTTAACCGTGTTCCAGTTCTTATTTAATACAGGTCAGAACTTCACAGAGATCTCCCAGCCCTAGTCTGTGGCAGCATGTTCTGTGGGCTCCGGGGCTGGTAGTAGTGAAGGAGTAGTTTGTGGCAGTGGCATTAGTGTAGCCAATCTTTCTGCCACATCTGTGGCAGTCATGCTAATGGGGATCTGGGAGGTGACAATTGAAGCAGCAGTAAACAAGGAACAGTGGTCGAGGAGGAGGTTGTTGGTATCCCCGTGGCTGGTGGTGGTGCTGGTGCTGAGCCTGATAGTGTGGAGCTTGAGTCAGTGATTGAGGCGGGAGATCTGGAAAATGTGCATCACACTCAGACTCCTGATGTTGAGAAGGTCAGAGAGCCTGGGGACAATGATGATGAGGAGGAGGACAAACCTGTAGAGGATGAGGACAGCAGTGGCTGTGCTGCTGATGATTTGTTGAATCCCCTATTGGAGCCTGAAGAGAAAAAGCATTAGGGTGGTGCTGCAGATGATGCAGGAGACATTGTTTGCAGTCATCCAACTACCAAAGGCCCCTCTTCCAATATTACTGAAGATATGAAATCATTAAAAAAAACCACAAATTTCCACCCCTTCCCCTCAGCTGTCCCACTTCTGCCGTCATGGTAAATCAAAGGTTACAAAATCCCTAGTTTGGGATTTTTATATACTTGACCCAGCTGATGAGACAGCTGCTATCTGTCAGCTATGTCAAGCACAGATTACTAGGGGAAAAGGGCAGCCACCTAGGCACTGGTGGGCAACACACACACCCCTAAAGAACAGGCACCTGTTATGCTGGTGTCAACACCAGAATGAAGCCAGCGCAGAGAGTCTCTGTTCCTCTTATATTTATTGAAGTGGATCTATTGTTGTTAACCTACAGAGGTATTTAAATAAATAGGTGTTACAATTTAGCTGTCTTACATCTCACTCCTTAATAAGGGAGCCATCTATACATAATGGTTAACACATGACTGCAGAGGATGCAGAATCACGACTTATCCCCCTTAGCAATAGAATGCCAAGAAAAGAATGTATCTTCCTCCTAAAAACAGACAAAAATAACAGACCTTATGGTACTGATATCTAATAGAAGCAGGACCTCTACATCTAGATTAGAGAGATCTCCAAATAGCAGAAGAAAATATGATGAACTAACTGTTGAAACAATTAGCAGTGAAAGCTGCTATAAAGAAACAGAGTCAATAAGTATTGTAGAGGTATTGGCAGGTGTACAGAGGGAGAGTTAGAGAATTTAGACACTACTCCAGATCTTTGACCCTCTGATACCAGTAATATAATTATGGATTACTATACCAATATTAATACTCTTTGTAGTATTATGGAAGATCTATAGGCCACAATTAATGGCCTCAAGCAATGTGAGATAAGAGGGAATAGAAAATATCCCGAATTACAGAAATTAGGGTGCCCACAGAAGACTGATTCAATGGAGGGTGTACAAACTTTGGCTTATTCCTCGGTTCACTTCTCTGAGGAAACTGTAGACTTGCTAAAAGACCCACATCGGGCTAGCCTCATGATATTGGATCAATTGTTAATAAATAAGGACATCATGGAAAATTTAAGAGCAGATATAATCATTAATAGAGCTAAAATTGAACAGATCTTGACTATACTTCCACAACAAGATCTCTATAATGATGCAACTAAGAATTCACAAGATTTAAATTAAACCACCCACTCAGACCAGATTTTAGTACCATTTACATCCCAGATAGCAGTGAGAATAAACAGAAAGATGGAAATAAAAAGATAAAAAAAAACAGAGAGGAATAAAAGGAAAAAAATAATACAAATTATAGAAAGACTATTGTAAAACACTGTTCCCAAACAACATGGGAAATGGGGGTGAGATTAATAGGATGATTGTTAAGAAAGCTCAGTGACAGGAGGTTAGTCAAAAAGTTCCGGCTCCTTCATTTAAAGATACTGATGATAAATTGGTTAAAGAAATCTCATGTCTGGGACCTACTAGGTTACAACATCAAGATATAGAATCACATTTAAGACTTTTGGAAACTGAACTTAATTTGTTAAATTTAGAATTAGGAAGATCACCCAGTACTTATACTGAGGTAGAATATAATCTTTTAAACATAAAAAATAAAGAGGAAAATAGTAGCCTAACCCTCCAGAATACATCTGAGTGTATTCCACTTAAAAAGAATGGAAAGTCTATCAGTACTCACAGAATTACACAGGACATGAGCGGTGCCTAATAATAAACCTTTTTAGATTCCTAGGTCCTTTCAATTAGGGCAATTTTGACATCCTTAACTCTAGAAAAAATGTACTTAATTTCCTGAAGATTGAACTAGAGACAGAAATCAAGTTGGACAATGTGTGTAATATAAATAATGTCCCCTTACGTGAAGCACATTTGCTTCATATCAAATTTCATTCCCAATGAATGGCCAGTTACATCTGGGCAAATAGTGAAAACTTGCTAAATAAAGAAATTACAGTAACTTTCCCAAAAAGGGGTCAATTTAACCAAAGATTTGATACTATAGATACTGTACAACAGAGACAGGAACAGGATCTGATACAAGCATGTTTATGCAAGTTTGGCTTAGAGATCTTGACTAGGAAAACACGCCCCAAATTAACAAACTTAATTAAGGACTTATTGATAATTTTTTTAAAGATACCTTTTGAGTATAAGGATGATATTGTAGCATATAGGCAGGATGGTAGTACGCAAATAGATATCTTTACAACTTCAGGAAGCTGGCAGATGATATTCTTCAGAAAAGTAGTGTTATGGATGGTCTTGGGATTGATATCTGTGACAATAATAGTCTTAACTTTGTATTGAAAATGATATTATGTCCATAGAAAGGCAGAATACAAATCTCCCATTGAACAACAGATTTCTGGCAATAGCAGGATATAAGAATAACTGACTTCATGAATATGAATCACAGGATAATTCTTGGAATACCATTCAGCCAATATGCTGTTACTATCATAGAACATTGTGGGTTGGAATACTAGAATTGCAGATGGGGATTGGAAAAATTATATTACAAGGTTTGATGTTATAAGCATACAAGAAATGTGGCACAATGAGTTAGATTTAGTAACTTTGAATGGTTATGCATGTTTTCAAGTCTTAGGGAAAAGGAAGCATAAATCTGGTAGGCAGTCTGGTGGGCTGCTGGTTTTTATTAAGATAGAGAATTTTAATATAGTGTATTGCTAGAAAACACAGAATAACTTTATATCGCTCTTATTGGGATATGATAGAAAGACCTTCTGTCTTATATGTGGATATGTTCCACCAGAAAACTCTAATTTTTATTCTCTGTCTATGTGGGATGAGTTGACTGATGTAATTTCTGAAGCATTGTTTAGATATCAAGGTGCTGATATCCTGCTTGTTGGGGACTTTACTGCATGGATTGGGTCATGGGACGAATTGATGGACAAATCAGTCTTTCTATATATACAAAACCTTAAATCTCTGCTATCAAGATGTACCAAGGATACTAGAGTTAATGCTGCAGGGGAAAAAATAATAGAAATTCTGACTAATTTTGATTTGTATCCACTAAATGGTAGCATTAATGAGGACAAACAAGGGGAATACACATATCTTAACGAGAGGTTCTTCTGTGCTTGATCTGGTATTCTGGTCTGGGGCTATTGAAATATGGGGCAGGCTCTACTTGGATGTAAGGCCTGAAAGTGATCATTTTTCATTAATATTAGAATATTCTGGACAGAAAATTTAATGTGCTTATTGATAATGCAGTACAATTTTCAGATATCCGGTCTACTAAAAAGATCAGATGGTATAATAATGCCGAGAGAGATATTATTTCCGCATTAGAATCATTTACTCTGCCTGCTAGCATGATCGATCTTTATAAAATGCCCTTTTATGAGTTGACACAAATGTTGAACAATTTGCAGCAATAAGACAGAAGCTGGAACAGCCTATTAAAACTAGCAATAATCCTAATTTGATTGGCTGGTTTGATGCAGATTGTCAAAAGTTTAAAGCTGAAATTAGGAAACTATATAAGAAATATAGGATTCCTCCATCTAAAGATATCCTAAAAAACTTAATGACAAATGTAGAAGTTATAAAAAGGTCATAACAAATAAGAAACAGCTTAACTATGAAAAGAGATGGGACATGATGCTGGAGGCTGTGAAATCAAATAATGAAAAAACATTCTGGTTGCTAGTTGCCAAAGGGACTAATACTTTTAAAGATACAATCGATACCTATATATCAGAAGACATATGGGTCAAATATTTTAGAGGAATTTTTTTTGACCCGAAAGGAAAAACAGATTCCCTTGATTTGGAAAAAATAATGATAATGGAATCTATATAACAACTACTAAGGTCTATCTAGCAATTGGGTCATTTAAAAGAAATAAAGCTGCTGGCCCGGATGGCATGGAAGTATACCTAAGTCATCCTAAGTTTTGGTGTAGAATTTTGACTACATACTTTAATAAATGTATTAGAACCAACGAGTTTCCTCTCACTTGGAAAGAAGCAAATATAATCCCCATGCATAAAAAGGGATGTATGACTGATCCTGCCATGTATCGCCTGATTAGTCTCCTAGATACTAGTTTAAAGATGTTTTCTAAAATTGTATTATATAAATTAAAAGTACAGGTAGAGGAAACAGGTGGAATTTCAAAATTCCAAGCAGGATTCGGAACAAACTTTTCTACAACAGATAATGTATTTATTCTGCATCACCTCCTTGAGAAATATGTAATGCTGCGTAAACAAAAATTATACTCAGTATTTGTTGATTATTCATCTGCTTTTGACTCAATATCACGATGTATATTGTGGTCTCTATTGGTGAAGAGAGGAACTGATACAAATCTGATCCATCTGATAGCAACTTTGTACCATGAATCTTGAGCTAGTGTAAGATTGGGAACTAAAGGGAGTTTATCTGTACCCTTTAGAATAAATAAGGGCGTTTGACAGGGTTGTGTTTTAGTGCCGCTTTTATTTTCCCTATATATAGATAAAATGTTAAGAGGAGCAGAAGATATTATCTATGACTTCCTAAAATTAGAGCTTAATCTGCCCTTTATTAGGTTACTAGATGATCTTGTGTTACTATCTCTTTCTAAAAAGGATTACAAGATAAGATAAACTGTCTCTTTCCCAAGCCACAAAACTAAAACTGAAAATTAATTTAAAGAAACAAAAGTTGTTATGTTTGGGGACAAAAGCTTGACTGGTTACTGGGCATTTGAAGATCATAAATTGGAGGTGGTGCAGAAATTACACTTATTTGGGGGCAGGCTTTAATACAAATTGTAAATGGAATACCCATCACACAGCATTATGTGATAAGGTTAGGAAAACTACTGGCGGTATTGCCAGATTTAATTATAAATATGGAGGGTGCTCAAAGGCCTCTAGTTCAAGTTCTGCAAGAACAGCTGAAGCACAAATACTTTATTGTGCAGAAGTATGGGTATTCAAGGATTATAAAATATTCCAGTGTTAGTACCAATAAATAAGGTATTAAGATCTGCTCTAAGACTAGGACAGTCATGCCCTGCAGCATATTTATGAGCAGAATTAGGCTTAACAGATATAAAAGCCAAGATTGAAATTAGGAAGCTAAACTATTGGATCAAATTAACAAGACTATCGGAACATATGATTATCAAACAATGTGTTATAGAAAAAGAAACCTGGTTTAAACTAGACTATAGAAATGAATATTGGTTTACTATGGTTATGAACCTTTTCAAAAAGCATTCCCTAATGAGCCTAAATACTCTGTAGATAAATGAATAGTATTGAGCCTCCAATACTAAAAGTATAGTGTTAAAAAAGTAACTAATTACTGGAATGCTCAAGATTGAACCTATATTTCAGAGTCAAGTTATTCACAATGGTTTAGCAGAAATAACTTCTATTTTGGCTTTAAGCCCTATCTAGATATATTAATGGACAAACATCTAATATCAATTTTCCTAAGGTATAAGTTTGAACAGTTTGCCAGTAATGTCTTAAAAAGAAAATATAATAAGGATGATGATCTCTGACAACTGTGATTGTACTGAAGGTAACAGAGAAGATTTGGAACATGTTTTATAGAAATGTACATATTACACAAAGGAGAGATTATTCTGGTTTAAAACATTCACTAACTCTGTATATCAAAGTTGAACAGGAGACTCTTATGAGTATATTCATTCATACTGTGGATATGAACAGTGTCCAGGGGCTAGCAGGTTATTTTATTGCACTTAGTAAAGTAAAGAATAGAATGCTGACAACTGTATGACTATAAATGAAATATGTGATCATTATAAGTAAGCAGATATTCTGTGTATTTCTAATTCAATGATGGATAAGACAATGTTATCTATGTACTTAGTATGAAGAAATAATCCCCAGAAACACTAAACACTAGGAATGTGCAATAGGATTTGTATGTGAATAGCTATCAGCTTTTTAAACTGTTTTAAAGTATTTATGTTGTATTATATAGAGAATAATGCATACGCAGGGTGTTGATATGCAGTTTTTTTTCCCCACACCCAAGGTGTGTGATAATTAAGCATGTAAGTTTGTCATGGCAGTCATACACGTCATTGATTCCATGACGTTTGATCTTTATTCAGGACTTCCATGACTTTCACTAGTGTCATCAGAATGTAGCAATGATGCCAGTGCCACAACATTTGCTACTGTTTACTAATGATTTCATGAACAAACAATGAGTCATTAAAACCTCATCCATGACAAACTTGCATCCCTAGTGATAATAGAGAAACCTCGAGAGCGAAGCTCGAAAGGTTTCACTATGATCACAGACCGAGTGTGTGTAAAAAAAATGCATGTCAACCCCCTACATATGTTTTATTTTTTATAATAACTGACGCAAGAAGACTACACTACCTTATGGTCGTGGGTTCGAGTTGGGTAAAGTTGATTGGTCAAGTAAATCCCAATCACAGCAATGAAGTAAAAAAAAACTTATATAGAAAAAAACTCTTTTTTTTTTATTGAATCATTTGCCCAAGTCCTTCAGCTTCAGTGTGTGTTGTTTCATCATCTCGATGGGTCAGGTCATTCCAATCGCTGTGGAACCGAAGTGAAAGTTCATGCCACCTACGGAAACGATAAGGGAAAGTCTGGGAATATCTGCTGCTACATGCAAGCCGTGACAGAGCTGGAGTATCCATGTCTCTGACAACAGTGCAGTGGTGCCAAAAGGATGACCTGATCATGATTCTCAGGCCATTTGAACATGCATCACAGGCAATGAGTGGGGACACTGCCTGTATTAGTCGGCCCATTCCACTACTATATGTGCTGAGGCAGACACTGGTGAATGTGCACCACGTGCTAGAGGCAGGTGGTGATAGTGGAAGTTGTGCCATAATGGAACACATGCTCCATGTCTTAGACTGTAATATGCACATTTCCAGCTTTCTGCAGTCTGAAGATGTTGGGATTGCCACCGTGCTGGACACATACTATAAATGTGGTCTGGCATCAATAACTGAAGGTGGGTGTCAGCAAGCCCAAAAGTTGACCGAACTGCTAAGATAGGTATGCAGGGCACAGATGTTAAAGATTATCTAAGGCTCAACATGAAACTCCATAGAGACTGGGTATTGCTACCACCACCACCACCACCAACTCACATGGGAAATGGGCTAAGAAAACATGCAAGTTAAAATAGAAAATGCCAAATGCCATTCGGGATGTTTTATGTCAGGAGGGAGATGAAGACATGAAAGAAAAGAAGGAGGAGGAGGCTTATGAGGCAGCAGGACTGCAAGAAAAGCGTTGCATTGTAGATGCATATTTGGCAGACACAAGGCACAATACCATCGCCGATGAGCACTTGCTATACCAGAGCAGCAAGGTCACTGAGTGACCTGCACTGACCTCGGTTACAATGAATACCTCAGCTGCCCACCCTCGAGTGTCAGTGTGAGCATGTATTCAGTTCAACTGGGGCCACTGTGGGACAGGCACACCATCTATAACCAGTAAATGTTGACTTGCTAACATTTACTAAAATGAATATGGGGCAAATTCTGCACATGACAATCTTGGCGTGTTCCTACCACATGAAGGTGGTGGTGGTGGTGTGAAGATGAACAGCAAGGTGTGGTCAGCATTAGCAAGCTGTCTTCTACCACTGATGGAGTGAAGCAGTAATGGAGAGAAAATTCCCATCTAGTGACAACTCCAGTCTGAAGACTGTGAGGAATGCTTCCTGATGAGGTTGAAGCATTAAAAAGATGTTTTGTTTCCTCCTTTTCCATCATCAGTATAATACTTTACTGTATGATTCACAATTCTATTTTCAGTCATTTTACTGATCCCCATCCCCTACTGTTGTACTGCTGTTTCCTTGTGCCTAATTAATTTCCTGCCTCCGCCACCTTAATGTGATGTCTAGAGACAGTCGCGGCTCCACAACAAGACACAACACAGAGGTACATAGTGTGCCATTGTGGCCAAAGGGATGCTAAATAATTTCTAATTTTCATTCACAGGTGACAGGTACAGTAAGAATGCGAGTGAACAACAGATATACCATGCGCAACCACAGTGGTCAAGGAGGCTAAATAGTTTCTCACTTTTATTCACAGGTGACAGGTACAGTAAGAATGGGAGTGAACAACAGATATACCATGCAGCAACCACAGTGGCCAAATGCAGGCTAAATAGTTTTATTGACAGGTGACAGGTACAGTAAGAATAGGAGTAAACAACAGCTATACCATGTGGCAACTGCAGTGGCCAAAGGGAGGCTAAACAGTTTCTCATTTTTATTCACAGGTCACTGGTACAGTAACAATGGGAGTGGACAATGGATATGCAGTACCATTGCCACCATAGTGGTAAATTGAGAAGAGTCCACATAATTTCTTTTTCATTCTTTTTACAGGTGTCCTCAAGTCCTGCTGTCTCCTCCTCCAGCAATTAAGTCATCACCAATCATCTTCTCCACCACATCATGCAGGATTACACAGAAGAGTCACAGGGTTAGGAAGGGCAGCCTGTGGTGAGGGGGAGAAGAGTGAGACACACAGTGCAGCACCATGTAGCAGCAACATACACATAATTCTGAACTGCTGAAATTCAGTATACTTTGTTTTTCTGAAATATTTGCACTAGTGGAGTGCAGTGAATTACTATACAGGAAGGGCAACCTCTGGTGGGGAGGAGCAAGACACAGTGCAGCACCATGTAGCAGCAGCATACATGTACATCTGGGAGTACCAAAATTTGCTCTACTTTCTTTTTCTGGAACATGTGTACTAGTGTTGTGCAATAAATTACAGGAAAGGTGGCCTGATGGGTAAGGGAGAGTGAGACATATAAACAGCAGCATGCAGCAGCATAAATGTTCCTGTGGTTCACATTATTCTGGGAGTACTGAAATTCGCCCTACCCTGCTTTTCTGGAACATTTGCATTACTGTTGTGCAATGAATTACAACAAGGGCAGCCTGTGACGGGGGGAGGGGACACACAACGTGGCACCATGTAGCAGCAGTAGTTCTAGTGATAGTCTCAGGGTATTAAATAGTTGGTAAAGCATAGCAAATGCTATAGAAAACAAGGGGTAATGTTAACCATTTTAAAATGTGTAGCAGTAGATCACAACCATTTTTTTCAGTTAGTCTATAGCACAGTAGACATTAACAAAATTATATGTATTTTAAATTTTCTAACCATTTTTGCCAAGTGCTATGCATTTTCACAGCTTATTAGCACTTTCATCGTAAAACTGCTAATCAATGTTTTCAGCTTATTTAATACCCTGGTAAGGACTGTGCAGTGCACAAGAAAGATAATAATAGAGCTGAAATCAGATTTTTTGTCTATTGAATGGATGAGAACAGAAGAATTTCAATAGATAGAATAAAGCAGTAACAGAAATCAACAAATACAGACAGAAATAAAGATAGATGAACAACTTTCTTTTCTTTTTATGTTTTTTTTTTCATTTTTAGGGTTTAAGAGAGGGTGAAAAAGAAAGATAAAAGAAAATATCTGAATTGGAGGACTATGGCCTGGGGACAGAGGGTGCACTTCCACTTCACAGTTTGGCCAAACCCTCCAGAATGGTATGCTGATTTCACAGCACCACCTCCAATAGCTCCGTCATCCCCAAGAATTTGCCAGGAGAGCTCCCTACCTCTCACTGGAGCTGCTGTACTTCCACATGGGTGGATATGGGATGATGATTTGAGGCTGGTCTCTCCAGTGCCCCTCACACCACATGAGTCCACCTGCAGACCCTTCTCCCACTCCCCTCCATCTCTCCATCCTGCATTTGTGCACATTTCTTTCTCTTGCCTAGGAGAGAAGAACCAGTAGGGGTGGCACCACCTCCACCCCTCTCAGCAACTTTACTTTGCAGATACTCCTCCCACTCCTTGTGGTGCCTTGTTCTAAGGTGGGTGTGATGTCCACCTGTCCCCAGATGACTCCTCCATTTCCCATGCTGAGCAACAGTGTTGCATAGTTTATAGTTGACCACACTGTTGTTGGTGGAGTCAATATCGAAAAAGTTCCAGACAAGGGACTTTGGCTGCTGCCAACAAGGGGAGGAGCAAGATGGTTCTGGCCACATCTCCTCCTCCTCCTCATGGCACACAGGTGATGGTGATGGTGGTGGTACAACAGCTGGCTGAACTGGAGCTTCCTTTTCTGTTGGTGGTGATGCCCTTGCCTCATCTTGCTGATGGGGGTGCTGCTGACTCCTACTGCCAGCGCCATGGGCCTCTTGATATGAAAAGCACAGTGTCCCTATCTGCTCCCTGCACTTCCTCCCTCCTGCCAGTTCCACTCATTCTAAAGCTCCCTCCCAAAAAACCCACAGAGTAAAACAAACACAAAAAGATGAAATTTTGCACAGATAAAAGTGTTCAATATAAAGAAAATAATAGCTAAAGAACAACTAAACAAAGACTCCCAAACTGTACAGTAAAAATAAGATGAAGAACAAGCAAAACAAAGCTGAAAAACTTGCTTATTTTGGCTAAGATTTACACCTCTGAAAAGAGCAGATCTGTCCCCTTCCACTGACTAGCTCAGACTGTCCAGGAGGGTGACTTAAACAGCATAATAGCTGTAGAGGCAGCAGCAGTAGTTTATTACCAGCATTAATGATTTCTGTTTTGGGAGACAACTTCCAGAAGTGAGAAATGTATATTTTGTGCTTGGCAGTTGTGTGTACTAAAGTACTTCACAATACAGACCATCTGAGAGGGTGACTTAAACAGCATAGAAGAAGCAGCAGCAGCAGTTAATTACCAGCATTACTGATTTCTGGTTTAGGGGAGAATTTCCAGAAGTGAGAAATTTATATATTGTGCTGGTCAGTTGTGTGTACTAAAGTGCTTGACAACACAGATTGTTTGAGAGGGTAACTTAAACAGCATAGTAGCAGTGCCAGCAACAGCAGTTTATTACCAACATTACTGATTTCTGGTTTGGGGGATTTTATTTATTTATTTATTTATTTGTTTTAGGATTGCAAATAATTTCCAGAAGTGAGAAATATATATATTGAGCTACGCAGTTGTGTGTACTAAATTGCTTGCACCAAAATTTGGCCTACTTTGTTTTTCTGGAACATTTGCACTACTGTTGTGCATGAATTACAGGAAGGGCAGCCTGTGATGGGGAAGAGTGAGACACACAGAGCAGCATCATGTAGCAGCAGTAACTGAGAACAATTTTAGTGATAGTGAAAGGACTGTGCAGTTGCACAAGAAAGACAACAATAGTGTTGACATCAGATTTTTTCATTTGAATGGATGAGAACAGAAGAATGTCAATGGACAGAACAAAGCAGTAGCAGAAATCAAGAAATACAGACACAGAAAAACAAAGACGGATGAGCATTTTTTTTTCTTTTTAAGTTTTTTTTTTTTTCATTTTTAGGGTTTACCAGCACAGCAGTAACAGAAATAAAGAAATACAGACAGACAGACAGACAGAGAGAAATAAGGATAGAAAACTTTTTCCTTGTTAAGTTTTAATATTTTTTTTCATTTTTAGGGTTTAACAGTGTGTAAGAGAGAGAAAAAGAAAATATCTGGGTTGGAGGGCTATGGTCTAGGGACAGAGGGTGCACCACCACTTCACAGTTTGGCTAAACCCTCCAGAATGGTTTGCCAATTTCACAGCGCCACCTCCAACAGCTCCTTCATCCCTGCAACTTACCAGGAGAGCTTCCTACCTCTTTTCAGAGCTGTTGTACTTCCACATGGGTGGATATGGGAGGAGGCCCTTACAGTCTCTCAGGTGCCCCCACAGCAACTGAGTCCACCTGCAGGTCTCTCCCATTCCCCTCATCTCTTCCTCCTGCACCTGTGCATCATGTTTCTTTCTCTTACCCAGCAGAGAAGAACCAGTAAGGGAGGCACCAAATCCACCACCTCACCAATTTTATTTCTGAGATGCTTGTCCCACTCCTTGCTGCTGCTGTCTCCTTGTACTGCTAGTGGCATGGGCCAGGCCTGCTTGATGTAAAAAGCACAGTGTCTTCCATCTGCTGCCTGCACCCCACCCCTCTCCACCTGACCACTCCCACTCATTTCAAACACACAAAACAAAACACAGAGTAAAAAAACACACTGAAAGAGATGAACAATAGTACAAATAAAAGTGTTCAATACAAAGAAAATAGATAAAGAACAATTAAACAAGGACTGACAAACTGTGCAGTAAAAATAAGATGAAGAACAAGCAAAGAAAGCTGAAAATAGTTTTTTTGGGGGGTAGGTTTTACTATGAAAAGAGCAGATCTCTCCTCTTCCACTGACTAGCTCAGACTATAAAGTGAAACTAAGGATGAGTCAGTAGACAGAACATTAGCATGTGACCTGCTGGGGTTGTTTCCATGTGACCTGAAGCACTTGATTACCAGTAACCTCCTTTTGAACAGACTTCACCTAACTGTCTTAATGGCAGTTACCGGCGAAGTCACTGGCAAAGTTACTAGGCTTAATTCAAGTTGACAGAAAACAATTTGTGGATTGCTTCATGGAGGCAAAGTTGGTAATTTCACAATGTGGAAAA
This sequence comes from Neoceratodus forsteri, assembly GCA_016271365.2. Classification (NCBI taxonomy): domain Eukaryota; kingdom Metazoa; phylum Chordata; order Ceratodontiformes; family Ceratodontidae; genus Neoceratodus; species Neoceratodus forsteri. The sequence goes on from CM028135.1 coordinate 764,545,010, forward strand.
GAGTCTCTTTCAAATGAGAATGAGCATCAGGACCAGAGGGCATGTGATGAAGCTGGAAGGGGAGAAGTTGTAAGAGGGAATGTGAGGACATACTAGTTCACTAAAAGAGTGGTGGACGCCTGGATGGGACTGCCAACAGAAGTGTTGGAAGCAAAAACAACAAGGGACTTCAAGAATGCATGGGATACACATAGGAGAATATTAGTAAATAGGCAGAGAGGAGGGAGGGTCACTGGAGACCAGTTAGGGTCTGCAGAGAAATACTATACAGGAACCATCTGAGTAGACCGGATGGGCCAAGTGGTCCTTTTCTGCTGACAAAGTCTATGTTTCTATGATTCTGTCCTTGTTTACAAGCTGTCTCCATTTTGAACCTGCAGCAGAAATTAGAAAAATGCAACAGCAGCTGCAGCTTCAAAACACTGAAATACGGTCTACAGAGGGTTTTTTGCAGCGAAGTTATGCCTACTTGTCTCCCCCCCCCACCCTCGTACATCGGGGCAGTCACACAGTGAAGACATTATAGTCATTCCATAGAGGCAATGTGCATCCCAAGGGACTGATTGTGCCACTTTATTTTTTAAAAAGGATTTTATTTGGAGAAAGCACTGAACTAGAACAGCTTATTTTCAAGCTAACACTTATAAGTGTCAAAGTGGTTTATTAGGTGCTAGTTATTAATTCAGTTAACAATTTGTAACCGCCATGCAGATGACTACCCATGTATGAAGACAACATACAAAGGATTCAGAGAACGAAGAGAAGGCTATAATCAAGCCAATGACACAGCTTTGAATTAATTTGAATTGAGAGAAAGTAAGACAGGGAAGGCTTTGGGTTTGGGAAGTAGAAGTCTTATTATAAGGCTCATGGCATGTTGGATCATAATACAGCAAAGTTATTGTATATTCAAGCAGTTGTTTTCCTCCAGAAAATGACTGAAAGACTCTAGAACATCTCACAGTTGAGTAAGTGGAAAGGCACAACACTGCATGCAGCAAAATACTGCAAAAGTGGAAAACATTAGGAAAGATTACCTCTTCTTTTCAATCATTATTCATTGTAGCATAGTACTGTTATGATGGAGAGGTGCTGTGGTCCATCTTGTCTACCCCCTCTTATTGCACAGCAGTGACTATTTCTAAATAAGTATAGACACATATCTATACGCAGTCCATAAACATGCATACCGCTTTCCTGTGTGATTGTTACAAGTAAATATTTGTGTTGCATATCTAGACTTATCAGAGCTGGAATGCTATCCCTACTCATGCTACGTAATTGTCAATGCCATTTTCTGTCCGGCTTCTATTTAGTCCTACACCAAAAGCCTGAACAGTGTTAGCTTCAACAACCTCACCAGGAAGGTATTTCTCATGTCAACTACCCTCTTATGTGAAGTAATGTTTTCTAATGTCTCCGTTTATTCAATTATGTGGATTCCCCTGAGTCACACCTGGGTATGAACTGTGGCTCTGTGTGCCTTTCCTGTCATTAATTTAAAATAAATCCTGACACCCGCTTCTGCCTAAGTGCAGCCTCTCTGATTCTACTAGCAATCATTAGCTCAAATATCTGTGTATACTTCATCCAGCCCAACACCTTTAATATACAGTACACTCGTAAGCAAATCTTTCTACATTCTCTTCTTAGGCTAAATAATCTGAGTATGTCTAATCTCTCCTCATAGCTGCTCCAAGATATATGGCACTGTCCTGTATAATGTATTGCTTAACTGAAGAACACAGCAATGTAGACATTTTTATGTATTTCATATAAAAGTTCAGCATAAAAAGAGCTGTTGAGGTTATAATTCACCTTAAAGTGTCCTGTGAAGACCATGGAAGTGGGAATAGTCCAGTAAACCTAAAAAAGTACGACTGCATCCTCTCATCCACTGGCTGAGGAGACTAAATGGCCTAACAGCCAATTGTGGACTGGATTCCCAGGAGGGCTGGTCCTGTTCTTTTGACTGTGGTATCCCCCTCCTAAGCCTCAAAGCCCTGCTGCTGCAAAAATAATCTAAACTCATCTGCTCATCCCATGTATCACACAATGGCAGGCACCATAGCTCGCCTGCCCAACACCCATCTGATCATCCCACCAGAGGGTAAGACATATTCTAACACTTTGGTGGCCATGTATTGCTGCTAATCCAACATTTTTAGTACTGACTGCTTTTGTAATATAGCCATTTTATGCAACCGCACAGGCAAGTCACCCAAATCCTAGAGGCTGAATGTCTAAACATTTTTAGTGACCACCAATTAATTTTAAGTGACCAGGTATTCGCTGTCAGGTCATTGGATATTTTACAGCCTTTTGCCATCCTCTGTGAAATGAATAGCACCCAACCCCTGCCCATCTGCTCCTCCCATCCTAGCCTTTCTTCAGGGACCCAATCCACCCCTTCAGCTGCCTTTGGCCTAGTCAGTGCAAGTTGTACAGCAAGTTGCATTCAGTCTAATGTAGATTTTTGGCTGGAACTTGGTAGAAGCAGGGCTGCGATATAAAGACAGAGGGTGGATGGGATGAAAAGATGTGGGGCTGGTGTCATTTTGGGCATGAGGGGGGAAAAGGCTGGGAGACTACTAACTACACCTGAAGCACAACCAGACCCTTTCCCTGAGTCACCATCACTGGTCTTCAGTGCATCACCCACAGCAATTTAGAGGTCAAAATGGAATGGTCTGCCCCCCCCCCCAGCTTCAGCCCAATGAGAAACCCATAGCTAACAGAAGGGAGTCTGAGCATGTTAAAGAAGGTTTTATTGTAGATTCTAGTAGACAGAGTGCAGGCAGCAGTGTCTGCACTGCAGGTGTTTGGTGGCTCCTTCAAACTATTTCCCAAGTCAGGAGCTGAGCCAAAGCAACTCTGGCACTGAAGTGGCAAGGGTCAGAAATGATAGCCTCCCAGAGAGTTATAGAATGGATTACCATGTTGAGTGTGCCCTTGCACAGCTTCTGTGGTGAGGCCAACTGACAGAAATTGTAGGAGTGCTGTGCAGAGCTAAGCTGAAGGATCACCAGGAGACTAAGATACAGGATGAAGGTTTGGTTCTCTTCGGGTCCCAAAGGAACTAAAATATAACAAATGTAAGCAGCAAGCTGGGTGGACAGACAGAGAACCCCAGCAAGTCCCTTAGCTGAGGGTTAGTCCCAAAGGATGGGTCCCTCCCAAGTAGAAGCCAGCAGTTTACGCCAGGGCAATATCTCCTGAGGGCTGTTAATGGCTCATTTCAGTCAGCTACAGTACCTAAGTTATGTTTAGAATCTAGATCAGAATGAAACTGTTGGCCAAGTCAACTAAGGTCCCCTTAGGGATTCTGTAGCACCTAAGAATGTGATGTCTCCAAGCTGTGACTGCTCCCAGGACAGTGATGCAATGTGTGTCCAGTGGAATCAAATGAACCCCTTTCTGCTTGACTGATGACGCCTATGTGTGACAATGAATTACACATTTCTGCTGATGGAACTGTTTAGTGTGCCCAATCTCCCATGTGCCCTGTCATCTGACTCCCACCAGAGATTTTTAAGAAACCTGGCCTGCCTCTTCCATGGTGGATGACTGGAGTACCCAACAGCTGAAGGTGCAAAATTAGGTTACTTTAAATTTCCCAACAGGGCAACTTTTTGGGACAAGAGAGGAATTAATTTGTAGTTGGAGGAGTGCAGATAGGATTAATATTGGAGTGGATGGTTGCTCTTGATACAATTCAACTGAATGCAAGGCCCTTGGATTATCCAGTTATAGATCTCCAAAGCACAGCTGACTGTATCTGCACATCTCTAGTCAAGACAATGGCAGCATGCAGTGTATACAGACTCTGTAATCAGATTATGTAGTTGTTACAGTCACAAGTTAAGATTGCAGCATGCAAAGAACAAGAGTAGTCTACCAGGAATTCCTGCAGGAATTCTAACACATTCTGTGACTCTGACCTCAGCTGTGGATAATTTCTTTGGCTTATGACTTAACCACCAGGTATCTACAAGATGCTGAAATCCTTTCTCCTACAAATTCTCCTTATGCTGTTTCTGCTCTCAGGAAATGTTCACCCCAACCCAGGACCACCTTGGCAGCCAGCAGTGGCACCAAGCAGAAGGACAGGGACACTCACCATGGCATCCATCAATGCCTGCAGCATCCTCAACAAACTTGACTCCTCCAAACATGGATCCTACAGCACAACCCTGATGTCCTCTCAGTTGTGGGAAACATGGCTAAACCCTAAAATCCCTGATACCTCAGTCTCTATCCCTGGCTACTGCATTTTCAGGCAAGACAGGATTGCTAAACAGGGCGGGGCTGCACCATCTATCTTAAGGATACCCTTATGGGTCACATCATCCCATCCCCAGCCTGAGCAACTCCTCTCAGGTCCTCACAATCAAAATCCTCCTTGGTGACATAACAAGGAACTCACTGTCATCTCGGTTTACCTACCCCCAAGAGACCAGGCTGCTGGCTCATAGCATCATGGAATATCTAAGGTCCAGCAACATAATTCTGAAACCATAATCATGGGTGATTTTAACATTAACTGGCTCTCCGCTGAGGCCGCTACTATAGATGCAGCCGCTGCTCATCACCTCACTCAACTGGTCAATGCCCCCACTAGGTGTAACTATCGGACAGGCTCCTTACGCTTCTAGACTGGATTCTATCTAACCACCCTGAATGCATCTCCAATGTTTCTGTACTCCCGGATACAATAAGTGACCACTGCCTGTCATCTGTTCCTGGTCAAACAAATACCACAAGCCCCTCCCAAGCTTATCTATGCCAGGGTTATCAAACAAGGGCACCTCCAGCTGTTAAAATCCCATCTAACCAGGCTGAACTGGGCAGTGCTTGTCTCCCTCAATGACACCAACAAAGCTCTGGACCTATTTATCAAACATTTCAATGAAGCCTGTGACATCTATGCACCAGTGAAAAAGATGAAGGTCAAAGGACAGACCAACCCCTGGGTTACTACTGACCTTTTAACTCTGCTGAAGCACAGAGACCACCTCTGGCATTGTGCTCGTGCAACTCCGACGCAAGTAAACATACAATTATACAAAGCAGCCAGAAATGATTGCACTCGAAGAATACGGAATGCTAAACGCATCTATTACAAAGAGGCTCTGACCAACTCTTGGGGCCAGGGAAACAAATTCTGGAACAACATGAAAGAACTCACAGGCAAGGATCCTGAGGCACCACCCACTATGCTCAACCTTCATGGCACTCCTACACTCGACCTAGGTATCATCACCAACACTTTTAATAATGCATTTACAAACCTGGACAGTGTCCTTCCACCAAATTTTTTCGACGACCTCCCCTCCAGCTCCTCCCAAGTTACCCCCCAACTAGAATGTACAACCCCAAAGTTTTTTTTTAAGGAGGTCCCACCACAAGTAGCTAGAAAATACATTCAAAAGGCCATCGGCAAACAAGGGTACAGTGGTGACTCCCTTGACCTGAAACTGCTGGCACAAGTCCTCGATGAAGTCTTAGAACCACTTACAAAGATCTTTAATCTCTCGCTTAGTTTGGGCCATTTCTCTCTGGAAGAAAGCCACTGTCACACCGTTCACAAAAGCGGAGATAGGACACTGCACACCAATTACAGACCTATCTCACTCCTCCCCCCACTATCCAAAGCGCTGGAGCGAATACTGTCGGACCAACTAGCTGAATTCCTGGATAAGTACAATGTACAGTGCCCAGAGCAGCATGGCTTCAGAAAAGGGTACAGCACCACCACTGCACTACTGGAATTTACAACCTTCATCCATGCCACGCTTGACAAAGGGAATTGTGGAGGGACAGTATTTATAGACCTTACCAAGGCATTCGACACAGGTAACCACCCCCTACTGCTCAAGCAACTGTCCTCCATTGGGATCTCCAGTGATGCCCTTCCATGGTTCACCAGCTACCTTGATAATCGGATTCAATGTGTAAGGATTACAGGGATCTCTTCGGATGAGAAACCGGTCCACTCCGGAGTCCCCCAAGGGTCTATTCTGGGCCCTCTACTCTTCTCCCTCTTCATCAACAATCTCCCCAGTGCCTGCCACCAAAAAATATTACTATACGCAGATGATGCAGTCCTGTTTTCCAGCCACCATGACATTACAGCCCTTGAATCCCAGCTGCAGCTCGACTTCAGTCGCATCGAAGACTGGTTCAATTCTCATAAACTTGTCCTGAACCACAGCAAGACTAAAGCCATGTCCTTCTGTAACCGACAGAGCAGGCACAACTCTCTGTCCCTCATCATCAAGAACCACGCTGGGAACCCACTCGAACATGTCAAGGAGTTCAAGTACCTTGGTATTACCCTGGATAGTACCCTCTCCTACACTCGGCATATTGACACTGTTGCCAAGACTGCTAATATAATGGATTGGACTACTACACAAACACAAGCACTGCATGCCTGGCGGATGCCTTAAACCAGCCATCTACAGCTCTGTCACCTCTATCATTGACTCACGGCCTTGCCATCTATGGCTCTGCCCAAACAAGTGCCCTCCACAGGATCTCAGTTGCTCTCAACAAAGCCTGTAGACTACTGACAGGTGCAGCCCGACTAACTCACACCTGTGACCTCAATGCACAGGCCAGCTGGCTACCCCTAAGCAGCAGAATACAATACCAGACCTGCTTACTTACCAAAAAGATTCTCCTTGGTCTCATGCCACCTGGTGTTAGCTCACTCCTTACTACCTACAGTGGCACTCAACAAACACTTGGTGCCCAATCTCTAACCTTTCAGGTTCCCAGATGTCGTACCTCCATGGGTCAGCGGTCCTTTATCTATAGAGCTGCTCAATGGTTCAATTCCCTCAATAAAGAATCACTTTCCTCTACTACACTTGGACCCTTCAAAAGGAATCTCAAACTTTACCTCACCTCTACCACTCAATGTGACTGCTTTGTTGAACAGAGATCTCTAAACACCTCCCAGCTCACTCATGTCTCACAGCCCGCCTTTCCCAATCTCATTCCCTCTGGCACTGGGCCTTCCTTGTGACTCCTTTCCTGCTTCACATCTCCACTGGTACAAGACATTTTCCACTACCGTCGACAGTGGCCCATTAGCCTGCCAACTTCCTCTCCGTCGCATGCCTGCAATACTAACTGCCTGTGGTGCCCTCTTTCTCTTATTGTTACCGCAGCCAGCTGCCTACTCAAGCTGCTCATTTTATGAATATTATCTCAAAGTATGTTATAACTGAGTATCTTTATTTTTTCATTTAGTTGTTTTGGTTGTTTATTGTGCATTCTTTTACTACCCCTGTATGTATGTTGACCCTCATCCTTTGACATGGAACCTTTGTAAACAAGCAGTTTCTGCTCAAAGGTATTTGTAATCCGAGAATTTAATAAATAAATAAATAAATAAAAATAACACAACTGCTGTCTCCGAGATCAGAAATGCAAGGTTGGATCCCAGGGTCCTGCTCCTGCATGTAAATGTACAAGCCTTTAATTAGTTTATAGGAGATGCGCCGCTACATGAGGTGGGATGAGGACATAACACAGTATGAGTTACATCATAGAAACAACAGTATGACAAAGTAAATACCTAAACAAGTAAGGGGAGTAGTATGATCTGCCTGGCATCCCTGAGTGATGCTACGCAGACTGTCAGAGAGGTTTGCATAGGAGCTCACTAATGTAATTACTTTTGCCAGTGTACAACTCCACAATGAATACAAATGATGAGCCATTAAAGCTTTTCAGATTGTTTAGGCTAAAAACCTGTAACTGTTCATTACTCACTGCTGAGCTGTAAAGCAGCAAACGTAATAGTAGAATTTCTGAACACTTCTCTGTGAATACCAACAGTAGTAGGACCTGCTGTACAGTATCCTGTGAGGCTAGCAACAACAAAAAAAATTAACAAACTGTAAACATGAGTGGGAGGCAGTAGAGCGTAGTGGTTGAGGGCACTGAGCTGAAAATCTGCAGAACTGGGTTTGAATCCAACAGCCACTACCTGCATACTGTGTGACCATGAGCAAGACACTTAACTTACTTGTGCTCCTAGGATGCACCTGAAAACAAGTGTCAGCTTAATGTGTCTTTCCTGGCCAGAAATTGTAAATAAATAAATGTGTACAAACTTACTAAAGTGTAGCAGTTAGGGAGCTCACTGCCTAACATAAGGCAAAAGCTGCTTAAAATGTAATCACATCAGAGCTTTGTCACTCACTTTTGAATTTAATGGTGAAATGGTATAGTGCAAGTAAAGAGAAACTGTTGTTTTATTCACCCCCTCCTGTATGTGCAGCCGGTAATGCTGACAAGTAAACTCTAAGATATTTTTATAATTGCTTGACTGCACTTTGAAATGCATGATTTATTGGGTTCCTGTGTGGACTGTGTATGTTACAAATATGTATATTATTAATCAGTTATTTATCTGCTGTTGTGGCTTGGCTGATCCAGTTTCATCTCCCAATTCTCTTCCCCCCTAGAAGCATTGGTAAGCGAGGTTCCTGTTTCATCTCTGTATGTTTTTCCTGGACTAAATGATTTCAATAAGTTGGCAATAAGCCATGATATGGCATGGGTTTATGCAAGGAATAAGGCATGATGAGGTGTGATTATAGAGCTGATAGAGCACGCAGCTGCTAATGAGAAATTGCACTGACTGTCTTCACTCATGCGCTGAATGTCTTCCGCACTTGAGAAGTGTTCTTATCAGTCCATAAACCACACCTCTGAGTGTTGTATTCCATTTATAAAGTAGGTATCCTACATAAATATTAAAAAAAATAAATAATAAAAGATGTTAAAAGTGCTAAAAAAATAGGTTTTATAGCTAAAGTACTAAAGGTAATTAATTCTCCTTTCGCTGCAGTGTGCTGTATTTGATGTTGGCTTGGTGGCCAATAGAGGGCTCACCCCTCGATATACACAATGCTTAGGTTAGCTCAGACACACACATACTGTATTTTATTTTTACTAGCAACTTTTTCTTTCATTTTCCTGTGGCTGTCTTGGTTTTACAGGGAGTAAGCATTATTGGCAACAGCATCCCTTTGCAGCTGCCGTAGCACAGAGCAACTCTCTCTTTCAGCACATGTCTCAGAGTGAGAGCCTTTTTCTGAGGAAACCAGAGAAAGTTGAAGAGTGTCTTATGGGAAGCCTCTAGTGAAGAGAGTGGCTCTGGTTTTACCCAGGGGTTTTACAGTATGGGGTGGTGCAGGGGCACCATTAATGCAGTGAGGAGCAGAGACTGCACACCTATGTAATGGGCAATGCTGCAGTGGGTGTGCTGTGGAGCTGCAAGAACAAGAATCAGTGGGAGAGCCACGGATCAGCAGCCCATAATGAACTTCTGTCCACTGAAAAGCAAATAAGGGTCAGATTTGAATTTTAAGTTTCTGCAACATGAAATTGGGGTTGTGTTGCTTTATTGCCGTGCTTGGGAATGCATTTCAAGTTGAAAAATGTTATTTTTAGTGTTAGGGCAAGTACTGTATTTATACTACCATCACGGCTGCCAGAAAATTTCAGAACTTTCTGGCAGGCATTGATCTTTGGCTGGCTGCGTTGCGTCCTGGTCAGCATAAGCAGTACCGGTTTGTACTGATAAGGACATGGCAAATGGTACTTCTTAGCCAATCAGGATGCAGAAAGCTCCCAACTGATTTTATAAACTGAATTAATATACATCCCAATTGTGTAATGAGGCATGAAGCAACTGCCAAGAACTTTACACAACTAGGCCATGCATTAATACAACTTTGAACATGGGTATTATAGATTCTGGACTGTGACTGACTAATGGCTTTCTAATGCCATACATTTATCTGGCAACAGAGATCAATAAAAAGCAAGATCTAATGCCATTCTGCCCCATTACCACACATACCAATACGCAGCCTATGTTTCTATTTGACATAGTAACCATTTTTTCCCCACTTTCATTTCTGTCTGAGATCTCAGTAACCTTAAGTCTAACAACCTCAGTCACTGCCAAACTAAATTGTTTGGTAGGTTCCCCCCTTCCCCCAACTAGGTAGAACAGTTTACAAACAGAGTGTGAGAGAGACAATTAGACAATAGGAAATGAAGTAGTGCATATGCATGACAGTAGAGGTACGCTCATCCTTGCAGCTACCAAGTTAAGCTTGCAGTTGCGCTTACCTCCCCAGCAACAGTGGAAGAATTACTTTCAAGCATTTAAGCAGTAAAGCTATTTTTAAATATATAGAAAAAAGCTCTTTTGCACCATTTTCTAAGCACAATCAGACAATCGATGTTGGACGTTGCTGGACTATACCTGCACTTCCAGGGTTACAAGGCCCTCTGCCTGTGGCATCAGGGCTCATATACCGTGAACATGTGGGTGTAGCCCATCAGCATCCATCCTGTTGGGCTGTATTGCTTACATACACCCATAATCTGGAGTGGCTCATCACACTGATAAAATGGGAAATACATTATTTACATAACAAAATGTCAACAGAAATGTTTTTAAACTGTGGAATTAATGAAGAAATTAATGACATGTGCATCTAATTGTTGAAATAGTTCCAATTCTGCAGTTCTAATGCACAACAGATTCCCCCAACCCTTACTATAAGGTGCCTCATTAACAAGGACTGAGCTGCTCCTTGCACAGGTTGTATTCAGCTCATATAATCAGATGCTCTTGTCAGGGAGAGCCGACAGATTGGTTCTTGTACAGACTGTATGCACTTCAGCTAATTAAGAACTGTTTCCTGTGTGAGTCAGCAGCCTGATTTTGTAGAGAAACTGCAATGTACTGATCTTATATTTGGTCATGAGGTCACTACTTCAGAAAATAGTTCAGCAACCCAACTGTTGTTTAAATAGGGGAACTCATCAATGGTCAGGTAATGTATTTAGACTAATGAAGTTTGTAGGATTCTGAAGCTTATTTTGTAACTACAAATAATAGACATGGAAAAAGGGGCCACCCCATGGCCCGTCAGAAGCACAATGCATTTCCTTGTTTGTGGCCCGGATTCAGGACCTGGCTTGGGGAGCCAGAATCGTGACAACCAGGGCAGGGGAGTGCTGCCAAGACACTCGCAAAAAATAGCACACACAAAAGAGGGAAGACTTCTTAGCAGCATAATTTTATTACATTACAAAAAGGTCAAAACAGTGCTCCCTGAAGAAGGACAGCACCTCAATGCAAAGGGGAGTCAAAGTTTTTCCAGATGGTTATAATCTGTCCATGTACTTTTTGCAAAACATAGCACTTTTTCTGTGATGTAATAAAATTATTCTGGTGATTAAAATTGTTGTGCACAATTTTTTTTGTGAGGGTCTCTGATACAGTGGCTTTATAAAGAAGAAGAAGAAGAAAAAGGAAGACATCAATTTAGCATTTATATAGTGGTTCTCATACACACGGTATCCTAAGGTTGTATCCCTTTAACTTTGTTCAATCACCACTGGCTGTCTTAGTCATAATGCTGCATTTAATTTGTTTATGTTATTTATCACAGAATCTGAAGTTTTTTTATCTGTCTATTCTGATATTATGTCTACATGTTTTAAATGATGTACAGCATTCAGAGCCCTCAGGACCGGACACTCAACAAATAAATCTGCTATTTCAAAGCACTTAACAAACAATGAGAGACTGGTAGTGAACTGACTGTTAATGTATACTGACAGCCATTTTGCACATCAGCATCAACACACAGCCTTGGACAGTTGCATGAACCGGTTGTATGAGAGGGGCAATGTTAGCTAAGATACTGGGGAAATCTACTCTTATAAAAAGTGCCTTGGGTTCTTTTACTTTCACCTGGACACCACCAGAGATCAGCAAAAGGGACCTCAACCTCAGCTTAATATCTCATCCAAAGGGTAGCACACCCCAACAATTCAGCATCCCCTAGTACTGTACTCGGGTGTCAGTAGTTATGGTATAAGCCCAATCCCGGTGTGGGGACAGAACCCATGACTTTTTGGTCCAGAGGCAGATAACCTACCAACTGAGCCATTCTGACACATTTATAGAACACAAATAGCAGCACCTGAGACATCAGTGTTGTCTGCCCTCCTTTTGAATTTACATTTTTCTGAGCAGTACTGCCAACTGCAATGCAAGCCAGTTTGGGGCTGGCAGAAGGCAGGTGTCTGGTTATGCATCAGCCCCATGTGGTAGGTCAGGGAGCCTTCTCCTACACAAGGGATGGTACAGTATGTGCTCCCAGTGTGCAATGGCTTGGCTGAAGCCAACAGTACGCTGGTAGTAGGTAGAAAACTGTGGAGAAAAACCGAGATGCCATCTATATGATGTCCAAGGCATGAACAAAGTATAAACAAGGCATTTTAAATTCTTAAAGCACCCTATCCCAAGGACTCAAGAGTACTGTGCACAGAAAAACAGAAGAAACCAGGAAATAGTAATTAATAAAGAAATAAATACAAAATAAATTGATAAACTAAAAGTGCTAAAGGCCTGAGCAAAAAAGGAAATTAAATTAAATTTCAGCCCTCTACAAAGGGAGAACCCTAAGATACATAAGAAGAGAAACCCAAAGAGCTAGGGCCACCATATATACGAGGAAATTATTTAACCAGGAAAGGCACACTAAACTAAAACTTGTTTCCGGGGCAATCTGGGAGCACAAGTAAGTTAAGTGACTTGCTCAGGGTCACACAGTATGCAAGTAGGGGCTATGGGTTTCAAACCCAGGTCTCCAGGTTTTCAACTCAGTGCCTTAAATTACTGTGCTATACTGCCTCCTGCTATATCTGAATGACAAGCAGCTGACCAGTATACAGTACAAATCTATATGGAAAGGAAAACCATGGCAAAGTATCAAAGCCATTTTACTCATTTCAGTGCCTCAGTAATCACATAAGCTGAGTGCCAGTTTTACCTTGTGCTGCCCTTCTTCAGCAAGCATAAAAGCACATGAGCTTCAGAAAATCAAAATCCCTCGCTTAGCTCGAAGCCAACACAAGGCTCTCATTTTGAGGACAATGAAGGCACTCTTTCTAATAAGACAGCTAACTGCCAGGGGTAATATTTTTCTCTTTTCTGCTAATACACTGCTACATAGTCGCTACAAATCATTAAATTTAATGTAGTCAAAAGTAATTACCTCTGCTGGCTCACTGCTCCATTGCCAGCAGCAGGGTATAAACAAGTAAGAGTGATCCATAAGGAGACGCCACCTTGTTCCTCAATCAACAGCTCCAGTACTCTGTGCACTCACAAGAATGATCTATAGATAGCTTACATTCTAAGGGCCATAGCTGAGTGGGAATAAGGGGCTCCAGATATAACAGACATCACGCATTACAACTTCCAGTTGTGGGAAGCAGATATACTGGGAGTCTTGAGGAGATTAGCAGCACCTGTCAGAGACAAAAGTTGCATTTATGCAACCCCTGTGTTTTGGCAATGGCAACATTACAGATCCCATGTCTGGTACACATCACTGCACTATTGTGTGTGTGTCGGGGGTGGGGGGGATGCAATGAGCCTATGCTCCTGAGCCTGGACTCATGCTAACAATTTGGAGGCTACACACAGGGGCAGAAAATGCCTGCATCATTTTAGCTACCCCACTGCCACAGTGACTGAGGGCACTCAAAGCAGATCGGCTCCAGGTACATCCAGACTGCTCCACCTGTAACAGTGCAGCCACTGAGCAGTGATCATGGCAATGTACCAATGTAAGTGTAAATGCAGTGCATGCACCAGGACTTCAACTGGCTCATCTTTCATTTAGTGAGGCAGAAGGGAAAGGACTCTTACCATAAAAAAAAAAAGAACATCTTTAGGTTTAAAAGTGGCTTGGATAGGTGGCCTCTTGGTGCAGTGGTAGGGCTACTGCTGCACTGCCGATGAGCCGGGCTCAGGAAAAAGTACAAATCATCAGTTGCCATTAGGGGAAGGGAGAATTGAGCATCCCAGGAGCTGTTCTCCTCCCTCGGGGTGGCGGAACCTGCATCTTGCTGTGGGGCTGCCACCTCGCAAAAACCAGTTAGCGTGGGCAAAAGCATCAGAAAGGGCAAGGCTATCAGCAGAGTCTAGCATGCCGGCTCACTAACACACACGTACACACCACTGCATGCCAGCTCCTTTGCTTCTGATTTTGGTCAGCAGCACATAGCATATCCCCCCAGCTTTATTCTTTCTTTTATGTATTTGAAAAAAAATATTCAAGTTAACATGCCTTGAGCATTATTTGTTTTGCATTTTTGGCTTCTTCTGTTATTAATTCCTTGCAGCCACAACTGTAACCCTGCTCCATACCATACTTGCACACACACTCCTGTCCATCCCCTCCACTAACTTCAGCCAGTCCTGAATGGCACTGAGCACAGCATGCGATCACATATTATATGCACTGCTTTTTACGTGTGCATACTGCAGCTAAGGATGCAAGCAACAAATGGTATGACTGGGCCTGGAGAGAGGAAACAGACAGAAAGAATGCATGCCATGTCCAGAGAGCACACATCTTGTGAATGCCTGGTAATAGTCACAGGATGCATGTCACATGGCGCATAAGTAGCACAGCTGCACAAGTCCAAAATTATGTTTTTATTTAGTATGTTTTTTCTGGTGAGCCCACCTAGAGATAAGCCCCAACTACTCTGGGACTCCTCTTTATCCCTGGGTCATACCTGTGTCAGGACAATACCACCTGGATTGCCCCCAGGGTGGGGCTGCCACACCAAGTGAGAACCTGAACAACAACAGAAGAAGGTTGCCAGTAGGGGCACCTACCAGCATTGCCTCCCAGGATTGCCCCCAGGGTGGGGTGTGAGGTCAGGCCAGATATGGCAGACATCAGATAGGCTGGCTTTTCAGGAATGCCATGGAGGACGATTGAGGCCAGGAGAAATGGGGCATCATGTGTGGTGGCCACTATTTTTTCCTTGGTGCTGATATTTCCCTGAAGGAGGCGTGGCATGCAATGACACCAGTGTCCGGCACACCTCCTGAGGAATCTAGGTGCCAGTTGCAGCAAAACCGCCAGCCTCTGCTAGGGGTTCAATTTGTGCTGGACACACAGCCCCCCCTCCCCCTCGAGAAGGAGAGACGTGCCTAGGATGCTCAATCCTTCTTCCCCTGGCTGGACCTCCGACTTCCTGGGTCTGTTCCCGAACCTGGGACGATGGTGTCACAGACAGACACCATGCTGCTGTGCTGGCAGGCCACCACAAAACGTTTTAATTTAAAACAAAAACCAAGCCTAGACTGAGCCAAGTCAAGGCGGTTTGGCTCAGTTGTAACATTAAACAAGCCCCCTATGTTTGGGGCAGCTTCTTTTTTTTAATTTAGCTTTTGGCCCCAGTAACACTGCTGGCTATTACCTTCTAGCTATTACTGGTGATGTCCCAGTCCCATCTGCTGCCCCCCCCCCATTGAGACTAGTGGGGGATCCACACAGTGAAAGGCCCGAGAAAGTCAATGGCCATCATATGGGCGGTATGGGAGACATAAGGGTTTGCTTCATATTCTCCCCAGAACCTGAAGCCCCTTCCACCTCCCTGACACTGGGCAGATGCCCCTATGGGCCATGCATGCACTCATGCCACAAAGTCCCTGTGGCAGAGGCAAGTGCCCTGGCTCTGCAGGGGTCACAGCAGTGGTGGCAAACAGCATGGCCAACCCTCCCTACTGGAACCATTGCCATACGGTAGCACCACCCAGACATTCTTGGCCACCTGACCCAACTCCCAAGTCACTTAAGAACCTGGATTGTCAGTGTGGGAGCACAATGTGCCACCCACTGGGCCAGCAGGTAGCCCCTGGTGGCTCGCTTTGATCACTGGTTTGACCCATCTCACGATTGTTACTTGAAACTTGATTATTTTGCATCAAAACTACTGACTTGTTAAACCTTTACTCTCCCACTTGAGGTCATGTTTAAAGAGCATTTCTCTACCATAATAAAAATCTAAAAGGCTTAGAAACATTAGATTTACACAAATTATGTATTAAAGGGACACTGCCAGCTCTATACTGACTTTTTTTATCCCTTCATAACAAAAGTGCCTACACTCCTGCATCATTAATGGCCCTGAAATGTATGTACCATCTCGGGATATCAAAAAATTTAATATTTTTTCCTTTTTAATGTAGTTTGAAACCCTGGTAGCTCGCTCTTATCTGTGGCTGCCTGATGTCGAAGTGCCGACAGACTTGTCCGTGGGTGAGTTTAAACAATTTTAAGCCCCTTAAAATAAACACTAATATAGGTTATATCACTGGGGCTGTACTTGTTCTTGCAATTTTTTTGCCAAAACGAGGGGTGTATTACAGGTAGGTAATTTGTTTTCAATAAATAAATAAATCTGTGTTTGAAAGGCAAGCTACGGCACTGGGCATGCGCATCGGGGAAATTAGACTGACATCTTCTTTTACTGCAAATCCCAGAATCCCCTGGAGTTGACATCAAAGCAGTAGGCAGCAATAGGAGATTTAATAGCCTGCAGTACATGTTAAAGCTTTTATAATCTCTGATCATATGTTTTCCAGGACTGCTTTTCACCAGGTGCTATGTACAGCCCTCGGTGAATGCACATAGCCCATGGAGGACAGTGGACAAGCAAACAGAAGACCATAGCTTACATAAACTGGAATATGCACTGCAGGCTATTGAATCTTCTCACTGCTGCCTACTGCTCTGATGTCATCTGCAGGGATTCTGGGATTTGTTGCAGCAGAACATGTCAGCCTACAAATAAGCAAAATTAGTCTGATACAATCTACTGTACTACAATAAACAGTAAGTAAACCAAAGTGTACACTGGGACCAACCCCACACTTCAATGTGGGGCCCTTGGTGAGACTGTTCCCTTTAAAGTGCCACATGCCAGTTACATGCTAAGTCTGCCCTTTTGCAACACCACTGCACTTTGATGTGTGTTGGCATGGATGAGCCCCCCAACCCAACCACATCTGAGCATAGCTCAAGAGGGTTGCAAGCATGGCACTGGGAGTAAATTGTTATACAAAAATTTACTGCCTGTCACATGTGATGGAGAATTGGGCCCCAAGTCTTCTATTTTCCAGTTGTTGTCTTTCTTTCATACTTTCTAAGTTCGCCATGCGTGCACGCACATCAAACATTTTCCTATCAGAGTGGCTTTTGAAGGGTGTGACACTGTCTGCCCAATGCAGAGTGGTCTGCAAGGCTGCAGACAGTGCCACACCAATCATCAGCCAGGCTGATTGTGAGGCTGTTTTTGACTTGACGGCAGAAACTTTGTCTAGTTGAAAAGAAAAGCTGAACCAATCATATGGTGGCGGCTTTTTCCTTTCATCTGCAAGACATCATCCAGCAAACAGCTGTTCGGTGTCCTGATCAGCCTGGATGACATCACCCCCCCATGAAACTGATCTAAGAGAGAGCACAGCAGGTTTGTTGATGGAGACAGCAAGATAGTGTCCCCACAGAGATCTCCTTTTCCCATCCAAAGTCCCCCCCATTTGCGAGCCAGGGAAACACCCAACATCAGACAAGGGAGAAGCAGTGACAAAGGCAGTGCATGCACCGTAGTGAGAGTTAATGAATGTTGTAGTCTTCTGTGTAGTACCAGGCAATGTTGTCTTTGATCTGGCAGCAGCAGCAGCATACAGTGCCGCACTCCAGTGTGATGTGTAAATGTTCGAGTCCCCCCACCGACATTTCCCATGCCCATGTAGAGTCCCCCCTCCACCACCTCCTCTGCCCCTTGTCTGTGCTGCACACCACAAACTAGAACAAGTCACAGAAACAGCCAAGACCTAGAGCGCCCACCCAAGTGTCCAGGCAAGACTACACATCAACGTGGACTGTCAGAAGTGTGGTGAGAGACAGTGACACACAGGAGCAAAGCGACTGCAAGGTGCTGCAGGAGTAACTCATATCTTACCTTTTCCGTGGTGTCCAGATTATGGCAGGGTGGGAAGTCAAGCTGTGTGCACATTGGCTGTCGGCTGTGTCTGCAGAGTGTCTGTGTCTGTCACAGCCCCCGCTTCATGTGCTATCTCTGTTGGTGTGTCTCAACCAAGGTTTCAGCTGCTGTGAGCACTGCTACTGCAATGTGTGTCAGAGCCCCATTCCCCCAACCAGCACAGACCCTGGGACACCCTGGCAGGCGATCATTAACTGGCTGACTGTCCAGCTCCCGATGAGTTGCGGTGGTGGGCATGTTATGTAAAGATAATTCCACGAGTGTCCTGGCAGTTGTTGTGTGCCAATGTGTTCTACAGAAGCGCAGTGTGTCACCTGAAGTTTTTGCAACATACAGTAGGTGAAAGTGCTTGTCCCGCAGCTCTGTCTCCACATCTCTACCTTGAAAAGCTAAAGCACAGAACTCTGTATTCACTTCATGGATAGTGTGCTCGATGTCCCCGACCGTGTGACATGTGTCCCCTGCTTGCTTATTTTCTGTTTTGTTCCCTGAAAATAAAAAAGTCCCTCAATGTCTTTTGCTATTTTTTTTAACCTGTTGAGGAAAAAAAACATCCATCGCCGATTATGCCCATACCTCTCCACCTGATCTCCCACTGTGCATCCATATACCACACCCCCATGATGTCCCCACAGACCCTCACTCACCTCAAGAGGTCCCAGATTCAAGACCCACTCTGCCGATCGAAAACACGACTTGCTGCTGGAACCAGTGACTGCAATATGAACTAAGGTAAATGGGCTTCAGTGAATTTCAAAGGGGGGGTATCAACTTTTAGCCATGATTTTGGCCCCATATTTTCAACATGGCCTTTAGGGGATCCCACCTCATGAACAATATAACTATCGTTAGGCAACTCCCGCCGGAAAGGTGATTTTGTGGTTGGTTAGTAAAACCACCTTTACAGTGGGATTTGTGTAACGACAGCCATATTGTTCATGAGGTGTGGTCATAAGAAGGCTATGTTGATAATTGGAGTCAAAATTTAAAACAATGGCTGTGTTATGAGCATTTGTTGCAATCTCACTACGCATGCTCATAACTTTTGAAATTTTCAATATTTTCACCCCATATTCTCAACATAGTCTTCTTATTACCCCACTTCATGTATAACACAGCTGTCATTTTTCAAATCCTGGCACAAAAATGTTTTTGCACCTGTGCTGCAGAGTGGTGTTGCGCACCGCAGAGTTACGTATTGGAGGGGATTGAAAGAATTTCTGGACTGGGTACATGGGGTGGGGTAATAACATGGCTATGGTGACAATTTGGTGACTGTTGTCCTATAACTGGAAGCACAGTGGATGAAGGGCCCTGTGCTTCCATAGCTAGATACATTTATGCATCTGTGGAGGGATGGAAGTGCAGGGTTCTTTATAAGCGCTAAAAAGCACATTTAAATAAGGCAGTGTAGCCCTGCCCCACCCAGTACAATAGCAATTCCAATGGCAAACTTTCGGCATTGATAAATGCTTGTTTTTAACTGATTTTCCAGAGATATGTATATAAATTAATAAATTAGTAGTGGAAAATACCATCCAGTTACAGAGCAATATTAAGAACACATTCTTCACACATACCATGAAATGTTATTATAAACCACTTACATGATGCCAGCAAATCAGCACACAGAGCCACTGTGCCTTTTATCCTCTTACAGTGGTCTCTTGTGCAAGAGAACACTTGAAACTTTTTTTAAAGTTTATTTAATTTCTCAGCAAGAGAAATACAAACAAACATGGCATACAGTGTTACAGAGCATTTGTTCCGTTGCAAGTACAATATATCATATGTATGCAGCTCAAAGTTCATATTCCTATAGTGTTAAAAATATGTTTATGCTTTAAACCTACTGTTCTAGCTGACAGTCCATATAATGGTTGCACACTCACAACCAATAGAGATCGGCATAGTATATTATTGTGTGGGGCAGTTGCACTATCTAACCAGGGGTTATATAACCCTGACAGAGGTGGATCCTCCACTGTGGCCTACTGACATGGCATCAGTGTCACAACATAGTTAAGGGGACCATTGTATCAGTAAATAAAGATACAGGTTTTTTTTTTCTTCCTTTTTGGTTTTATAACTGTTTTTTCTGGCCCTTCCATCTCGGAACTCTCTCTCGGGCCACTGCACTCGCCTACTCGCTCTACCGCCCACTGTGTTCCCCTACATCATCAGTTTTGTCACGGTTACCCAGGACGGGAGGCAGCAACCCAGGGAAACTGCAGGGGCAGTGACGGGGGACCAGCGTTGAGCGTGTGGCGGTGGCACTGACAGGGCCATCACCTATCGAGGCGGAAGGTGTTTTCTGGATTTACGCCCTCAATGTTGGACTTGCGATGCCTGCCCAGCATGTGACAAGAGTGCTCCCACCCAAGTTCAGAAGGTGGCTGCCAATGTCTACCCCATGCTCGTGAGCCCCTAAGCATCACAGCGCCGCTGGTCTCCACTGGGGGCTGCTGCTGCACCAGGCTTCCCCTGAATCCCTCCCTGAGAGAGGAGAGCAGTCCTACAGACACTCAATCCTCTCTCTCCCCCCTGCCAACCCATGGCAGCCTGGGCTCACTCCCGAACCTGGGTCGCCAGTGCAATGCAAGGTGTGGTATCCAGCGCCTCAACCCTCAGCGCCACCGGGCCAGCAATAAAGACACAGATTGCTATTATTCCATTCATTCTGGGTAACTGGTGGCTCCCAAGTTGTTGTCAATGTCATGAGTCAGTGATGTCTTTCTAGATCAGCTGGTATGTCAGGCACATAAACATACGTATAACAAGAACCAACACAAGTTTCAACTAGTGAAGTTCTCTATTAGTAACTCTTCCTATTTTGTCTATATGACCTGGGTTTTTGCATAAACATTGTTACTTTTAAAGAGCCCTTTCATGACAGTCCAAAAAGTTACAGCTTGTAGTCATTATATGCAGTACTAGACCTGAAAGGGTGTGTGCATTTGTTATTTTTGGCCAAGGTTTACTCTGCCTTCCATATTTTGCATTTGTTTTTTAGCCCTGCTGCACTTGCCGTTGCTGTTCAGCTGCTAGGGTGATGGCTCCCACTGACATCACTATATGGCAGAGGAGTGACTCACACTGTGCAGTACAGTGCAGTTGCACCAGTTTTGTAAGGGAAAGCTACCAGTACTAGGTGTACATACTGTGCTCCCCTTCCCCAAGACACCCTGTTATGAATGCATTATGCCAGAATCCAAATGCCTTGCCAGTATATTTTTCTGTAAAACTGACTTACTTCTGCCTCTGTAACAAAGCATGGGGATTGAGAGATGATAGAGTTGCTGTCAGCACCATTCCCAGTCCTTTTGACTTTCATGCATAAATTACCCCTTCTTGCATTGATTCTGGAATTGTATTTCTTTACTGTTCTCTGCAGTTAAGTTTTTGCATTCTGAGCTGCTAAAACCTGCAGGGTGTACCAGAGCTTCTGTAGCAAGTTTGATGTTGCTGTCCTACTTCTGCCTCTATAACAAAGCATGGGGAGTGAGAGAAGATTGAGCTGCTGTCAGCCAAGACAGCTGTCAGTTTAATGCGTCAGTGTGACAGAGGCAGTCACTCGATCGAAAATCCTTACTGCTCCTCTGTCCCACACTTCCTCCACATCAGCATGGCACTGAGGATTTTCAGTTGGGAGACACAGGCGCTTTACTACAGAAAGACATGGAAGGCACTAATATGGCATGGGTAAGGAGATATTACTGCTTTCAAATGATCAAGGTCTAGACACTAATCACACTGCGATGCATAAACTGACAGCTGTCTCAGCTGACAGCAACTCAATCTTCTCACTCCTCATGCTTTGTTACAGAAGTAGAAGTCAGTTTTACAAAAGAACATACTGACAAGGCATTTGGATTTTGGCATAATGCATTACTAACAGGGTGTCTTGGTGAAGAGGGACCACAGTATGTACACCTAGTAATGTAGTTTTCCTTTGCGAAACTGCTATAACTTCACTGTACTGCAGTGTGAGTCACTCCTTTGCCAAACAGTGATGTCAGCAGTACAGCCCTGGGTCCACAGCAACACCAGGCTTGCTATAGAAGCTCTGGTACACCCTGCAGTTTTTAGCAGCTCAGAATGCAAAAACTAACTGCAGAGGACAATAAAGAAATACAATTTCAGAATCAATGCAAGAAGGGGTAAATTATGCATGAAAGTTAAAAGGACTGGGAAAGGTGCTGACAGCAACTGTATCTTCTCTCAGTTCCCATGCTTTGTTACAGAGGCAGAAGTTAGTTTTAAAAAAAAAACATACTGACAAGACATTTTGATGTTGGCATAATGCATTGCTAACAGGGTGTCTTGGTGAAGAGGGACCACAGTATGTATACCAGGTAATGTAGTCTTCCCTTGCAAAACTGCTGCAACTTCACTGTACTGCAGTGTGAGCCACTCCTCTGCCATATAGTGACATCAGCAGTATAGCCCTGGGTCCACAGCAACACCAGGCTTGCTATAGAAGCTCTGGTACACCCTTCAGTTTTTAGCAGCTCAGAATGCAAAACTAACTTCAGAGGACAGTAATGAATACAGTTCCAGAATCAATGCAAGAAGGGGTAATCTACGCATGAAACAGAAACATAGAAGTTGACGGCAGATAAGGACCCAAGGCCCATCCAGTCTGTCCATTTTTTTCTACCTTATGAATGTGCCATCAGCTTTGCTCTGTCAATGGCCAATCTATTCATACTCATCTGTATTTACTCCTTTATGCCTGTCCCATGCCTGTTTGAAGCCCTGCACTGTATTCATATCCACCACTTCCTGAGGTAGGCCATTTCATGCATCCACCACCCTTTCTGTGAAAAAGAACTTCCTCACATTACCTCTTAATCGGCCTCCCTCTAATCTCATGCTGTGTTCTTTTGTCCTGCTATTTTTCTTATACTGAAACATGTTAGACTCTTTCACCTTGTTAATGCCCTTAAGGTGAATGTTTTGATCATATCACCTCTCTCTCTCTCTCCCCTTTGCTCTAGGGTATACCTATTGAGCTCCATTAATTTGTTCTCATATGTTTTCTGATGCAGTCCCTGCACCATTTTGGTTGCCCTTCTCTGGACTGCCTCAATTTGGTTAATGTCATTGAGAAGGTGTGGCCTCCAGGACTGCATGCAGTACTCCAGATGGGGCCTAACCAGTGTCTTGTAAAGAGGGATTATTGCCTCCCTCTTCTGACTTGTGATTCCCCTACTAATACACCCAACATCCCCCTAGCCTTACCTACTGCTTTAGTGGTCTGCTTGGATGATTTCAGGTCATCGGTGATGATGATACCCAAGTCTCTTTCTTCTCTTGTGACTGCCAGCAACTCCCCTCCCAGCCTATAGGTGGCTTCAGGGTTTCTCTTCCTATGTGCATGATCTTGCACTTCTTTGCATTAAACCCCAGTTGCCCCTCTTTTGACCGTTTTGCCAGTTTATCCAGATCTCTTCTCATTCTGCCCACCCCATCTGGATCATCTACTCTGTTGTAGAGCTTGGTGTCATCTGCAAACAGACAAACCTTACCCTCCAGTCCATCTGCAATGTCACCGATGAAGATACTGAAGAGGACTGGCCCCAGGACTGATCCCTGAGGTACCCCACTTGTGACTTGCATCTCTTCTGACTGTATACCGGTTACCACCACTCTCTGTTTTTGGCACGTCAACCAGTTTGCCACCCAGTTGACCAACCTCTGACCCACCCCGAGCCTACCCAGCTTATTAATCAATCCTCTATGTGGAACAGTATCGAAAGCTTTGCTGAAGTCAAAGTAGGTGACATCAACTGCTCCCCCTTGGTCCACCACTCTGGTTATGCAGTCAAAGAAATCTATGAGATTAGTTTGACAGGACCTTCCTTTTGTAAACCCATGCTGTCTTGGATCCTGTGCTCCAATGGATTCCAGGTGTTGCATTATCCTTTTCTTAAGGAGTACCTCCATAATTATGCCCACTACTGAGGTAAGACTGACTGTCTGTAGTTTCCTGCCTCCTCCCTGCTACCGCTCTTGTGCAGCGGGATCACATGAGCCCTTCTCCAGTCTTCTGGGACTTCTCTTGTGCTCAGAGACTCACTAAACAGTTCTGATAATGGCTCTGCTAGTTCCACCCTTAGCTCCTTTAGTACCCTGGGATGTATGCCATCAGGTCCCATTGTCTTGTCCACCCTGAGCTTATCGAGCTCTTGAAGGACACTTTCTTTTGTGAAGGGACTTGTGCACACCTCCCTCCCCCCTGTGTCCATGGTGCTGAGCTGTGGGCCCTGCCCGACCTTCTGTTCAGCAAATACTGAGCAGAAGTATCTATTTAAGATAGATGCTTTTACAAGGTCCTCCTTCTCACATACACCCTTATCTCCTTTGATCTTAGCAATACCGCCTCTGGACTTTCTCTTTTCACTAATGTATAGTCTTGTCACCTTCTTTTACTGTTTGTGCTAGTGTTTCCTCAGTTTGGGCCTTTGCCTGCCTTACTGGCTTCTCTGCTTCCCTTAGGGAAGTTTGGTATGCCTCCCCATCTTCATCCTGCTGCATTCCCTTATATTTCCTGAAGGCCAGCCTTTTGGCTCTGACCTTTTCTGCTACTGTTTTTGAGAACCAAAGTGGTTTCCTTCTTCTTTTGCACTTCCTTTTCTCTAACACAATGGGATGTTGCTTCAAGTATTGCATCCTTAATGCCTGCCCACATTGCCTGTACCCCTTCACCTGTATTTCTTTTTGCCAGGGCTAGCTTAACTCTGATGGCCATCTTATCAAAGTCAGGTCCTATGAAGTCCCATATTTTTGCCTTGGAATGGGATGATTTAGTTCTAGTGGCCAAATTGAACCATACCACGTGATGGTCACTGGCCCCCCAGGTGATCTTCTACCTGAAGATCTGTGATCCTTTCCCCGTTAGTCAGCACTAGATCTAGGATAGCCCTGTCTCTTGTGGGTTGTTGTACCAGTTGTTTGAGGTCTTCCCCCTGCAGGGAATCCACCATGTGTCTAGTTCTGGCAGATGTTTCTGCTGGTATTGACCAATCTGTATCTGGCATGTTGAAGTCTCCCATTATCAGAACCTCCCCTTTAGCTGTCATGTTTTGTATATCTTCTAACAGTAATGTGTCTATTTCCTCCCCCTGGTCTGGAGACCTGTACACAACCCCAGTTTGTATGGCTGTCCCATTTCCTGTTTCCAGGGTGACTCACAGTTCTTCTGGCTCCTTATGTGTATTCTGAACTTCTGTAGCTTTGATATTTTCATTGAGATACAGGGCCACTCCTATCCCTCCTTTTTGCACCTCGGTCTCTTCTGAACAGCACCTAGACAGGTACTGAAGGCTCCCAAGTGTGGTTACTGGTAAACCATGTCTCGTTAATTGCTACTATGTCCAGTTTAGCCTCTGTCATTATTGCCTGCAAGTCTGGGATCTTGTTTCCCAGACTGCGAGCATTTGTGTACATGATTTTCCATTGGCCAGATTTCCATATGTTAGTTGTTGGGCGAGGTCTGGCATTTCCCCTATGCGTCGTATGGGGAGCCAGACCTTTTTCCTTACCTGGTGATGCAAATGAACTATAAACATGCTGAACTCCTGTTTGACCACTAGCTGAGGGGGGAGGGGAGTTCTTCCCATTTGACATATGGGGTGCTGCACCCATCTCCCCATTTGCTAGTTTAATATTCTGCAAAGACGTCAAACTTCTGCCCCAATGCACTGACTCCCTCTTTAGTCAGATGCAGTCCATCAAATTTAAAGAACATTCACTCCCAAAACTGTTCCCAGTTCCCTACAAATTTGTGTCCTTTTTCCTGGCACCAGCCCTTAAGCCACATATTTAGCTCCCCTATCTCCCTTCTCTGACCTTCCGTCCATCTGCCCCCCCCCTCCCAGACTGGCCAAATATTTGCCACAAGCCCCATAAAAAAGGTCCTCCAAATGGCACAAGTTAGAGCAGGAGAGAGCTGGTCTAACTTGTGGCATTTTGCGCACCTGACTGAGAATCACAATCGGTGCTAAAAGAATGCCACTGGCCACCTACACCGTATGTTCAGTGCACCAGGGACTTGCGGCATATGCAGGGTGTTAAAAAAATGGGCCCCAATTTTCACATTAATCTTGTACTTTAATATTTGTAAATACTTTTTACTGAATTGACAGCTGATACATGAACTTTACAGTGGGTTCCCTGCTTGCAGTAAAATAACATCAATCAATAAATCAAACTTCACTCTAGCCGGCCCGCCGGTGCAGCGGTTGGATTTCCGCTTGCGACGCCAGTGACCCGGGTTCGGGAACGAGCCCGGGAGCTGGAGGGCCGGCCGGGAGGGGAGGACTTGAGCGTCCCAAGGACTGCCGCCCTCTCCGGGGAGGGGTACCTGAGCTCGGTGCTTGTCTGACCCCAGGTGGAGACCTGAGGTACAGCAAGCCCGATGCTCCAACAGAGGGGAGTGACGCAGCAGACGCCGGCGCCGCCGCCTTTGACGCCATCGACCTGGCACGCCGAGAACACCAGGAAACCCCTTGCAGCCTCCTGGTAGACGGAGCACCAGGGCCCGACCTTCAATGCCCCTACCTGCCCGAGACAGCATGCCGACAAAGATTAGCGGAACGTCGGGTGGAAGGGTGTCCCGCCTCGTACCCGCCTGGGGGGTATAGCCACGGCTCCATGGGGCATGGACTGCACCGGCTCCAGGTAGGTGAGCGAAGGCTGATAAGCCCATAGGTGTCTCCCGAAGAGGAGGGGGCTGCAAGTAGGGAGGAGGATAAAGAGAAAAAAAAAACAAAAAAAAAACTTCACTCTAACCAGTGACCATCCAAAATACTCAGTAGGCAATAGCAGCTAAGACTTTCCTCAAGAGTTTGAATCCCTAGCATATGAAATACCCACCCTAATTTCAGGAGCACTTGAAAAAGCTCCACAATTTCTCTTAAACAGTCATTCTGTCAAGTTTACCAAACTCTTGCTAGGGGAAAACTGGAGACGGGGAAGGGCACTGGACATAGACACATACAGCAGCAGTGTGAAAACAAGCCCACCACCCACCCACACAGAAACACATAGGGCCCAATTTTCTTACAGCTGTGGACACCAGTGTGCCTAAGGACTTAGATCCTGTCAGTGCATCTTGCCTATGGGATGCACCTGTGCTCTATTTTCCAACACCTGGGGCCTGATATTGAAATCTGGGCAAAGCAGAGGGCAAAAATTTGCACTGCACTATACAGTTGCCAGGTGTCCAAAACTGCTATATTCAATGGAATAGTGCATTGGTATTATTCCACTGACTATAGGGCCAGTGAGACCCAACGCTAAGCCACCAAGCACCAGACAGACACGGCCCCCACAATAGGGCAGCATAATGGCTTGCATCTGGACTAAATTCCCCATATTCAAAGGAACCTATAAAATGAGCCCATTGGGCATGCAAGGCATTAAGGGGCCATCTGCATGTCCATTATGCACCCATTTGCATAGGAAGCGAGGCTATACTACATGGCACCACCCCCCAATTGCTCATGCCCCTAGAGCTTTTCCTGGTGCTAGTGGCCCCCCTCCCCCCCAACTGCCCTCCCATTATAAAATAAAATCAATATCCCTGGCAGTCCAGTGATCATTCCCCCATCACCGAGTGCCATCCCATGAAGAAATAAAATATATCTCCCCCATCGTCTAGTGGTCCCTCCCCCCATTGCCGACTGCTGTCCAATGAAGAAATATAAAATATCTCCTCAGTAGCCTAGTGGTCCTTCTCCATCGCTGCTTCCATTTCAAAGGATAGCTTCTGTCTGTTAGAAGGCTTTCTAGTTGCACATCAGCAACTTTCAGAGATACCAATAAGCATGCAATAGCTATTTATTCAGCAGCCATGCATGCAGATGTAAGGACTTCTGGATGGACCAGGAATCCCTTGGCCTGTGACAACAGACCCCACCACAGACTCCACTGCCATCTGTTGCAGAAGTGGAAAGCATATCTAACTAGGTCATACTGTAGTAATGAGGATAAGAGTGGCACTCTCCATCCACAGCCTGAACAGCACCCTCTGTGTCAGTGAAACTGGAAAATGCATATATGAATTTCCCGGTCCAAAAGAGGGACAGCTTGTCTCACCAGAAAACTCCAAGACCTAGAGCAGACAAGCAGAAAACACTGCAGTGCTGCATTGTGTGGCAACACAGAAAGGTCCAACTCTGCTCATCCCCATCCTGTGAAGAGGTCGGTTACAACGGAGGTCAACAGTTCCCATTTGTGAATCTTGGACTGTGACTAGCATAACTTGTCTGCTAAGATGTTTTGGAGATCTGGGAGATGTCCAGCTGACAGATGCAGGCCATGGGGCAGATCCCAGTTCCATAGTCTCATTGCCCACAGGACCCTTAGTGTCCACTGAGGGATTCTCATACAAAGATGGCCAGGAGCATTGTTCCAGTGGCCGTAGCCAGAAGACTTAGGCGACTTCTGTATACCAGCTGTGCTGCAGGCAATTAGGTTGTCTACCCTGCCCTGTCCTGTGGCAGGAAAACATAGTCCTTCTCTGTGTCTTTTTCCAAAAATTGCTCCTCTGTATTGTAGTCATTGACAGGGAGTCATCACAGCCTTTGGCACATGTACTGCGACTCCCAAATCATTGCACAAGTGCCTTGTCCAAGCCAATATATGTAGGAGAGTTTCCATGGAATTGGCTTTCAACAGCCAGTCATCCAGGTCAATAGAGACATATAGGCTTTCCCTGTGAGTGAAGGGTTGTTGCCACTACTGCCCAAGCAATTGGTAAAGACCTGTTGCACAGAAGCCAAGTCAAAAGGTAAGATTCTGAACTAATAATACTCCTCCCCAAGATAAAGTGGAGATATTGCCTGTGAGCATTTCTGATCTTGACATGAAGGTATGCCTCCTTCACCTCTAGGAAACAAAGCCAGTCCTTTGTCTGTGATGGGGATTATAGCTTGCAATATTGTAATCTCCCTGCTATTGTTTCAGATACAGGGAGAGTCTGCACCCAACAACCACTCCTTGATGTAACACTGGGAGTGGAAGTATATCCTGCAAACAGTCATATGGAACTGGTGGTGCCAGTGCCACAGGTTCCTACTGCTTTGGATGTTGTTGTATGGGCACCTGGGGGAAGGGGACCCGGCATGGTGCCCTTTCCTACTCTCCCCTGCTCTACTAGGCAATGCTACCTCTAGCAGCAGGCTAATGTTTGGTGCAGCTCCCATGACCCCTAGCTAGAGTGAGATAGAGGGACTTCACAGACATTAGATTCATTTGGGATGTCTGAAGACCCTTTATGGCTTCTTCCAAATTGTAACCAAACAGTTTTTGCCCCTCTAAAAGGGGCCTTTAAAACTGCCTGTTGCACATGATTTGCCAAGCCAGCAACCCTGAACCAAGATTATCAGCTCATACAAATGCCAGAAACAGAAGCCATAGTAAAGGTATCAGAGGATTCATAGGCTGAGCTGAGCAAAACTTTGTCAACCTCAGGCTGTCCCAGTGGTGCCGAAGGTTGAGGCGCTGGATGCCACACATCGTGCCACACCAGTGTCCCTGGACTCTGGAGCAAGCTTGGGTTGCTGGAGATCGGCAGGGGACAGGGAGGACAGAATGTCTAACAGACTGCTTTCCTCTCTCAAGGAGGGAGGGATGGCCGTCCTGCTCCTTGGCTGCTTCCTGGTGGAGGTCGGATGGCAGCGCTAGGAGTCAGGGAGGCATAAGAATGTGGCAACATGGTGCACATGTGCCTCCACCTGTGTGTGCTCACAGCTGCAAATGGGAGGGAAAGAAAATAAAAAAGGATGGCGTCCACAGGCTCCGTGATCCCTGCCTGCCAACCAACATCTCGCTCTGTCACTGGACCACTGAAGACCCCAAACTGGATGTGTTGTCCTGGGTGGGAGGAGGATGACCTTCCCCTTCTCAGCCCTTCCATGGGGAGAAATCCATGGGACTACTATGGGTTTGGTGGTGCTAGGGCAGTGGTGGACAGATTTAGGTGGCAAGACAGGGGGAAGATAGCTGTCTGCAGACACCAGGAGGGGAGGTACAGAATGTGAAAAAAAAAAGTGGGTCAATCTCAGCATCAGCTATTACAAAGTTAAGTAACTCATTCTTGGCAGCGCCCTCAGGCAATGTCTGGGCTGCAGCTTTTGCAGTTTTGCACAGGCTATTTTTATGTTGCTTGCACGCATGTGCAAGAAAAATAGTGCCATCATCCGAGTTTTCAGAGGTGTGTCAGCCCATCTTCCAATGCATTCAGTGTGTTTGCAGGCGCGGCCCTAGTTCCCCAATCACTGCTGCAGCTGTCTATGACAAGCTGAAAATGCAGTGGCATACAGTTGAAAGGAGAGCTCCACTTGAGTGAGCAGAGCTCCCCCAACACGCACACACGCGCCAGCGCACGCAGCGTGCTCATCGCCCTTCCCTCCCCCATCACTGTAGGCGCCGACGGGGTGCCCAATCCCCTGTCAGCTCCACGCCCCAAAGCATCTGGGTGCCACGCTGGAGCCCACCCCAGCATGGCAAAATGATGTTATGGCCGACGGGTGCCCAATCCCCATCGGCTCCAGTGTCACCCCATGCTTGTCGCCGATGGGGTGCCCAATCCGTCAGCTCCACTGTCTCTCCCCCAAGCATCCAGGTGCCACGCTGGGAGCCCACCCCAGCATGGCAAAATGTGTTACAGCCGACGGGTGCCCAATCCTCGTCGGCTCCACGGCCCCCACCAGCCATCCTTGTGCCATGCTGGGAGCCCACCCCAGCATGGCAACGTCACGTCATCATTAAAAAACAAACAAACCTGGAAATAAAAACTGTCCCTCGGCGCTTCTCCCTGCCCCGCTCCCATAACCGCACCACCCACTGCGCACCCTGCCTCCCCACACCCCACCCCATACCATCTCCGACCTCGTGCGCGACGATTCGGTGGACTGGGAACACGCCTGCACTCTTCAAAGCCGACACATAACTGAGGAAATGCCTGTAAGCTGTATAATGGAATAGATAGGGTTTTTTCAACTTTATTGCATATCACAGGCATTTTTTGGAATTTTTGCACCAAATTTTCAACATGGGGTTTTTGGGACCCCTTCTCATGAATGCTGTCACTGTCATGGCGTTACTCGGGCCCGAAGGGTGATTTCGCAGCCACTGCATGAAATCATCTTTCTGGAATGATTAACGAAACGACACTGTCAGTGTTCATAAGGTGGACTCTCAAAAAGCCTATTTTGAAAATCTGGTGGAAAAATTCCAAAAAATGACTGTTTTACGAGAGTGCGTTGCGCAGTTCCTATGCACACTCGTAAGTTCGCGAATTTTCAATATTTTCACTCCAGATTTTCAACATTGCCATTTTGCCACACCTCCTTATGAGCAGTACAGCTGTCATTTTTCACATCCTGCCCAAAACATGTTTCCGTCCATGTAGCGCACAATGGCACAGTCGGTGTGCAAAATCAATGTATGGGACACATTAATAATCACAGTGACACTGTTCATTAGCAGTGGTCTTAAAATGGCTATGTTGAAAATTTGGTGAAAAAATTCCTAAAAATGACTGTTTTACGAGCGTGCGTTGCGCAGTTCCTATATACGCTCGTAAGTTTGTGAATTTTCAATATTTTCACTCCAGATTTTCAACATTGCCATTTTACTACACCTCCTTATGAGCAGTACAGCTGTCATTTTTCACATACTGCCCAAAACGTGTTTCCACCATGCAGTGCACAATGGTGCAGTCAGTGTGTGAACTCAATGTATGGGACACATTAAGAAAATCACAGTGACACTGTTCATGAGCAGAGGTCTTAAAATGGCTATGTTGAAAATTTGGTGAAAAAAATTCCTAAAAATGACTGTTTTACGAGCGTGCATTGCACAGTTCCTACGCACGCTTGTAAGTTCACGAATTTTCAATATTTGCACTCCAATGACTTCCAAATTCCTAAACAGCACATAGAAGCAAGCAACATTCGGCATTGACAAATGCTTGTTATATCTGATCATATGGTTACCTGGTAGTTTGCAATTCTAAGGCCTAGTGAGGCAGAGACATATGTATTCTTGCTCATTGCCTTCGGCGCCTTCTAGATTCCTTATCAGGAGGCAAAGTACTCAGATGCTTTAGACCTATCATGAGTAGCCATTATCACTACAGAATCAGTTTCTGGCTGGTTAGCATAATAAGGCTTAGCAGATGGGGCTGGATACTGCTTATCAGCCTTTCTGGTGCTGCTGGCAGTGAGTTTAGTCTGTATCATGCAGCAAAGATAGCATCCTATAATGCAGGATATATAATTGTCAGGATTATATTCTTCTCCATTGTCTATGTCCCTATTGATGATGATGACGAGAGCTGCATTGTGTCCCGGGAACACCAGTGGCTTCTGAAAAGGAGGATGCTATAATGTGCTATTAGCATGCGTTGATGGTATTTGAGAGCTCTGAGGCCCATCATCGGTGTAGCTGCCTACATATGCCAGCGAGGTAGAATGCATCGTATCATCTCTGAAACAACACTAGCACAACTTGAGAGTCAATGATGCCCTGGACAAGGACCGGTACTACTTATGATGATGACGGGCCTTGGCCCAACAATGATGGCATTGTACCATCCCTAGTAGGTATGGCAACATGTAAGCCAGAGCCTGACCTTGGTGTCTCATCAATGGTCGGGGGGCTATAGTCAATGATACTGGAGCAGTCAATGATGCAGAGGACTACTTTTGTTGACAACAGGCCTTGGAACAATGGCATCCTACCACCCATAGTAGATATGGCAGCGCCTAAGCTAAAGCCCAACCTTGGTGTCTCACTGACGGGGGGGGGGGCGAAGGGCTGTAGTCAATGCCATCGGAGCTGCCAATGACTCAGTAGAATTATCTTGTCTCACCTCACCAGCAACTGGGACCTCCCAGGAGAAACCAGTTTATCTTTATTTCTGTGCTTATTTTGCTGGCCCAACAATGAGGAGGGCCATGCCGTCGAGTATTCTCAATCCCAGTCCTTCAAACTCAGCAGCTGTTTCTTGGTTGACGGTGAAGCTGCAACCGGTTTTTGGACCCAGTTTCTTCTCCCCCCCTGGCTGTTAAAATTTACAGGAGAAGGTAATTTTTCTAGAGCTTTCTTTCAGCCTCACCCCATGGGTTAGTTGAATCTCTAGCAAATCTTACAAATCCTCCCATTGTGAGAAAGGCCTGAGCAGCACACACAAACAATGTGTGTGTCTTTGTAAATGTTCTCTTCACACTTACAACACTGAAATAAGGGTCTTTCTTCTTAGTAGGCATGGAGAGTTGATGAAATACATGCATAAGAAAAATAAAAAGTATAAACAGCAATGGCTAGTTGGTGACGTTTCCTTCAGCAGGTACCACAAGGCTGATCAATGGCCGTAAAAGAACTAAGGAATGATGGGGCTACCAACACTTATATAGACACTGATGCATGATGTTGTTGTCGGCAGCCCCTGGCTAACCAAAGTTTCCACATCATCATAGTACCTTGGGGCTATAGTTCCAAATGTGTGAACTAATGGAGGAGAGATCCTGAAAGAAGATTTCCCGATTTGTGGACCTGAGTCCAATCGGTATTTAAAATGTGACACAATGGAAACTTGTGTCTGCAGTTATAAGATAATAGGGCCTCAAAGGGTGTGTCACTGTGGTATAAGACAATCACAGTATGAGGTTTGGGCATAAGGATCGTGAAGCAAAACTTTGCAGTTCTAGCTTCCAAAACCTCACACAGTAACTTGTTAATACCATAAGAGACACTCTTCCTCGGAGGGTCTATTATTGTACTATAAATGATGACCACCAAAATCTACTGATCAACATCAAACATTGTTTTCTTTTGGATTTAATGAACTGTTGTACTGCCTGAAAGGAATAATAATTTCTTGATGTAGTTAGCTATCACTTCTTATATCTGAATATTTATTTGTTTGTGTCTGTTTTTCTAATTAGAGGATTTTTTACATGACAGTACTAAGAGTAAGGTGAGGAACAGCACTCTACCTGAAGGCTGACATAGTTTGTTGTGTTCCTCCCTACACATCATCATCAGCATTGTAACCACTTTGACTGTGACATCACCAATAACCAAGAAGAATCAATCTTCTGTTGCTTGACTGGTCTTGTGATGACACGTTACCTAACAGGAAGCTGAGTTTGTGATAAATCTATCAGCAAGGTCACGTGCTGATGATGAAGTGGAGGAATAGAACTAGATATGTCTGCTTCCAGGTGAAGTACTGTATTTTACATCACACCAACAACTATTATCTAATGAGCACACAGAAACAGAAAAGCTCTTCAGAAATATAAAGTAATAAGGGACTACTTTTAAAAATTACTGAAATGTTCTGCCTGCTATTTGTGGGCACTACTAGCTGTTGAAAACAAATTCATGAATCTGATTTTTCAGCTAAGTCCCCTGTTAGTTTTCATCAAAGTGATACAGTCCAGTACACAGCATGGTGCAGTGGCATGAAGAGGAATCGTATTTTTTTCATTTAGAAAGCTTAGAATTTGGGTTTCTGACAGAATGTTCAGTCAGTTTTAATGCTTAAAAGCTGGCATGCAGGTGTTTGAGTTAGGCAGCAGAGCAAGCGATACAGAGTAACAGGTATGGGCAGTTTGATGAGTCTGAGGAATGTTTACAGAGAGATACAGCGTGATGCGTGAGCAGTTGGTGTTTTGTGCTCTCATGTGTTTAAATACAGTACAGAAGTGGCACATACTCTTACAGCTCTAAGAGTTGTTTCACATTCAAAGTGCTTACTTTTGTTTCACATTTCTCATACCATAAGAATTTGTTCAAGTACAATATCGATAAAGTTACTTGTATAACACAAGTGGCCATACTTGAGAGAGATATAGATCAATAGCAGATAGCAAGTTCTGGCCACTGTTTTGGGTGGAGGGGGTCTCTAGACTACCAAGGAAATTGTTTTTAAAAAATGGGTCTAAGATCAGAAGAGGGTGCCACTGGCACAAGGAAATTGCTATTTAGGCACCAACAGCCTACCTGTAAGCATCTACTGTGGTTATGCATACGTTTTTTGCATTTAGTCAGGTACATTCAGTGGGAGTGAATCAGCTGCATGGGGTCACTCATGTCAGTAACACACCTTTTACGTCTTAGCATAGGGATTCAAATCTACACAAGCCTGTGTTCAACCCCCATTGTGGAACATTTTTTCTTTCTCACTACAATTTACGCAGTATGACAGAAATTGTTAGATGTCATGGGAATGTTAGTGATAGAATTTCAGCAAGGTTTTAAGTTCTTTATTGTTGATAACTTGAAAAGTTATGAAAAGTTCCAACTGAGACTTTCAGGTCTGAATGCAACTTGGAAAACATTACTTCAAATTGATAGACTGTTAATTACAAAGATCCACTGCTGCTCTGTGTGCGTGGGAGGGCAGTTTGCACTCAGTGATGCGTGTCCTTTGCCACAGCCTGCATTTCCTTTATAAGCAGCTTAGTACAGTAGTAGAAGGTAGGGAGCCTGGGTTTCGATCCCCAGAATGGAACATTTTTTTTCTTCTCACTATAAAACATTTTCTTTCCTTCTCACTATGATGAAGTATGAAAAAAAATAGATGTCATTGCTGATGATAGTGGTATTTTTTCAGCAAGGTTTGAAGTCCTATATTGCTGATAACTTGAAAGGTGCTGGCTCAGACTTTGAGGTTTAAATGCAGCTTGGGAAACATTACTTCAAATAGACAGACTGGTGTTCATTACAAAAAATTCACTGCAACTGTGTGTGTGCTGGATATCCCTTCCCACATCATATACTTCCTGCTTTGCAAACTTAGTACAGTGGTAGAGTTACAGGCTATAAAGCAGTAGAGAGTAGGGACCGGAGTTCGATCCTCAGAGAGAGACATTTTTCTCATTCTTACTACAAGTGATAGATGCTGTGTCTCAGACCCTATCCCCAAGCCACTTCCCTTTTCATTGCTGGGGGAAGCATGTCGTCCTTCTCTCTGGCCACATCATTATGTTATTCTGACATTCTTTAGTACTATTGGTATTTTGATGAACAAAGGGACTGAGTTAGTGTGGAGGGGGTAACTTAGGTAAGGCATCATAAAACAGATATTGACCATTTGGGGATATAGAGAGGAAATACTGACTGCAAAATTCTTAAAAGAACTTAGTAATGAAATTGCTGATCCATTAACTTGTTTATATAATAACTCAATAAAAGATGGTAAATCATTGACAGTTTGGAAAGGTGCAGTAATTACCCCCATGCATAAAAGTGGCGTTTTAACTGATACAAACAATTATAGACCAATAAGTTTGACGTCAACCATCGGGAAAATAAT
Source organism: Neoceratodus forsteri (assembly GCA_016271365.2). Classification (NCBI taxonomy): domain Eukaryota; kingdom Metazoa; phylum Chordata; order Ceratodontiformes; family Ceratodontidae; genus Neoceratodus; species Neoceratodus forsteri. The sequence continues at coordinate 764,581,275 of CM028135.1, forward strand.
GGAAAGACTTCTCCAGATGCTTATATTACAACATATACATAAAACAGAAATTGTAGATCACACACAGCACAATTTTACTAAGGGCAGATCATGCCTGACAAATCTCATTCAGTTCTTTGAACCAGTAAGTGCAGCTCTTGACAAATCGGTCTCTGTGAATGTTATTCTTCTTGACTTTGCCAAGGCATTTGATAAGGTGTCACATAGTACTCTGCTAGCTTTACTAAGTAAGATCAAACTACATCCAAATATAATTAATTGGATTAACTCGTGGATGGATTCTCGGAGAGAAAAAGTTGCCATCAGAGGATATTATTCCAATCGGTTGCCAGTTACTAGCAGGGGCCCTCAGGGGTCTGTCTTGGGTCCAACATGATTTAATTTACTAATATCTACACTACAGGCTCCTGGAAATGCATGGCTTTGCAAATATGCAGACGACTGCAAACTGGGTGGATTAATACAAACTCCCACAGATCATAAACAGTTGCAGGCAACTCTTGATTTAATTGTTGCCTGGGCTACCAAAAATAAGATGAAATTCAATGAAAATAAAAGTAAAGTGATGCATTTTGGTATTAATAACCCAAAGAACTTATATACATTAAACGGGATAGCATTAGAGGCTATAACAGAAGCAAAGGACATTGGAGTGTGGATTAGTAATAACCTAACATTTGAAAATCACACAAGAACAAAAGTTAAAAATGTCAAAAGATATTAGGGTGTATGTTGAAAAATATTAAGTCAAGAAAAAAAGAAATACTGCTACCACTGTATAAGAGATTGGTACGTCTACACAGGGAATACAGTGCATAGTTCTGTGCACCTCTCACATTAAGAAGCAAAAAGGTGATGGAGGGAGTTCAAAGAAAATTTACTAAAAAAATTAATAACATTAAGAATCTGAGTTATAACCAAAGGTTAAATTCCCTTGGGTTGTATTCAGTGAAATATAGGCAACTACGGGGTGATCTTTGTTTAGCCTATAAAGCCACCCAGGATCCAATTCTGAAAGAAACTATTGGTTTAGTACAACACGATACACAGATGCAAACAAGAACACATACACTAAAACTTATAGATGAAAGATGTGGAACAAAAAAAAGAATTGGATTTTTTACTCAAAGAATAGTTAACCTATGGAATACTTTACCACACGAGATCATGGACAGCCCAAATATAACTACATTTAAACATAGTTTTTTTTTCCAATTGTTTAACCAGGTAAGATACACTAAGCTGAAAGCTCTTTTACAGGTGCAACCAGGGAGCACAGGGAAGTTAAGTGACTTGCTCAGGGTCACACAGTATATGCAAGTGGGGCCTGTGGGATTCAAACCCAGGTCTCTCAATTTGCAGCTCAGAGCCTTAAACCACTGCGCTATACTGCCCCCTCCTAGGTTAGATAAATATGAAAGAAAACACATTTTAAACTTCTGCCCATGAGTCCTGAGTGGTGAATTCATAAAAGGCATTCTTGTTTACTGAATTCGTAACCAACTATGAAACTATGACACTACTGACTCCAAACAGTCATAATGACCTCAGAATTTGGCTTCAGGCAAAGTAACTATTGTCATTCAGTTGGTTATCCCTTGGGGCCAGTATTTTCCCACTATATCCCAAAACAACTCTATTCCTGTTCATACTGCACAAGCATTGTGTCATGGCATCACAACTAACCAAGAACAGTCCCTCGCCTTCTGACAGATTGGTCATCTGTGATGTCACATCAGCGAGATCCCGATGCTGATGCAGTATGAAGTGAAAAGCACTAGACAGGTCAGCTTCCAGCGTGCCGTTTTAGTCGTCACTACTAGCAATAACAAGCATAAAATTGTGTAATTGGGAAAAGGCAAAAGGAAAATGTGTCACAAATAAAAAGTAACAACTGGCTAAAAATAAGATGTTCTTCCTTCTACTTGTAGCAGTACTAGCCCTGTAGTTCTTAATGAAAGATGCTGAAGCCAAAAGCAGAAAAGAACTTGAGGAGAAAAAACAGAAAACAGGCAGTGTGCAAGGAGGACATCCACCTCACTCCATGCAGACTTATGTCTCTCAACAATCCACCAGCCAAGCAGAGTAATCTGACAACTGACAACCAAACAGGAGAGAGGCGCAGTGTGTGTGTGTGTGGGGGGGGGCTGGTGTTCATGGAAACATATGGTAGGCTAAACTTCTTTGAAGCATAACAGAGTTGTTGATGTAGGAAGAGATAAAAAAAACCAAAAAAAACACTGGCATACACCACATGTGTCGAAATGCAGCCAGCTCTGGACTTCATCCAGATATTGCTTAGTATAGTATGTGCACATCACAGTATTCAATAAATAAATGAAAAAGTAGAGGAGAGGAGTTTTATTTTTTTTTTTTTTTTGCTCTTCTTTGTCTATGTATGGCTATAGCACTTTTTTATTTCTTCAATATTACAAATGTATTTTTTTATTTAGCTTTACTATTTCTGGGGTTAGTTTATACAATAGGTGTAGAGAGAAATGCCTCCAAAACTGTTATTTTTGGATCCAACTGAAATCAAAGGGGGGACTTTATTTATGGCCAGGAACAAGGTTCGGGGGGCGGGGGATTTAAGGGTTCAAAGCAGCAATAACAAATAAGAAAAACTGTTCCCCCAACACAGTGGCCCATCGCTCTCCAACCAGGCTGTTCAACATCCTGTCCCCAGTGGTGCACCAGTATACCTACAGGCATATGGGGAGCTCCCACAGTCTCCAATGTGTGCCCATCAGTGGCAGACGTTGCAGGTTTGTGGTAACTGGAACAGTGTGGTACCAGTGGATTCTGGTTGTTGAGGATTGCAAAATAATATTTAACACACAAGCAGGTTTTGGTCTTTATTCCTGGTCTCTAGTAGAAACACTGTCTACTGGGCAGAATTCCAAAGTCCAGCAGGAATACCCAAATACCTATCTAACTTTCCCTCTTCTAATATGAACAGCTGCAGAGCAGGGTCCTGATTTGTACACTAACGACCTGGATGTCAGCAGCTGATGCTGTCACTCTGGAGTGTCCCCACTGGTGAGCTGATTGACTGAGATACTGAAAACTAAACCAGCACACTAACCGAGTTTCCAGTATTGCAGGAGTGCAAGCCGTGCAGAAATCTGATGGCACAAGCTTTCAATAGGGGCTTTCACACTATCGGATCTGCACCAGTGTCAGTGGTGCAGATGAGTTGCACCAGTGCAGATCTGGCAGTGTAAAGAGCTGATGGAGCATTGCAAACTGCTCTGTTGTGGCACATAACATTCCCTGATTTGTTGGGAATGCGGAGTGAAGTGCACCGGTGCAGGTGTTTATTTCAAGCATGTCACTATGCTGCTTCACCAGCACCAGTGCCATTTCCATTCTCTAACCCCACCAATGGAAATGCCCCCAAAATATGGGAAGGCCACTGGGAACTCTGCACAGCTTCAGCATGTAAAAAAAGAGTGGCGGTGCAATCGGAGCAGCGCAAGCCAATTCAAAATGGCAATGCTCCAGGTAAGCGGTAATGTAAAAGCGGCTCATGATCCTCTGTACCCCACTTCATCTACCTAAATGCAAGCAATCACTTAGAGCTCAGGTGACTGAAATCTTCTGCCAGGACATGTCCTGGTAGCAGGTCCATGAGAAGGTGGCTACTCTTCCTCACAGGAAAGGGCTTTAAGCAAGGCAACTGCGATCCACAAATACTACAGCCCTGCGAAGGCAAATTATTACAGCTCAAGAATTGTTTAGAGGAAATTCCTGTCAGGGATTTTAGGCTAGTTCAGTTTACTGATAGAACTGACAAAAAAACACATCTATGCTTCTCTCTGCCTCAGGCAAATCTAAAAACTGCAGTAGAATTTTCTAGACACTGCTGATATCCCCTTCAGTGTCTACTATGGGACTCTTTCCTTGGACCACATTCAGCACCACATCTCATAATGCATACTGCAGGCTTCCACCCGTCTCCATCTGCAGGGCACATCCCTTACTGACTGGCTGCTGGCCTGACCTCTGACTCTTCCCACAGTCCTCTGGGCCCAAAGGAAACCAAGATGCCTGCACCCATGTGTGCAAGGCACATTTTATCTTAAAGTAAACTGAGTCCCTGGTGTAACGCCTGCCACTTTGTTCTGTCACAGGGCACCTTTATAGTGGTTCCAGTGTGTTTCCTTGTCTGTCCAACCGCCCTGCTGACTGTTGAGGGTCGGGGGTCGGCCAGCAGCAGAAGTGTTGTGTGAGCCATCTGCAACACATCTTCTGCGTGTGACCAGTTCCCATGTGTTACCCGCTCTTCCATGACAGGGAGACAAGTTCTTGTTATTTATAATTCTCCATCATGTAGTATCTAGTTGTTTCCCCATCAATCACTGGTCTCAGTGGGGATGAGTAGCTGCATTCCTGTTGGTGGCAAAGATGCCAATGGATGCAAAGAAATTAGAAGTGCCTCTGTGCTGCTACTGCCTGGTGCTCCTGCTGCAGTTTGACCGGGTACTGGGAGCACTACAATTAGGCTGTGGTAGTCAGTGGGGGAGAGAGAAATAGGCAGCTGCTTGCTTCAGGGCTGAGAATCGTACTGCAAGCCTCTGAGGTATAGAAAAGGCTTTTCTTAAGATCTGGGGAGAGCAAAGCCACTGACACTGCTTCACACACTGGCCATGTCTCCAGTTCGGCACTCTGCACACAGGAACTGCATCACTGTTACATTGCAGTGGTACTGTAATCACATTTAAAGGCATTATGAGGGCAATCAAATGATTTTTATACAGACTTTTTATTTTTGCTACTTCTGCTCTGGACACCTACTCTTTCAGGCTCTCCACAAGACATCCTTTGGTGCTCACTGGACTCACCATGCACTGCTGGAACTCTCCACCAGGCCTTCGTTACCTCAGTCATCAGGCAGATCCAACTTTTCCCTGTCCACCAGAAAGTAAGTGACTTGTTCCCTCTTTGAAGACCTGAGGTGGAATGACCAGCCTATTTTGGGGGCCTGGTAGTGTGGAAGGTGCTGGATACTCACTCTTTGAGGCACTCCACAAGAAATTCCTGGTGCTTGCTGGACTCACCATGCACTGCTAGAACTTTCCCTCCAGGCCTCTGTTATCTCAGTTAGCAGGCAGATCCAACTTTTTCCTGTCCACCAGAAGTAAGTGTCTTGTTCCATCTTCGACGACCTGAGGTAGAACAGCCAGTCTATTTCGTAGGGCTGGTAGTGTGGAAGGAGCTGCCAAGGAGGCCATCATCTACTGTGTTCACTCACCACTCACATGCATGCTACCACAACAGTGCCCTGGGGTAGGGAAACTTTGCAGCATGTATTCCCTTAAACTGTCAAGGGCACCTCTGCAAAGCCTCCACCAGGAGTCACTAGCAAAGTGGAGTGCATCCACCCCCCTGTGGGAGGGAAGTGTCCAATGGACACTCTGAATCCCACCCTATGAGAGCAGGATTCTGATTTTTTTATGTTTAACCGGAGGTTAAACAATTGTTAATTCAGACACACAACATCAAGTATCACTGTTTGTATTTATTACAGTCTGTCAAGTACAGTACAATAACAAGAAGATTAAATATATTACCTGCAAAAGCAGCAAGATGCAGTGTTAAGGTATAGACCGACAAACGAAATTTCATGAGCTATGAAGTTTGATGGTGAAAATTGTTACAGTATTATTGTGTTATTTTTGTTTTTTGTAGAACACTACAAAATTAAATCCCCTTGAAAAAGTCTGAAGTCATCAGGTGAACCATTGGGGATAATTTTAAGAATAAAGTGAGACGCACTATGGCCATTGAGAGTGGACTACGTGCATTTTGAAGCGCAAATAACCTACCTGCATTTATTTTTTTGTTCATGGAGTACCTTCAGTGAGGTAAAAGATAGACTGCCATTTCCCGCAGCCTAGTTTTTGCATACTCTGAATCTCTCCGTTCAGGTCTCCGCTCCAGGTGTCTTGTGCTCAGGCTGCAAACCCAGGACACCAGTATGCAAGGACAATGCTGCACATTGCTCAGCACCACTGAGATGGCCTTATACTGACTTTCAGTAGACTACCAAGATGCAAAAGAAGATGAAAAAAAATGTGAAAATTAAAACAAACAAAAAAAAAGCATCCTGCAGTAAATTGTACTAGCTATGGCATCATGTATGATAGTGAATATCAATGTGTAGAGCTACAGAGGGCCGCAAACAGGATTTCTAAGCAAGTGCAAAACAATAAGCTGTAGCAGCTGACCTTACATTTGAAAGATCAGCTCCAGCTGTTGTAAAAGTGATAGCCAAAGAAAGACTATGGATAGGCATTCAGATTCAGATCACCCTCACTGCAACAGGCTGGGCACACCAGAGTACTTTGAATCATTTAACTGAGGCTGGCTACAAAGCAGTTACCTATCCTCCTAACGTGTGACACGGCATGGATTCAGATGCAGACCCCCAACCCCACCCCCACTCAAAGTGGACTGTCCTGAATACCAACTTTCTGTGCTCAAATCCCCAGAGATCTGGGTCGAAATCCAAACAGGTAACAGTCTTTTTGCTCATCCCTGTCCAAGACACTTGGTACATGTCTGACACCATGATTGTTGTGGGACTCTCCCCCTAAATGTAGGAATGCCAACACAGATCCCTGGTTCAGTTACAGATTATCTGCTGACTATTAAAGTTCCTCATGTGTGGTAGTCTTTGGGACTGGCACACTCATTTAGGAAAGGGCCCTGTACCCATACTAGAATGGTGGTGGGTAAAGTATGTGGGCAATAATACATAACAGAGTGTACATTCTCTGGAAGATAAAAACACTCTATACATTGGAAGACTGGAAGTACTGCGATGTGTGCTGAGGCATGAAATCACAGACCGAGTGCTCCTCAGCAAACACTGGAGGAATGCGGATATCACCAAATCAAATCAACACTTGGGAGAGTGTTATTGCACTAGTAAGGGGATGTTATTAAACATGTTAGCTTAGAAAATGCAACACCACGTGCACATGCGTGTGCTATGCATTGGCACTGCAGCCCACCTGGTTCATCCAATAAGAGAGCAGTATTTGCAGCTGCCTTCTTGACCCATGCTTAAAAGATAAATTAATAATTTTGGTTGGGGGAGGGAATCAGTCAGAAAAGGATTGCAGTGTGCATAAACCTTGGCTGAAAGCTTTCCAAGTATCTTGAATTGCCTTCGTTTCTGCTATTCTAATGCCTTGATGGGGATGGGGTGTCTTGAGACCCTTAATATAGGATTAAAGCTGTTAGTTGTGATAATGCTGTCTGTTACACCAGCCAGTCACCCTGTAATTCCCTAGCAGATCTCACAAAAGAAAATATGACAGGCCATCCTTTAACCGCAAAGGACAGACAAGCAAAGTGACTATTAGCTTAGATAAGCAACAAAGCTTTCAGGCAGAGGGCAGTTTCTCCTTTCATGGTTCACAGGGCGATGGTGAAATTGCCAGGCATTCCAGCCTGTGACAGTCCTTCAACAGTCACTTTGTAGGCACATGTGTCCCAACATAATACACTTCTAACAACCTCCAACTGGAATGGTTTGTGGTCTAAACGATGCCTAACAAAAACACAAAATTACAAATGCGATGGATTATATAGATAGGGAGGTTTTATCTGTTTTGAACCTAAGTAAATAATCATCAGTACAGCATGACCTTCCATACAAAGGGTCATAGATAAGTGGTGGGGGATGGAGGGACAGATAAACACTTCTAGGCAGCGGTAAGTAGGGTTGCTGGGAAAATTTAAAATCCAGTCCAAGCTAGGACAGTCAGATATATTATCATAATCCGTATCTGAATCCAACATCCGATCCTAGCCTTGGGTGCCACTGGATGTCGGTTGTCAGATATCCTAGCATTTGACTATCCTAGCCTGTAACTAACATTCCCTCAACCCAAATACTATGTAACCCCCCTGCCCAAAGCGCCAGTATTTCCCAACTTCTCTCTTCCCCATCAAGCCCCTCCCAGTGAATACATAACAGAATTCTATTGTTTCTTCAGGTTCCCACAGCTTCATCCTTATAATTAAAAAAAAGCACCCACCTGTGCTAAATCAGGAATCTCCTCCACACCCTGGCACAAGCCACTGTCACATACCACCTGGTTTAACTGAGCACCCCCCCCACCCAACACTTCCACTAGCCCCCACTTTCCTCCTTCCCCACCATAGCACCTAAAACAGTGTAAATATTAGGGGTGGTGAGTCACTCATGCACAATAAATCTGCCTGAGTCAAAACCACGCGGCAGTAGAGCAGCTTGTTTGCTCATCTTCAGTTCAGGTAGGCGAATGAATGATGGTGTCCTTCTACAGTAACCCCAGACTGGCCATCAGCGGCCAATCAGGTATTACTATAGGAATACGTCTTCAATCATTCACCTTCCTGCAATGAAGACCTTTTGTCTGTTGATCCCACTGTCCTTCCAGGGCTTAGTACAGTCGGAGATGAACATACTGTCTTGGGAGAACAGTGGAAAACAGAAATTGTCTGATCTGAGCTTATAAAATCTCTAACATAGACTTCCAGCTGGTGACCCAGGTTTGGGAGCCAGCCGAGGGGTTTGTCAGAAGGGGTTTGCTGGGTCAGGAAGTGTCAAGGCTTCCCTGACCAGAGAAGGTCGGCACTGTGTGAGCAACACCAGTTTCCTGTGGTCAGCCCTGTGATCTTGCCTCTATCTAAAAATGCAGCATGTGGGAAAGGCCTACAAAGTCACTTGAAGGGGGAGGCTAAGGGAAAATTCCAGGGGAAAACACAATGCAGACTGCCTCCACAGAAGTCCCCACACCGTCTGGCACCCTTGGCTCTATGCCATTGGTCAATGTCAGAGCTGGGAGTGTCCTTTGAAGTGAAGAATATAAATGAAGAAAATAATTTATACATACATCTTTATCTCTCTGTCTGTCTCTTTCTCTCGTTAGAAAGAGAGATGTATAAAAGGGGGATTCCTCCAGTGCCTGGTCAGCATGAGCCCTCTAAATAAAACAGGGCTTGGTGTAACTGTCTATGACAGTGTGAGTGTTGTTAGTTAATTGTGTTCAACACATAATGGTGACTCTCTTCACCAGAATACAGTCTCTCATGTCACGCCAGTATCTGTCTTATGTGGTCTGAGTTATAAAATGGCATGGAAAAATCCAATAACATGATTGTCTGAATCATGTCACATGACAGTGCATCAACATGCTTTAAAGCACAGTCAGGTGCTGGTTCTTGTTTTCATAGTGAAAACATGTTTATACAGTGAGCCATCTTATAAGTACAATAGCACAGTCCCCAGTGTGTGTTAAAGCATTTCAACACACTTTCTAGGATGAAAGGCACTCAGCTATCCCTTATGCCTCACAGCCCCCTAAAGCATGCATGAAAATGCTTTATTGCACATCCTGTAATGTGGTATTGCTTACGTATTGTACAGTGTCAGAAAAATTTGTACAAACTCCTTTTATATTCTATTCTGCTATATCAATCTACAGCTCAAAGCTGGTCCCTGCTGGGTGCCCGTACAGAAGGGCTGCATGTGTGCGAACCAGACTGGTGAGCCACCTGCCCTCACAACTGAGTACTTCACCTCTGCAATGTGTTTTATATAAAGGAACAAGCAGCATCATTTACCTGTGGTACCAGATGCTGTAGCTTAAGTGTCCAATGGTATGGAGGAATACCAACAGCATTTCGTCTAGTGTGAGAGGTTAAAAATGGTTAGAGCGATTGCCTTCAGCACCCAGAGTGCAAGGTTTGATTCCCTGTAAGGATTCTCGGGAAAGCTGCCCATCAGAAGTGACAGCCATAAAACCATAACACAATACTTTATTTTGCTGCTTTGTGTCTCTGTGTTTTTATTACATGGTTCTACTTTTGTAATGCACTCTGATTGTGCCCCTTAAGGGTGAACTAAAATTAATGACGATGGATATAGTTTCTCCCAGCCAATGGCTAGGAACCTCAGATATGTTTATTACTATCCCAGGTTACCCATCTGTCAGTTGCTAGGAACACTGCCACCAAGCCACTGGCTCTATTCTTAAAGCATCACTTTTGTATTTGTAAACTTAATGAATCAGAAGAATTAAAAATGTTTAACTTTTTTTATCAGTTAATATAACCAGACTCTCTCTTCAGCCAGATCAAGGCAAGTTATCAGAGAGCACTCGAAGGGTTAAGCCAAATCTGAGAGCTGTTCTCTGTGGGGTAGGGTGGGGTGGGGAAATTGCCCCTAGACAAGATGGTTGGATGTTCATGCTATAAAGTGGCCTGACTCAGCAAAGAGCGGGAACCTAGAGCATGAATATGCATGATTGTGCCCTTCCCCCGATACTTCATATAATGGGAAGGCATCAGGGCAGCTGAGGCTAGCATGATGTTGAAAGAGAAAGGGAATGAGAGAGAGAGAGAGAGAGAAGCAGTCCAGCTTTTCTGACTGTGAATGGGCTGAGGGGGCCTGTGGTTCCAGTGATGGTGGCAGGGTCCCTGGGATTGGGTGGCACTGGTCCTCTAGTGCATGGTCTCTAGAGGAGAACATTGGGAGCAGCTGGAGGGTCGAGGGAAGTCACCTCCAGAGGGGTAGGAACCATCACCCCCAAAAGGCACATTTGGGAGAGTGGTGGGCTGCTCCTCAAGGGAGGTTGCTGCCACTGGAACCCTTGTGAGTTGACTCCCAGTAGTAGTGAAGAGAATTGAGAGGCATCCGTCAGTATTCAGAATAAAACTGAAAGTTAATCCTACTAAATTTAAAAGCCCATATTGTAAATTCCTAGGCAGTTTGTACTGAAACCCCTAAGCACACAGCCAAATGAATGGGCATCAGGTAAGAGGAGGCCTGGCAAAGGTTGGGGTGGATAAGTCCCATGTGAGGGGCCATACATGGAAGTCTGCTTTTTGGGCTACTTGGGCTATCAGTGGTGTGTCGAGGGGACTCACACTGGCCAAGCCAAGCACACTTTATGCACTTAGTGGTGATATTATATGTTGATACACTTTTTTCCTATTTGCTGTCCTGCTGGGCACAATGAGATACATGACTGCACAGCTTACCCTCCAGGTTAGTGCTTGCCCTGCCTGGGGACGGTGGGGATGGTGCCACTGGTCTTGAAAGTGCCAGGGCTCCAGGAACCCCACAAGGGAGGTTAGGGATCAATAGGTTTGAAAGAGACATAGTACTTATTTGCAACATAAAATTGTGTCCCTTTAGTTCAGAGGGTAAACCTGGAAACTAAAGTAGTTGTGAGATGGGCAATAGGCCCCTCAAGTAAGCTGAGTATCATCAAACCAGCGTAGAGATGCAGCAGTGATGATGTATAGCACACTAGAGGTGGAAGAGTTATGTAGAACCCCAAGAGTATGTGAAGGAATGTATGTGTAGGTCTTGGTCCAAGGAATGTTGCAGTATAGTGTGTGCAAGTACCATCAAAAGACATATGGCCAGAGAATGCCCGGAGAGCTGTGTACCCTCTGGCAGCTAATAATAAAGACACACCTTGCTTGATTCCAGCTCTGGTATGGACATTCTAGCTTGTGTGTGATATCATGTTCTTAGTGCCCCAGGGTATGGTTTTAAGGTACCCCGATCCTCATGCCTCAGACACGTGATGACAAGGTGACTGGTGTTGGTGCAGTACTGGCATTCATGGTGTAAGGTGGCCACTCTTCTGGACAAGATGTCATCATACACACCTAGACAAAGGAGGGTAACCCGGCCCTTACACTAATGATACAAAAACTGCCCATGAGTGAGCACATGTGCCATAGAATGACCTCAGCACATAATGATGGCAGCATAACTATGTAAGGTACCTGTTCCATAGGTCATTATTGTTTGAATAACAAGTGGAAGTTTATCAACAATATGAATGAGACAAATTATGACACTACAGTAGGATAGCTGGCTGGGAATGAATACACGGTTAGATTAATGAAGGACATGATATAGGGACCCTGTATAGGAAGACTGCTAGGTCATGGTTGGGACAAAGGATGCAGTGCCCTGTATTTAAAAAAAAGGCTGGAATATCAGGCAGGCAAGGGTTACAGGGGCAGGGTGCAGTGGAATATACCAGAAGGCTGGCAATAAGACAGGGCTGGGTTACAGAGGGGCAGGGTGCAGTGTCCTATAACGGAAGGCTGACAATAGGGCAGGGCTAGGTTTCTGAGGGCCAAGTACAGTGTTCTGTAACAAACAAGGATGTGCACAGGGCTGTATTTTGATATTTGCATTTGTATTTGTATCTCCGGTACTTGTATTTGTATTTGTATCTCTGGTACTTGTATCTGTATTTATATTTGTATCTCCAGTACTTGTATTTGTATCTCTGGTACTTGTATCTATATTTGTATTTGTATCTCTGGTACTTGTATCTGTATTTGTATCAGTGTTTGTATCTGTATCTCTGGTACTTGTATCTGTATTTGTATCTGTGTTTGTATCTGTATCTGTATTTGTATTTGTCTGCATATTGGTGTTTGCAAAATATTTTGTTTTACATTTCAGACTTGTTTCTTTTGTTAATGATGACCCAAGATCAAAGATTTGAGAGGTTTAAATAAAATAGGTAGAGTTATCAAGAAAATATGCATTTGTGTAATGAGCAGTAGTAGTGCCACCTAGGTGTTTCACAGACTACTTCATGTTGTGCAACACAAATATAAATATTTAATAGTGATGTTTGTATTTGTAAAAAGTGCAGGATTTGTGTATATTTGTCCTAAATAGTATTTGTTTTGCACAGCCCTAGTAACAAATGGCTGGAAATAGGATAGCTCTGGGTTACAGTGTCTATAACGGCAGGCTGACAAGAGGGCTGGACTGGGTCACACAGGGGCAGGATTATTTTTGGCCCAGTCCCCAAGTCCCTCCCTACAGGGAGCTCAGTCCCCACTCTGCCATTGTCCACCATTCTCAGGCTTATCCCCCTCAGTGGGGGCACCAGGCAAGCACCCCCCAAATGGTCACATCAGAATGAAGCCCTGAATCCCCCCCCCCCGCGGACACTGAGAGCAACAGAATGGTGGCAGGGCAAGGCGTCCTGACTTGGGGACCGGATTTATTTTTCCAATGCTGCAGTCTCCTGGAGGCGGGAGGTGCAATGACATCCACAGGGCATCCCTGACATCTGTCCCACCTCCCACTTTACTTGGCATCAGTCATCATGGATCCCCTGGCCTCCGACAGGGGCCACTAATATGCTGGAGACTCCCCCTCCCCCTGAAGAAGGAGAGCCATCATTCGAGCACTCAGTCCTTCTCTGCCCAGCCGACCCTCTGACTCCCAGGCCCATTCCCGAACCCGGGATGTCGACCACGCAAGCGGACACCTTGCCGGCCAAGGCCAGTGGGCCAGCATAAAGGGGCAGGATACAGTGTAACTTAACCGAAGGCTGGGTTACAGCTGGGCAGAGTGCAGTGTCCTATAACAGCAGGCTGACCATAGGGCTGGGCTGGGTTATAAAGGGCAGGGTTCAGTGTCCTATAATAGAAGGCTTACAAGAGGGCTGGGCTGGGTCACACAGGGGCAGGGTGCAGTGTAATGTAGCAGAAGGCTGGGTTACAAAGGGCAGGGTGCAGTATCCTATTACACCGGGATGATAATAGGGCTGGGCTGGGTCACATGGGGCAGGGTACAGCGTAATGTAACAGAAGTCTGGGTTACAGCTGGGTGGGGTGCAGTGTCCTATAACAGCAGGTTAACAATAAGGCTGGGCTGGGTCACATGGGGCAGGGTACAGTGTTATGTAACAAAAGGCTGGTTACAGCTGGACAGGGTGCAGTGACCTTTAACAGCAGGCTGGCAATAGGGCTGGGCTGGGCCACATGGGGCAGAGTGCAGTGTTATGTAATAAAAGCTAGTTACAGCCGGACAGGGTGCAGTGTCCTATAACAGCAGGCTGACAATTGGGCAGGGATGGGTTACAGAGGGCAGGGTGCAGTGTCCTATAACAGCAGGCTGACAATAGGGCTGGGCTGGGTCACATGGGGCTGGGTACAGTGTAATGTAACAGAAGGCTGGGTTACAGCTGGACAGGGTACAGTGTCCTATAACAGCAGACTGACAAGAGGGCTGGGCTGGGTCACACAGAGCAGGTTGCAGTGTGTAATGTAACAGAAGGCTGGGTCACACGGGGCAGGGTGCAGTGTTCTGTGACAGAAGACTGGTAATAGGGCAAGGATGGTTTACACAGGGTTAGGGTGCAGTGTTCTGTAACAGAAGGCTGACAATAGGACAGGTCTGGGTTTCACAGGGATAGTGTACATTGTTTTGTAATGGAATGCTAGTAAATAGGCAGGGTTGGGTTACACAGTGGCTAGGTGTAATGCCCTGTAACAGAAGCCTGATAATAGGGCAAGGCTGAGTTACAGAGGGGCAGGGTGAAGTGTTCTGCAACAGAAGGCTGGGAATAGGACCAGCCTGGGTTGCTAAGTACTGTCTCTAGCAGCATACAGTGTCCTCAAAAAGAAGGTTAAACTTAGGACAGCTTACAGTATATGTACCTCCCATCCTCCGCCGGAAGACTGTGCCTTTTTCTGCCCATCACATCTCAATAAGACAAGGGGAGTGCACACCTGAAACACTTCAGCTCCATAGCGCTAATGAGGCAGATGTGCTTTGATTATGTTTTTACAGAAATTAATAGACATGGGCAATTGGTAATGCCAAACGTTTTAAAGCTCCAATCTATCCTAATGTATTCTGAGCTCACAACTGTAATAATGCTTGACATGAGTAATGTGCTAGTGGAAGCGATCATACCACAAATTATCTCCTTAATTGCTCCTCAAGACACTCAGCTCAGCGGGAAGGGGGGAGGGCATTCTCACGAATGCAGACATGACTCAGTAGTGGTGAAGAAGTTAACTGAACAGGCACAAGGGCTTGAGGCTTGAACTAAGGTGAAGGCTGAAGCTTGCAATCTAGCCTGTTCCAGGGAGTGTCACCAGATTAATGTACTGTATGCCCTGGCATACTGTCCAAGTACCTTAAGGACTCCAAACAATCATTTTTGTCCCAGTTCTGCTTTGATTCACTGATATTAAACCTGGTTCTGAGCTCAAGAAAGATACCCAACACAAAGTACTAAAAAATACAGCAGTTGGTCGGTATATAAAGATCCTGGGGAAATGAATGGCTCAGTGGATTACTAGCAGATTAAGCTGCCTTTCACCTCTAGGTCTGTGGTTCAAATTATCAAAATCATGTCATTAGCGGCTTAAAGCCATTGTCACCTGAAGGCTGTTCAGTGGCCTATGTCAAATGAAGTGTGGTGGTCTTAGTCATGTTCCCAGTGGGAGGGTGCCGACATCACAAAACCACCAACACAACAGGCATTAACTGGCACCCTTGCTAGCAGTCTCATGAGAGGTTAAATATTAAATGGCCATGGAGTCTGAACTAACCTCTCAAGTTCATGGTGGTCGTGGTCCCTCTATGATGAGTTAAGGCATATAATTGTGGCAGTGTGGGACTGTGTGCACTGAGATTACCTGTACTGTAACTGTCATGTGGATATGCAGAGGGCTTCAGCTTCTGGGGCTGTCAATCCAGCACTTAACAAAAGAACTAAAGTCATACACAGAACATAAAGGATACGAAAATCTAGTGACCACTTGAAAATACCAGCTATCCTCCAAACCACTCTAGTGTAGGAAAGGAAAGGAAAGGAAAAGAAAGCAGAGCAAAGGAAAGGAAAGGAAAGGAAAGGAGAGCAAAGGAAAGGAAAGGAAAGGAAAGGAAAGGAAAAGAAAAGAAAAGAAAGCAGAGCAAAGGAAAGGAAAAGAAAGGAAAGGAAAGGAAAGGAATTTTATGTACAGTGCCTTTCATATACACTGTATCCCAAAGCTCTTGACAACCCATCAATAGCTGGCAGTAGGAATGTGCATGCCCCAAATATCAATTCCCGGATTCCACAAATAATAGGGTACTTGATACTTAAAACAGAGTACTGAGAACACATTTTTTGGTGTTTGTGGTACCTGTATTAAAGAAGTAATAAAAAAGTGAAACAAACAAACAAAAGAAATATCCCTCCACTGGTGACCAGGGCTAGGCCCATGGCCGCCCCTTCCCCAAGCCCAGTAAGTTCCATACTTTCTCTACCCTTCCCTGTCTTCCCAGGGAGACTGGTTTGAAAACAACAATGCAGCTGGCTCATGGCACTCTGCAGCACTCCTTCATACCAACACCCCCCTCAAATTCCTAATGCAGTATTATTTAATGCAGGGGTACCTTTTCTGATGTCCAATCCATGGTTCAGTGGGCCAATAGTCAAAATCCCAGCTAGCCTAGCCACCCCTCACCCAACTACTGCAGCATGTGATCCCTCTTAGTCTGTGTATCAGTCTCTGCTACAATGCGAGGGGCAAGTAACTCACAGGGGAGAACATTTGAGCGGTGTATGTTATTGACTACACTAGGCAGACTGACCAATCAGGATACAGGGTGGGGAGGGGATGGATCAGGCAACAGATCTGACTATTTGCAGAGAGTGCAAAGGTTTTAAGAATTTTTAAAGTTTAATTTTCTTTGTTCAAATATGAATAATGGCTATAAAACTGATAGAAAAAAAATGCTGAAAGCTGACTGGCAGAGAGCCAGTTTCACCTGTGATGTAATCCCACCACAACTTCACCAGGGAAACTAGGGCTCCCAAAACAGCCTAGTTATGACCTTAAACACATACATGAATCTATTTTATAATTGCAGTAAGGCACTTCGTAGAGTGTGTCGCTTGGATAATCACTTCAGAGGTGGTTGAAGGCATGACACACAGGCTAAGTGCCTCACAATGCACCTGAGGCATGATGTTATCACTTTACAACACACGCCCTGGCATGTCTTTTTGCTAAAATTAAAAAAAGATTAATATCTGGGGTGGTAAGCATGAATAGTCACCAAACATTAGAGAAAAGGTACTAGCACAACCCTAGTTGGCAGACCCATTAAGTCATGCGCACAGTGAACTAAAGTGGCATCGAAGAAGGTTAAGAGGGGGCCTGAGGTTAAGTGTAGCTAAAGACAGGGGGCCAAGCACTGGGAAGTTAAGTGACTTGCTCAAGGTGACACTATTTAAAAGGGCACTGTCAGCTTTTCCCCTCTGTTTTTGGTAACCTCCAAGAATTGTGCATTTTGGCACACACTTACATCATTTGTACTGTACAATACACCATAGAACTAAAAAATTAGCGATTGTACTATGTTTTTGCATTTTTAGTAACATTTTGGTTTTATCTCAGTCTGAGATTAAACCACACACCACCAGAAGCAGAACCTGGTTGAGGACATGCATCAGGCATGAGTGTGATCCTGAAGTGGCACTTTATAACATGCCCACTCTACAAACATGCTGCCCCTGTAAATTCTACAATTGCAAACTGCTCCTGGTACTGTAGAACCCAAACCGAGCACTGCGACTGTCGCAATTAACATTTTCTAACCGGAGCTGAAATCACGCGCATGCGTGGAAGAAATGAGTGTAAAGATCCCATGCATGCGCGGGAATTCGGCCCTGGTTAGAAAATGTTAATTGTGACAGTCGCGGTGCTCAGTTTGAGTTCTACAGCACCAGGAGTGGTTTGCAATTGTAGAATTTACAGGGGATGCATGTTTATAGAGTGGACATGTAATAAAATGCTACTTCGGGACCGCACTCATGCCTGACGTGTATCCTTGACCAGGATCTGCTTCCGGTGGTGCGTGATTTAACCTCGGACTGAGGTAAAGCCAAATGTTACTAAAATACAAAAACATGGTACAATCGCTTATTTTTTAGTTCTACGGGAGTATTGTACAGTACAAATGATGTAGGTGTGTGCCAAAAGGCACAATGCTTGAAGGTTATCAAAATTGGAGGGGAAAAGCTGACAGTGCCCCTTTAATGTAACTGTTTTAAGATATGGCCAGATCCTACCAATTAGGACAAGAGAAGAAAGTTTAGTTACTCACCAATACCACTAGATGTTCAAGAGAATCATCTCCATAGAGCCACAGCTTTGGACCTGTAAGTCATCAGCATCTGGACCATGTGGAGGGGTTGTGGGATAAAGAGATGGTCACAGACCAGTTAGAAACTTTTGCCTAAATGGGGCTGTCCATGCTGATGTGTATCAGTGCTGCCTATATAATGTCACTGGCCCCATGCCTCCTCAGTTTTTCACCAGAGACAATCTCAGAATTATACCATACAAACAGGAATGGGAGACCAGAACCCCAACTGGAGAGGTGGGGGTTCAAGAAGGAAAATGCCCATTTGAAAGGATGAAGAAAAGCTGGCCCGGTGGCACTGAGGGTTGAGGCACTGGACACCACACCTCGCAGCATGCCGGCAACCCGGGTTCAGGAATGAGCCTGGACCACCGGGGGTTGGCAGGGGAGGGAGAGGATTGAGCATCCGATGGACAGCTCTCCTCTCCCAGGAGGGATGGGGGCACCTGCTCGGTGCTTGGCTGGCCTCTGGCAGAAGCCAGAGGCATAGCAAGTACAGGAGCATGCAAGAAGGGGTTGGGAGTGGTGGATGTCGGTGGGGAATGCCTTGATGTCAGTGCACTGGCCACTTCCTCAGAAAGGAGGAAAAACACACCGCTGGAGCACGGGTAGATGGAGCACCGGTATCGACTCTAATGGCGACTGCCTGCCTGACCACCAGGGGACCTGATGAGACATTGAAGATATAGGGACGTAGGGGTCCCATCCTGTACCCACCTGGGGGTATATCCACAGCTCCATGGGGGAACTCCTGGGGATTCAGGTAAGGCACGTCGTGGTGTGGTACCTTTTTGTCTCCTGAAGAAACGTAGCTCCGGGGTGAGGGAGGCGAAAAAAATAGAAAGTGAAAAAAAAAAAAGGGGGTGAAGAAAAACACTATGGGTCTGAATTTACAAGTGGAAGCAGGGCTTGTGTCAAGCCCTGCATCTGACGCAAATGGGGTCGCAGATGTGCCAAAGCCCCTCGGATGCAGAGCAGTCCAATTTTCAAAGGGGCAGGGCATTTGTGACACTTTCCCCACTTTACGGCTACCTGTGCCAAAGGATTGGCACAAGTGCCATAATCCCAGATGCAAGGGTAGACCAAGGAGATGGTGGTCTAACTCCTTGCACCCTGGGTTCTGGACTTGTAGTGGGTGTTTGCAGCATGAATTTTAGAAAATCACACTTGCCACAATGTTCAGCGCAAGTCGCAACTTGCATCGAGCATCCCACTGCAGGTCCGCTGCATCACTGCATCCCCTTATAAAATTGGGCCCTAAGTGTGCAGTAACTGGTACATCTTCCAGAAAATGCCTCCTCAAGTACAGAATGGGTAGATGGGATGATGAGCTGTGGCTCAATGGAGGAGATTCTCTTGAAGATCTGCTGCTACTGGTAAGTAGCCAAATTATGTCCCTCGAGGACATCTCCCTCCATACAGCATCACCTCTGCAATAATTCCCAAGCAGTACAAAACAGAACAGCGGTAGAAGGCCAGATGCTGTAGAAGGCCTGTAAGACAGCAAGCGTTGGAGGATGCCAAGGCTAAAGCAAACTGATCTACAGTACACTAGATCCAGACTGTAGTGTTTAGTGATAGTATAGGCAGATCTCCACGTGGTGGCAGAGCATACGTCAGTTCCAGGACTGAAAGAAAACAAGCCGCAGAAGTGGGCATGCCACAGGTGGAATGCCTATGGACAGGGACGCTCCTTGGCATGCTTACAGTATCAAAAAGTAATGCAGGATTCAAACAATTTGGAAAGGCACAGCTTAGAGAAAAGGGATCCCACCATCCAGGGGGTGAACGAAACAAAAATCTGCAATGACTTTCTGCCATCGTTTGTGCAGTCAAAGTAGAAATGCAAAAACCTATTTACATAGGGAATGCAGTATAGCTTCTTCTGCATTCTGAGGAGAAGAAAAAATGCAGGGAGGTGAATAGTCTGGTGTTACATGAAATTAGACACCATTTTAGAAAAGAAATTAAGATGGGTATGTAATGAAACCCAGTGTGGCTGAAACACAAAGTGCAGGCGATCCACAGCTAAAGCCTGCAGCTTGGAAATTCTGGAAATTCTCCAAGCAGAGATAATAGCCACCAAAATAATGTTTTCCAGGAAAGGAAAGGCATTTCCTAAGTGGCAGGAGGTTTGAAAGGAACCTGTGTAAAACACTCCAGAATGCAGTTTATATCCCACACTGGAACCAGCATATGGACTGGGGGATGCAAATGCAACAGTCCTTTGAGGAACCCACTGGATATCTCTACCTGAAACCCCAATTTAGTCTTACCTGTTTAAGGAAGGCCTGAAATGAGGCATCCTCTGATGGAGATCTTGGAGTGTCCTGCACACTATGTCCTGAGAAGGAAGAGACAGTACAGCTTGAGCCTACTACACCTATTACTTCCTCCTCTTCTTCATCCATGGCCTCCTCCTTCTCCTCTTCCATTAGGGGTGGCAAGTAACGAATATTTCCCAAATACCACAAATAATGCACAATTTGTTATTCCGATACGAATAATGAATAGTGGCACAGTTCGTGCCAGTTGGTATTTGGGAAATATTGAAAAAGAAAAAGAAAATAAAACAGCCCCCTACCCTCCTCCCCAAACCAATCATGTTAATCCACCCTCATCCCCTGACCCTCTATAACAAGCCTACTCCCACACTCCTCTCCTCCCGAGCACCCACAACTGGAGGTTTAATAAAAAAAAGTCCCACATTTGCCTCCATGGGCAGCCATCGTCTCCTCTTGCAGTTTTTCTGTAAAATCTCATTCCCCCCACCCCAGCAGAAGCATCCAGGTTCCACCCTCCTCTCCCCCAGCACCCAAATTTTATAAAATGAAGTCCACTCTCAGGCACGGGAAGGCAACTGACACAACCCGCTCTCCTCCAGGGTGGGCTACCTTCTTGTGAATGGGGAAGTGCTCCTGTGCTTGTTTGCATAGTACAACAGCTGATCATTTAGCTGTTTTATTATGCGAGCAAGCATGGGAGCGTGTCCCCATTCACAAGAAGGCGGCTGGCTATGGATGTGGGTGGATTGTGTCAGTCGCCTTCCTGCACCTGGGGGAGGACTTTGTTTTATAAAATGTGAGTGTTGTAGGGGAGGATGGGACTCTGGTGCCACTGCTGGGATGGGGGGAAAAGTTTTTACAATAAAAAAGCACAAGAGGGGATGATGGCCGGCTGTGGAGAAGGGCCGGTTGTACCAGTCATCCACTGTGTGATTTTTTTATTAAACCTTCAAATGCAGGTGCTGGGGGGAGGAGGGCGTGAGTGTACTTGTTGCAGAGGGTAGGAGGACAGGGGGTTGTTGTTTAACATGATTAGGCAAGGAGGAGGGTGGGAGGCTGGTTTCTCCCCCTACCCGTGTACGAATAATGAATATGAATGCTGAATTTCTGAATATTTGGAGATCTGAATATGAATATTTGGAGATCTGAATATGAATATTTGGCCAAATATTCAAATAAAGGTATTGCCCACCTCTATCTTCCATGTGTTCTGGATTATATTCACGTTCTTCATTGACATCGACCATGATTGGTAGAGGGACAATGGAATGAGGGGATAATGGAGGAGAAAACATTGACAGGTGTTCTGTCGATGGAGGTCATTCAGGGCCTGGCATGAGAGCAGGGACTGAGAACTGAAGCATCGAAGGTAAAGTTGATGATGTCACAGCTGAGGACACAAATGGAAGTGGTGACAATGGCAGCAACAGCATTAGTCACTGGAAAAGCTCCATCATTGTCTGGTAAAGGAGCTGTGCGTCAACAGGCCCTGAAGGGGTCAACAATAGAGGAACTGTGGACGGTACTGTGTCTGATGAAAGTATAGAATGAGAATCACTCAACAGGGGAGGCGAGCCAGCGCCAGACCCTGACTTTGGTGTCTGAGAGATAGCTGTGCGGGGGTTGGGGTCAGCAGGACCCACTGCCATAGCCTAGTCTGGTTTTTGTGGACTTACCTCTTTTAGAGGTGAACAAGAAAATTTTGGGAAAGTGGCATTGTCTGCATGCCATTTCTCCTTGTCCAAGTGGCAGTGCTTTTTTGCCCACTTAGGGGATTTGTCCTTTTTCTTCAATGAATAAGTGACAGCCTCTGTCAACTGCAGGGAGTAGCAGGCTGACAGTGAACCAGGAACCAACATGGTTTATGATGGTGAAGCTGCCTTCAATGCAGCCTGTTTCTCCATTTCTTGTAGCTTTAGATAAACTTTGAGAGTTTTCTTGCAATGTCTCCTAGCTGCCTGAATAAAGCCATGTTAGATAGAGCAGGTTTTAATGTTGTGGTCTTTGCTAAGCCAAAGAAAACACATTGAGTGGTCATCATCTTTATAAATCTTCACAGCAACGATAGTGGTGATAGTGGAACAACAGTTCCTTGTCTGTCGGTGGTGGCATCAAATGAAAGTTTAAAATAACAGACTTCAGAGAGCAGCGGCATAGAAACATTCCAAGTTCGACTGCGTTCTTCAGCAACATTGGACTGATATGCAGTTGATGGCAGGAAAAATAACTGAGGCATGCTGGGGATGCACACACTCTATAGGTGCCAACAAGGGGAGTCAATGTGGCAATCCCAGCTAGCAAAACTTTCCAGGAGGTCCTGATGCCAATGGCTTACAGTTCCGTGATATGGAGGAAGACTATCTTTCAAGAAGATCAAAGGGGTATAATCAATGAAAATGAATGAAATATAATTTAAATTGTGTCTAAATATGTGATAAATAAGAATGAACAATGGTCTAACATTTCATTTCATCATTCAGTTTCATTTGACAAATGTGTTTTTTTTTATCCTTTTCATGTTCGTTTCATGTTTGGGTTCCCTCCTGCTTCCACACCTGCCCCTGAGCACCCCCTCCATCTCCAATAACCATGAATAAAATTATTCCCCTCCTCCAACACCCCCAGAGTTACCCAATCCAACCTGACAACCCACATCTGAAAACAGCCCCATCCCCATCTAATTAATCTCCGTTAAATCAGACTGCCCTCAGCAAACAATATAATCTCCTCTGAAATAAACCCCAGCTGCCCAGACCTCCCAAACACCTGACCCCTTATCTACAGTAAAATATATTCCCCCTGCCACATCCCCCAGCTGCTCCCAACCTCCCTAAGCCTGAACATGCTATAGCTAGTCTTGTTAGGGCTGTTGAGTGTGCAGCTGGCAAAACAGAGCTGTTAATGCTGCAGCTGATTCATGGTCATTACATCAGCTGCGAGAGATTCTGGGCGGCACTCTGAGTGGCACTGTGCATAAAATGTTTGTGCATGGGGAGGCAACATCAACCAGATGAAATACATTTTATCTAAAACCAGGCAAATGATTTTTTTTTTTTGCACTAAGAGTGCCAATTGGAGGAAAAGCCCCACACAAAGTAGATATTCCCCTTTAAGATTATAAAGTTGGTTTGAGCCCAAGAACCTGGAACTTTTTTTAACCCCATTAATTGGAGCCTGAAATGTCAAAGGTTAGTTCCTCCCCACTTTTTATAACAAGGGTTTCGAATTTGCCATTTCTGGTGGGAGAAACCTGTGCTGCAACTTAAAGCGACAGTGCAACAAAAGCAGTTTTTGTTTTCCAAAAAGGCTAGTTTCAGCTACAATCACTAAAAATATTAGAATACCTGTCATGTCTACTTTTTTAGGCACCTCCTATGCAGTGCACCATTAGTTTTTTTTTTCTTTTCTTGAGCCTAACCCTTACAATATTTACAATGGTATTTCTTAGTAAAATGTAGCAGCCACCTTTTTTTCGTGAGAAAAACTATGCTAAATTATTCATAAAATATTCAAATATTGGTAGAACTAGAAAATATTAGTACCAAATAAAACTGGAAGATGCCTGTAATCTCCGATAGTGAAAAAGGTAGGGTCAACTGTTTGCCAAATTCTGCTGCTTTAAACAACATTTTGTGGCTTCCCACAGAATGATGTAGTTCTAAGAACGTGAGGCACAGAAAAAAAGACACAAGAATGGTGCATTGGAAATCAGGCACTTGCCACCTTTTCAGGAAAAAAACAGCACTCCACAAGTAGTTGCTGTGCAAAAAAGGTGCAGATTTTACTTCAGTGTTCAGAACATTGTTTTTTTCCTGAAAAGGTGGCATGTGCATGATTTCTGTTGTTTTACTGTCCCTGAGCTATATCGTGACCACCACTTCTCCTAGTGTGATTTTTTAAATGTCATAAGAATACTACAGTGGAACATTTCAACAATATAGTTATTCCTGTCAATTCTTCTTATTTTTAATAATAAAGATCATTCTATTAAAAAATTATAATTAAATTGATCTTCAACAGGGAAGACAAGATGCATTTTCTTTTGGAGATGGCCTTTAAAGCAGCAGTATTTGTTAGTTGGCATTAAATCAACATGCATTATTTTTTAGTAATTATGTATTTCTGTCAAAAACATCAATATACACATTTTTCTTTTCATTTCATTTCATTCCTGAACTAAATATGTGGTTTTGACATTTTTAAACAGGCCCGTTCTTGGTCCATCTGTGCAGCAGTAGAACTATTGCTTGTAATGCCTGCAAACCAGGTTTGGAATTAGCCTGGGTTAGAGTCCCGCTGACAGGGAGGAAGAAGACAGAGCATCCTAAGGGACACTACCCTCCTCTGGTGAGGGGAAGCAGTGCATTCTGCAGCATGATCACCACCTTGGGATTCACAGGTGGCATTACAGTTGGCCCCACTATGCTGCTGCAGGGGACAGTGCTTCCCTTACCAAATGTGACACAATGGCAACACCATGGCACCACAATGGCAACACGGTGGTGAGCTACAAAATGTGCAATGGTACTACCCAGTGGTACCATGGTTGTACTATGGTAGTTTAAATTTTGATTATTTTTGTTGATATGGTAGGACAGTGGTACAATGGTATCACAATGGAATTGAAACAAACCACTGTGATACCATGAAAACCTTAATGGTAGTACAGTAGTAATCACAATGGCATTGCAATGGCAAATGAGTGGTATTACAGTGGTATTCTGAAGAACTTTTTGTAAGGGTTGGCAGCATGCGTGCACATGTGCATAGCCACTTAACTGATGCCATCCCAGGGGCTGGGCAGAAAACAGAGAACCCCCCCTCTCCTCCCACTGAAGCAATATGATGGCAATCCCTTCACAAGCATGTACCAAACAGTAGGTACCCACCAATATTAGATTTGGTCCCAGCAGAACCTGGACAACCCTGCTGGTTCTGCATGCGGGACTGGTGGGGAGATAATTATCTAAGAAAATAAGGTAACAAGGTTTGAGGGGTAGCCAGAGTGTGGCAGGTCAGTGATTAGGTGCAGAAAAACCTTGTTAAGAAGATTGTTCTCTTATCACGCCCCCCCCCCATGAAAATATTAAACATATTGGTGTGGTGTTGGTCTGTACCATCTGTAATATGCACTAGCTGCTTCCTAACAAAGCCACAGTATGAATCTAGTATGGACAATATAGTCTTAACCGAAAAGATCATTAACATTTACATACTTGAGTCATTAATGCAAAATTAGTTATAAAAGTTGTTTCAAAAATATCTGAGAACATTAAAATACACTGATAATGGATCTGAGGATGCGAAAAAAAAAACACCTTTATTGTTAAAAAAACAACTAAGATGGGCCTGCCTGGTACTGCTACCACATACTATACTGGTGACCCAGACTCAGGAGGGAGCATGGAATACAAGGAGTTGGCCAACGAAGCATCCAGTGGACTGCTTTCCTGTCACGGGGGCGGGGGGAGTGTAGCGTTTCCGCAATATGCCTAACACCGAGTGGCTGCTGAGTATCAAGATAGTTGGGAGGTCCTGGTGGGTGCGGGATGTTGGCAGAAGCTCCATGTTATGCATGTCAACATTCCTAAGGCAGAAAAACTTGGAGGACAATCCCTTACCGGGCAGGATGAAAGACATACTCCCTCCCTGGCAGCACTGACTGGGCTCCCGCTTGGATCCTGCTTCAGAGGGGTAAGGGCCAGCCCTTCCCACCCCTCCATAAGTGGTAATCCATGGAGGAAAAAGGTGAAGTCTCAGGGATGGTGGTTGATTGGGTTGTAGGAGCATCCATCTAGGGGTCAGCAAGGTTCAAGGCGGATAAACTCCAAGTGAAAAAAAAACAATGTTGACATTGTTTGCTAGCAAATACTGCTGCTGTAAGGCAGTGCAGAAGGTTCATATTTTGTGCAACCTATGAGTAATTGTTAATTATGTACTTTTACCTGACTTCCAGGTACTGTACCTACAGTGGTCGGGTGTGGTTTTTATTATCTTGACAAACAGTGAACTGAGTGTTCTACTTCATACATTTGCTGCAGCACACCTTAACTGTACTGGAACTCTGACCTACCAGTACATCAGGTGAGTCACCACCTATAGATGGTTCAGAATGCAGCAACTACACTTCATCCAAGGGTGATATGTCTGAGCATAGAATGCCCATGCTAAGTGAACTGCACTGGCTGCCATTATGGTGGTGGATCAGCTGAAAAGTAATTTTCCAAAATTTGGGAAAATGTTTCAAAATAATATACTTAGATTGTTATGTGTAGTGCAGCTTTAAAAAATGTGAGTGCAGCTTTGGGAGATGCACTTCCTGTAAATGCTCTTCCTGTGTGTGTGTGTGTGTGTGTGTGTTTAGATAAGTCATCCCCCTGTATCTGTGCTGAACAGAAGTAAACAGAGAAGGCCTACAAATACAACAAACTGGTGACAAGGATGGGGAAACTTTTCATAGCTCAAGCTTACTGAATTACACCATTTTGTGACTTTCTGCATTGGAGACAAGTAAGCAATCTGGAACCGTACAGTATTATAGCAACTTCAGCCAGCTTTGAGATTTTTACAGGAACAGACTGGGATACATGGTCCAGACAGTTTGATCAGTGGTTATTACTTAATCCTGCCATACAAGCTGCTAAAAATGAACAGCAGGGTGAGCTTATTCAAGCTGCTTTTTGTACTTTCTTGGAAAGTGAAACCTTCAAACTTTTATGCAGTCTGTGTGCACTGGATCAGCTGGAGGATTTGTCATATCAAGAGCTAAAGACTAAATTGAATGTACAATACAGTTTAACAACTTTCCTAAGGGCTGAATGTTATAAATTCTACAGTTACCAACAGAAACCAGGTCAGTCATTATAATCTTATTTGACTGAGATCAAAAGCTTAGCTCTCACATGTGAGTGGAGCAGGGAGCATCTTGAATCTAATTTAGCTGATAAGTTTATGGGGTTGAATAATGAACATTGTATTCAGCAACTACTTTCTATAAGTGTCAAGAAATCTGCTGATGAACTTTTACAGATGGCACTAATGTATGAAGCTGCAGAAAAAATGAAGCACATGCTAAGATGGACATTAAAAATTAGGTACAAGTGTCTACAGTAAACCCCAAATTGAAACTGCTCAACCCTAAGTCTAAGCCACTGTTTTCAAAGGAAAATATAACCACTTCACCCAAACTGCATGGCCAATACAAATGTGCATCATGTGGGTCTTCTCAGCATAGCAGGAACCAGTGCAAATTCAGAGAAGTTCAATGTCATGCCTGTAAATGTCAAGGTCATATTGCTAAAGTTTGCAGGAGCAGGAGAACTGCAGTGATCAATTCAGAGAGCACAGACAGTGCAGTGGTTCCTATTGCACCACAAATGCAGACTAAAGATGTTCCTCCTTTCTGTGAGTTACTTCAGTTGCCACAACTGAGGCGGTAGTTGTGTTTAATGGTAGATTCTGCTTCCCCAGTTACTTTTATTAATCATCAAACATGGTCTGATCTGGATAAGCCACCATTGTCTCCTTGTAATAAGTTGCTGCATGCATTTGAAGGGCAACCAATTCAGCCACTGGGCTCATTTACCACTTTAGTATGCAGGACTGATTCTCCTGGTACACCTTTAACTTTTCTGGTTTCAAAAAAGGGTGTCAACATTTTGGGCAGAGATGCTCTGGTTCTTCTAAACATTCATATTGATCCAGCAGATTTTGTTCTACTACCTGCTGTCCAGGTACCACAAAAGCAACCCGCCCAAGCTTGGAGAGATTTTAGACATGTATCCAGAGTTGTGGAAAGGCCTGGGATGTTGCACAGCAGCTAAAGCTAAGCTAGTTACAAAGCCTAATGCAGTCCCTAAATTTTCTAAACCACGGAAACTTCCTTTTGTCTTAAAACTGGTGGTTGGGGCAGAACTGGACAGACTGGAAAAGTTTTCAAGTTCAGATTGGGCTGCTCCAATTGTGGTGGTATCTAAACTAGGTGGTAAGGTTCGAATATGTGGAGATTTTAAGGTGAAACTTAATCCAGTACTTAGCACAGATGTATTTCCTTTACCCTTACCAGAGGAACTTTTTCACAGACTGAATGGTGGTGTGGGTTTCTCTAAACTGGACCTCGCTGACACATACCTTCAAGTGGAGTTGGATACAGACTCTCAGAAATTGGTAATGATTAATACACATCAAAGACTGTACAAGCACAAACAGTTATGTTTTGGCCTTAGTTCTGCGCCTGATATTTTTCAAAAAGTGACTGAGCAAATGGTGGGTGATATACCAGGTGTTGCTTGTTATTTGGATGGCATCATTGTCAAGGGCAAGACAAAACCAGAACATTTACTTAACTTATAAAAGACTTCAGAGAGACTGCAACAGAGTGGATTCAGATTCAGGACAGAAAAATGCCAATTTTGTCAAACGTGTCATCTACCTAGGTCACACTATTGACAAAGAGATAATTCATCCAAATGATGAAAAGGTGGAAGCCATTGTGCACATGTCTGAAATGCAGAATGTTTCAGAGTTGCACTCATTGTTGGGTATGGTGCACTACTATGATTGTTTCTTACCTGGCTTAGCCACTAAATGTGCTATCCTAAATGAACTGTTACATAAGGGTACTCCGTGGAAGTGGACAAAGGGCCACAGTAAGGCAGTTTAAGCCATCAAGCTCTCTCTAACTGATGTGAATAATTTAACTCATTATGACCCTAACTTACTTATCATATTGGCCCGTGATACTAGTCCTGTGGTTATAGAAGCTGTCCTTTTCCATACAGATCTAGAAGGAGTGGAGAAGCCAATAGCCTATGCTTCATGCAAACTCACTGCAGCTGAAAGGAATTATGCCCAGATTCAGAGAGAGGCATTAGCAATTGTGTTTGAAGTTCAGAAATGTCGCCAATACTTGCTAGGTCATAAATTTCACTTGAAGATGGATCACAAGCCACAAGTGACAATTTTCAGTCCAGAAAAAGGAATTCCAGAGAAAGCTACTAGTCGACTTCGACGATGGGCCAAAATGTTGTCTGCCTATAATTTCGAGGTTACATACCAACCAACAGACCAGCATGGAAATGCGGATGCCTTGTTGAGGTTACCAATGTCCAGAGAAATGGAGTTCAATGTGGGACTTAAAGAGGAGCTATTAGTATGCCAGGTGAGGCCAGAACGTTTTCCAGTGCAATTCAAAGATATGGAGGACTCTACTGTTGTGTGTGCAATGGAGCTGCAACAGTTAGATCAGCTTCCAGTACTAGCCAAGGACATTGCAAAAGTGACTAGTCAAGAAGTAATTTTGAAACAAGTGTATCAGTATACGCTCGAGGGCTGGCCGCAAGACACTACTTATTCAACTGCACTACAACCCTACTATACAAAGAGGCGGCAGTTGTCCATTGCAGAAGGGTATCTTCTATGGTGATTGCATGTCATAGTACCCCAATGTTATCACTCAAATATGTTGACTCTTTTGCATGCGGGCCATCCAGGCATTGCTAAAATGAAATCCCTAGCCAGAGTTCACGTATGGTGGCCTTCCATTGACAGAGACATATACCAGGTTGTGCAAAGATGAGAAGGTTGTGCTGTATCGATGGGAAGTCCGGCAAGAGCTCCAGTTCATCATTGGGAATGACCAGAAAAGCCCTGGCAAAGGCTGCATATTGATTTCGCAGGACCTTATTTAAATTCCATGTGGCTACTTTTAACTGATGCTTATAGTAAATGGCCA
Source organism: Neoceratodus forsteri (assembly GCA_016271365.2). Taxonomy (NCBI): domain Eukaryota; kingdom Metazoa; phylum Chordata; order Ceratodontiformes; family Ceratodontidae; genus Neoceratodus; species Neoceratodus forsteri. Next base: position 764,611,270 of record CM028135.1, read on the forward strand.
GAAATTCATCAAATGTCTTCAACCACTTCTGAGAGTACCATCAAAGCATTGAAATCTGTCTTTGCTACCCATGGTTTTCCACAAGTGATTGTCTCAGATAACGGACCACAGTTTACGTCTGTTGAATTCCAAGCATTTTGCCAGCAACGTGATATCCACCATATTTTCTCACCTCCCTACCATCCAAGTTCAAATGGCGAAGAGGAACGCCTGGTTCAGACTAAAAAGAGTATGGACAAAGCTAATCCTACTACACTGACAGCAATACAAATAGCCCTTTTGGACTTTCTTGTGATGTATCAAACACCACATTGTGTCATGGGAATATCCCCTGCAGAATTGTTGTTTGGACATCAGATTCGAACTCAATTGGACCTTCTTCACCCTCTAGGCTATAAGTCAGTAACTGAAATGCTTCCTAACACCATATCCTTGAAACCCAGTTTGCACCTGTAAACAAGCTTTCTGCTTAGTGTGTCTCACTTGGTTAAACAATTGGAAGAAAAAAAAAAGAAACCCAATGATCTTGTGTGGGTCAGGATGTATGCAGGCCTGAAGAAATGGCTAGAAGTCATGGTGGAAAAAAAGTTCGGAAATGTCATCTATACTGTTCGACTGATTAACTAGAGGAGAGTGAAAAAACATGTGGACTAATTACGTACTAGAATTGAGACAGAATAAAAAAGGGATACCCAGAGTCAGGGTAGTTATCCAGCATTATTTGTTCCTGAACAAGAACAGGAAGCGATAGTGGAACTACAGCAATTAAGACAAGATGTGGCTGATGCTAATCAGATTCCAGAGCAACAGCCTCCAGTCCTACTATGTCAGTCAGGATGTATAAGACATCCACCAAAGAAAATGGACTTGTAGAGATGTAGTCTAATGACATAGACTAACTAAAGGGACATTGCAGTAATAACTTTGATAGTTTCATACTATTTTCTGAATTATTGACTTAATGTATTTTCTAGCTAAGTTAGGAGGGATTGTTATGTGCAATGCAGCTTTAAGAAATGTTAGTCCGGCTTTGGGAGATGCACTTACTGTAAATGCTCTTCCTCTCTGTGTCTGTTGAGAGAAGTTTTCCCCCTGTATCTGTGCTGAATAGAAGTAAAAAGAGAAGGCCTAAATTTCTGTGGTGCTTGTTTTTCTTATTACCAAGACCCTGATGTGTTTAAGGTACTTATTTTCAGCCACCATACAACATAGATAAAATACAGATTATATTTTATTAATGTTCAGTATTTATTTCCTTCATTCTTTTATTACTGAGAACTTTTAAATAAAACAGGATCCAAGGCCCCTAATTTTATTTTACCCTCCTCCTGTCTTACCCTCAAGATGGATTGTTTGTGATATCATAGCCTGTCGCTGTAGCAATTATTATAATGTCACAAACAGGATTATGAGGGAAAACAAGGTGGATTAGATGATATCTGAGGGGCTAAAATCCTGTTTTCATACAAATGTCCTCCATAGTAAAGGATGAGAGAGCTCAATACAGAATGTTAAGTAAGCAATAATCCACGACAGGGTGTTGGTTACTGGGGATTAATCAACAGCCTGGGTGTGTTGTGAAGCACGGGGGCGAAGCCCAAGTGTCCTCACAGCACCCAGGGTGTTGATTAATCCCCAGTAACCCCACACCCTGGAGTGGGTATTGTGCTTATAACATGGGCTTAAACAGGTTTTAAAAATGTTATTTAGATTTTAGGAAATATCCTTAAGTCTCCTGTCTGACTTTGGTATCCTTCCACTGAAACTGCCACTTCATAAATTAGTCCCTGCAATGATTCTTTGGTTCCTTTACATAACGAGTGCTGAACATTCCCCCTCCATTTGGCAACAGGAGGCAGGAAGCAGAAATGTACTGTCTGCTCCCTGGTCCTAGCTGCTTTAGTGCCTGGAAAAGCATTCTGTTGCCTGGGGAAGGGTTCCCACATTCAACCCGTCAGCACGCTGACACCTACGGCAGGGGATGGAGCAACCGAGACTTGCTTCAAAAAGAGGACAGAGTTCGTGAGTACAATCCCTCTGCCTGGGCAACTGCTGCCACAGAGAGGAGCCAACCATGCCTGCTGCCCTGTTCTGTTGTCCCAGCAACCAACACTTGGTTAAAAAGGGGACACAGTTCGAGAGTACGATCCATCTGGGTCACCAACTGTTCCCATGGTGAGGAGCCCCCACTGCCTGCTGCCCTGTTCTATTGTCTGGTCCCCGCCACCCCATCCCACCTCTGGAAACTGGCACCATTCAGCCTGCTCCCTCTTCCCGGCTCTCTGCTCCCCGCTGTCTCCTGCTGACCTGCCGCACATCACGGTCCTCTCCTTCCAACAGGACATGTCTTTTGGAGCACCTCACTGCATCTTTGAGCCAGCGCCAGCTCTCTACTCCCACTCCCCTGAACAGGGCTGCAGCTCTCTGCTCCCCCTTCCCTGAACTGGTGCCATTCAAGCCGCTCTGTCTTTCCTGCTTACTCTTGCCGCTGGCCCAAACCTTCCGCCTGTTTAGTGGCACCTCACAGCCCTCTCTCCCAACCCGGCCAGGACAGGAAAACATGCTGAGAACTACAGTGTCCACCGGGTGGGTGGGTGGGAACAATTTTTCACACTCACCCCATACCACTTCTGTCACACTGGTACAGTTCTCTGAGGTCCACAGGGGCGGGTGGCTGCCATCTTCTTCCACTACTCACGGCTTTCCAGTAACCCTTTCCCTTCACACTGCCGCAGAATGGAGCACACAGAGTCTGCTGCCTTGTTCTCTTGTCCTGTAGTGCAAGCTTTCCGGTAAGCCGCTCCCTTCTGCAAGATCCATCTGGGTGGCTGCCTTTGACCCATTTCATGGTTTCGGTGGACAACAAGTTCTGACTGCACCATACATATACTTAACAGATAGACCTGAGTAGGGATTTCAGCTAACACCTACTCACTCTAGCTGTTGGTATAACAGAGATTAATGTATGATCATGCACAGTCACTCAGCCAGTCGCATTATACATTTTAAGGTGCCCATGTTATAATGAAATGTAAAGCTGTACTGTGTCCAAATAGTTTTGATATGTTTACTTGGACATTGGAAAATCACTTAAAGGTACTGATTATGACACACAGTACAAAGACCTGAATGGGCTGGGTTCCTAACAAAATCTAGGACTTTCTGTGCCTTTATGTCCTACCATTATCCTTAGATTCTTTTGAGTGAATGACACTGGTGGTCCCAATATGGAAACCGAAAACAGTAGGAGACTGAGCATTCTCAGGTATAGCCCACATCCTCTGGAATGCACTACTGTATCATTTGCATGCATCCCCAGTGTTATAAAGTTGTTTTTTTTTTATATAAAGGCTAAAAGCAATTGTCTGATCAGGCAGTTCTGCAATATTTATACAGTATAAAGAAATACAATAAATTACACATACCCCAGTAATGCCAAACATCATGGGAAGCATATGCAAATCTCCATAAAGAATTGAGACTGGTTCTGGTTTCAGCAGGAGTGTGTTGTGTCAAATGGCCTCCCAAAATTTGCATAGGCTGAGAATAGAGGATATACACAGGGGGAATAACCAGGATTGTGAAAACTGAAGACCCAAGCAGAGGTACATGCTGTTTAGAACCGTGAGTGGACAATTTGCCGCCGGACAGCTCGTCGAGGACTAGATGTTGCGGACTAATGGTCGCGTGGTCAAAAAGTCGCCAGTCAAGCGGTCGAAAGTTAAAGTAGTCACTAGCAATAAAGGGCGAACTGTATTCGCCGAATAATGGACAAATAGTTGCAACAATCAGTACAATTACTTTATTCAATAAACAGAAAAAATATATAGCATAGTAATTCAGTTCCATGTGGAAGTGTAGCAATAGCAATTTATTTCGGGTAACAGCATTCAATAAAATACAGCTGTGCAAATGTAGCAAGTAATAGTAGATGCTGTGCAAATTAAACAAGTCTGTGCAAGTAAGCTACCATGTGCAATAGTTGATGCTGTGCAAATTATGCAAGGAAGTAGATGCTGTGCAAATTATGCAAGTAAGCTTAAAATAATATATTTGCTGTCATAATGCTAAATTATACTACATTTATCTCTATGACTGTTGCAATATCGTAGATACTGCAGCTCGGTTCGGTTTTTAAAATCATCACAAATCGTGTGAAACACCTTATTTACGCGTTGATACTTTACATGCTTTCTAGGAACCTGCTGTCCCAGTTCCACCTGCCTTCTTAGTAGGGACACAGCATGCTGTTCCTGTCGCAGTTTTCTGGTGAGTTTGGCGCTGGTGGGGTGTGCTATTGACACAGTATGTGAAAATGCTCTGTGCCAAGCCTCAAGAGCGTTATTGCTGCGAGGCAAATCAGCAATAACTCGCTGATACTGGTTCCAGAATTTTATTGGGAATCGAGGCAGGCAACGCTTTTTTTTATTTCGGGTTAAGTGTCCAATATAGGTGTCCTCAAAATAGTCCATGAGGCACTGTATATCTTTAAGGTCTGTCTCATCTTGCAGCATTTCGAAGACCGCTTCTACGCGGTCTTCTGGCACAAAGGCAAGTGCCAGAATACACCGGACCTTAAGGCCAAAAGTCTCATCATGTATGTACTGGCTCTGCATCTCCCCCTGCTGTACTCTCCTCCACATAGCTTGACCTAAGTGGAAATTGCAGCCTACAAGCTCTGCATTTAGGATCATTTCTTTTAAAATGTTGACAGCTGCCAGTTCAAAGTCTGTCATAACCGTCATGACATTGCTTGCACTTAATTTTGCACCAAGCATGTCTTCCAAGTTCTGAAAGAACTTTCTGTATACGCTCTCACTTCGCCCAGGTAGAAGAGCGTATACACAGGGTCTGTTGACACTATTGACTAGTGTATGAATAGTGAACAACTGATCAACATCTCTTGGTGCAACCGCAAATGTCCCATTGCTGAACCAGTGCTTTGCCTGTTTAAGCACTGCAAGATCAGAGTCACTGGCAAATATAAGCATTTCTTCATCATTGACTCTTAGAAAGGGTTCTCCACTTACTGTGAATTCATACTGCAACACATCAACATCATTGTGCCCTCCATACTGCCGTTGATGGAGAACATCTCACCGCAGTGTCTCTTGTGAGGGCAGTAGGTGTGCATGGGTGACAGAAACCTGTTGCAACCCCTGGTGAACAACATTTCTGGTTGGCTCTTCTGACTCAGCGGCATGCTGTTTCATGACAGCTCGAGCCGCTAACACCTCTACTCGTCCATGTACGAGTGCATGATTGTGGTCAGAGGGAGGTAATGTAATAGTATCCCCAAGGGTATGGAGACGTGCACAGCAAGTTCTAATTTCACATCGCCAAAATATTTTGTCGTTGGCTCTGTCCTTCTCCTTGGTGTATAGAAAATTGTCCAGGGCCAGCTTCTGCTTCCCTTTCTATGTTGGCACATACTCCATTGTAAGCTGTTGGTTGAATGAATGAATGGAGGATCATAGCAACTGATAATATTTATACACCAGGATGTAGTAATGATTAATTCTAGATTAAACTGGGAATAGGATCAAGCAAATACAGGATTGAGTAGATTGCATCATGTCTCTTTAAATGTAAGCGGATGTTAGGGCCGAAATCAGCGATGCACAGTCTGAAAATGAAGGAAGTAAAGGAATTTCAAAGGTTGTACAGTGAGTCTACGTTGGGTAAGTGTTTTTACAATGAATTGCTAGTAATGTCACAATGTTTTCGTTTTTGTCGAGAGATGCGGGTGTGCCGTATTGTCCGCTGCATAAAAGACGGCGACTGATTGTCTTATCGACCTTTTTACAACGACGTCTTAACCGTGACGATTTATACCGAGGCGTTTGACCATATGCCATTTAGAGCACACTGGTATCCCTAGCCAGCTGAGTTAAGACATTTTTGGTCAAAATGCTAGAATCCAAATGAAGGACTAGGTCACCAAACTACATCTTGGTTACTCTCCTGATAGACACATGTTTTGTCCTTGTCAAGAATGTCAATGTGCCACATCTGTATCTCAACTGAGGGGGGAAGGAGGAACAAGTGTTTTACATAGTATATTTAAGCAATAAGGCACAACAGGGTGTGGGTTATTGGGGGTTTACCCACGCCTTGTGTGGTGTGTCATGAGGTGCAGCCGAGTGACTTATCCACACAAGAAGTGGGTAAATCCCCAATAACTCACATCCTGGAGTGTCTTATTGCAATTATACAATGGACCCATGTTAAAATAAACATAGAATGTGTTTAATTATCTTTTTTATAAATGCAATTCCTCAGCCGTGGGTAATGCAGGATTTACCCCACGGTCATGTGACATGTTTTGACCAATGAGGTTACAGGATTTTCACACACCATTGTATAATTGTTTTTATTGTCACAAATTGTTTTATACAAACTGTATATATCTATGTGTGGGTGTTGCTTGTATACTCTGAGGTACCCTGGATCTTAAAACATGGAGCCAGATGGAGACAGTATAACCCAGAGGTTAGAGCATCAAGCTATGAATCTAGAGACCCAGCAGACTTGGTTTGAATCCCACACTCCTTTTGCATGCTGTGTGACCCTAGGCAAGTCACTTAACCTACATCTGTTCCCAGGATGAACCTAGCAATGAGCTTAGGCACAGTGTGCCTTTTCTACCAAAAATTCTAAAATATAAAATACATTACCTAGCATGCTAAGCCATTACCCAGCATGAGTCAAACCCACAGTTCATCACAACTGAAGGTTCAGAGGCACATCTCCTGCCATGCTAAATCATCACACTGAGAATCGAGACCCAATTCGAAAATGAAGCAATAAGGCATGTCAGGGTGTGTTATTTAAGTAATAAGCCACAAGGGGGTGTCGGTTATCATGGGATTTACCATGGCTGAATGGTTTGCCCACGAGGCGCAGCCAACTGGGTAAATCCTCGTCAGCCATGGTAAATCCCCCGATAACCCACATCCTCCGAGTGGCTTATTGCGATTATTCCAAGGTTCATTTTTTTTACTATGATAAAATGCAACTTTTAAAGAAGTTGCTTTGTTGTTTTATTTTTTATTGTATTTATTCCTGTGCTGCAGATGATTAGGAGTAGGAGCAGGTACTCATCAACGCCATTGATTATCAGAGGATTAGTAGTGCTATTGTCCCACAGTTACACACATCTTGGAGTGTCTTGTTGTGATTATAAAAAGATTCATTGGACTTCTGTTTTAAAAACTGAGTAGTGAGGTTCAGAATGTAAAATATTTCTGACCTGTGCTGCTGTGCTGGAATAACGCATGCTCATGTGATCACATCTGATGAATCACAGCCCTTTGTTTCTCTTACTCATTTTATAATTAAATGATGACATTAAGTTAGTTGGAGTATACTCACAATAAATGGCTGGTGTGGGTCATTAAATGTCAAGGCTGAAGGCCGAGGTGTAACCTACACTAGTCAGTTATTGAGCGTATACTCCAACTAACTTAATGTTATTACTATTATATGAGTTGGAGTTTAAAAAATTAAAGGAAAGTCCTGCAGCAAGTGAGGCAGTCCAACAGTGCTGAGGCAAGTGCAGGAGTGTGTGTACAGTGTCTGCTCAGCGTCAGGCAGGTAGCATAATTACGGAGGGAGCTGAGGGAGACAGAAGGATCATGTGCTTTTCTCTATGCTTTGTTTTAATTCACTAGTATTTTCAGGAAGTGAAGTTAAGTTTTGAGACAGTTAGGTTTGTTGAATGCTGGTGGCATGTGATGTAGGAGATGATTAGGTAGCTGTGCGTTGTGCAGACTGACAGAGACCGGGAAATTAAATATTTTTTACTGTACGTGGGAGACATCGTGACAGTGGATGTGAAGAGTTATTGACAGCTGCAGAGGGATGGGGTCATGGTTGAGGGTTCTTAATGCTGAAAGTGATGGAAAGTAATGCAGCTTTTTTAAAGAAAAGGAGTGTTGAGTGTTTTTACTGTGCTGGTGCCTACCGTCATTCTGGCATTTGGTGGGGGCGTGGTGTGCTTGTAGCAGAATGTGACAGGGAATTTGAAGAGGTGTTCTGGTGCATGAAGTGTGACAACCTGTGTAAAAGTGACTTCTAATACAGAAAATTATTGTATTTCTGCATTCTAAAATAGCTGGTGCAGAAGTGTAGTGCCCCAAAGTTGTGGCACTACAGAAAAAGGAAGGGCAATAAAAGAATAAGGGGTTTGCAGGTGCCCAGGGTGCCCATTGTTTGTGAGGGCTGGCAGGGAAATTTCCCCCTCATTCTAGTGAGAAAGCAATAGTAAACATATAGAAAAATGCCCAGTGCACTAAATACTTGTCAAAAAGCAGAATTTATATGCAGCACATGAAACAATGGTCTGGATGGAATGTTGTGCTGAGCTGCTCATGCAGAGCATTCTACTCCAGCCATTCTAGAACCAGAAGTTAAGTTTTAAAATTTAAACAGTTCAGTTGGTGTCGTTCCTGGGCAGCTGTTGAGGAGAGAGGACGCAGCAAGTCAAAGGGACAAGGGAAAAAGGGCTTACGGGTGGTTGAAGCCATCCCCAAGGACTTGTCTGCGTGCCTGCTCTGCCTCCAGTGCCAGAAGATCTGCCCTGTAGCTCTGTGGCGTGGTGGGTCGTGCCATCGGGGGAACCACAAAGAAGAAAACCCATCCAGTGTGGCTGTTTGGGCTGAGAGCCCCATTGTGTGTATTTTGAATTTAAAATTAAAGTTTCCCGGTCCCACGTCGCTGGCTAGCAAGGGCCGCATCGCCAGTTTGTCTGTCGGCCTTCCAGAGACCTCCTGAAGTCCACCTGCATTGCCTGTTGGTGTCCTCCCACTGCCAGACTACCTTCCGATCTCGGTTCCAGCAGCCAGAAGAGTGGTGAGTTGGCGGCAGCACTCAATTCATGCTGTCCGCCCAACGGAGAGCAAAGACTGCATTTATTTGTTTTTACAGCGTGCGCTAGGCACAAAGAAAAGCGGTCAAGTGCTACAAGGAGGGCGGGCCAGAAGGACCCCTGTTTAATTATTCAGGAGTGGGTGAGCTAGCGACGCCCAGAGGGGAGCGGCTTAGTACAAAAGACAGTGGGGAACAACGCTAAATATTTATTAGGGGCAGGACAAGTTGGAGCAAAGAAACAAGAGTGGCAGCAAGGCCCCCGTCAGGCCTAGATCTTAAATGGGCTCAACCAAATTTAGGCCCACAGTATTTCAAAGGGCCCTGTTCAAAGGGATCAGTGTGGTTAAAGGGACACAGACAAAGTGAGCCCAGTACAGTTATGGCAGCCAGGCCCAAAGTAATTAGGGCAGTCAGGCCCAGTAGACAGAGGGAAGCCAGGCCCAGTAGTAGTTAGGGCAGTCAGGCCTAGTACAGTTAGGGCAGCCAGGCCCAAAGTAATTAGGGCAGCAAGGCCCAGTAGACAGAGGGCAGCCAGGCCCAGTAGTAAGTAGGGCAACCAGGCACAATATACAGAGAGCAGCCAGGCCCACTGTTTAACAGAGCAACTATGCCCAGTACCATAAAGAACTTCTAGTCCCAGTATCAGAGGGGCTCAGTAAAATAAGGCCAGAGAAAGAGGACAATCACACCAAAGTGCTCAGAGGTAGCCAGATCCTATAAAGACAGACCCCAAAAGGAAAAAGGGTCCAACCAAGGGGTGCGTAGCACACTACGTATTATAAAGTTACTGTCAGCTAATGTACTGTTTCTACAAAATGTTTATTCCAAGCATCTGAAGTGTTGTGTTGATTGCAAAAAGCACCAAGACTGTATTGTGATACATTCGGATTGTGGTTATTTACCTCTGCAAGTGAACAATTGCCCTGGATTGTTGCAATTTGCCCCTGCTCCAGGCAGATTGCCCCTGTAAGTGAACAATTGCTCATTATTGCTGCAGTTTGCCCCAGCTCCAGGCAGATTGCCCCTGCAAGTGAACAGTTGCCCCGGATTGTTGCAATTTGCCACTGCCCCAGGCAGATTGCTCCTGCAAGTGAACAATTGCCCCAGATTGTTAAAATCTGCCCCTGCTCCAGGCAGATTGCCCCTGCAAGTGAACAATTGCCCTGAATTGTTGCAATGTGTCCCTGCTCCAGGCAGATTGCCCCTGCAAGTGAACAATTGCACTAGATTGTTGCAATTTGCCCCTGCTCCAGGCAGATTGCCCCTGCAAGTGAACTGCCCTGTATTGTTGCAGTTTGCCCCTGCTCCAAGCAAATTGCCCCTGCAAGTGAACAATTGCCCCTGCAAGTGAAATTCTGGTATACAGTGCTAATAGAAGAACCAGTGTTCAGTGCAAAGTCTGTGACTCAGTCTTCAGCCTCAATCAACTCTTCACCTCTGCAGTCTTCATCCAGCAGAGAACTTCAGCATCTTCTTGCCATATCATCCGCCTTAAGCCGAAATCGACATCCCTTGGACAGTCACGGCCACCAGTTCCTGGTCAGCTTGGAAGTGAGACGACTGGAAGAAGCCTCGTCCATCACTCCTTGATGCCTGCCAAAAGTCGAATCCGTCATGTCCCAGGTGTGTTCGCGGCCTCCGGTTTCTTATTTTGTTCTAAACCGTGTGGAATCCAGATCTTCATCTTCTAGCTTTTCTTCCTGCTTGGTCCGTCCTGCATAACTGGTGCAATCTTCAGGGATCCAGCTCGAGTTTGATGGTCCTCCAAGTGGATCCGTCACCTAAGCAGCTCAGCAGTTGGCATCTTCAACCGTGGCAATCTTCTAGTGGATTCTTCACCAAGTCCTGTGTTTCATCTTTGGCAGCCCTGGCCGAGGGTCAGTGCCATAAAACCCGCAACAGTTTGTCTTCTTCGTCCTTGGCAGCCCTGGTCGAGGGTTGGTGCCGGGGAAACAGCAGCAAATTATTTTCTTATGGCAATCCTGCAGGTGGATTCTTTGCCACACTCCATGTTCTTCATCCTTGCCAGCCCAGGTTAAGGGTTTGTGCCAGGGAAGAGCCTAACCCAGTTCAGTCAGTTCGTGTTCTGACATTCTGGCAACTCTGGAGAGTGAGTTGGCCGATGACTAAGGTCTGTTTACAAATCTCTCCATTTCCCTTGCAACCTCTCATAGGTTCCACTGGTAAGCTTGGTGCTAAGCAGGAGTTTCCTTTTCCCTTTACTCCTACTTCTTAGCTGTGCATGAAGATGATGGAACTTCTGGATCTCATATACTTTTAGTGTTATACTGTCTGGTAGTCACTGTACGTTGGCTGCATGTTTGTTGTATGCTGTGATAAAGTGATATAGGTTTGTATTCTCTTGGTGCGTCGGCCTCATAGCAGAATATTTTAGAGTCATAGAGTATCACAGAGTGGCCTTAAGCCGAGGTGCACCTATAGAGTGGTAACAAAAGTAGAGCTGTTAATGTGTTATTTACTACTTCTAGAAGTTGATCCCCTTCCTTCCCTTGTAACCATGTCTACCTCTCCTGTATAAGAATAAAAGCCCGCTGGGCATCAAACTTCCAGATTGTCTCCTGCCCCTCCCTAAAGGGTTTTCCCTTTCACCCAACCTTATTCGAACCACAGCGTTGTCTCGCCAGTCCACCTGCTTGAGGCGATGCTGGGTATGCAGCTGGGACAGGCGCTCTTCATGGTCAGCACCCAGTTGATAAGATCACCACAGAAGTTCTTTGTAAAGCCACTTTGTTTTGTTTCTGCTTTGAGTTCCTAGGTGTAAATAACTGACTGTGGGTGTAGTTACAGGCTGATTAACCAACTACGAGTGTGGCTAGAGGCTGATTAACCGACTGTGGGAGGGTTTTAGATGAATAACTGATTCTGGGGATCTCTGATGTAGTTTGTGAGAAAAATAACTGAAAGCTGTTCTTCACTGTGATTGGCTGAGAACAGATCCCTCTCATATAATGAACAGTAACCTCTCACTGTATATTATGAAACTATGCATGACTACTTTACATACCAGAACAGATCCACAGCCTCCTTCCACAGTAGTGTCTTATGTCAGTCACTTACCATGCCGTAGAGCCGTGATTCTATTTCAGACATTTTAGAAGCTCAAGAAGCCATTCTGACTTATTGCTAAGGAACTCCGATTGCCAGTGGTGAGAAATAGGGACTACATAATGGATTGCAGTGGACTAACACATTTATCTCCCCTTCTGAGTGTTAAGACCCAGCCATAACTCATGAATGAAGAAGCAACGAGTTAGTTATGATGATCTTACCACTCATGTGGCGATAAATGTATTATTTCACTGTAACCCATTAGGTATTTTACATACCATACTATTTTTTATGTTTTTATTAGTGTTTACCTTGCTTTAGCTGCAAAGGATGTTCCATGCTTCTGCTAAGCAATTAATCTTGACATCAGCAGGGCTCATGTCTTACCAGATTCACCCCAACATTGAATTTCTGTACATTCCCATTCTACATTACTAACAATGTCTACATGAAAATGAAAACAGGCCCTTTGCACCTGCGACATCATCTGTGATGTCATAATCCTCCACTGGTGACATCATAGCCTGTTACCATGGTCATAATTTTGATGTCACCAGCAAAGGATTATGGCTTCACAGCAAGCATAAGAAATGTGAACAGATGAAGTCTATTGGGGAAAAACTTTTTTAATGAAAATGTCTTCAGTAATAAAGAAAGGAAGGTCCAGAAATTCCAATTTGGGGGGGGGGGAGGTGTTGTGTGATTGAGTTCTGTGGATGAAAACTGTGAATTTCTTCACTGAAAACTGGAATATCTCACTAAAAATGCCTTTCTTTCTATTGTAAACTCTTATCTGACCCATTGTTCTCTGTGTTCTATTTGCAGATTCTAAATTGAAATACCATGTTCTAAGTTTAAATATTTATCTCACAAAAATATGATTTATTACCCAGTGCATTCACTACTGGTGTGGTGTGTGTATATATAAATAAATGGGATCTATTTGATTGGGGTGAGGGAGAAGAGGTGGGTTACTTAATTTTGGAATATGGTTCACAGTGGCACACAAAGCAACTGATCTTTTATCATCTTTGGTGAAGTTTCAAAGATTCTCTGCACTCGGGTCGGAAGGTGAGCCTATATTTCATGCTTCAGAAAGTCACAAAGACTCAGTAGAGTAGAATAAATGACTGACTGGAAGACAGCCAGAAAGATTATGCTTTCAGCAGTTCACACCTGGAAGGCTATGGAGAGGCTTGCCTCAAACATGCTGGAAGACAGTGGCAAGACAGGGCTTGGCTCCAGCTGTCCACACCACAGGACAGAGAGACATCAAGAATGAGAATGTCATGGAAATAGTCTGGGATGTGAAAACTTCAGCAGAAAACAAAATCTTAAAAGGGTAAACAGCAATGCAGGCAGCTGGAAATGTTTTAGGTCTCCAGCTAAAAAATCAGCTGGCACTGACAACAGTTGCACAAACTACCTCCAACATTTGAATTTCAAGACTGCTTATGTTTCATTAATGAAGACCCTGTAATTTTAAAAGGGTCTTTCTCCTTATATTTTATATGTTCCCATTGTTAATACCTGCAGTAAACTCATAATTCTATGCTTATAACACCACAACCTGTTGCAATGGAAATGATTCAAATGTCACAAACTTAGGATAATGACCTCAGAGCGGGAAAGCAGTAGGAACAGAATAAGTTTAAGGAGCAAAGAGACTTCTTTGGGGCATATACAGTATCTTTACAGTAGTAACAAAGAATGGGATGTCCTGATTTTCAATTTTTGGGAATGAGATTTGAGTCCTGCTGGTGTCGAGAGAATGTGATGACATCATACAGATCTCAAGAGCAAAGTTCAAGAGGTCTCTATGATGGCATCACATCCCGAAGATGGAAACAAAGCCTTGTTGTGTATGGTCACCCATACTCAGTTTTATATAGTATATGGTTCCCCAAGACTGAAAAACTTTTATTTCACAAGGTTTCATACCTTGTGTTCACGGACCCGCTTGGTCCTGGCAGCTCAGTTGGCTGTGAAGTCACTCGATGTCATCCCATTCCTCTCCCAACCATACAAACATTCTTGGCTGCAGTTATTTAACAAAATAAAACTGACAAATTAGTACAGCTTGGAAACACAGAGCTGACTACAGCAGTCCATGACCAAACCGTCTTGGTGAACTGCTCATTAAGCAACGCCACTGTATTTTCTTGAATTTTTTTCTGCAGAGCACTGTTTCCTCCAATCAGATGGCAGGTGAACAGGAAAAAGTTGTTTTAGTATCGTTGTGATATCGGAGCAATAGTACAACAACTTTCTGTGACCTTTGAACTGTCCTACAAGATGTTTTTGAAACCCACTGATTTCCATACACAGTGAGCCCTAACCATGTACTACTGTATTTTTTTGAGATGACTAAAACAAAGAAACACTATAAAGGGGAATATTTATGAACTGTGCTGCCCATCGCAGTTTGGACATCTATGAAAATATATTTTAAATGAGGCACTGGGCTCCTCTGTAACTGGTAGCTCTCCAGCCATGTGATGTCACTAATGATCAAGCTGTGCTTGACTACAGTGTGGGTAGTCAGAGTCTGACTGATAGTGAATTAAGAATATTCTAATAATAGTGGCAATGTAATAGCACAATGGGGCAGTCAATACACAAACTTGCTGTTATTCAACAACTGCACAACTATGTAACCTCACTGACTGTTATTTGTAATTGTACTGTAATCTGTATTCCAAGTTCTGTCCATGTGTCCTTTTATGTATGACGTAGAACCTTTGTAAATGAGTCGCTGACTCAAAGGTCTTTCTGAATATTTCAATAAATAAATAAATAAAATATCTCTGGACTGTTGCCAGCTACGGGTAGCTTATTGTCTTATTTAAAGAGGACAGGAAATCATTTCTAAATTGCAGCTGTTTATAAAGTTCTTATTCTCAGAAATGATATGCATTTGTCTAAATTATCGACGTTTAACTGTACCTAAATAAAAAGTTATATGAAAAACTGTATTTTGCATTGTTTTGTTTTCATGGCCAGCATTCCGATACAGTTCTCTTCATGGAGCCGATAACTTGGAGTTTTATCTAAGTCATGGTTTATTTACAGAACTCTAAGCATAGTTCTGATAGGTCAACAGCTCATAATTAGCATTCTGTGCATAAACCATGACATAGTAAAAACTCCAAGTTATTGGTTCCATGAAGAGAACTGTAACAGAATGCTGCCCATAAAAAGAAAACAATGTAAAATACAGTTTTTCATATCACTTTTTATTTGAGTACAATTAAATCTGGATAATTTGGGGGAATGCATATTGTTTCTGAGAATAAGAACTTCATAAACAGCTGCCAATTGGCACACATTTCCTGTCCCCTTTAAAAAAAATTTTCATGAGCTTACAAACTATGATTGGCCCAGTTCATGAATGCTTCCATTTCACAAACAAATTATTGCACTGTTGCATATCAGGCTGCATGTTTCTAGGTGTGCCATATTAGTAGTGCAGACTGCTACTGCTGTTCCACCAAAACTGAACAATATCTGTCTACAGCTACTGTACAGCATTCACTTTACTGGAGCTGCTCTATATTCAGCTCACTCAGTAGGACCACTGTTATGTAAATCCAAAAGATACTTTCTTGAAGACTTGAAACTATCATTATCTAATAGCCAGACCTGGCCACTAGGCATGGTGGAAAAGATACAGACTGAAATGCTGAAGCAGCAGATGGCACCAGAACTGAGTTGTTAGGTAAGATATAGTCCGACCTAAACCCAAGTCATACTGTGCCCCTGGAAGTGTCATGGTTTCATATGGTATCTAACAGCTACAAACATGTTCCCCATTTTCACAGATCTGCTTTGTGGCTTTGCACACATTTTGGCTGGTGCCTTAGTGTGATCCATGTTTGGCCATTAAGCCTACTGTGCTTCATTAAGTGGTACTGGAAAAGGGGGGAGGGTCATCATGGACAGATGATGCTTCTGCATCCGCCATGTCTGCCTGGACTATTTCTCATTCTTCATGTGTGTGAGTGTGGCGGGGGGAAGGGGTGCTCTGCTCCATTCTCCTCAAATTTCTGTTTTGCTGGAATCCAAGAGCAGGCTGGAACATGTAGCAAGAGGAAAAGCCAGCAAAAGCTAAAGGAAAGGTGATGAGGTCATCAATGGCTGAAAGAGTGGTTACTGTGGATGTGAGAGGACATGCAGATTGCCAAATAAAGAAACTGATTATCACAGACACATGAAATATGAGATATCAGATGGGATGAGTGACTGAAAAAATCTCACAAGATCTAGGCACCACCACACATAATAAAACCGCCACCCATCAGCACCACCATTCCCACCACAACAGTGAACATCACCATCCCCAACCTGTTGGACACCAACATCCACCCTCATAACCACCCAGATCAACACCATTATCCCCAGCACTCCTTCATTCCCCCCCAACTCCATACTGACACCAAAGTTACCCCACCGCCTCACTAACCACACTTATACCATCATCCCTGTCTTCTACACTGACACCACAAACACCACTACCTGCAATGACACTGCCATTCCCAACAACCCCACTGACAGTATTTGACATCAACATCCTAATCACTCAGCCCCATTTAAGCCACTGTTGCCGCCACTATCCATCACACACACACACACACACACACACACACACACACACACACACACATATACCACCATCTCCATTTCCATTTCTTACACTGAAACCATCATACTCACCCCATTATCCCCACCCATACTGACACCCTAGTCCCCACCATCAACATCAGTAAAACCACGGCTATTAACATTCTCACTTGTTGTAAGTCCCATCACTGTTTCCACAGACTACACAAACATCTTCCAGCACCTTTTAATTGAATATGACGCTCACCCAAATAATACATTTGTTTTTTCAGAAGCAACACAAAGTGCATTTCTTTAGAAATAAAAGTAGCTATGTATGCCAATCAGTGGCAGTCATCTCTCAGGCTAATGGTTTCTGGATGCTGACAGACAGAATGACTAACAATTGACTCAGTGTGCTCATCCACCAAGTACGTTATTTAACAGCCTCACCTATCATGTGAAATTAGACAAGCAATACTCTAGCTGTCAAGTAACTTTGCCTCCTCCTTTCACGCCAGCATCCTACAACATTCTTCTTCTAAGAATGGACCACAAAGATTCAGTTCTACCAGACCTAATGTACTGCAGAGTCAAGCCATACAAAAGTGAGGGTTCTGGACTTCAGGAGGGCTGACTTTGGCAAGATGGGAGCGTGCATTAGAAAAGCACTAGCAAACAGGCTAGAAGGAGGGGTGGAGCAACAATGGGAAAATATCAAAACTGCCATCACAGAGGCAACACGCCTTTGTGTGAAGCAAATAAACAAATCAAAACAAAAGAAAAAGCCACAATGGTTCTCAAAAGAGGTGGCGGTGAAGGTTAGGGAGAAAAAGATAGCATTTAGGAAGTATAAGGAAACACAGAAGGAGCAGGACAGAGAACTGTACCAGTTAAGGCAGAAGGAAGCAGGGAGGGTAGTCAGAATAGCAAAGGCCCAAATTGAGGAAAAGATAGCCAACTCGGTTAAGAAGGGGGATACAACATTTTATAGGTATATCAGGGAGCGTAGAAAGACAAAGGGAGGGATAGTGAGGCTGAATAGAATGAACGGTGAGTGGGCAGAGAGGACAGTGAAAAGCAGGGATACTGAATGAATACTTCTGTTCAGTGTTCACAAAGAGGAGGTGGGGGAGGTGCCTAATCCAATTAATAGAAGCACTCTGGATGGGGGGGGTCGATCCCAGTCCTTTTACAGAAGAAAGGGTTCTGAAAGAACTAAAACTCAAGGTGGACAAAGCAATGGGTCCTGATGGAATTCACCCCAGAATTCTAAAATAATTAGGCAGAGAACTAGTGACACCACTGACTGCTCTTTTTAACAAATCATGGGAGGATGGTGTGGTACCTGAAGTCTGGAGGAAGGCAGATGTGATTCCCCTTCATAAAAGTGGGACCAAGACAGAGGCAGGAAACCACAGACCTGTCAGTTTGACCTCTGTGGTAGGGAAAGTGATGGAATCACTTCTGAAGGAAAGAATTGTTGAGTACCTAGAGGCCAGTAGGGCACAGGACCCAAGACAGCATGGGTCCACAGTGGGAAGGTCATGGCAGACGAATCTAATTGGTTTCTTTGACTGGGTGACCAAAGTAGAAGAACAGGTAGGGGCTGTGGACATGGCCTAACTAGATTTTAGCAAGGCATTTGACACAGTCCCACACAAAAGATTAATAGTCAAATTAACCAGCCTGGGAGTGGGTCCCAGGGTGGTAGCCTGGGTAAAACACTGGCTGGACAACAGGACACAGAAGGTAACTGTAAATGGAGTCCACTCTGAAGAAAGAGGGGTTACTAGTGGGGTACCACAGGGTTCAGTACTGGGTCTACTCCTTTTTAATGTCTTTATAAATTACATTGCAGAGGGACTGGAAGGAAAAGTATGCCTCTTTGCAGATGACACAAAGATCTGCAACAGGGTTGATACATAAGGAGGTGTGGAAAGGATGAGAAGGGACTTGGCAAGGTTGGAGGAATGGCCAGAAGTAGGACATCTTGGATTCAATGCAAAGAAGTGCAAAATAATGCACCTGGGAAACAAAAACCCAGGAGAAGATTACACAGTGGGGGGGGGGGGGGTAGTAAAAACAGAAAAAATGGAAAGGGACCTGGAGGTAATCATATAAGATCTCCTTAAGGTTGGCAAGCAATGTGTGTGAGAAGGTGATAGGGAGGGCTGGGGAGACACTGGGATGTATATGGAAAGGCATCACCAGCAGAAAACAGGAAGTTGTTATCCCCCTGTACAGACAGCTGGCAAGACCCCATCTGGAGTACTGTATCCAGTTCTGGAGATCCCATCTTCACAAGGACATAGACAGGATGGAGGCAGTTCAGAGGAGGGCAACTAAAATGGTGCAGGGTCTGCAAGACAAGCCATATGAGGAGAGACTAAAGGAGCTTAATATGTACACCCTTGAGGAAAGGAGGGAGAGGGGGGACATGATAGAAAAGTTTAAGTACCTCAGTGGAATCAACAAAGTCCAAGAAGGTAGCATCTTTCAGAAAAAGAGATGTGCAAGAACAAGGGGACACAATTTGAAGACAGAGTGGGGACGGCTTAGGGGAAAGTATTTTTTCACAGAGAGGGTGGTGAATGCATGGAACAGCCTTCCTGAGGAGGTAGTGGGGTCTAAAACTGGGGGAGAATTGAAGAATGTATGGGACAGACATAAGGCAATTTTTGTGGTGGGTAGGAAGAAATAGGCTGTTGGTTAAATAGGATCTGCATCTTATCCTCTAGGTAGGGAAATGGGCAGACTAGGTGGGCTAAGTGGTCCTTATCTGCCGTCAAAGTATATGTTTCTATGTTTCTGTGTTACTACCTATACACTATCAGTTTCAATGGGCAGTGTCTATGCAGCAGACCTTGAGGTTAAAGAGCAAAGTGTTTACTTCTAACAAACAGATACCTATTTTATTTATTGTATTTTGATGTGTTAATAATTACTTTCTACATTTATGATAGAATATTTGTGCAGTAAAAAGTAGGGTTTCACCTCTGCTTCTCACACTGCTAGTAAAAAGGAATTTAATAGAATTGTGATACTGTGATGTCAGAAACTGCCAACTACTTTGGAGACCCATGTATTTCAGTGAGAAACTACATTTATTTGTTCATCTTTTTCAAAAGAAATAGATACTTCTTTCGTCAACAAAATGTGCCTTTTATATGTGTGCACTACTGTGCTACATCTATGTGATATTACAATTTTTAAAACAGTAACTGGCCCGCTCTTCCTCCTCCCAGGGAAAGTCTGGTCATGAAGAAAATGTCATCTGTTAAATTATAACAAAAGATCACAGGTTATCAAATATCCCATTTTTCTATTAAATATATCACATTTGGGTGGTAGAAAGTGTTATTTCATTATAAAAATCTGAAAACATGTTTATAATTTCCCACTGAAATGCACTGATAACCTTGCCAGTCACACGTCTCTGAAATCATAATGCAAGAATTCCATTGGATTCTTTTTTTAGTACAAGTTGGTAAAACACAAATAAAATGACAAAAAGTTAATTAAAGAAACAAACAAAAGTGAGCAAAATTATTACAGTGGCATCTAAAGGCCCCAAATTTTCATTCTTTATGATATACACCTTTACTAAGCACTTGCTTTTTAAGGTACTTCTCAAAGATTACTCACTCCATATTTTGTCCTTTTACCCAGTCTACTACCCTAGGAACAAACCCCAAGGTCTATTCTGTCTCTGACTGGTTTTAGGTTGCCTCCATCTTTAATCAGTACTTTTCGTACTGTGACTTCCCCCGTTCTCCCTCCCTAAGATCTTCCACTGCCAGTTTCCCCACCTTCTCCCCTTCCTCAGGCTGTTCCTATTCCCTCCCTCTACCACCTTCTTATCCCCTTCCCTTCTCCTTTCCCGCCTTCTCTTAGTTCTCCTTCTCTGTCATCCCCCATACTGCTGCACTGTCTGCTTTTCAATCCTTAAATCCATCAAAGAGCATCAGCCCTAATGGCCTCAACACATAAAGAGCACTGGACAACCAGTAGCTGCTCTGAAAAAGCAAAGGAAAACGGGTAAAGGTGGTGGTAAGAAAGGGGGAATAAAAGTACAAAAAACAGAGGTAGGCTGAGAGAGGAGGAGAATAGTTGCAAGTGTAGACATGGGTGGGGAAGACACAGGAGGACTTTGAAAGATAAGGTGTAGGAATAGGAGGAATGGATGGAGGTTGGTTACTGCAGGGGAGAGGGAGGCAGAAGGAGAAGGCAGATTGCCCAGCCAAGGTTTCAAAACATGAGACAGAGAAGGAATAGGAGTTACAGGTCTAAACAGAGTAGGTGAACCAGAATTTAGAATGGAAAGATGCACAATGAGACAGGTACCAGGTTTCAAGGGAAGGAAGGAGGGGTTAGAGTAGAAGGAGCAATGGTGTGTGAGGGGAAAGCAGTTGAGGGTGAAATGGCAGGAGTGGAAGACAGGCTTCAGCCTGGCCAGGGTAAATTGGGGCTGGCAGTATAGCCTAGAGGCTAGAGTAATGAGCTGTGAATGAACTTGGCACATCCAACAGACAGACCTGTATTTGATTCCTGTAACCTCCACTTGCATACTGTGTGACTCTGAGCAAGTCACTTAACCTCCCCAGTGCTTCTGGGTCACCCCTGAAAACAGGCACCTGTGCCTAGTGGGTCTTACTCAGTTAACAAAGATTAAACTGAAACTAAACTTTGCACATCACATCCATATAGTTAAACAACAGCAGAATTATCTAAAATACAATTTCCCAATGGACTGGGAATGGTACAGTGCACCACATTTGGGGAAGAGATTTTTATAGATGGCATTGATGAAGAAAGAAGTTGAGGTTTCCATTTATTTAGCACCACATTAACATGCTTGAGAAGGGGAAATTCTTCAAGTGGAGGAACTCTACAAGGTGCTGAAGACAAGAGGCCCGATTTCAAGACAAGCTCTCAAGCGCATACTCTGTACAGTCCGCTGCATGGTCGGTTCAGTTGGGGCCAGCCGTGGAGGTGTGCGGAGGGCTGTGCTGGTTCCCTGCTCTGTCTGGGGATGTGGAGGGGCACTACCTGCCTGGGTGGGGGACACAGGGTCGCCATTGGGAGGGTTGGTGACATGTGCTTGATACTAGTGGGGGCACTGGGATCTGGGTGGAGGGGCTCATTTCTATACATGTTATGGGGCACATCGGGGATGGGGTGGGCAATCCTGCCCTATATGCCCTATGGGGGCACAATGTGGATTGGGGTTTGGAATGTCCAGCTGGTGCTACATGGGGAATGCGGTGAACCTTCCCATGCAGCTTGTGTTTGCCGCAAGGGTGGGTTTGCCGCAAGTGTAAAGACTCAGGTGCCAGGACCCTTCCTGTACCAGAATCTGGTGCAGGTTCACTGGTGCATGGGGCTTCAGCGCAAGCTGTGATTTGCCACAGCTTGTGCCTGACACAGCCCCCTTTGAGAATCAGGCCCCAGGTCTCTCCCTCACTGCACTTTTGCTATCAATATCTCATTTTTGGGGGGCACCTCATTTCATTAGAGTACTTTAAAACTGCAATGCAATGAAATTTGGCAAATAAATTTGACCCAATCTAATTTTCACTTTAAAAGATTCTTGGCATCTTCCAGATTTATTTGGTGGTACAATTTTTCTAATTCCACCAACATTGGAGTAGTTTATACATGTTTCAATTTCATTTTTTCTCAAGAAGAAAAAAGATAGCAGCAACATTTTGCATAGAAATTGCATTGTAGACTTGGTAAGGGTTAGGACTGAAAAACATTTAAAAAAAAATGACTATGCACAACACAGGAGGTACCTAGACAAGTACATTTCACAGGTATACCAATATTTTTTCTTAACTGCAGCTGAAACTAACATTTTTGGAATGACATTTTTCACTGCACCGCTGCTTTAAGCAGAAATATTTTTAACCTGGTGAGTGTGCACACAGCAGCTGTGATCTGTATACTACAATAGTTCTATAATGTATGGCAGAACTTTATTATAAACTAAATCCGATCAATTCATAGGGTTGTTGTACTATTGATGTGACATCACAATGTTGTTGTACCATCACGAGTACATCACATCGATGGCATAACAACATGGAATGCATTCATGCATGGGCATTACGCAAACCTCCGGTCTTCCTGAACTGGTCGCGGTGGTGAGAGCTGGACCTAGAGGAGAGCGGCGGTGATAAAAAAAAAAAAGAAAAGTTAGGATACTGCCTCTTTATTTCACATATAACAGACTAATTTTTGCTGTTTATGTGGACCATAGACTATAAAAGACAATGTATAAACCACTATTGACATAAAGCATGTGTTGCCATCTCAAGGTAGCCATGTTGACCAAAACCTCTCGAGCTTTGCTCTCAAGGTTTAAACTGTTGCCATGGCAACCTCTCAATGGCTGCACACATATGTTACTGATAGCTGGCCATACAGTATCCTCTATATCTGGCTAAACCTAACAAAAGGTAGGCATCTCCACTGGAGCTACCTATTTTTCTGATGCTGTCAGTGGCAGAGCCAGCATTACTAAAGACAGGCAGCAGCAGAAACTTTCTTAGACACTTAAATGACATATAAGCAATATAACTTAATATATTTCCAACAAAACAAACAACTAACTTTATCATTGTCCACTATCCAGAGTTGTAACTTTATCATGGCTCACTGTCCAGAGCAGTCTAGTATAGGGTAATAGGATAATAGATACAGATGTGCTCTGTCTATGTGTTGACAGTCTAACTCTTTTAACTCTTTAACTCTGTCCCCTTTCATTATTGCTGCATGACCCTTTTTAAAATCCTGGATCCAACACTGGATGCAGTAGAGGCATGGCCCCCCTACTACCTGACATCTTACAGTCCTGTACCTCACTCCATCCTGAGCCACTACTGTATAGCCTATGATCATCTAGTCACGTAATGTCCCAAACTGCCAAAGACAAAATATGTCCACAGCAACCAGGCTTTGCGCTACAGGGCTACCGAGGTCTACAATAATTTACCAACAGATACCAAGCCAGCAGATATATATTGGGCAACTTAAGGTAAGACAAGGTATTCCACAGAGTTAGTGGGGGGAAAGAACTAGCTGAGCCTATGATCTCCTTTCTTTCCTAAATCAGTATATTCAGAACACTATGCAGTTACTCATTCCTGCAATTAACCTAGCACTTTAGTACCACACAAACTACGGCAACAATAAAATCTGTACTAATCTGTATTAATACAGTACACATTATCAGAAAGAAACAGAACAAGTGCACATCTGTCCACCCAAAGGTGCTTCGGCCAAAAACATGAATCAAAATGGCAAAGAAAGCTGGGCACACACCAAGAACTGCAGGTGAAAGTGTAATTTTATTGTGAACTTAGCAAGGCTATAACCGCATGGCCAAAACCCCTTCACAGCGACCCAGAGAGTAGGTCTTCTTCAGGGGTGGAGTCAGCCAGTGCCCCCAGCTCTTAAATATCTAAACAATTACATCATTTACCTTATTTCATTAGCTGTGGCAATTGAAAAAATGTGCAACAGTGCAAATCAATTACCAAACCAATTAGTGATAGTGAAAAATCCATAAGTATCCCTTTGATCAGTCAGAATGGTTAGAATCTAACATTGCAAAAACTTGAAAAAATGTACTTACAAAAATGCTTCATATATATACATTATTATTATTTAAATATTCAGTCCATAGCAATGTACATTAAGTTTATAAATAGTCAAAAGGGTCCATGTTAAAGTTTAAAAATAGTAAAAACACTGTCTTTGAAGTTGGTGCCCAGTATGGTCCGACATTGGAGTGCAGAGGAAAGCAGGCAAAAGGACAGTGTCCTACTTCAATTCCTTAATATTGAGCCAATTATAATTGCTGACCTCCGCATCCTGGCAAGGCCTCCCACTGATCACACAACAACAAAGAGGCATCCGGACACCAGGGAGACAGAAACGCAATCCAGCAGCCTAAGAAGTAAGTTTCAATTTCTTTGCCATTTTGAACAGTACACATTACACTTGTCCAAGAATCTCATATGTGACATGTATAACATTTATGTCACCGACATGTGCCAGTTTACTGCATTCTTCACACAGAGAATAATTAACCCCCCTTCACTGAGAACAAGCAGATTCTCAACACCAAGTTAGTTTGGTGACATCAGGCAGAAGAGCGAAGCTTGAGTACTATCCTGATGTCACAGAAGTAATAAGGTGTTGAGAATCTGACAAGTTCTCAATGGGGGGGGTTATGTTATTTTATATAACGCAATTTGAGATTGTTTTTCACCATGATTGATTGATTCTTTGATTGAGTCAGTTGATTTTACAATTTTTAAAGTGCAATTTCTTTTGAATGGTTGTGCGATCCACTCCTCACAGCTCAGCTCAGCTCATGCTGCCACAGCAGTGTGGAGATTGCAGCTGCGACTGGTCTAGGAGAAACCTTGATCTTCACATTAAGAAATATTAAAAACAGCAGGTTCTGCATTCTAAAACATGAAGAACAAGGTTTTGAAACAACTAGAAAAATAGGCTCAAAGTGTATTATGCCTGCAATAAGACACAACGAGGTGTGGGTTATGGCCTGATAAGACCAAGCCCCAGGTGCATTATAAGGCATGAGGTACTTGCACCGAGTGCCTTTAGCATCTAGGCATGCTCTTATCAGGCCATAACTCACACCTTGGAGCATCTTATTGCGCTTATAAAATGCACCCCCAAGTCATTATTAAAAAAAAAAGAAGAAAAAAATTTCAATACTAACAAACAAACAAAAAGCTTTTAATAGCTGAAATAGTGAAAAAAATAATCCCCCTATAAGATCATTTCCTTCTTTTCATGAGTGTTTCAGCCCTCTCCCCCATCACCACCAACAGGGACATTTATGTACTATTAGCTTTTTTTTTTATTTATATTGCATTTTGTGCTTTAACAAACATTAGCAGACTCATGCATGATTGTCAGCTTGCCCCATATTAAAGCACTTTCCTCGTTTCATAGGTGTTTCATCCCCCGCTACCATCCCATCCCAGCACCAAGATGGAGACAGGCTATATTACATAGAATTCTTTTTTTTTTCTTTTTCTTTTTTCTTTTTTTTTTTCCTTTTAATTGCTGTTGATTTAACTGAGAGCGACTGTTTCTTACGCTATTGTGTGAATGGCATTAGCTTCTTCAGGAGCGAGTGTGTCCCTCAAGAGCCACCGTAGTGTGCAACTCGCATTTTCTGGTCAATGGCAGCAAAACAAAAAAGATAAGGATGAAGCGGCACTCTGCTCTGCTGATGTTTCGAGTAAGGGAGGAGAGGTGCTCTGCCTTTAAACATTTCAGGGAGGAGAGGTGCTCTGTCTTTAAACATTCCGTCGCAGTACCTGTTAAGATCCGATTATCGCAGTTGCTTTTTTCTGGTAAAGCACTACCGGCTGCATTCCATTCATCACAGCTTGGTTTTTCGACAGCAGCACACAGGTCACAGTTTTATTTAAAAAAAATTTATTGGATTGTAAAATGAGGTTGTATACTTCCTAAAGAAATAGTTTGTGTTTGACTATGTATGTAAGGGGGGTGGTGTATGTTTTCCACATCAGACAGAAAGCCTTCCAAGAGCACGGTCATATCTGTAGTGTGAAAGTGGTCAGTGTAGTAGATTTCTGATGGCTGGTTAAGGTCGCACACTGATGTTTTTCTGCTATGGGACTCAGGTTGCCAGAAGTAGTGCCCTTTGTAAGGATATGTCCTGATAAGGACATGGCTGAAAACATGTTTCAGCCAATCAGGATTCAGGATTTGTTGTGCCCATTTTATAAGTTATTATAATGAATGGTATCATTCTTAGTCAATCAGGATTGTTTATTTCTAAACATTCTAAGTACTCTTTTTTCCACAAGAGGTTGTCTCATGCAAACAGTTCTAAAATTCTACAGTTCTAAGTCCAGTTAGCATAGTTCTTTTCATCATATGGATTTCTCTTATTTTCTACAAACAGTTTTATTTTAAATTCATACATTTTTTTAAAAAGCAAAAATCTTTAACATGACTTATAATCTATATTTTTAGATATACACTGTAGTATACTTTATCTACCACTGCACTTGACCTGCCCCTATTGGCCCCTCTCTCCCCTAGCCATGAAACCCACCATTCCTGTGATTTTCCTGTGACCAGGCAGTGCTCCCACGGTGCCCCCACCCCATGGCAGAGCCGCTTGGGTTCCTCAAGCCCGCGAGGAGTTTAGCTTGGCTGCTGGTCAGCAGCCCAGACAGTGGTGCAGGGACTGCGAAGAGAGAGGTGGAATCATCCTGTAGGTCAAGGGTCTTTTCCCATTTTCTTGTTTCCCATCCCCTGGGTGCCTCACAGGTGAGGACTGAGATGGATGTCTGCACGTGAGTGTGCCGATGTCCTCAGTCAGAAGGTGCCCCACCCTCCCATCACAGCTGTGACTGCACTGCCACCTGTAGACACCCTGGTGGCAGTACAATAGCAGAGCACACAGACCCCCAAGAAGGAGGAGAGTAACTTCTGAGACACTCAGTCCTCCTCCCCCGGCTGGCTGTCAACAACTCAGGCTTGCTTCCAAACCCGGATCGCCAGCATTACGAGCAGCGGTGCTACTGCTGCACTGATGGCCCGGCTTGACATGATTAATAATATGTTCATACATATAGTTCTTGTGTCTCTTATGATTATAACAGTTCTTCTCAAGTCCTTTGCCTACCAGAACTGCTCAATTGTGCTTCACAGTTCTCTCACCCAAACAACTCAAGAATGTACTCTTATAATCGCAAGAGACAGAATAACTGTACAAATAAACATAGCACAATATATTGTTTGTAACAGGGATGTGCAATACAAATATGTAGCAAAATAAATACATGCAAATAGTGCACTATTTCATTTAAACGATACAAACTTAAATATTACTTTAAAATAGCCCCTGACAACATTGGGACAACTTGGGAAAAAGTAAGATTTAGACTCATTTTCATTCTTATTTCATATACTTTCTGTAATTCATTCCCCTTTTCTTATTGCTAAAACCTGCTGCATGTAAACAAGATCACTCTCCCCAAACTTAATCTGCTCTGCCTGCTTGCCTGTACCTGACATCATTATCCCATTTATGACATCATAATGATCTCCACAGCAACAACGTGCGATGTTATAAACAGAACTGTGATGTCAGGAGTAGACAAGCAGCCAGAGCTTTAAGGGCAGAGATCATGTTTTCATGCAAAACCATTAGTAATAAGGAAATAAGGGTAAGAATTAAAGAAAAAAATTAAATATGAGCTACACTGTGACTAAATATCACATTTTTTTCAAAGCTGTCTCAGCTGCATTGGGAGCTATTTGTGTGCTTAAACCACACAAAGTATTATTAGAGCTTGGCTGAGGTTGGTGTGGCATGTTTACTAGTACTCATAAAATAAATACATATTTTATTGATAGCCCTCAAACCTTTGGTTTTATATCATTAATAGAAATAGAATCCTAATAAAATACATGTTTTTTACAGCATTAAGATTTTTCTACCCCAGCCCCAGCTTGCTCTGATGACAACCCCCACCAACACTGTTGCCAACCTTCTCAGTGACCTAGCAGCCATCCATTGCTTAAACAAGACCACAATAGTAGTGGGTGACCTACCACATCAGTCGTGCATGGCCCTATGAGGGGGGTGTCAGTGTGATGGCAGACCATGGCTTTTCCTCCAGATCCTTGTTTTCTGTTCGAGGATGCTAGCATGCAATGACACATGTGTGCTTAGCAACCAACAGCTGCCCCTCACCCCTTCTAGGTGGTGCCATCCTGCTGCAGTACCACCCAGTCTACACCAGGTGGCAGTCAAGTAGAGGGACACAGCATCCCTCTTCCCTGAGGAAGGAGGGCTGTCCTTTGGGATGCTCAGTTTTCCATCCCCAGACATCCCATGAGTGATCAAAGTCTGTTCCTGAACATGGGTTATAGCACAGTGAGTGGTGGTACAACTGCTATGGTATCAGGCCAGATGGAACAAAATATTTCCTAAAAAACATGAGCATGCAAAAACTGAAATACAAGTATCAGACACACAAATACAAATACTATAAAAAAGTCCCATGCACAGCACTAGTATGCATGTTGCAGAAAAAACACCTTATACAGCACTGTATTGTTTCTGTACCGTCCTGGATTTGTATCATCTGTTGTCTACAATTTACAATACCTGATGATACAGAGGTGAGCATGTACATTTAGCATGTGTGGAGCCAGGGTTGTTTCTCAAGTCTGGGTCACAGCTGAGTGGTCTTGGTGGTGGTGGAATGGGTGGGTGGGATGTGATCCATCTCTGGGAATGGAAGGCCACATATGCCCCTGCTTCATGGCTCCATAGTTGCCCTGGGGGATGATGAGCCAAGCACCCACACTGTTCCACTGAGGTCAACACCGATGCTGTGGTACATCTCAGATGTCAATCATCACTGCTGTTCTGCTCAAGTTCTACTTGCTGTCTGCTGCCAGAGTGCCACTAGGCTGCGTTTCTCAAATGAGACCACCATGGCCACGTCACGTGGTGGGGGTCGGGGCAAAAGCTATGAAGTGATGTTGGTGGCCTTAACATGTTTACCTTGGAGAAATGGAGATGGAGGGGGTGGGGGTAATCTGAGTCTTCTGCATACTCAAGGATATGAATAAGATAGAAAAAACAAAGACATTTGAATGGATGTCCTTCAGCAGGAGAGGGGGACACACCCTAAAGTGCAGGAGTAGTAAATTCAGAAGTAATGTTTGGAGGCACCTGTGGAAGAGTCTACCAGCATACATAGGGAACTTGAAGACAGCAAAAGCCTTTGAGGAAAGCCTGGGCATTGTCTGCTTACCAAAGGGAATTATATAGTACTGTAGGTAGTAGCATGAGTGGGAAACCCTCAAAAACTAGTACATGTTTGCCAAGCTCTTATCTCACGCAACTCTTAAACTTCCACCCTATCCCCCCATGAGCACAGCTATGGGGAAACACGTATGTATGGATGGATGGATGACTGCATTTTGGTTTGATATAATGCCTTTTATACAGAATCTATTTCAAAGCAATTTTATAAAGCAATTCATTAATATCTGGTTCAGAGAATGTATGTGGCCATTTGCAATCATTATGCTTATGAACTTTACAAGCATACTCAGACAACTGTGTTAAAACTATTATAAGGCTTTTGGAATGTTAGCCAGGACACACAGTGCTAATCCTTTACTGTTACAAAGGTATCTTTAACTTCCACCTGTACCGTACCACAGATGGGTAAAGGAACCCATTTCTGTGCTGGGCTCACACACTTATGCCAGGCAGAGGCTAGGGTACATCTGCGGTAGGGTACTTTTAACTCTCTCCCAACTAGACACAAGCTCTGCTGCCAGTGCTGGAGGGGGAAAGCCCTCTTGGGTAGTTACTTTCTCACAGAATGGATGTGCAAGTATTGCCGTGTTGCTGAACTTCATCCTAGAAAAAAAAACAGGTCCCTGATTCCACATGGCCAGGAACTGGTCACAAACCAAAAAGGTATTGCAGCTTCAGTGACCATAAGTTGTGGCTATCCTGTCCTGTCCTGGGTGGCACTGGAATTACAGACATGCTACTGTGTACACTCAGACCCTTTGCAACTGATGGTCGAGTGCTGTTATCTTGACACAGTGGGTTAGGATTTGTGCAGCAGTGTGCAGATCATCAAAACCAAGGCTATCAGGTTGATGAGGCAAGCAAACAGTTAAAAACAGAGAGAACTAATAAATAATAAAAAAGCAATACTAAAGCCAGACAACTCTAACAAATACCAACTGGCACATAGGTAACTGTTCCAAGAATAGGAAATATGCAAATACAATCAAAAGTCCTGTTATTTGATTGACTGGCCAGCATGCTTATCACTGGGTAAATCCTGCAATAACATATGGGACAAGTTCCAGCCAACCTCAGTACCTCTGTACAAAAAAGGAACATTGCACCTACCACATAATGTTACCATTCAAATGTGTCACCATGTTGTCTTTTCCAATGCAAGCTCCCAATTATTTTCTCCTCTCTGGCCCAATCCAAACAAACAAAAATGTTTAGAAGTGCCATAGCAGACCCTCCCACCTTCCCCACCATCATGCTCACCCACTCTTCCATCTAGTTCTTAGACTCCCCAAAGACCCTGTCCTTCACATACCAGCAAGCTACAGTGTAGGTGAAGTTCATACATTACACTGCATCCTCTCCTAAACCTTGATCACTTTGTCCCTCGACACTCTGCATCCACAGTTCCAGGAGACCAAGCACTCAGTCTACAACTTAGATGAAAATGACTTACAGAGGCTTATCTGGCTTACAGCATCATTTTATTCTGATTCATCCATGAGCGCAGTGACACAGCTCAAATACTGGCACTACTCCAACACCCCAGTGCTTCATCACAGTGGGGAGTTAAAGTGGTCAACATCCTCCCTTTATACCATTAAGGTGGGAGCTGACATATCAGGGCAAAATTAGGGGGTGAAGCAGCAAGATGACTGCAGGCTGCTCCACTCTGCTCAGTCCCGCAGCTTTGGAAAGTTTTTAGCTTGTAACCTTTAGCTTGTAAGGCACTGTTCTTATCTTAAAGATAATCTTATCTGTGTATGGCATTGCTGGCAAATGTTTTTTTTCTTCCAACTAGAATATAACTTTTGAAAATTAACCTCAAAGTTATAACACTGCAGCATAAGAGAAGCAGTTTGTGTTCAGAGCTGGATTGATAGCTTTTTATCCGAGATTTTCCTAAGCAGACTGTTAACAAGCTTTTTACTTATGTTTGGTTCCAGGACTCGATTTTCGAGAAGAAAGGAGGATGACTGAAATTACAATGGCACTATTAAGTGGTGATAAGTCTGCAAAGCACTTTAAAAAGGTATGCTAAGCCAGCCTGGTGGCGCAGAGGGCTGAGGCACTGGAGCCTTACTCTACACCACATCGGCGACCTGGGTTCGGGAACGGACTCAGGGCGCTGGGGGTGAGCAGAGGGAGGAGAGGATTAAACATCTGCAAGACTGCTCTCCTCTCCTGGGGTGGGTAGCAGGGCTGCATCGCTCTGCAGTGGCCCCCTTGGTGGAGACCGAGAGCATTGCATGAGTGTCGCAACAGGGGAAACACCAGAAAAAGTGGAAACCACTTCAGGATTGGCTGAATGACAGCTGCCAGTCCACAAGCATTGCTGAAACTCCTGATGGAGCCTTGTCCACCTCAGCAGCACTCTGGGGCCAAGAAAAAGAGTGTGCTGGCTGTCCCCATTGGTGCCTTCCCTCTCAGAGGAGGGTTACACCAGGTTACCCTGGGGAGGCTGCAAGATGAGGTAAGGAGGCTTGCAGGTGTCTGAGAAGGGTGTCGGAGACCATGGTGGCCTGAAGTAGTGGCGGGTCCCGGAGCACATATTGGGGAAAATAAATAATGCAAAAAAAAAAAAAAAAGTATGCTAGCGTTGCCTTAGGGGTGGGGGTCACTTGTTTCTGGCTTAATTACCTCAAAGTTACTATGCTTCTCTCTGTTTAATTTTAACAGGGTCATACACTGCCAGATCCTGAGAAGGGAGGCTGAAGAACACCAGGATTATGAGAAATTCTGACTTTTTCCCCAGAGGAAAGGAATATAAAATTGGCTGACCTTCAGAGGGAAGAGCGATGGTTATCTGAATAATTAATGGACTGCTGCAGCAAGGAAATTGGGACAAGTTCCCACAAAAAAACTGTCAGCGACTCTACAGCCAGCAAAAAAGAATAAGAAATTTAACAGATAAGGGCAACCTTTGGTGAGTGGTTAGGGTAACACTTTATTTTAAGTGTCCTTAACTACATTGAAACTACTGTATATCTGCAATGTAACTACTATGTAACTTCTGTGTAGTTACATGTAACTACAATGTAGTAGTTAACTAGTTTCACATTTGCAGTTTGGTGTAGTTACACAATCTGCATGAACTGGTAGTTACTGCAATTACTGTTGCCTCTGTTCTGCCTCAAGTCAATTCTGTCTGGCAAATGTAACTATGTATGTTACACTTTGCAACAGCTGTTACATGTGTAGTTACACTTCCAGCATAAATCAATTTTTCTGTTGCGCTTTGCAACAACTGTTACATGTGTAGTTACACTTCCATCATAAATCAATTTATCTGTTGCACTTTGCCACAGGTGTTACATGGGTAATTACACTTCCAGCATAAATCAATTTGTGCCAAAAGAGAAAAGGTTGTGGCTGCACATGTAACTGCCACTTTATGCAAATTGTGTAACTACACACCAGTCAAATGTGAAAGTAATTAAAAACTACATAGTATTTACAGGGTGATAACAGTGTTGTTACATCATAGAAATGTGTGTGTCTAACTACATAATATGCAAATGTGAAACTAATTACCAACTACATTGTAGTTACACGTAACTACACAGTACTTACATAGCAGTTAAACTGTAGTTATACAGTAATTACAATGTACTTAAGGACACTTAAAATAAAGAATTACCATGATTAGAAAGCAAATTGGTAAAGACTCTTATTTTTGGTACACATACGGACTCTTAATAGAGAAAGCGTTTGCTATAACTATAAAAAATTTTAACTTTGAGGCTCTGGATTCTTTGAAGCTCAGAAGCAGAGGAGTTTGAGTTTTGTTATGCGCAAGCTAAAATTTGTGGTGTTGACAAATATTAGCGTTTTATATATATGTGTGTGTGTATAACTTTTATTAATGTATAGGAACTTTGTTCTGTTACTCTAGTAATTTTATTGTCTCTCTAAGAATTACACCATACATTAATTCCAGCAGAATTTATGTGATAAGGGCGACTCCATGACAGTGAGTCCCCCCATTGGGGGAACACAAGATGTGGAATGCAAGGAGGGCAACGGGAGACTATGGCGAGTGGTGGGGGGCATGCAGGCAGGAGGCAGAGGATGCAAGGACATGTCAGAATGAATGACATTTCCATGGGACGACATGCAGTGGGTGAACCCACCCCGGCTACAGGAACAGACCGAGTGCAACATTGCGCTGGGACAAGAGTGCCCTGCAGAGTGTGATGGGATGGGGGTGAGTGACACATGGTGATGTGGTGTGAGAGAATGGCAAGATATTGTGGGGGGGCCTGATGTGGACAGTACTGGTGGGGGCACTAGACCACCAGGGATGGATGCATACTGTGCAGCAATGCCCGTGCATGGAGCAGGCATGCTGTGATAGAGCTGTGTCAGGAAACACATGTCAGGGGTGGGAGATGGCACTGGGCTGCAAGGGACAGCTGTGTGGGCACAGGCCATGGGCAAGGTGTCCATACTGAGTGCAGCCATGTGCACAACCGTTAGTGGGCATCAGGGTCCTATCCCCCAACA
The DNA here is from genome assembly GCA_016271365.2 of Neoceratodus forsteri. Lineage (NCBI taxonomy): Eukaryota > Metazoa > Chordata > Ceratodontiformes > Ceratodontidae > Neoceratodus > Neoceratodus forsteri. The sequence continues at coordinate 764,645,180 of CM028135.1, forward strand.
CTGATGGGTAGGGGCTGTGTGCCACACACTGCAGTTGTTCGGGCACCACTGGTAATGTGTGTGTGGGGGGTACTGCACAGTGCAACCAGCAATGGTGCAGGTGACATTGTGTCATGGCACTGTGTGCCATGCAGGCACATCCGCAGGCAGAATGGGTGTGTGGGTCAAAGGAGTGACTTGCAGGGATGCGAATAATGAGCAGGCACCCATACCAGGGCAGGACCATTCCACTACTGGGCTAAATATCAGGCTGTTGTGCCCAGGCTATGCGACCATGCCTAGGTGGCTACCACTGGCAACAGGTGTGCTATGCCAGGACTGTGGCTGACGGGTGTCTGGGAAGGGTGCAACAGGTGCTGACAGTGCCAACTGGGCATGCCAGAGGCTACGCCGTGCCCACTCACATGTGGAATGTGAAGTTGTGGGCCAGGTCACGAAGGTAGTCATAATGACTATGGGTATTGTATTTCACCACTACAGCCACAATGCAGGCATTGAGGTCATGGTAATAGCACCAGACCTGCACATACTCTGCACCAGGGATAAGCTGTTCAGCCTGTACAATAGCCAGCTGCTCCTTGAGAAGGCACTCGAGCAGCCACCATATGCTGGTGTGGCATGACCCGACCCAGGTGTTGAAGGCCCTGTGGTGCTACTGCGCATGACTGAACTCAGAGCTGCAACTTTCATAATCATTTAAAATACATTACACAGCTCCGTTTTCACCGGGAATTGGATGTAGAGGTTTAGTTAACATATCTCTACATGCCACAATGTTTCTTTTTCACCTGGGTAGATGGGCTTCACTTGTCATTTTAACAAGCCTTCCAGCACAGGACAGGATGCCAGGGGGCACACTCCGTCTTCCAGTGCAGTGGCACTTTTGACATGGCACCTCAAGGAGCAAGATTAAAAAGCTAAATATCTGGAGAAAGGTTAGCCGAATTTAGTTTAAACCATTAAGGTTGTTTTAAACGGGCGTTTTTGCAGCCCTGGTGATTGCCCCCACAGCTTTGTGCTGCTTTCCTTTAAGCAGTAAAGCATGGCAGGATATGGGGTTAAGAAACATTATCACACCTCCAGTGGGTAATGAGGCACAAGTTAATTCCACATGCTTTCTCAGCCACTTTCGTATGGTTTTTCATGACAACACTGCATGCCAGAGTAACTCACTCAGCAGAGGTGCTGTGTTTTGTGTTATTTTTCACTATACTGAAAATTAATCGAGAAAAACAAACAATGACATAGCTGTATTTTTTTTATTATTTCTTTATATCCTTGACTACCCCTCAAGCCCCCATCCCTGTCGCCCACCTTCCCTTGCACTTACCTCCACCACTTAACCTGGACCAGTATCTGGTGGGTGGATACCTCAGTGGGTGGTGCAGGGTGTGCAAAGGTGTCAGTTCATTCTGCCAGATGTGGTGGGTTTTTTTCCCCTCCTTGTTTTCTGCCCAAGGGTGGGCAGTATATAGTGACACATGTGCTAATGTGCATGCACACCAGCTGTATTCAGTGGCCATCCCTTTCCCTTGCTGTTTACCTATTGTGCTGCCACCTGGCAAAATCTGAGAAAAAGCCACACCATGAGTCGGGTGCTCTAGGACAGGAATTAGCATACAAACAAAGGGAGATGACTAAGCACTCACCACCACAGAGCCACGCACTACACAGCAGGGGTGTAGCCAAACATTTCCATTTTGTAAACACAATCTCCAGCTGCTGCCCCCATTAAAAAAATGTACACATCCTTTCTAAATACTGCCCCCAATTACAAACAAATCCGACTGTTGTCAGATGACTCCTCTAATCTCTAAAGAGGTTATACACATACAGGTATTTGTCTCCTAAACAATAAAAGTTTAAAGAGAGATACTCAGTGGTGTACGCTAACTCAGGTACTACAGATTAGAATGAAAATGTTAACAGAAAGGCATATAGTGTGAGACAGGCACTCAACAAAACTGCACACAAATGTGTACAGTGAATATGCCTGCCTACACCCTTGCTACACAGTTTGTAGTGGCATAAACTTTATTTAGGTGCCATAAGGTACATGGAGAGAGAACAAGCCACAGAACCAGTCTGCCTGACGTGTTTCCCAAATATTCACAACATGATATACAAACAATACAAAAGTGATAAAGTGCAAATGTTAAAAATAGGTAATATACAAAGTTAGCGATTAAAACGAATGCTAAATAGATACATAAATGTTACAGTCAATTCATTTCTAATTCATAAATGCCATAACCTTCAAACATACTGTATGTTAAAAATCCACTTTGCAGGTAACCAGCTGTTTGTCCTAAAATGGCATTCTTTATTCATAGGGAATGGACATACTGGAGCCTAAGGAAACCTGTGAACACAAGTAAAGAACAGAACAGATAGTTACTTGAAAATGGGTGCCAGGTCAAAGCTAACATTCAGCCCTGGCCAGTCCTTTGCCCCTAAGCTGAAAAATTCCAAAACCTTCATGCTTCAAAACTTTACTGTCATAATCACCCCCCTTCCCCGTCTGTTTCACACTGTCAATGCCCTTAAAAACAAATGCAACTTGATTTGGATCTGCTGCGTTATGTATGTGGCTTGCTGTAACACAAATGAGGTTCTTGTTTTGGATAGCCCTGCAGTGTTCCTTAAGTTCCAGTATGTCCATTCCCTATAAATACAGAAGGCCATTTTAGGACATGTAGCTGGTTAGCTGCACAGTTAATTTTCAATATATATTTGAAGTTTATTGCATTTATGAATTAGAATTGACTATAATATGTATTTATCCATTTAGCCTTCTTTTTAATTGCTAACTCTGTATGTTACCGATTTTGTATGAGCACTTGCACTTTGCCACTTTTGTATTGTTTGTATATTTATTTATAGTGTATGATGGAACGCTGTTATACACTCAATTCCATCACTTTCAAAACATCAAAACATTGTTATGTGTACTAGCTACGTAGCTGGTACAGCATAACAATTTAGAATGTAATCGTGCATGTGATCTTCACTCTACTCCACTGCAGCCGCAGGGTTCAAAGCTCATCCATGGAAGAGGAAAACATCCAAAAGTAAGGTTCAATTACTTAAGGACGGCACTTTTTGAACATCCTACACTATAAAAAACAATGAATGACTAACTATCGGCAACAAGCCGGTAAGTTCAACTTGCGGTTTCTATGGTGACCACACCTCTCAAGCTACCCTCTCGAGGTTCAAGCAGTCACCATAGAAACCTCTCAATGAATAACTGGCTGGTTACAGATAGTTAGTCATTCATTATTCTCTATATTCATTCATTTAAACGTTTCACCAGGAAAGGCATACTGAGCAGTGAATGCTTGTTTCCAGATGCGTCCTGGGGGAGAGGTGGAACAGGGAATCGATAAGGATACAAACAGCAAAAAGAAAAATATGGTATCACAATTGATAAGAAATACAATCAGCAAAAAAAAAATATACAGGATGACAATTGATAGCAGTCATACACAACCAAGAGAAAGGAATACCAGGAAGTTATAACTAAAGAGTCAATTACTCGAGTAACATAGATAAGTGCTGTCATGTGTAACAGAACAGGGAGGGCAATTACGGTGGGGGAGGGAATTAAACACAGCTGCAGGAATGGGAGAAGAGGTCCTTTAGGAGGGAGATGAGAACACAAGGGGAGGAGGCATTAGGGATGGGCGGGGAAGGAAGTTCCATCATTTGGGGAAGTGGTAGGAGAATGTTGTCTAGTCTGCTGAGGTGAACCTGGGTGGGACAGTTAGGGTGTGTGAACTGACATTTCTAAGGGAGTAAGAGAAAGGAGGCTTGAGGGAAAGAGGAGAGATACAGACGTATTCTGTTACTTCTGTCAAATAATGGTACTGATCAACCTTAATATGTTACTGTCTCTTTAACATCTTTCAATATAAAAGGCCAGTCTGATATGCACCAATTGCTTTTGATAAACCTCTTTGTGACATGCATCAGGCAGAGAGGTACTGCAATCTGCTCTTTCTCCATGAAACTTACAACGCCTTAATAATGTTTTTTCCACTACAAACTGTGTAACATGTGGATCTGTGGTGGTGAGTGTTTGCTGCCACCTGGCCTCTGCCAGGTGATAGTCAAGAAGTGGGATTTGGTATTCTTTCTCCCAGGGGAGGAATACTGTCTTGGTGGAGACTTGATCCTCCCTCCCTCCGGCTGACCACCAAAGGATCTGAGTCCATTCTGGAACCTGGATTGCTGGTGTAGCACACTGTAGATGGCTGTGCTACCAGGCTAGCAATAGACTAGTCCCTTCGCCTTGTAGTGATACATTAGTCTGTATGCCATGCAGCTTATACACATGGGTTAGAATGTGTGATGGCCAACAATACAAGTCAGGTGCAATATGTACTGTATATTTTTTCTGCTGCCCCCGCTCCATCAAGCTCCTCCCAAAATATAATTACATATGTTCTTCCAAGTGAATCTAGTCTAAGACAGTAACACATACATACAGTAGGCAAGGATGCACAGAGGCATGCCTTATGCATGCATATCCATATTCATACCAAACGTGTCACAATACAACAAACTTTCACTCCCAGCTAGTAAACAGCACCTCCCCTTACCACAACACACTTTTCTCTGTGCAACTCCATCCCCTCAACAAGCAATGGAGCTGCATGGAAGTTAACTATCCCCTGACAGCATCTAAGCTGTCCCATGGGAACATGAGGAGGTGAATGGAAGAGTTTTCCCCTCCACCAGTAATTAGAATGATCTGCAAAGAGCAGCTGTGGCCACCTAATATAAGACACACAGAGGCTTTAAAAATAGCAAGACTAAATGGAAGCATAGTAAACATACAACATTCATCAGGCTGTATGAATACACTATCAAAGAACTAGAAGTCATCCAGTCAGATTACTAAAAGCATGACCTAGATACCTGGATGGATACATTGGCCAATACAAACAGAAAACAATTACAAACCTGAGGTCTGCAAGAATGCCTGGGTATATTTCATTCATATGTTTTGGGTTTAGGGTATGATCAGCTTTCTTGAGAATTCTGGAAGTGTCTTTTGGAGAAAAGCTGGTGGATGAGGGGGGCTTCACAAAAAAATGTGGTGCAAAAATGGGAAAGTAGATTATCATAACAAAAACAATGAAATAAAAAGTAAAAAAAAAAAAACACTGAACGGGATGTATATTTACAATAAATAAAAACGTCAGTAAACAAGTTGCTAGAAAAAGAATTGAACAACAATATTTAACCAAACTGTACAGGAGATCAACACATCTTAGATTTATTTTAATTGATGTGCACTGGCAGACATGTCAAATAAGAATACCACCATAAAAATTCATAGTAGTGCAACATCAGATAGCAAAGTAGCTTGATTCAGAAGGCATTAGTTCAGAGACACATACACATCCATACCACCGGAATGAGTTTCCATCTAGACAATCAGTGACTTCATCAATTCTGAGGCATCTGCCACTTCCTTGCCACTGCATCTACAAACCCAGCATGTACCCCTTAAAGATCACTTTTGCTGTGAGCCAGCAACCATCTGACACAGCTAGAGAAAAGAAAGGCAGGGACTTACCTACTGGAGTGTCCTCATAGATCAGCAAAAAATTATCAAAGAAGTAGTTCTGGAAATAAGGAAGTCGGTTGTATGCCAGACCTGTAGGGGTGAAACAAAAACAAATATAAACATCAGTTGCCCAGAGAAAAATGTTACAAACATCAAGTGAAAGGTTCAGCATATGTGAAATGTAGTGTGTGGACCGCTGTCATGTGTAGTGGATACTCCCTCACTCCAAATGCCCATAGTGACCAGGGTATCAGTATCCACACTGGACAGAATTACTCAGTGTGCTTGGAGAAAAGGTTAACTCCACAAAGGAAAAAATCATCCTACATTTTTTTTAGCAATGATGAAAAAAGGTGAGAGAAATGAGCCATTGGCAACTTTGTTTCAGCTTCAAGTTAGGGCTCATAAATATAGATTACTTACATGTAACCATAGTTCTACTGGTGGTATACAGTATATATCTAACAATATGGATATCGTTCACTAGTCACACTCTAGCAGACTCCTGGCAGTCCTACGGGGGGGGCAAGGAACGCACACATATTTGACAGAGACTGGAGGGAGGACACAAAAGCAGCATCACAACGACTCATTATGTCAATGCTGTAATGAGAAATGAAGTTGTGCGCTTCACTCCAAATTGCAGTCCAGCATAGCTCCGCAATGGGGATATTCCTGAAAGCAGCCACTGAGGCAGTGGTATGTTTGGTAGAATGAGCCATAAGCCCCTTGGGCACCTCCCTACCAACCAACCAACCAACCAACCAGCCTATAGCAGAGGTCAATGCAGGATGTAATCCTCCAGCCAACTGTTCACTTTGCTGCTGGTCTGACAGCTGCGTCTTCAGCCTGTGTTAGAAACAGCTGGCAAGCCTCACTCTGAACTCCAGCCGTATGTCTTTTGGATGAGATGTTAAACCGAGGTCCCGTCTGCCTGGATTGGTGGTAGTTCAGGTGGATGTTAAAGATCCCATGGCACTTATCGAAAAGAGTAGGGGAATTTTATTGAAAAGAGAGTGGACTTCATTACAAAATAAACAAAGGCAACACAAAAATACAGAAGCAAAGCAGCAATAACTGGAGTATGAGCTAAACAAAAGTATCTAAAAAAATAAAACTACAAAATATAGCATAGAGAACAGAAAATTAGTCGATATGCCAAATATCACTGTTATTTCAGAACTGAAGAAACTGTGTTCTAGTCTTACCTTTGAAATCATTCATTTTAACAGTAAGTACAGCAGATTTAATATTGCATACAATTTCCTGTAACAAAGTCCATTTCTGGTGCAACACCAACAGGCACCTGGCCTGCCATAAATAATAACGTATCAATGTCAGAACAACATACATAGTTTCAGCCTCATATTTATCATTCAGGAACACATTAGTGCCAAACATAACACTAGCTAACAGTGTCCAGAAATCAAGTGCAAACTGACATTCAAGAAATAAATGTTGTTGAGATTCTATAATACAATGACACGAATCCCTAGGGCAATATCTATTATCCAGGGATTTATGCTTGTGATTACCCTTAACACTCAATCTCCCATAGTTACCCAACCAAACAGTATCCCAAACATACAGAGGTAAACATGGGTTCCGAAGTTGTTTTAAAATCCAGTTAAAATGATCTGGAGGGCAAAAGGGGAAGATAACCACGTCCTGAGCATCTTGCCTCCAAATCTCTTCATAGAGAGATTTCCGACTCCGGACACAGAAATCCTGGGGTTTAAAACCCCAAGACATGGCCAACTTTATAACTTCCCTACCATAAATAGGAATATCAGGTATCCTGGTCAAAAATCCTTTTTTCCCCAGTTCCCTTTGGGCCAGACAAGGTACCAGCCATACCAAAAGAAATGGCTTCCAACCCATACCACCCGGCTTCAATGCACCACCAAAATTGTAATTGGAAAAAAATACTATAAAAGAAAGCAACCGGGTTTACCATATCAACCCCTTCCTCTACCAGTAGTCTATAGGTCACACTGCACTTGACTGGGTTCAAGAGAGACCTCCAAAACCCTTGAAAGAAAATACTAAACAATCTAGTAAATAACTTAACAGGTGGGGGGGGGACATAACAAAGGTACAAAAAAATAGGAACCACCAAAGTTTTGATCAAATAAATTTATTTTCTTTTACCGATTTGGTGTTGCTTCCACCTAGTATTAAGTCTATCCGCTCTCCCCAAGGTCGCCTGCCAATTAAGGGTTTGCATGTCACCCGTCCCAAACCAGACACCTAAACTTTTAAAAGGTGCAGTAGAAATCCTGATACCAGCAAAGTTTCCAGAAATAGGGACAGTAAGATGCCCTAGGGGAACCCCCATACTTTTCAAAATTGATGTTAGACCCTGCAATTGATGAGTATTTCTGCAAGACACTCTCCAAGGCCCTTTCCTCTGTATCCATGGCTGCAGTCAGGACCAAATCATCCGCATAAGCCAAAATTTTAATGGGCACAGAACTATGGGCCCCTTGTAACCCCACTACCTCTGGGTAAAGAAGAATAACTGTAATCAAGACATCAATACAGATGTTATATTAAAATGGCGCTTAAGAGGCAGCCCTGCCGAACTCCACGTTTAACTGCTACCTGCCTTCCTAACCAACCATTAACACTGGGAACAATAACAGCTTCTGAATACAGGGCTCTAATCCACTGTATAAACTGGGCAGGGATCCCGAATGCTTTCAGAACTGAAAATAAACAACGATGGGAGACCCTATCAAAGGCTTTTTCTTGGTCTAAGCCAAGTACCCATCCTTTGACATGGCCCATATCTCCCAATGAAAATAGTTCCCGTAACAGAACAAGATTGTCATGCTGACACCTCCCAGGTATAACACGTGTCTGAACGGGGCTAACCAATCTAGCAATCCGAATTAATCTAGCTAACAAAATTTTTGCCATAATTTTGTAGTCAACATTTAGCAAACTAAAAGGTCTCCAATTTTGAAGATCAGCCGAAGAGCCCTTCTTGAAAATAAATACTAGAATAGCTTCCTTCATAGATTTCGTAAATGTAGCTTTAGACAACATGTCATTAAACAGAAGAGTCAGAGCTGGAACCAAATCTTCCTTTAAGGTAACGTATAAACCTGCTGCAAGGCCATCCGACCCAGGAGCTGAGTTCAGGTTTAAACTAACGATAGCCTGTGACACCTCCACAGCTGAAATTTCAGCAGATAGCATATCACCTTCAGCCTGCGAAAGAGGGGGCAAGTTCAAGGATTCCAAAAAGGAGTCCACCGAATCACAATCAGGGACAGTACCCAACATGTTAACCACATGCTTCTCGACAATATCCACCAAAAGCTCAGGAGAACTGACAAGCTTTCCAGAGGGAGATCTTAAGGCCTGAATAAATCGAGACTCTACTCTACCCTGACAGGCCTCAAAAGGGGTGCAACCCCCCCTTTGGATAACCGGGTCCCAAATCTAGCCTCCTGCCCCAAAGAACTAGCTCGATCATACTGCAAGATTTTTATCTGACCACTAATAACCACAATCTGCTTACTATAATCTTAAGAGGAGGTACCTGCAAGAGAGATCAGATTCTGTAATTGCTGACACAATGCCAAATAACATAGATATTGGGCACGGTGATCAGCAGCAGCTTTCCCCTGCAGAACTTGCCTCCATCGGACCTTAGAATCCTCCCACCACTTGGATGCATCATCATATAAATCCGCTACTGAGAGCCGGGCCGCCCATTCCTTCCTCCATATTTTCTGAAACTTAGGATCCTGTAACATGGAGTCATTAAGTCGCCACCTATTCTTTTTACAACGCAGAGCATTCTCCCAAGAGAAAGAAACCCATACAGCAGCATGGTCAGAAAATTCCATACCAATAGTTCTACAAGAGAGAACATGCAAGATACTAGATAAAAAAATAAAGTCAATCCTAGTTCTAAGGTCACCTTTAAAAAACATAAACCCACCAGTAGTATGTTGGGATCTGTAAGCATCCACGAGATGGGCCATGGAGATTACATTCTTAAAGGCAAAAGAATCACAAAACAGCTTGGAGGTCTTAAGCCCCCTATCCGATTGATGCAACCCACAATTAAAGTCCCCCGCCCAAATAATCAGCCTAGAAGTATGGAGGAAGGGACGTACTAAATGAAAAAGAGACACCCTCTGTGCCTTAGTCTGGGGGGCATAAATTACAATCAACCGAAATCTCTCAGAAGAGAACAAGATATCTAATAATAATGCTCTCCCTGGTTGTATATCCATAAGTCTGGAGACATGCAAGGCAGGGTTAGAAAATAAAATCCCTATGCCATCACACTGTCAGTCCCAGAGGACTGAAAGGAAGGACCATGAGGCCATGCCTTAGATGCCTGTTGTAGTTCCTGATTGGATTTCAACCTGGTATCCACTGGACAGGCAATATCACAATGCATATCACGTACGATTAACATAACACCCCCTAGCTTCCTATGTACCTTAATACTATTGATGTTTAACAAGCAGACTGATAAAGAAACCATCTAAGTACCTAAGGGTGATTAAGTTCTCTGACACTGCCGAGTTCTTTTAGCAATCGGATCCGCATCCCCACCACCCTCAGTATCCGTATTAGAAGCTGCAGAAGAAGTATCAGTTTCCTCATCTGCAGAGTCCCTATCTGACATCTCAGAAGCCAGCAGGGCAAATTTATTCCCATCCTTCCAAGAACAAAACCCATCATCTTTACAATGTCCAGAAACAGCCAAACCTTTCCAAGTCCTTTTGTGTTGCACCTTAACAAAAGCTGTCTTTTCCGCATCCTGAAGTAGACTGAGATGCCGGGGAGGGCACTAATATCTTCAGCCATAGTCTCCTCAGCCACCGCCTCCTCTGGAGCAGTTTTCTGGTTAGTTACTAATTCCTGCCCTTGGGAAACTAGGTCCAGTTGTGCACTATCCTCCCCAATTGCTCCTGCCCCAGAGGTGTCCTTCTGTCGCTCATGCAGTGAGGAACCCACTCCTGCCAGTAAATCACGCTCTGCAATTATTTTGGCCTGTGATTGCTGGGCAAGAGTAATCAGGCCTTCATGAGAGGGAAATCCTCCCTATTATGTGAGGCCCAGGGACAACACCCGTATGCATGTCCTGTGCGTTGACACAAGTTGCATTTGAATAAATTCAAGCAGGCACTAGAACTGTGCCCAAACTCAAAATGATTACATTTAACCGTATCACAAGCAGAACTAAAGTGTACTCTAGATCCACATTTAAAATAGGACTTGGGTTGCCCTGCATAAAAAGTCAACCCCTTATCTTTCCCCAGAAAAAAGAAACTAGGTAAATGACTGGGACCTGAATTAGTGGAGTACAATTTTACTTGAACCCTCCACCCGCCATCCCAAATCTGTTCACTGTCTAAAGTAGGGTCAGATTTATTTAAAACTTCACATCTTTGTCTCAACCAGAACAAAATATCCTTAATATTAACCTCTTCATTCTTAAACATAATCGTTATGTTCCTAATGGCAGGCTTAGTCAGTGGGATAGCATGGAAAGGGGACCAAGTGGGTGAGGTTTTACAAATAGCGTACTGTTCCCAAAATCTATCTAAACTAGAAACTTGTTTAAAACCAATGTTGTAATACCGTTCCCCAACCCAATGAGGGCAAAGATTTCAGAGGAAAAAAATCTCATGGAACCTTTAAGTAAGGTTTTAGCAACATAAACCCTGTCTGGCGGGTACTCCAGTCCCTCTGCAATGTCACTGATGAAGACATTAAAAAGGACTGAACCCAATACTGAACCCTGCGGTACCCCACTAGTAACCCCTCTTTCTTCAGAGTGGACTCCATTTACAATTACCTTCTGTGTCCTGTTGTGCAGCCAATGTTTTACCCAGGCTACCACCCTGGGACCCACTCCCAGGCTGGTTAATTTGACTATTAATCTTTTGTGTGGGACTGTGTCAAATGCCTTGCTAAAGTCTAGGTAGGCCATGTCCACAGCCCCTCCCTGGTCTACTACTTTGGTCACCCAGTCAAAGAAATCTATTAGATTCATCTGACATGACCTTCCCGCTGTGAACCCATGCTGCCTTGGATCCTATGCCCCACTGGCCTCTAGGTACTCAACTATTCTTTCCTTCAGAAGTGACTCCATCACTTTCCCTATCACAGAGGTCAGACTGACAGGTCTGTAGTTTTCTTGGTCCCACTTTTGTGAAGGGGAATCACATCCACCTCCCTCCAGTCCTCGGGTACCACACCATCCTCCCATGATTTATTAAAAAGAGTAGCCAGTGGTTTCACTAGTTCCTCCCTTAATTCTTTTAGAATTCTGGGGTGAATTCCATCAGGACCCATTGCTTTGTCCACCTTCAGTTTTAGGAGTTCTTGCAGAACTCTTTGTTCTGTGAAAGGACTGGGATCGACCCCGCTATCAAGAGTGCATCTGTTAATTGGATTAGGCACTTCCCCCTCCTCTTTTGTGAATACTGAGCAGAAATATTCGTTCAGTATCCCTGCTTTTTCACTGTCCCCCTGCCCACCCACTGTTCATTCTATTCAGCCTCACTATCCCTCCTTTGTCTTTCTCTCTCGCTGATGTACTTATAAAGGTTTTATCCCCTTCTTAACTGGGTTGGCTATCTTTTCCTCAGTTTGGGCCTTTGCTATTCTGACTTCCCTCCCTGCTTCCTTCTGCCTTAACTGGTACAGCTCTCTGTCCTGCTCCTTCTGTGTTTCCTTATACTTCCGGAATGCTATCTTTTTCTTCCTGACTTTCACAGCCACCTCTTTTGAGAACCATAGTAGCTTTTTTCTTTCATTTTGATTTGTTTATTTGCTTCACACAAAGGCTTGTTGCCTCTGTGATGGCAGTTTTGATAATTCCCCATTGTTGCTCCACACCTCATTCTAGCCTGTTTGCTAGTGCTTTTCTGAGGCACTCTCCCATCTTGCCAAAGTCATCCCTCCTAAGGTCCAGTACCCTCACTTTTGTATGCTTGACTCTGTAGCTGAGTTTAACGTGAACCACACTGTTTGATGGTCACTTGTTCCCAGATGGCAACCCACTTCTAGATCTGAGATCCTCTCACTGCCCCGCTTGAGAGTCGAGGTCTAAGATTGCTCCCTCATGAGTGGGTTCCAAAACTAGCTGTCTGAGGCCTGCCACCTGTAGGGCATCAAGAATGGCCCTGCTCTTGGATGTGGCTGCAGCTAATGTGTTCCAGTTAACATCTGGCATATTCAGGTCTCCCATCAATAGTATCTCCCCTTTCTCTGCCATTCTAAGTATGCCTTCTATCATATCCTTGTCCATTCCCTCCCCCTGACATGGGGGTCTGTACACAACCCCTGTGCAGATTGTGGTGCCCTTCCCAGTCTCCAAGGTGACCCACAGTGCCTCCTCTCCTCCCTGTTTACTCTTTTGTTCAGTTGCTTTTATCCCTTCCTTTACATAGAGAGCTACTCCTCACACTCTTCTCCCCTGCCTATCTCTCCTGTAGGTTATGTACCCTGGTATGTTAACATCCCAGTCATGGTTCTCTGTGTACCATGTTTCTGTGACTGCTACGATATCCAGGCATCCCTCTTCCATCAAGGCCACCAGCTCAGGGAGCTTGTTGCCCAGACTACAGGCATTGGTACTCATTACTCTCTATTTCCTGATGGCCTTACTCCCTTTTGCCCCATCACTGTCCTTCTTGCCTTTGTCACTTTCTCCATTTATCCCTGCCCTTCTCCCTATCGACACCTCTATGTTGGTGTTTGCTGCACTTACTACCATGATTTTGGTGGGGCTAGGATTTCCCTGCTCCTTTCCAGTGCCTCTCCCCTTGGCTAGTTTAAATGCTTGCCAATGAAGCATTTAAACCTATCACCTAGGATCCTGGTTCCCCTCCCGGACAGATGCAGCCCATCATGCCAGTATAGGCTTGCATCACTCCAGGTGAACCCCAGTCCCAATGAAGCCAACCCTGAGCTCCACACCAGTTTTCAACCACTGATTGAATCCCATGGTGTGAAACACCTAACCTCTCCTATGCCATAGATGGGCAGCACCTCAGAGAAGGTTACGTGCATGCTACTTGACCAAGGCCCTCCCAATTCACAAACTCTTCCTGCACTTCTCTAATCCCTTTCTTAGCCAGGTCATTTGTCCCTAGGTGGACAATGACATCCAGCTCCTTCCTATGCAGCTGCTCCGGCAATCCTGAGGATTCGCTCTCTGTCCCTCCATGCCATGGCACCAGGCAGGCACCTTACCTCCCTCTCCCCTTTCTCCCCCAGTTCTACCTTCCTAACAATGGAGTCCCACACCAGGAGTTGTTTCCTTCCCCTGCAGGGGTCCCTGCCACCCTCCTGTGGGTCTCCTTTGTGGAAGTTCCCAACATCCTCCTTGGTCTCCACTGTGGGTGGCTCATAGAGGAACCACACTTTCCAGAATGGCATAGGAATTGTGGAGAGGCACACTGGAGGGATGCACCTCTGTTCCACCACCCTCACCCTCCCTGAGCCCACTGGGTCCAACTGCTCCTCTTTCTTGGCAACCTCTGAGGCAACGGCAGTGGTACGGTGGTCCCTGGATGGAAGAGAGGTCCCACAAATCCTGACCAACTCAGCCTGGAGATGAGCAACCTCATCCCTCAGCCCAGAGAGGTGCCTGCAGATGGGACAACACGCATCCTCCAGAACGTCTCCGGAAGACTGCTGCTCCACAGCCACTGCACTGCACCACTCCAATCATGTCTTATTTCTGGCCCCTTAACTGTTTGCAATCCTTACTCTTTCCTCTGTTTTTTTTCTCTCTCTCCTTACTTTCTGCCTGTGTGCCCTTTAAGCTCCTGATTGTCCTGTTCTGAGACAAGAATATCCTATATTTCTCAGTAGACCCCTTACTTGCTCAGTGGCAGACCTCCAGCAGCTAGAGGGGGCCGGATAGCTACTCTTGCCCTTCTAGGATGGTGGGTCTTTGGTGGCTCTGTGATCACTCACTTCCTGCTCCCAAACAGGAAGTTCCTGTTGTCAGTCAAATCCTGTGCCTATAAAAGTAGAACTAGCTTTGGGTGGAAGGGAAGGAGGGCAATATAGTCCCAGTAGAGAAGTCCAGTCACACAGCAATCCTTTCTCCTGGTGTCTTCTGCCAAGCTATTAGCAGAATCTTGCTAAGGCAGTCTTTAAATGTAGCTTCCTTCTAGCTAAGAAACTCCCCCTACTTACTAGATCTTTCTACAAGTAATTTAAACCTCACAGCTATTAAACCCTTTCAATCACCTGAGATTTACACCTAGATAACTGTTCAGATAACCATTCAGTTCAGTTAACTCAGACAAACACACACTTTTTTTTTTGTTTTGTTCGTTAGTTTTTTTTTTACCCTAAATGAAAGGTCCAAGTACAAAAGTTCTTCTTCTTTAGTCCCAGCAGAGAAGTCCAGTCACACAGCAGTCCTTTCTCCTGGTGTCTTCTGCCAAGCTATTAGTCATTAGCTGTGAAATCG
The DNA here is from genome assembly GCA_016271365.2 of Neoceratodus forsteri. NCBI lineage: Eukaryota > Metazoa > Chordata > Ceratodontiformes > Ceratodontidae > Neoceratodus > Neoceratodus forsteri. The sequence goes on from CM028135.1 coordinate 764,660,227, forward strand.
CCATATTCTTGTCTGCTACTGGACAACAGCTTCTTGACAAATTGCTTGTATGAGTATCTTGTATATTCTTTGTTTTGGAGCTGCCATGACCTGATTACTTGGCACCTTCCATTTAATTAATTTCTGAAAAAGCGGTTTCACATAAATTGGTATAATATTTACTCTAGAGAGCAATCTGCTCTTCCCTTGCTGCCATGCATTCATACAAATTTCTACCCATTCACAGATACTCTCCTGCCATACCTTAGTCTTCTGACCCTGCCAACTTATTGTATTTGCATGTAAAAATAAACTATAATAGAATCCAATAGGATTAACCATCCCTATCCTGCCTTCTTTAATTGATCTGTACGTAACAGCCCTCTTAATTGGGTTCAAACAACTCCCCCAAAAAGCTCTAAAAAAATACTATATAGTCTAGTCTCTAACTGTGTAGGGGTCGGAAATATAACACTGATATACAAAAACATTGGTATCAATAATGTTTTGATCAATAATATTCTTTTCCGTTTGGAAATCTGACAATTAGCCCAGGATTTAGACAAATTGTCAGCCATATCCATTTTCCTTTCCCAATTCAAAAGAAATAGATCCCCTGAACCAAATAGTATCCTTAAAATAGTAATAGGATCATGTGTTAAATTTATACCCACATATGAAGTTTGAGATAGTTCAACTCCTCCCAATTGTAGACTTATACTTTTATCTGTATTAATATTAGATCCTGAGGCCTCTGAATATTTATCCAACAAATGTATAATTTCTCTTTCTTTAGTAGTTTTTTTAATAACCAAAATTATATCATCCACATATGCCATTACAGATATTGGAGCTGTATCTACAGTTAACCTAATACCCTCTATCTTTTTATTCATCTGTATTGCATGTAATAGTGGATCTATACAATACACATAAAGCAAGGGACTCAGGGGACATCCTTGTCGTACCCCTTGATTAATTTACTGTATATTCTTTGACCTGTCCACCCATTTTCTCATGGAATAACATGTGCTGACCTATATAACCCTTCAATCCATTTTACAAACTTTGTTAGTAAACCAAAAAAATTCAAAGTTTTAAACAAATAACTGTGAGCTACTGAATCAAAAGCTTTTTGCTGACCCAAGCGTAACAAAAACCCTTCCACTGATGCTGTTTGAGTTTTTGGAAAAAGTTCTCTCAGACTAATCAAATTATCTGTAATACCACGTTTTTCTATGGAACAAGTTTGGGCCACAGAAATTAAAGTACCAGAAACCTGACCTAGCCGTTTAGCCAGAATTTTTCCCAAGATTTTAAAATCAGTATTCGAAATACAAATGGGTCTCCAGTTCTTTAATAAATCTGTATCCCCTTTTTATAGAGAAAAATTAACTCAGCAACAGATAGATTATCCGATATCTGCTCTGACTGTAATAATTCATTAAATAAGTGAGTCAATTCTGGTAGTAATGGATTCAAAAAATGTTTGTAAAATTCTGGAGTTAAGCCATCAACTCCTGGGTGTGTACCCTTTGCCAAGGAGGAAATTACTACCCGCACCTCCAACTGTGAGACTGGTACTATCAATGCTTGTTTGTGTTGTTCTGTTAATTTTGGAAATTTAATCTGTGATAAATACTCTTCCTCATTCATCACTTCAGGGGGTATTCCCAAAGTATCATAAATATATTGGTGAACCGTATTCAAAATACCTAACTTAGTACTATGTATATTCCCCAAATTATCTTGTAATTGTACCTTATTTTTGTTCCCAACTCTCTTTTTATTATTTTTATAAGGGTCAAAAGTTTGTTTGTTTCCTTCAGTACCAAATCTCAATTCTTATTGTAAAGTTTTGGCTCTGTTATATTGGAGTTTGTATATTTCTTTCTTTATAAATGAAATTTGTTTTGTATAATCTATTCTCAGAGTTTCTGTTTTAGAAATTAAAGAATGAAGTTGTTTTCTAAGGTTTAAATAATTTAAGTATAGATGTGTATTGTTCCTCCCAGCCATTTTCTGAAAAAAAGTTCTAAAATTCATTTTGGTATCTTCCCACTATGCTGCATAAGTGTCATATAGACACAGAACTGATTTTCGTGCCACCCATAATTGTTCCCATTTTTTATTTATATAGTTTACCTCCACTAGTTCTGCATTTAATCTCCAAGGAGATTTCCCACAAGGTGATCTATTACCCCAATCAATCATTATTTCAACTGCCCTATGATCAGAAAAAGCCATATCACATACCTTCCCTTGAAGGACCTCTAAAAATTTTGAAGTAAATATAAAGTCAATTCTAGTAGAGTGAGTCCCTCTAATGTAAGTAAATCCCCCCTTTCTTCTGTATAACCCTGTACAAATCCTGTAAATTAGAAGTAGAAAAGTAGAAAAAATCCCTGTCAAAACATTACAATCACAATAAATTTTGTTAGTTAGAAGCCCCCTATCTTCTCTTGCTATACTGGAATTAAAGCCACCCCCCCCCCAAATAAGTAACCTAGCTGTGTGTAAATAAGGTTGAATTTTTTTAAATAAATCCAATTTGTCTTACCCTGAGGTGCATATGTATTTATCACTCTCATTCTAATATGTCCATATTGAATATCTAGAAGTAAAGCACAACCTAAATATATCTCTATCAATTTAGTAACTTTTAAATCAGGATTACAAAACAAAATCCCCAATCCATCACATGTATCTAGTCCTTGTAACCAAAAAAGAAACTCCCTGAGTCTATAATTTAGTGGCTTGAGCAATCTCATATAGGGTTTTAAGTCTAGTATCCTGTAAACATATAATATCCACCCTTTGATGTGAAAGAGCTGTCAAAACAGTCAACCTTCTTTTTGTATTTTTTATACTGTTAACATTCAAAGTAAAAATACTAAGGGATGTCATAAAGAAAACAAGGGGTGTTACTCAAATCGACCAAAGCTTTTAAGATTGGGACCTTGTTGACCATTTTTTCCTTACAGTATCTGTGGAACTATTATCATCCACCCCTGAGGGTTGATCCGTGGTAAAGGAAGAAACAGAGGAGGAATCTGAATCCACATCCTCAGAGTCGTCAGTGGCCAAAGCTTTACATTGATTCATTGAGGTCCATTTAGGTGTGCCCTGTGAAATTTTTCGTCCCTTTCCTCTAGATCTGGTTGTACTGTCAGTCTTAGCTCGTGGCCTCTTTTTATATGTTACAGTTTTGAACGGGGTTTCAGCATTGACCGGGGGCATAGATTCTGGAATAACAGAAGAATTTATGTCAGTTTGTAATGCCAACAAATCAGTGTCGTCCACTTTCTCCATTTCCCATTCTGTAGAACCAATGTTCTGCTGTTCTGAGATAGATTAGAGTGATCCTGAGCTGTAAGTTCAGTACCTTGCTGTTGATTTTCTTCACAAGGCAGCTGTGTTTTTCCTTTTTCCTGGTTTTCTGTAGTATCTGGGTTTGGTATAACCACAATATCATTTTCTTTGTCAGTCTCCTTCTGTTTTTGAAGTTCTTGCATCCTATGTGCTGAGGCTACAGCACATCCTCTTTTTTGTGCCTGAGTAATTAAGGCATCATGTGTGGATATATCTTCCCCATTATGAGAGGCCCAGGGACACTTAACATAGGAGTGACCTTTCTCCTCACATAAATTGCAACAAAACGTATTTATACATGACACAGCAAGATGACCTAGTTCCAAACAATGAGTACATTTTTGGGTATCACAGGGATTGCTGAGATGTAACCGAGAACCACAGTGATGACAAGACTTCGGCTGACCAGGATAAAAGAGGGACCTTCTGTCTTTCCCCAGAAAAAAACAACCAGGATGATGTGCAATACCTGTATTCAGCATAAACAGTTTACATTTTACTCTCCATCCTCCTGTCCAAATTTGCTCTGAGTCAATAACAGGGACAGGTTGTTCCAAGACTTCACATCGTTTTTTAAGCCAGTATAAGATATCACATATATTTACACCTTCATTTTTGAAAATAATCGTAATAGTTCTAACTGCTGGTTTTGTAACAGGTATAGCCAAAAAGGGTGTCCAAACCGGAGGGTTCTTCATTTCATTATATTTCACCCAGAATTTGTCCAAAGCTTCCACAGTCTTAAAGCTTATATCATAATTATATTCATCCATATGTATGAGAGCAAATATCTCAGAAGCATAAAATTTCATAGAATTCTTTAGTAAGTTGCGGCGGGGTCTCTAGGCCTCCTTTATACAGCAACCTAATAGCATTTCTACGAGGTGCAGATTCTCCTTTATTCTTAAATAAATCTGCCATTCGAAGCAGAGGTTTGGAAAGTTTCTTTTCATTAGGATCTTGCAAGTTTTGCACACCAAGCCCTGTAGATAAAGACTCCTCATTTCTAATACATTCAAAACTGGAAGTATTTGGCATTTGTGAACCCTTAAGTGTGTCTGGGCTAACAGCTGCAGCAGGAGAACCTGATGCAGTAGTTTCTAAACCTTTTGATGTTTGATTTATTTCAGTAGGAACAGTACAAGAGTCTAGCTGAACCTGCACAGAATCCTTATTGTGACTTTGTTCCACATCGGGAAGTATAGCTTTTTTAGGAGATTGTATAATTTTACCTGTATTTGTAATTTCTACTTCCTCATAACATGCAACAGCAGGATCCGATGAATCAGGTCTTCAAGAACCATCTTTTACAGGTATTCACCCTGCAGCTTGAAGTGCATCACCAGGGCTCCACGCAGATCCTCTTCGAGATGACTGTACTCCCAGCGTTTTCCATTTTGTACTTTCTCCTACAGAGGCAACTTTGACTCAATCGCCGGCATTGGAGTCTCCATTGACTCAGCAGGTAACCCTGTCAGAACATGAACTGATGAACCGGGCGTGGCAGCTACTCGCTGCAGCTGCACTGCTTCGCCGTGCATTCCCGACTGCAAAGGTATGCTCCCAATAACAGTGGCAGCTGCAGAGTTCTCTAAACCAGGAATCAAAGGCAATTGCTCTGTACTAGAAAGCACCACTCGTGCGGCGTTCTCCTCCGCCTGAAGTAATCGTGAAGCTTGTTCCAACATTACCGTACTAGACGGATCCACTACAGGTGCATTCAAGACATCATCCACCAAATGAGAATTTTGTTTGAGTAAATCCACATCCATAGGAGAAAATGATATCTCCTGCGAATTTCCAGTCTCTAGACAAGCCGAGGTAGGGGAGGAGACCAGCTCCCCTGCCTCCCGCACATCCGTGCACTCCGAGGTGCAGCGTGAAGCAGCCATCTTGGCAGACAGCCAACACTTCCCCCACGTCAGAGTAGGGGAATTTCCCCGGTGTCCTGGCCAAATTTCCCTTATTCACTAAAAATACCACCAACAGTTTCATCTGGTTCAAGGTCAGTTGGCATTCATCTGTATCCCCCTCCCCCCGGGTCGTGCCTGAAAATAGGCAGGATTTGTCTAGTGCACTTACCCAGTCAACAAAAACTAAATAAAAAAAATAAATAAATGCTTCTTATAGTAAGAGAGCACACTCCACAGGTCCAGGGTATGAAGTCTGCAATCAGCTTCCATAGAAACATAGAACATAGAAACATAGAATTTGACGGCAGATAAGGACCGCTTGGCCCACCCAGTCTGCCCATTTCCCTACCTAATGGATAAGCTGCAGATCCTAGTTAACCAGCAGCCTACTTCTTCCTACCCCCAACCCCTAGAATTGCCTTATGACTGTCCCATGTATGCTTGAATTCCACCACTGTTTTTGACTCCACAACCTCCTCCTGAAGGCCATTCCATGCATCCACACCCTCTCTGCGAAAAATACTTCCTTAAATTACCTCTGAGCCATCCCCCATCTTCAAATTGTCCCTCTTGTTCTTGCACACCTCTTTTTGAAAGATGCTACCATCTTGGACTTTGTTGATTCCTTGAGGTACTTGAAAGTTTCTATCATGTCCCCCTCTCCTCCTTTCCTCAAGGCTATACATATTAAGCTCCTTAAGTCTCTCTTCATATGTCTTCTGGTGCAGACCCTGCACCATTTTAGTGCCCTCCTCTGGACAGCTTCCATCCTGTCTATTTCTTTCTTGGAGATTGGGTCTCCAGAACTGCATGAGTACTCCAGATGGGGTCTGACCAGCTGTCTGTACAGAGGGATGATAACTTCCTGTTTCTACTGGTGATGCCTCTCCCTATGCATCCCAGTATCCCCCCAGCCCTCCTTGCTGCCCTCTCACATTGTTTGCCCACCTTTAGGTCATCTGATATGACTACCCCCAGGTCTCTTTCCATTTTTGTATTGTTAGTATCTCACCCCCCATTGTGTACTCTTCCCCAGGGTTTTTGTTTCCCAGGTGCATTACCTTGCACTTCTTAGCATTGAATCTAAGCTGCCATACATTTGACCATTCCTCTAACCTTGCAAGTCCCTTCTCATCCTTTCCACCCCACCTTGTGCATCAACTCTGTTGCAGATCTTTGTGTCATCTGCAAAGATACATACTTTTCCTTCCAGTCCCTCTGCAATGTCACTTATAAAGACATTGAAGAGGACCGGTCCTAATACTGAACCCTGCATTTACTAGTAACCTCCCTTTCTTCAGAGTGGACTCCATTTACTATTACTCTCTGTGTCCTATTCTCCAGCCAATTCTTTACCCAGGCTGTCATCTTGGGACCCACTCCCAGGCTGGCTAACTTGTATATTAATCTTTTGTGTGGGACTGTGTCAAATGCCTTGCTAAAGTCTAGGTAGACCACGTCCACAGCCCCTCCCTGATCTACTACTTGGGTCACCCAGTCAAAGAAATCTATCAGATTAGTCTGGCATGACCTTCCCGCTGTGAATCCATGTTGCCTTGGGTCCTGTGCCCCTCTAGCCTCTAGATACTCGACCATTCTTTCCTTCAGAAGTGATTCCATCATTTTCCCTACTACAGAGGTTAAACTAACAGGTCTGTAGTTTCTTGCTTCTGCCTTGCTCCCACTTTTGTGAAGGGGAATCACATCTGCCCTCCTCCAGTCCTCGGGTACCACCCCATCCTCCCATGATTTGTTAAAGAGGATAGTCAGTGGTGTCACTAGTTCTACCCTAGTTCTTTAGAATTCTGGGATGAATCCCATCAGGCCCCATTGCTTTGTCCACCTTCAGTTTTAAGAGTTCTTTCAGAACCCTTTCTTCTGTAAATGGGCTGGTATCACTTCTGTATCCAGAGTGTCTCTACTGTTTTAGGTACCTCCCCTCTTCCTTTGTAAATACTGAGCAAAAATATTTGTTTAGTATCTCTGCCTTTTCACAGTCACCCTCTGCCCACCCTTCCTCCCCTTTATAAGCCTCACTATCCCTCCCTTGGTCTTCCTTCGCTCCCTGATGTACCTATAAAAGGTTTTATCCCCCTTCTTAACTGAGTTGGCTATCTTTTCCTCGGTTTGGGCCTTTGCTGTTCTGACTGCCTTCCCAGCTTCCTTTTGCTTTAACTGATACAGTTCTCTGTCCTGCTCCTTCTGTGATTCATTGTACTTCCTGAATGCTTTCTTTTTCTCTTGAACCTTCACTGCTACTTCCTTTGAGAACCATAGTGGTTTCTTACATCATTTCATTTTATTTGCTTCACACAAAGGCTTGTTACCTCTGTGATGGCAGTTTTTATTATTCCCCATTGTTCTTCCACCCCTCCTTCCTGCCCATTTGCTAGTGCATTCCTTAGGCACTCACCCATTTTGGCAAAGTCAGCCCTCCTAAAGTCCAGTACTTTTGCCTTTGTATGGCTTGACTCTATTGCTGTGTTTATTGTGAACCATACTGTTCGATGGTCGCTAGTTCCCAGATGGCTACCCACTTCTACATCTGTGATCCTCTCTTCATCTCCATTTGAGAGACCAGGTCTAAGATTGCTTCCTCTCGAGTGGGCTCCAATACTAGTTGTCTAAAGGCATGCCCCCTGTAGGGGCATCTAAAATAAACCCACTCTTGGTGGCTGCTGCAATTGCACTCAGTTAATATCTGGCATATTCAGATCACCCATCAATATCTCCCCTTTTCTGCCATTCTAAGTATACTCTCTATCATTTCCTTGTCCATTTCCTCCCCTGAGAGAGAGTCTGTATCTAACCCTGTGCGGGATTGTGGTGCCATTGCCGGTCTCCAATTTACCCACAGTGCTTCTTCTCTTCCCTGTTTTCCCTTTTGTTCCTGTTGCTTTGATTCCTTCCCTTATCTAAAGAGCTACTCCTCCACCTCTTTTACCCTCCCTGTCCTTCCTGTAGATAGTGTATCCTGGTATGTTTACGTCCCAGTCATGGTTTTGTGTGTACCATGTTTCTGTGACTGCCACGATATCCAGATGTTCCTCCTCCATCAAGGCCACTAATTCAGGAAGCTTGTTACTCAGACTATGGGCGTTGGTACTCCTTGCTCTCCATTTCTTGATGGCTTTACCTTCTGTTGCAGCATCCCCCACTGACCTTTGTACCTCGGTCTTTTTCTCATTTAGTACCCTGTTTTGTAGGGAGAGGCTGGGATTTTCCTGCTGCTTATCAGTGCCTCCCCCCTTGACTAGTTTAAAAGCTTGCCAATGAAGCATTTAAACTGATTGCTCAAAAGACTTGTTCCCTTTCTGGACAGATGCAGACCATCCTGCCAGTATAGGCTGGTGTCCCTCCAGGTGGAACCCCAGTCCCCAATGAAGCCAAACCCCTGTGCTCCACACCATTTCTTCAACCATTCATTAAACTGCATGGTGCAAAGTACCCTCGCCTCACTCATGCCATTGACAGGCAGCACCTCTGAGAAGGATACTGTGTGTGCTACTTGTCTTAGGCCCCTCCCCAATTCTACAAAGTCCTTCTGCACTGCTCTAATCTCATGATGAGCCATGGTTGGGTTTGTAAAGCATATCGCTAAGTTAATCACCTGGTTACACAAGGACAAGGTCATCCCTTGCCACATTCAACATCTCACATTTGAGCATCGGCTCAAATGACTTGCCCATGCACATTGCCCACACCAGCATTTAGTCCCATGAAGGCAGAGGCTTGCATTCCATAGGGGACAAGCAACCCAGGCCTTTGAAAAAAAAAATTCAACCACCTTCTCGTTTGGTATACAAGCACATGCCCAATATGCAGATATGGCTGCCATGTGCACCTTAAGGGCCATCGCTCACAGTCCTAACTGAGACAGAGACCATAAGTAGTCAAGGATGCTTGCCATGGGCAGTCAAGAGGGGTCAAGCTCCTTATCCTGGCACCAGATCCAGAACCTCTCCCACTTAAATACTGTACATAGCACTTTAGAGTTGACTACTCATGGGCAGTGTTCAGTAAGTTACTTTTTGTACTACTTTCTATTACTCATTGAAACTTGTTCCAGAAAGCTCTGTGCAGTCACTAGCAAGGGTGGAGAAGTACTGGAACAAGTAATACACCTTACAGTTACAATTACTTATGTCTTTTTATACAAAAGTAATACGTAACTGTAACTGATTACATTTTATTTGAAAGTAGCTAGTAACTATTACTTTCAAATAAATGTCACCTGTTATAGTTTTTTATTATTTTTGTATTGTTTTTGTATAAAAAGAAATAAGTAACTGTAACTGTCTGGTGTATTACTTTTTCTAGTACGTCTCTATCCTTGCTAGTGACTTCACAGAGCTTCCTGGATCAAGTTTCTAAACGAAATAGAAAGTAATAGAAAATGTAACTTACCCAACACTGCTTATGGTGGGATACTTTTACAATGTGGAGGGTGACTTCCAAAAGGCCCAGATCCTGAAACTCTAGCTGCTCAGGAATCAGGCTGAAATGGGCAGGGATTGAAGGTCCAGGTGCAGGACCTTCACCTGTTATCTGGTCAGCAGATTTGGGTGGAGAGGCAACCTCCACAGACGCCTGCTACAAAGGTTGAGGACATCCACATACCAGAATTTCCTGGTCCCATCTGTGCTATCAATATCATCCATGCCTTATAATTCTAGGCCATGACTACAACCTTGTGGACCAAGAGGAAGTGAGAGAAGTCATACAGAAGGCCCAGGGTTCAGGGCCTTCCAAAGGCGTCCCTGACAGTGTCCCAGACTGTGGAGGGGGAGGCAAAAAACAGCCTGAGTTTTTTGTTCTCCCACCTGGCAATCAGATCCACCAGAGCGGTGCCCCACTGGGAGAACAAGTGTTTTACCACCTCCTGATGCAGGGAAAACACATACAATGTCTCTCCAACACAGCTGAGAGTGTCCACCAGCTGACTGATTTCTTCTACAACATGGATTGCCAGGAGAGCTGCATCCAGGCTGCACATGAGCACCCAGGTGGAGAAAGCTTCCAGACACAATGGAAAAGAGTGTGTCTCACCCTGCCTGTTAAGGCAGAACATGATGTTCATGTTGTCCATCTAGACCTGAACAACCTGACCCCCAAATCAATGGAGCAAATTCTGTCAGAGCCAGACCCACTGCAAACAGCTCCAGCAGGTTGATGTGATGTTAGAACTCCTTGAGTGACCAGCACCCATGGGCTTTGTGGTCTCTAAGGTGTGCTCCCCACCCTACCACAGATACATCTATCATAAGCATGATAGATGGTTCTGGGTGGACAAACAGGATACCTTCCTCCAGATGTTGTGGGGTTAGCTACCGCTGGATGGCATCCCACATTGGCAGAGTCACCACAACCGACTGGTCCAGGCAACCTAGGCTGGAACCATTGCTGGCCCAACTCCCACTGCAGGTGGTGCATCCACCTGAGATCCCAATGGAGTCCCGTGCACAACGTGAGTGCCCAGCCTGAAATGATCAGGCAAAGGAGGTAAAAGATGTGATGCCTGATCTGCCAGGAGGCAGGCCTTGGCCCACAGGGAGTCTAGGTTTGCCACAATATACATGATCACCTGTGAGGGGACTAGCTCTGACTTGGTTGGGTTGACCAGAAGGCCCAAGTACTGACAGATCTGAAGAACCAGATCCCTGGACCTCTGCAGAGCCTCACTGGATAACCTGACTACTATTTCGGTCATCCAGGCAGGGACACAACCTGATGCCCCTGGTCCTGAGGAAGGTCGCCTCACTGCCATGCACTTGGTGAAGACCCTGGGCATGGATAAGTGGTTGAAGAGCATTTTATTTATTTATTTATTCAGTCTCAGATTACAATACCTTTGAGCACAAGACGCTCATTTACAAAGGTTCCACGTCAGTGTGGGAGGGTGAACAAACATACAAAGGCGGTAAGACAAAGACTTGGTTTGAACAATGGCAATAGTACATTATTTCTATACTTATCTAAAACTTTAGAATGGGAGTTGAAGCAGAGAGAAAGAAGCACAGAATAGAGAGGTGAGGGGTATGAAGCCAGCAGGCCTTGTCAGGAGATGAGAAGATAATGTGAAGTGGGGAGTAAGGAAAGGTAAGGTAATGCTTAGGGGTGAGGAAAAGGGGGTAGGTTGAAACACACAGCTGATGAAAGTATTAGGTGATGCATGACTTGGAACTGGTACAGAAGACCCTCAGCATGGAACCACAGGTACCAGCAGTAGGATGGAAGAAGGAACGCATCGTGGAGGTTCAGGGAACAGAACCACAATCCCTGCTCCACAGAAGATATAATCTGATTCTTTATGACCATCTGGAATGTGTGCTTCTGCATGAACTGATTCAGATCTTGCAGAATAAGTATGGGGTGCTAGCCCCCATCTGTTTTGGAACCATGAAGTACCTGGACACGAATCTCTGTGAGGCCAGGATGTCTGGAACATGGACTATCACCTCAAGCTCTTGGAGTTAAGCAATGTCAGCTCTTAATGTGATTAATGTGTCCTGTGATACCCTGGACTCCTGAGGAGCTAGGAGTCAGAATGGTAGTAGAGCCTTGAAATCCATAGACATGTGCTTGCCCACCACTTTCAGAACTTACTTGTTTGGGTAATGGCAGATCACTGTGGAAAGAAGTGGTGTAAACAACCCTTCACAGGTAGTTGTGACAAGGACAGGATGGAAGGGGAGATGCCACCCTACAACCCATCACTGTGCTGCTTTGGAGGGGGCTCTGTCCCAGGGGCTACAGAAGCAACACCCACCTTTTTTGTCTCTGGCTATTAAACTTGTGTTACAGATGCCAGCAGTGATACTGCCCATGATGAGGCTGCTGCTGCGGTTGTGGCTGAAAGGAACAAATCTGAGAAGTTTTTTTGGCTTTTGGTCCTTCTGGGATGAAGCCAAAGAATCAAGGATGGTACTGGACTTCTGGACAAACACAGCCACTCCAGTACTGATGTGCATGTCTCAACAAGTACACACACACAAAAAAAAAATCAACCACAAAAAATGGCACTGTCCACCAATAAAGTGTTGCATTTTCCTTATATTTATCAACAGAAAATTGTGAAACACTCATATATATTGCCATAAGAGAATGCCAATCCACCCAGTGCAAAGAAAACCTCAGCTGGTTTCACATGTGTGCACTTTGTCAAGGAGGGCAAAGCGCACATGCGTAAAACCAGTTGGGGTTTTCTTTGCACTAGGTGGACTGGCGGTTTCCCATGGCATCATATATGAGTGTTTCACAATTTTCTGTTAATAAATATAAGGAAGTTGCAGCACTTCATTGGTGGACAGTGCCATTTTTTGTGGTTGATTTGTGGTACTGGACTTCTCAGTCCATGTGAGATATCCTCCCACCCCAGGTTTGAAGAGGTCAGTGCCCAAGAAGGGAGGGGACATTGGCCAGCTTATGCTGCATGTCTGCAGTAAAGGTGAGCAGCCTCAGCCAGGCCCTGCAATGCATGTTGACAGATGTCATCATGGCATGGGCACAGGAGTCACCCATATCCATGGCTGTCTGAAGCTGTTGCTGAGCCAGTGACTGACCCTGGTCTCTGATGATCTTCACTGGAAGCTGCTTATCAGCAGGAAGTATGGGGAGAATTTCCCCTAATGCTCTGAAGAGGAAACAGCCAAAATTTACCATCTCGATGGAATAATTGGCCTCACATGGACCCAGTGATGTGGTAGTGCACATCTTTTTAGCCACATGGTCAAGCTTCATAGACTCCTTGTCTGGAGTTTGTCCACATCCTATGGATAGAAGGCAGCATCCACAACCAAGCCCTCCAAAAAGGAGTGGACAGAACCCAGAAAAGATGACTGCATGCTTGCAGAACATACAGGTAGAGGGTGCCAGGCAGGGTGCTGCCAGAGCTCCATGGCCAGTCCCAAAATAGCCTCAGCCAAAGGAATGGCAATCCCCAGGGAACTGTCCCTATCCTGTATGTCACTAAATGGGTATTTAGCCCATTTCTGCACTGGTTCATGGGCTCAAACATCACAGAAACATAGAAACATAGACTCTGACGGCAGATAAGGACCGCTTGGCCCTCCTAGTCTTCCCATTTCCCTACCTACAGGATAAGCTATGCATCCTAGTTAACCATCAGCTGAACTAAGGCTCCAAATGACATTGGCCTGTAGGCTATAGTCAGCTCTATGGCTGATTCCTGGTCAAAGGTAAAAGTCCTGGTCAGGGTTGATGACTTGCCTTCTGAGTTGGAGGAAACTTCAGAAATAACCCTCTACTCCTTGCCACTATGGACCACACTGGTATCTTCATCCTGAGTGATTTCCACTGAGGGCCCACCTGGCAAGTCAGAAAAAGGCAGAGACTTTTTTTAATTTTTATTTTTTCCCGTTTTTCTCCCTGTAACCAATCCCTATACCTTGAACATGTGTGCACATGTGGAGGCACATGCATGCCGCATCTCGAGGTGCCCTCTCACTAAATGTCACCCCCTCTGCCTACACTAACCACCAGACCTCCACCCAATGGCAGTGGGACTACAGTGGGGTGGCAACCATCCTGGGAGAGGAGAGCTGCCTTCCAGCTGCTCAATCCTGCTCCTAACCCCCCCATACCAGCTCCCCGACAACCCAAGTCTATTCCCGAACCCAGGTCACCCGCATGGTTCGGGGTAAGGAGTCCAGCACCTCAGCAGTCTGCACCACTTGGCCGGCCAGGCAGAGAATTTTGATAGAGACCACAAACAGAGGCTGAGGTGCAGGTAGCTCCACTCACAGTAGAGGAAAAGCAGACATGGGGGACTGTTGAGTGGCATCAGCTGGTATGGGAATGACTGAAGAAGGCCAAGGGAATGAAGGTCCAGGAGACAGAGCCTTACCCCTCTAAGCCATGACACATTGTTGCCAGAAGAGCTCCTAGTAGTCTCAACACATCATGCAATGAAGTCTCTCTTCATCTGAGGATGAGGAGGTCGTGAAGCATCCTCTGAAGGGTTAGTTTACATCACTTGCTTCAGCAGGTTAACCACAATTGGTTTCAGCAGGTGGAGGCAGCTCCTGAGGCAACTTGCTCAGGGGTTTGGACTGGGCCTCATACCCCTGGGTGAGGACAAGGAGCACCAGGGTTGGAGAGGTCGACTCATAGAAACATAGAAATTGTCAGCAGATAAGGACCACCAAGCCCATGTAGTCTGCCCGTTAGCCCTACACTTGTTTATGCACTCTGACCCTATGTGGTCAATGGCTTAGCACCACTCCTTCACACCTCTAAGGTTCTCTTATGCCTGTCCCAGGCATGTATAAATCCTTCTACAGAGCTCACTCCCACCACCTCCTGTGGCAGACTATTCCATATGTCCAGCACCCTCTCCGTGAAGAAAAACTTCCTCACATTTCCCTTTAACCTGCCACCCTCCAATTTCATACATGCCCCCTCGTTCTTGAACTCCTCCGATATGGGAAGATGTCTTCCCCCCTGCACCTTGTTTATGCCCTTAAGGTACTTAAATGTTTCTATCATGTCTCCCCGCTCCCTCCTTTCCTCCAGCGAGTACATACTGAGGTCTTTTAATCTCTCCTCATGTTTTCTGGTGTAAGCTCTGCACCATCTTAGTTTCCCTTCTCTGGACTGCTCCACCCTGTCAATATTTTTGCAAATGTGCAGCCTCCAGAATTGCATGCAGTACTCTACGTGAGGCCTCACTAGTATTTTATACAATGCCATCACCACCTCCCACTTTCTACTAGTGATACCTCTGCCTATGCACCCCAGCATGCCACTGGCCCTCCCTGCAGCCTTTGTTCCCTGCTTGGACACCTTTAGGTCATCTGATATAATTCCCAGGTTCCTTTCTTCTCTGGTGATCATCAACTCCCCCCCATCCTATAGCTCTCTCCAGGGTTCTCTCATCCCAAATGCATTATTTTGCACTTCTTTGAATTGAACCTCAGTTGCCACAGCTCGGACCATTTTTCAAGCTTTCCCAGGTCATTCCTCATTTTCTCCACCCTGTCCAGGGTATCCACCCTGTTGCAGATATTGGTGTCATCTGCAAACAGGCAGACCTTTGCCTCCAGTCCTTCTGCAATGTTACTAATGAAGACATTAAACAGGACTGGTCCAAGGACTGATCCCTGCAGTACCCCACTGATCATCACCTCTCCCCGGATTGGCTCCCATTTACCACCACCCTCTATCTCCTGTCTGTTAGTCAGTTCCTAAACCAGTTTACCACCTTGTGCCCCATGCCCAGGCTACCCATCTTGTTAACCAGCCACCTATGTGGGACAGTGTTGAAGGCCTTATTGAAATCAAGGTAGGTGACATCCACCCCCCAGTTTCCTTTGTCACGCAGTCAAAAAAATCTATCAGATTTTTCTGACATGACCTTCCTGCTGTGAATCCATATTACCTCAGATCCTGTGCATCATTGGATTCCAAATGTGCCACTATTCTTTCTTTAAGCAGTGCCTCCATGATCTTATCCATTACTAAGGTGAGGTTGACCAGCCCATAGTTCCCCGCTTCCTCCCTACTACTGCTTTTGTGTACAGAGACTACAAGTGCCCTCTTCCAGTCCTCTGGAATCACTCCTGTGTTGAGTGACTCAGTGAACAGGGCTGCCAGAGGTGCCACTAGCTCCCTTTGCAGCTCCCTTACTATCCTTGGGTGAATGCCATCTGGCTCCATCACTTTGCCCACCTTCAGTTTTGTGAGCTCCTCCAGGAATCTCTCCATCGTGAATGGACTTGTGCCCCCTTCATATCTGTTTCCCAGCTGTGGTACCTGACCCTCTCCCTCTTCAGTGAATACTGAACAGAAGTGTTTGTTCAGTATTTCCACCTTCTTCAGGACTCCCTCCTTACATTCCCTTGCATCCCCTTTGAGCCTTACAATCCCTCTGCTGGTTTTCCTTCTTTCGCTGATGTACCTATAGAACGTCTTGTCCCCTTTCTTCACCATCTGTGCTAATTGTTCTTTAGTCTGCATCTTTGCTCTCCTTACAGCCTTCCCCAGTTCTCTCAGATTCAGTAGGTACACCTCCCTGTCCTCCTCCATCTGAGTCTCCTTGTATTTCCTGAAATCCATCCTTTTGGCCCTTACCTTGTCTGGCACCTCTCTTGAGAACCATAGTGGTTTCCTCCTTCTCTTGCCTTTGTTTACAACCTTGACTGTTGGTCAAGCTTTTCCAGTAGCTGGTTGACCAGTTTGAGGAAGATCTCAACTGCGTGCTTTACGAGAATTCAAGCAGAGGGCAGGAGAGATCGACTCTTGGTCAAGCTCTTCTGGCAGTCAGTCGACTAGTTCAAGGAAGATCTCAACTGTGTGCTATATGAGAGTTCAGGCTGACAGGCTCAACAGGGTTACTGTGAAGCCCTGGCCATCCCTCAACTAGGGGAAGCTCAACCAAGGTCAAGCAGTCAGGGGAGTCGAAGGACTGGGAAGAGCCTGATCTTTCCTGGTCCCATGAGCTGAGATGACACTGCTTTTTTGCTTCTTGCTGCACTAAGAATGGCTCTCCCTGAAGATCTGGAGGCTATGCACTCTGAAATCATCAGAAAATGACCCTCTGATGCTGGACCAAGCTGGGAACAGTACCAAGACCAACAATGGACTCACTGCAGCCATTGCCTCTTCTTCCAGGACTACAAGCTGAGCGGCCAACCCATCAGACACTGAGGCCTTTTTGCGATCCTTGGGCTATCCTAGGGCCAGTCTGGCCTTCTATTCTATGATGGACACTGGCACCTGACATTTTCTGTCCTCACTGGGTGCAGAACTTAAACCCTGGTTTCTTTCCTTCCATCATCGAATGTGATTGTGAAGCAGAACCAAAAGACTCATTAGCAACTTTCGTGTTGAATGCACATTGAAACAGTTGAAGATTCACCTGAAAAGCTCTTAGAAAACTCGAAATCATACAGTGCTACAGAGCTGTGAATGTGGAGATCTGTCCCTTCCTGCAGAAAGAAAGCTATGATGTCACAGAGCAGAGCTGGAGAAAATATCAGCTGGGTGGGAGGAGATTAGCTTTGAGACTTCTGATGACTCAGCTATCTCCAGAACAACTGCCACAGTGTGAATCCTGAACTGCAACCACGTTGTTAGGAATTTGGTTCAACTTGAGAATTCCACCAAACCACTTTAGCTCCCAGTGTAGTAATTTGCATGGGGTAAAGCAGATTAAAATAAGTGGTAAAAAAGCCTTGAAGTCAGCAACTAATAATAATTACTGTAGCTTACTTGAGGTAAGTGCTTTTGGTATGCATCTATGGTGCATTACTGTTGTTGATGCTGTGACGGTACAAAATCCACTAAGACTGCTATGACACAGTGTGAGCTGTAGTGACAGTTGCTATTTGTTGCTGACCTCAAGGTGTATACCCCCATAGTATCCGCTTTACCTCCATGCCAGTAACTATATTCTGTCCGGCACCATCACAAACAGTATGTCCGCAATCCTGCTAGCACCTCTTGTACCAACTTGATACAGATCTTCTCCCTGTTCACCCAACTGTGTCCTGTGACCACACTCACTCCTCTTTGTAGTTGGCAAACCCCAGGCACCTTGATCTACAAGCTCAGTCATCATTCTCCTTGTATCAAGCCAAGGTCAACTGCTGAAAACCTCAGATGGAGTGTAGACTTCACAGAATCACAGAATAAATACAAGTCTGGAGCCGGAAGGTTGTATGGACTCATCCCATTGTTCCTTTAAAAAGCAAATTTCTTGTTGCCCATTAAATCATCTGAGGATTTTTTGAAGCTCTCCAGTGTAGTGCTATTCACTACATTTGTGGGTAGTGTGTTCCAAAAATTAATTACTCTTTGGTTCACCATTCTTTGCCTTATCGCTTTCCCAGTATTAGGAATGATTACTTATCTTTGATTAGCAATAGTAGTGTATATTTTTATAGGAAAGATACCCCAGAGATACACAAGAATACCCATTTTCACATTGCAATCTATGTCACTTACATCTTAATATGTAGTGCTGTTTATTTACAAACAGTACTTCAAAGTCTACAAGGAATGGTGCAGTCAGCAGAAACATTTAAAAATAAAGGCCTGAAGCAGTAAACACAGGCATATACATCTAGACTGATTTAGGCTCAGACTTAGAGGTAGAAATATTACGAGTGCCAAATAGGAAATAGGTTACCAGTTCTAGTAGTAGTAGTAGTAGTAAAAACTGTATTCATGTTTCATGAATCAAACTAAATTGAGCCAAGCTTATTTCCAATGAGATTCTCACTGTGCAAAAGTTACAAAATTCATATTTGTTACAATATAAAAAAGAAACATCAAAAGTAACAAAAAATGTATAGCTAGTCATATACATAAAGTCAACATAAAATGTTATAGTTATGAACACATACATAAACCGAAAAAAATATTCTGATCTGATCTACATAGTAGACATTCATTTTAGTAGTTAACATATAGAAGGGAAATCTGCTAAAATTTATATGTACCAAATGTTAAGTTAAACGTCACTCAGTATCTAGTTCTGAGCAGCATGTTAACCTTTGCTGTGCCGCCGACTGATATATTAATCCAGAGTTCCAATACGTTGTAGTTCTGTTGGCAGCCCAAGGGTTAATATTCGTATTACTTGCTCATAATGCCATTTTTTTTTTCATTTTAGTTGGACTTAATTTACCCAGTGTTGATCTTAACACAGTGACAGGTGAAATATCATTCCAAAGTTTTGGACCCACCATCCTACAGAAGTGAGACCTGCCCTTTTTCAAGCTTCTTTTAGGAGAGTTAAATCCTTCCCCAACTGCAGATCTAAAAAACCTTTTCAGACTTTTCTGGTGTACGTTTTCTAAAAGCAAGCCAGGTACCAATTTACGATAACATTTATGCATATAAGAAAGGTAATGGGCTCTCCTGCACTCCATTAGATTCATCCAATTCAGCTGGCAATAGAGCTCACATCTGTGAGTCATGGAGGGGGGGTCAAGGATGAAGCAGGAAAAGCTACTAAACATAACTCCAGCTTTGCCAGCTCCATCCCTGATGTCCCAGTGAGCACTAAATTCCCATAGTCAAAAATGGGCAAAATCATTGTGTTAACCACCTGCTTTCTGACTTTTTGCTCATTCAGTGCTTCATTTTATACAAAGCCCCCAATCATCTCCCCAGGTTTTTTTACCTGGTTATCTACAGTATATGAACGTTCTATCTGATTTTATCATCAAGCCAAACACCCAAGTATCTGTACTTCTGGACTTGTTGTAATACAATATGGTCAAAGGTTTTAATTTGTAAGAAAGCAAAAAGTGAAGTTACAGTTTTATCTCTACTTATAACTTGAGATGTTTTTGCATTTAGTGCAAGTCTGGAATGAGAAGAGAAATCCTGCAAATTATTAAACATATCTTGTAACCTGGTCTCAATTTGGGAAGGGGTGTTACTTTCTGTATAAATTACAGGTCATCCACATATAGGTGGCATTTTATTTGAGGGTTCTTCAAAGCAAAGTTATCCATACATATATTAAAGAGAATTGGCTCTAAAACTGAGCCCTAGGGGTATAGCTGAGACTGTCGGGGCCAAACTAGATTTAAATTCATTAATAGCAACTAGTTGTTGGTGACCTGGCAGGTAGGACCCAGACCAGTCCACGGCATCCTTGGCCACTCCTTTGCTTTTTAGTCTGGACAGGAAGATGTTGTGGTCCAAAGTATTGAAGGCTATGGAGAGATCTACAAATATGGCACCAACAGACATCATCCTGTCCAGAGCTTCTTGAAAATCCCCGGTAACTTTTATTAAGGCTGGGTTCTTTCCCAAGAGAGACCCTTTCTCTCTAGTAACACCCCACCAAAAATCTTTCCTGGTTATTCCAGTGGACCCCATCAAGTAACAAATCATTAACAGTACTCTTTGATGAGCACCCAAGAAGTCCCTTAATGTGGCCCCAGAAACACCTACCATTCCTTGCTGAGGCAATTAATTGTTCACCACAGAATAACCCTTCAGCAAGGGGAGTGGCCCTTTTACATTGGTTGTGTGTTTGGCTATGGGCAAGCCAGCCTGCCAGGTCATAGGCAGCTTTGAAATCCCACCAGTATTTGTCCCTGGCTTTAAGCAAGAAAAAAAAGGTTTCTATGTAACCATCTGGTGGCAATCCCTTTAACCTTTCTTTCTGTAAAGGTAGCCAGTCTATACTGGATTAGGGAAAGATGGGTATGGAAGAGACTAAGAACATAACTGACTTACAGTAATTGGTGGAGAGGACTTGGTGTCAGTCAGTAAGCGACAGCTTGTGGAAGAATAAGGGGAAGTCAAGGCGAGTGTGATCCTGCAGTAACAGAATTCTTAGAGGGGCTTTGAGAGCTATATCTTTCCAAATGGAGTAAGTGGGAGAGTGGTCACTCAGTGCATCAGGCAGCACACCAGATAACAGGATTGTCACTGATTTGTTGGACAGCATACAATCCAGGACAGTGTGACTCCCTCTTTTGGATGATAAGCAGGTCTGGTTAGGTCAGTGATGATCTGGGTGAGGTCCAGCTTACTAGTCATAGCTTCATAGGACTTATTTTGAGCGCCCAGCCAACCAAGATTCAAGTCCCCCATGGTGATCATCTAATTTTGTCTGACCATTAGAGAGATGATACTGGAGAGAGTAGATAGACCAGAGAGACCACTTTTGGGTGGATTGTAAATGCAAATAAGGTGACATTTTTTGATATTACCCAGGAGAACAGTACTACACAGTATCTTACATTGGGATTCCATGGTGGGGATGGGGTAGGTCATGACATTTAGGTGGCTCCTGCAGTGAAGAAGAATACCTCTTCCCTGTTCAGATGATGGCCTGTTCACTCAGATCATGTTATAGTTAGGTATGGAGTAGGCAGAGTCTGGAATGCTAGGTTTTAGCCAGATTTCATGAACTCCCAGGATATAAGGGAGAGTACTGGGCCATCCAAGAGTCAGGGTCAGGCTTGTTAACTAGGAGGCTCCTAATGTTAAGGTGGACAATCTTGATGCCCTTTCTGTCCACCTTGGGGGGCGGATGGAGAAAGATGACAGAATGGGTCCGGGGTTAGGTTCAATGTCTCCAGATAGAAGCAGTCGAGTTGCCAAGGTCTAGCACAGTGATGGAGCTCTATTAAGGAAACCCAGGGGAAATGGGGTAAGCCTATCAA
This sequence comes from Neoceratodus forsteri, assembly GCA_016271365.2. Classification (NCBI taxonomy): domain Eukaryota; kingdom Metazoa; phylum Chordata; order Ceratodontiformes; family Ceratodontidae; genus Neoceratodus; species Neoceratodus forsteri. The sequence continues at coordinate 764,681,645 of CM028135.1, forward strand.
ATAGGGACCATGCCAGATGGAAGGTAAATGTATCCTTTTGAATCCCAGTTAGGGTGGGGCAATTGTCCAATAATGGTATTGTATTAGAAAACAAAAAGTCACTATAAGGATCAGAGGGACAGGGCTCTCTCTGTGGTGTGGCTGGGGGTAAAAGGATTGAGTCCACCAGCATGGTGGTGAGAACCAATACCCCCCAGCAACAGGATTAGAGATAGTGCACAATGTATTTGAGCCTTTGGGGGATTAAGATATGAGATTATACCCTAAGAAGTAATGGGGAAAGACCATTGCAAGCGTATTAAATGAGTGGGAGATCAGTCACAGAACAAACCAGTAAGCAGTTGAAAATCCACCTATCTGGTCCCAGGAAATGTACTAAGGATCAGGTAGAATAGGACCAGTGATTCAAAAGATTCAGGGTACCCAGACAGGGATTTGCAAATATACCCAAAATTTCACTGAAACAGAGCAGTAGCAATCTAGTCCAAAACATTGGGCACCATGCATGAAGGCATAGGAAATGTGTAGAAAACTGTCAGAACCACCGTGCACACTTATGTACCATGCAGACAGCACAGACAATGCCGTATGCACAAACAAGAGTGCAAGGAGTTGTGGAGGCAAGGGCGGGGAAGATAAATGCACATAACCCGCACAGAGGTGTGCCAGATGGTGGCATGACATGCAGACATGCCCCTTGGCCCCACCATATATGGAGATGTGCACCGCTGGTGTGGAACCACAGAAGTGAATGCTGCAAGGAACATGGATGCCAAAGTGTCACAGGAGGCATGGAGGGAAGGACTGTATCCAGTGGACAGGCAGCTGCAATTACCCAACAGTGGTGGGCAGTGGGACCAGATGGACGTGGTGGCCCTGAAGGCACACAAAAGACCAGGGCAACCAACTTCACAGATGTGCCGGTGGCCGCCCTGGTCACGGACATCCATGCACATTACGCCATGCTGTATGGGTCACATGCCCTGACCATAGCTGCTGAGGCAAAGTCCAATATCTGGCTTGAAATACAGGTGGCTGTCAAGGTCGCTGGTCCCGAGGCCAGAACACTGTCTGTGGTTAAGGACAATTGGCACTATCTCTGGTTTGCCATGAAGAGGAGGCTGGCAGTAGTAAACCACTCATGGATGGCCACAGGTGGTGGACCCCCATCACAGGGCCACACGCTGACCCCCCTGGAGAAAATAATGGCAGAAACCATCACCAAGGTCACCCAGCATGGGGAGATGGAGGGAGTAAACACAATCCCATGTATGCAGGTCACAAAGGGAGGATAGTGTGGGCCAGGGTGGGGGCGGGACCAGTACCCATGCTAACAGTTGTGTCATGACCCCACAGTGACAACCATGAGGACCAGGGACCAGCCACATCGCAGGATGGGCTCACTGAGCCTGAATCTGATGGAGGTATGTATGTAGCAATGTGTTACCCATGGGACCATACTACATGTGCAATGTCCTGACACAGCACCCTAACACCTTGCTGTTCTGCCACCCACAGGTACCATGCAGGAGCAGGACTGTGTGCTGGAGCCAGGATGGGCCACCATGGGGACACAGATGGACACACCCACCAGCCCACAGCACACAGACAACCCCATACAATGGAGCGGGAAGGCAGACCAACACAGTGCCACAGCCTCACCAGTGATGTGCCCAGGCTCTTTGCCCATGGCTGATGCAGACGGAAATGGAGAACAGGACATGCAGGCAGCCAGTGACCACCTAGCCATCCAGTACCGGTGATGCTGATCGCCCACCTATTGCACTACCATTGCAGGTGTCAAGGCACCAGCAACAGCACACACGGCAGACCAACCAGGACCACAGCAAGACACAACCAGGGGCATCCAACATAGGAATACTGCAGACCTACTGCCCTAATCTGCACTGCCTGGAATGGGAGTGGCTAGAAGCACAGCATGAGAACATAGTGGCACTATGAGACCTGACAGAGGTAGTGAATGGCATGAGCCACGATGTTGTCCACATAGAGGACAAGATGGAAAGGCTAGCAGACCCTCTGATGGCCAGATCTGCCACCAATGCACACCTCCCTACCATAGCACCGGCAGTGGTCACTGTGTAGGCCACACTGGAGCAGTCCACCACTACCAATACCGCAGCACTGCAGGATAATAACCACCAGGGATGAGCAACCACTAGACAACAGGCCTCACGCCCCAAAAGGGGAGCAGTGGCCCATGGCAGGCCATGCCACCTTGTTACATGGATGGACACATGCCGTAGATGCAAACAGCCTTGATGCAGCACAGTGTACACCTCACAGTGCACGGTCACTAGTACACACATAGTAGCACAGGTATACATACCCCATGCCCATGCATGCACACCCACATATTACCACATATGTCCAGGACACACCCCGCCTCATGTCATGCACACAACACACATGACCTCCACCATACATTTGACCCCCTTCCCCACCAATTGGGGCAAGGCCTCAAACAGTTGGGGCCAAGGCCCCAAATTCGGGGAAGCATCCTAGAGAGTGGCAATATTCACACAGAAAGATAACAGAATAAGGGACATAGTGGTGAATGCATGTGCTGAAGAGGAATATTTCTGTACATGTAATGTATGACAGTAGTGTGTGCCTACAGACCCCACTGTTCAGGCACACATGCACAACCTTTACAAGGTATGTGTTGTGGCAAATCAGGGATATCCCTGACATGCAGGGACTGGTGAGAGGTATGCCCCCTCCAACCAGCATAACACATGACTCACAGAGGTGCATGTGGCATATATGTGTGGCACATGGTGCGTGTGCACTCAGAGTGGTGGTTCATCACAGTGCACATGGCCCTACCCTCTAGCTGCAAAATGATCCCTGTGTAACTATCTGCCACACCACATGGCCATTGAGTGACTCTGGCTGTGGTGCTGCACCTGTGTTACCATCACATGGCGGGGTACATCATGTGGGAGGTTGTGTGGTACAGGAAGGTGACAAGTTATGCATATGTTGTGCAGTATGGCATAGGCAGTGAACACTTTGCATGCCATCCTGGTGCTAGCATCATTGTGCCAGCAGTGTGATCCAGGCACCAGAACTGCATCTTTAGAGACTGATAGTCTGTTCAACCACAGTTTGTCTTCTGATGTGCCTCATTGTACGACTCCTCCACTGGTCCTTGTGGTGCCATTTATGGTGTCATCAGCGTACCAGGTCAATATGGTGCATGAAAGACAGCGTGGTATTAACAGTGCTGTACAGAGAGCACCTGTAATAAGAGCGACAGGGGTAGAACGGTGGTGGGAAATACCGCTACCCCTGTTATAGTGCACTTATACTGGGAAGAGATCAAGTTTCTCTGTGCTGAGTGCCTGGTCAAGCTGCTCCCATGGTGGAGTGGCTAAGGCACCAGCACATGAAGGAAACAGAGACCTGGGATCGTGGTTTGGTTCTCACCAGGTCTCTGTGTGCTGCTACTTTTTGTGGCATTTTCCTTTTGTTTTTTGTAAACAAACTTTCCCCCCTCCTGACTTACTCCCCATCCCCAAAGTCCACAACCCCCTGGAGTTTGTTATATTAATTCCGAGGGGTGTGGGAGGCTTCGCCCCCTGCAACAAAAGACAGAGGCCCATTGATTCAAAGAGTGTGCACTGTTTCTGCTGGGTCGGTGTTCTGCCGACAAGATTTCAGTGCACGCCCTTTTGCTTGTGGCATTTGCTGCCACATGGTTTTTGCATTCAGCAAGATGACCCTGTGTCTGTCATCAGGTGTGGATGCAGTGGATATCCATTGTCACCTGTGCAAGAATGGAAGGATAGTGTTACTATGGGTACCCTGTAGTCCCCCCAGTGGTGCTGTGGACACACCGTGGTAATTTCCACCTATCAGCCACCCATCCACACTACCATGTGCAGCGAAGTGTGCACCAAACCCTGAGTTGTAGAATACATAGGTATCATGGCACAACCTGGGGTACTTCACACATACGTTGGTTATGATGCCATGTGCTTCACACATCACCTGGCAGTTTATGCTGTGGAACCCCTTCCAATTTCTGTAGGCCTCCTCATCCACAGACAGTGGCAGGAACACCACATGTGTGCAGTCAATTGCACTCACGGTGTTCGGCATGCTGTGCATGGCACAGAATGCCTCCTTGGTTGTCCGTAAGTTCAGCAGTGTCGTGGGGAAACATATGTGTTCATGGACCATATGGAGAATGGCATCTGTTACCTGATGCAGGGTGCATGATACAGAGGCTTGGCTGACCCTGGTGACATCGCCTGACACCCTTCAGAATGATCCTGTGGCATAATATGAAAGTGCACACAGCTTTTTGATCTCGACAGACATTGCCTGCGACCACTGTGCCTGTGACAGCATGTGAGGATGGACCATGTCACACAAGTGCGCTAAGGTCGCATGGTCCACATGGAACCTGTCCAGACAGTGTGTGTCACGTAGACTGTGGGCCAGTAGCCATGGGCGGAACACATGTGGGCGTCGCCATGGCCGCCATGCAAGGCCATGCTCCACTGCATCGTCCAGCAATACTATATGCAGTAGTAGCCATGGACACATCCTGGTATCCCTCTGTTGCCGCATAGGCAGTCCTGCATAGCACTGCCACGTAGGTACTGGCCGAGCTCCCTATGCTGCTGGCTGGCACAGCCATGCTCCCTGATTTACCTCAGGGGAGGCGTGGAACCTCCATGCAGTGTGGTCATGCTGCGAGCTTATGCATGACAATGACATTCCTGTCCAACATGGTGGATTGCATGGTGGTGGTATCGTGTCATGCAGCTGATGTGAGACACCTGGGGGCATACCCCCATAAGCTCTGGCACATGTCTGCAAGATTCTATCAGGACAGCATGGAGGGTGGCTCCATATGGCACATCACAGAGCCTGAGGAGGTGGGTATCAGGTGTTGTGTGGGTGTGGGTGTGTGTGCAGGTGGCATGTGTATGCCCTTTCCTGATGTTGTCCTCCTTCTTGTGTCTCCACAGGACTTCATGGGCTGCCCAGAGGAGTTCGCCATTGAGCTGTGCAATCTGAGGATGAGGCCACTGGACTGCTGGGTCACTAAGTGCCAGCGTTGGCCTGAACAGCTCCCAGAGTTCCTGAGTCTCAGGGTGGGAAGCTTGGATATCTGTTATAAGGATGACGTGGGGGAGCTGTGGGCCATACTGCAGCCATCCATGGTTGGTACTACATAGCATGTGTCTGTGTAATGGGTACTGATGTCACACTGTATATGCATCCCTCTCATGTGCACCATTCCATGTATTTTGTGGTTGCAGGGTTACTGTGGTCCACTGCACTGAATGGTGCTTGCCCAGTGGTGCTCCAGTGACAACACACCACCAAGGTCATCAGAAGACTCCGAGTAAGAGGAGCAGGAGGAGTAAAGTGGCACAATGCATTGCCGGGGGGGCAGAATCAGTGTGCTAATAAATGTTACTTGGCCAGCATTACATGTTCCCATGGCTTATTCCAGAGGTTGACGCCAAGCTATCTGAGGGTTCTGTATGTGGGGAACATGGGGGGAATATGTCAGTGATGGTGTGTGTTGGTACTGCCTGGGCAAGGCCGTGGACAGCTGACTGTGGCTCTGCAGGGCTGTGTGCAATGGGTGATGCACCAAGGGCCACTCACAGGGTGTTGCCTGCTGTGTGTTCTGCTGAATGGTGTTGCCTGTGTGGCTGCCACTGGCACCCATTGCCACTGTATGTGCGATTCTCACACACCAGGTACTGCTGCATGTCTGTTGCCAGGTGTGGTCAGTGTACACTGGACAGCTGCCTGATCGGTGTTGGTCTGTGTTGCATGTCAGGTTGTGTACAGTGACTCTCCAACTCCTCACATGGTGGCCTGTCCACTGTCAGTGCACACTGTGGCGCTGGTGCCCCCATCCATTTCTGTGCTGCCATGCTGTTATGCAGTACCATGTGCATGAGCATTGTGCAGAGGCACTTTACGGCTGCCTTCACCTGACATAGTACTTCTCATGCAGCTGTACATGCTGTGAAGATGTATGTAGCATTGTGCATGCATGTACCAGGGGGAAGAGTGGTCCATTGTGTGGACACACTGCTCTGCATGTGCATGGACTCTACACGGTGAAGGTCTGATGGGTCACGTTTCTAGCCACCTTCACACCTTCCATGCATACTGCACATGCATGTTTTGTATGCTGTTGTCATACCCCCCCCGAAAATGGTGACTGCGCACCTCGCATAGCTTTGTGCATAGCACTCATTAAGTGTAAATGGTACACTAATACATCAACTCAAAAATGCAACAGTACAATTGAAGCATACCTAATAGGAATGTAAGTTCATCAGTGACACAGTATCAGACAGCAAACAACCAGTTATTTTGTACGCAGGTGTAGCTCTTCTTAAAGAGAGTTACGGTTACTTACATATGCACACAAAGTGTTCAGTTGTCTGGTAAAACAGACAATGCACAAGGTACAAGAGTTAATGCTCAGGTGTATCAGTTAGGCACTCACCAGAAATGACAGCGTGTCTGGTCAACGGCTGCTTAAATGGACGTTGCCTATGGTAGATGCCCAACGCCTTATGCAATGTGGCCGTTAGCACTCCGGACTGCAGCATGCTAGATCACTGGTGCGATACAGTATAAGAAGAGGCTAGATAGCCCCACCCACACACTGATACAGGCCACCTGATTAGCAGGCTTTGTGTACAGAATCCTAGTGAATCTCAAGGTCCAGGTGAGGTGATGGTTCGCTTAAAGAGCACTCAAGACACTTATGACACTTATGAATATAAGGAGCAAAAAAAGGCCAAGGCCCAAGATAAGCTCTGTAATAATAACTTTTATTTATTAAGTGCCTTTCAATTATCAAGGCACTTAATAATAATAATAATCTATACCCCTTTTGCAATTTATGCGTCCAGTCTTTTTTTGAACACTTTTATATTTTCACTGATAATTATATTTTCAGGAAGTTGATTCCACAAATTAGCAGCTCTTAGCATGTAAAAATATTTCCACTTATTGACACTGAATTTGTTCGTTCTGACTTGCAAAGGATGACCTCTTATGACAGAGTCAATATTTTTATATTCCATTTGTAATTCTGTCATTAGATTATCATCATACATTACTTTATAATAAAAAGAGCATGTCACCCCTTTTACGCCTAGTTTCCAGACTATGAAGATTTAAACTATTGAGCCTTGCAGTGTAGGAGAGATCTGATAGATTCTTAATAGATTTAGTATATCTATGTTGGATTTTTTATGCTTATCAATATCACCTCTCTTATATGGGCTCCAGAGTTGACTTGCATAGTCCAGTAGTAGCCTGACACATACAGATGCATCATCACCTCCGTACTCCTACTCTTCCTATTATTTTTTATTGCCCAGATAGTTCTGTTTGCCTTTGCCACTAAGTTTACATAATGTTCTTTAAAGCTTAGTTTATTATCCACCATAATGAACAAGTCTCGCTCGACCACCTTTGATTGAAGTAACTCATTTTCAGTGTAATATCTTGTGTTCTGGTTGTTTCTCCCAATATGAAGAACATTAAGTGTTTTGTTGTCTAACAACATACCCCACATCTATGCCCATTTAAATATGCTATCTAGGTCATTCTGTATTCTGTCAGTTTGCTCAGAGATTTTGCAAGGGCCACACAGCTTAGCATCATTCACATACTTAGTCATATAACTCTCCACACTACTGTCCAAGTCAGCTACAAATAATTGGAAAAATATTGGATCCAAAACTGATCCCTGTGGCACTTAACTAGCCACCTCTCTGGGAATGGAGAGGTGACCTCTAAACTGTTTGGGTACAGTGTAAAAGCCACTCATCTATCCAATAAATATAATACTTGTCTATTCCCAGGTCATTTAACTTTATATTAATAGCCCAATGAGGGACATAATCAATGGCTTTTTTAAAGTCCAGTAATATAACATCTATAAGCATTCCCAAGTCTTGATATTTTCTGACTTGCACATAAACACATACCAAATTACTGGTACAAGACCTACCATGCTTAAAACCATGTTGCCCTGTATCAAAAACTGAAATACTGCCTAGCTGCTCAAGAATTTTATCTTCAGTAATGTTTTCTAATGTTTTACATGGTATAGAAGTCAAGCTGATAGGCCTGTAATTTCCAGTCTCCATCTAACAACCTTTCTTGTAAATGGTGGTCACTTTAGCCATCTTCCAGTCCAGGTTTTACCTTAGTGCATTGACAGCGCTAGCACCGAAATCCCCTACAGTGACAGATACCATGCCGACTGTCTGCATTGTAGCCTCAGGGATGTCGGTGCATACAATCAGAGGACTGTGCCCCCAAACCCCCCGGTCTGTAGGATTCCTACTCCGAGTCGGAGCTGGACCGGGGGGGGCACCCAGCAAGGCTGTCCTGGTCACTGCACAGGCCATCACAGCAACGTATGGGTTTTGCCCGATTCCTGTCACTGTGATGGTCTTCGCGGTGCTGAAGTCACTGCAGTGGCGGTATACCTCCAGGGTTGAGGGATTGCTCCTGCATTTAGGGACTTTTCAAATCAAATGTTAAAGGGGACTGAAATACTATACTTCATAGTTTTTAACACATGCAGAGTAATATTATCAACCCCAGGAGCACTATGGGTCTTTAAATTATCAACCTGGTTTATTATGTCATGAATACTAACTTTGTGTGTTCCCTAACTTAACTTAATGTTCATTTTATTTGTTTTAGATGATGTATTATAAATTGAGCAAAAATATTCATTAAATGAATCCACCATTTCTTTTGGATCAGCTATCAGTGCACCATTATTTTTTATGGTGGTCAGCTCCACCTTTTTTTTTTTTAAAGAGGTAATATAGTTAAAATATTGTTTGCTATTTGTTTTTTTAGCATTAAGGGCCAAGTTTTTCCCCATATGTTCTTTTGGCTCCATTTATCTTATTTTTGCGTCTTCTTCGAAATTGAATAAAGGCCTCCCAGTTAATCGTATTGTTGTTTTGTTTGTAATTTGAATAAGCCTTGTTTTTTCTTTTGATAAGTTTCAAAATACTTTTATTTAACCATTTTGGTCTCTTCTCTTTTTTAGTGTATTTTTTTAATTATTTCATATGTTTCCTCCTAACAGTGTGTATAATTTATTTTTATTATAACTAGCATTCATCCACCTTTTTATCTTGTAACTCCAATTCCCAGTTAATCCCATTATTTTTTTTGTTTATACTTTCAGTGTCGGACATATGATAAAGATAGATTTCTGTACATCCAGTTTGATAATTAACTTCATGTCTCGTACAAAAGGTGATGCATTCATGATCACTGTTACTAAGTGGAGCTGAGATTAAGCACTGATCTACAGCCACATATTCTGAATTTAAAACTAAATCTACTATGTTACCCAATCTAGTAGATGATTTTACATATGGATTTAAGTTACTTTCAGTGCAGACATCCAAAAAGAGCTTACTTTGTTTAGTACCTGCTGTATTAGTAGTCCAATTAATATCTGGATAATTAAAATTACCAGTTAAGAGAAGGTCCCCTGTTTCTGTAGCCTTTCTGATGTCCTGAATTATTTCCTCATTATCACTTGAGCCAATGTCCGGGGGATCTATAACTACAATCCTAAAATAAATTCACCAGTATGTGTATTATGGATTTCCAAACAAATTGTTTCAGTTACTAAGTCATCATGTCTTTTTATTAATGATGAGATGTTAATCACTTTTAGTACCTGTGAAACGTAAATTACAATACCTCCTCCCAATTTATGTTTTCTGTTTAATCTAAATGTCTGGTAGCCATTAATATCTTTATTCCATGTGTCCCCCCCAACTAGGGTTCTGTTACCAAGGCTATATTTATATGTTCTTTAATTAATCTGCCCTCTGATTCATTCAATTTCTTATTTAAACTCCTAGCATTACATAACAAGTAATTAAGTTTGTGCTTACTTCTAAATAATCTAGACTTGTTCTTTACTTTGTCACTTTCATTTACGTCCCCCTTTCGTATTTAGTTTAAATGAATTTGTTCCATACATTGTTTAATAAGGTTCCCTAGCAATACTGCCCCTCTATTGTTTAAGTGTAACTCATCTATAACAATCACAGTCCCTTATTTTTACACCGATTTACAAGTCTGGTGTTGATTCCTTCAATTGTGTGATTTTTTTGCATAGATGCTTTTGGAACTGGTAAAAGGCTGGAAATAACCACTTCGGCCCTTTGTGTCCTAACATTTTCAGCAATATTTATTAGCTCAAGGCAGATGTTCTTCTCGTGCTGCGAACCTACATCCTGCATGTACTGTATAGTGACAACTTGTCTATTTTTTTTTAATTTTTTACAAAATGTTGAGTTATTTTCTGTACATTTTAAGTGGTAGCCCTGGGCTAACATAGTACTATCCTTTTCTCCTTATCTGGATTACAAATAGTCACATCACACTTCCTAATGATAGAATCTCCTATCTTATTTTTATTTTTTTATTTATTGAAATATTTCACCAGGAGGGCACACTGAATAACAAGTTGCTCATCTCCATGGTGCGACATTCGGGGGTGGGAGAACATGAGATTTTTACAGAGATTGATACAGTAACACAAAGTTTACCATAGATTGCATACAACAAAAGACACATTGGGGGTGCAGTGGATATGCAATTTGAGTAGCTGGAAGGCAATTAAATGGGAGACAAAAACAGTTTTTGGTCACAGACATAACAGGTTTGCAGGTTTCCCATAACAATCCATTCCACATCTTCATCTATCTGTTCCATGATATCCTCATTATCCCCTGTACAGTAAGTGTTACTAATGATTCAACTCTATTGTTGATTACAATCTCTCACGAAGAGATAGCCCTTCTACCCTTCATTTGCCTATGTCTTGTTTGAACTGTGTACCACTACATTCCTTTTCACATTCCCTGCTATTTTTTTATTACAGTTAGAATTTAAATGTGCAGAGTCTGATTCATAAACTGTGTCCTCTCTATTCCTTTTTTTACTTGAGAAACTCTGATTTGAAACAGCATGCTGGACAGCACCTGAATTATCTGCTTCAATAGAATTATCAACAGGTGTATTTATGTTTCATGCAATCCACATTGTTCTTCTAGTGCCATAATATCCTTTACATTTTTTAACTCATTTTGAACAAGTTCCAATTTGTATATAGCAGTGCTTAGTGTAATACATTTCTCACATTCAAATGTCATATTAATTGGTACAGAAGTTGCGAGATACATTTTGCATTTTAGGCACTGTGCTTAGACTTCCACTCTGACAGAATTCCCTATTGTGTTATTTATGTGTTCCATCATATATATTTTATTCACAAAGCCCACTACAGTGATCTGTCAGATGTTCTTATACATAGCAAGTTATTCGAGCTGACCTCCCTTCCCACAATGGCTAACAGAGGTTAGTCACACTGGCTTACCAATTCTGTACAGCTAAGGCCTCTAGTTCTTGTGTGCCCAATATCAAATGCTACAACAATCCCACTATACCTATTATCTACTATTTATAGTCTCGCAGTCTCTTTGAGCTCGGCAGACATGGCAGATACATGCACACATGCACATGCATGTCTCTGCATGTGTCTCCGTATTCAGCAACATGTGCACACCCTGCTCAAGCTCACCTCACTCACTCTCGGCGCGATGTTGCTTGACCGAAGCACGTGGGTCTCAGGAGCCACCACACCAAACACTGTTCCAACTATAAAAACAATAAAGTAATACTCAACACAAATGTAGTGCACTGTGGAAAATTAAACTATTAACTTTGGAGAAAATTTCAGCTCAGGGCATTTGGCAAGTACCTCGGTACTGTAGTCCACTGTCTCAAGGACTACACTTCCCAAGATGCCTCGCTACCTTACACTAGCCACACTGATATTAGCACTCAGAAGTGACCCTCAAAGTTACTGGTAAAGGTATATTGCTTTTTAAAATAAAATAGTACATCTAAAAGTACACTCCCCCCCCCCCCATGTGAGGAGGAAAGACACAGTATACGGTGATGTTTTTGGGGAAAACTTTGGAAAACATAATATTTAAGCAAAATTCAGCTTGCATTTCATATTATCTTCTACAGATTGCTCCTCTCCATTATTTATTACTGAATAAATTCCCACCAAATAAGGTCTTTGTCCCTTGAGTTCATCTGCCTCTATAGCTTATCCCTTACTTGAAATTATAATGCACTGTTGTGACATCACTGCCTGTTGCCCTGGGAATAACTGTGCTGCCATATCAGAGTGTTTCAACATCAGTTTGGAATGAAACAATAGGAGCTGATGAGCCCTCAAGACACCACTATTCTGTTTTCATGCATATGACATCAATAATAAACAATGGTGATAAGAAATGTAAAGCTAATGATAAAAATAAGCTGCTTTGTATCAAAATAATATGTTTTTGAAAGGTATTGTCGAGGCATCAGTGACTCTTTAAGTGCTGGTACCAGGCAAGAGGGGGTGGTGGCCTCCCATTCAAGAAGTTTGGAGGGCTACTTTACTGGTGTAGTGTGGAGAAGGGCTGATTTGACTGAGCTTAGCTGGGCCTATTTAGTGGCAGACCTGTGTGAAGCATCCTGCTATGCTCATGTGGGGCTTGACTAGCTGCGGTCTTTTGTTTTGGATGGTAGCTCAGCCACACCTGGTAGTGCAATTAAGAGGGTCACATAGAAATATAGAATCTGTTGTCAGATAAGGACCCGATGGCCCACCTAGTCTGCCCTCTTTTCCCTACCTATAATGTTGCTGCAGACCCTACTTGGTCTCTGGTCTCCCCTCTCCCCACCACCACTAAGATCCCTCTGTGTCTATCCCATGCATTCTTGAAACCCTGCCACCATTTCTGCTCCTACCACCTCCGCTGGCAAGCTGTCCTATGCATCCACCACTCTCTCTGTGAAGAAATACTTCTTCCTATTTCCTCTAAGCCCCCACTTCTAACCTCATAGCATGACCCCTTGTCCTTCAGCATCTTTTTCTGTGGAAAATGCTTCCCTCCTGTACCTTGTTTTTGCCTCTGAGGCATTTGAATGTCTTTATCATATCCCCTTTCCTCCTTTCCTCCAGGGAGTACATGTTAAGCTCCTTCAGTCTTTCCCATAGGGCTTATGATGCAGGCTATACACTATTTTGGTTGCCCTCCTCTGTACTGCCTCCATCCTCTCAATGTCCTTATGGAGGTGGGGCATCCAGAGCTGTACACAGTACTCAAGGTGTGGCCTCACAGTGTGGTGCATGAGTTTAACCCAGTTTCCCTTGTAGGGACAGTTTGCTGTTGATATGTAAAGAATAATGCCTGTGTAGGTGTGTGTTATGAGGACTGTTCACATACCCGAGGTATGTGATAATTCATAAACCCCAAGAGTGAAGCTCAAGGGGTTTATGAGAGTATCACATAGTGAGGGTGTTTGAAAAATCCTCATAAAACAAACTTTGCTCAGGCATATTTTATAATGACTGGTGCAAGGTTTGAGAGAGACAAAACTGTAAGCTGTATTTGTGTGAGCAAATGTGTCTCTGAGCAGCTGCCATACACTTTTAACTACAGTGTGCACTCTTTCACACTTCAGTGAAGTGAGGAGGCATGAGGAGGAAATGCCATAATAACCTGCTATCAAGTTATTACGAAATTTAGTGGGTTATTACAGCACTTTATGAAGACTGGATATCCAGCCATTATAGGAGGGCACCAGTTATTATTGTAACCCCTGCAAATGGGAGTTCCCAAAAGTCTTCCAGGAGCTTGCCTGAATGCTCCAAGCCTGGGTGGTGTTCGGCGTCTGAGCTGCTTAACTGTGGTTGCAAGTGAGTGCTATTTGAGCCTCCATGTACTGTCTCTTTAAGAGCTGTCTGCTTGCAGACTTAATTAGTTTGTATGGGGGGACTGTGTATTTAATGCTCGAATCCTGCCCGAGCTGCGGAGTAATCGCTCCATTTTGCAGTCACTGAAGGTGCAAAGGGAGCCCATCTGACAGCTGTAACTGTTTGCCTGCAATCATTTAAAGCATTAGCAAAATAGTAGTTTGTCTAACCTGCTTTTATTGCAGCTGGGACTCTATGTGTGTTACCTCTCTATTTTGGACCTAAACTGCTGTGCTGGGCCAATTGGGTTAAGGCAGCCCTAAAATGGAGCCTGTGGACGTATCAGAACTTGGACTCTTAATTTAAGCAAGCCGATTTTATGGGCAGTGAATCTGGGAAATGTTGTTTTGACCTTGGCGCCTTTTTCTATCAACAGAGGGAGTCTTATTGTGAGTGACAGCTGAATCAGCCAACAGAATAGTGTGGAGCTAAAGGAAATGCCCTGCTCTGTGACTGGAAAGGTCAGATCAGTTGTGGCAGTGAAGAGAGAAGGAGCTGTGTGCTTCTGCGGTGTATAGTTTGGCGCGGGAAAGCAGCGTGTGAGCCTTCTGAGTTTCAGTCTGCAGCCTTTGTAGTGCCAGTTTTGGACTGAATCCGAGTTGTGAGGAGAAAGAAGCACTAGAAGTGTGGAAACCAGGCTCACCCTGTAGAAGACTGGAGAAATTGCTGAATCACGCTCGGCTCTGTCAGGAACTGAAGCTGCTGTGTGTGCTCCTGGGTGTTTGCAGTAATTGCAATCGGGATCGGGAGTAGCCTGCCTGGTATAGTACTTTCCTTTTACATATAAATGTGCGTAGTGATTGTTGGGAATCCTTATTTAAATCCCTAGTACAGTGAATTGTGTGCTGAAGCTGGAAGTAAACCCCAGCTTAATTCGGACTACATCCGTTTGCTATCAACTGCAGTGGGGTCCAGTCACAAGGACCTTGTCCTCATGCCCTGCTCTTCCATCAATCCAGAGGGACATTCTCCATTCAATCGTCAGCTTGGGTGTTGTAAGTACAAATCAAGGTATTCCCCTGCAGCTTGTTTTTCAATCACAAGTGTGTCATCTAATTCTTGTTGTTTCACTGTTTCATGGACTGAGCCCTCCGGCTCTGGATTACAGTTGGGTGTTGTGCATATATTTCTTCTACAGGGCCCTATCCATCTGCACCTGCTGGCCAACCCCGGGCAACGGACCTGCCTAGCCCCCCCCAACCCCTCAACCTGGGTACCCAGAGTGTGACTTTTCAGACCCTGTATGTGTGCACAGTACTGTGATTTAATGCCACTAATTAACCTGATTCCCCTCCGTGTTACTGTCCCCTAAATAAATCAGATTTGTTGTTGTTATACTATATACTGTCTGTGGTGGTGGTACTTATGGAAATAGTATTGTGTTTTGCTGTGTATGTTGATTAACCTTGCTTTACAGGGGGTCCTCAGAGAAGTGCTGCTGAATCAGTCTCGAGGGTAAGTGGTATCTATATGAGTGAACAGTGTGTAAACGTGAGGTATTGGGGCTGTAACTCCAGTGTACTATATGAGCCACTAGAGGGGATAAAAGGTGGTCTCAGTGTCCCAGAGGGCTGTAACCAAGTTAGTCTAACCACTACAAACCCTGACCTCTGGGTGGAGGCACCCGCCATAGGACCTAGGCCCCTCAACCTGTCCATAGTCAAACAGGCAGGGGTAGTAGCCCTTGCGATAGCTCCACCTAGGGGTTACATTATATTTGTGTTTTGTTGTTTAAACCTAATGTCATTATTGAATGCTTTAATACTGTGCATCCTAATTGGGGGAAAACTGCTGAATTTGCTTAGGGCACTGAAGAGTGGTCACCACAGTGGGGAGGTGGGCTGGTACAACATTCAGGGGGCTGTACTGCTACATCATTGGGCACACTTAAATCTCTCTCTTTGAGTGAAGGCACCACTATTTCTTTCTCTAGTGGACTGATCACCTACAAAAAAAAAAACAGATCCTTAGCAGTGTAGGAGTAGTTTACTGATGACACCACAGATCCACTGAAATCATGTTTTCTCAGCATATAATAAAGTCAATGTTAAAAATGGGAAAGAGCTGATGTATGAAACTTACAGGTTTTGTAGGTTTCATATCAGAATAGGTCCTTTGGGTTGTTTGGTAAAAATATTAATTCATTTTTAAGTGAATTGTAAATATTTGTGCAAACATTTGCATTAAAAATTACAGAGAAAATAGCTAGAACTACATAGTGATTTTCTTCTACAATAAAGTTTACCAGACAAAAACATTGCTACTGTAACTTTTCCAATACTTATAACTTAAGGTTAACAGTCTGCTGTTTGTTAGGGAGTGGTGCTATAAGGTACACACTGTATATTTATTCAGTTTTGTTAACCAGGTAAGCACGCTAGGCAATAAAATGCCTATTTTCAGGTGCAGCCTGGGCTGTTACAACCAAATTACAGACAGAAGAAATACATTGTGCTACAAAAATGCAATGGTGAGAAAACAAAAACATGAACATAGCAATGTATCTATAATGGAACTACATAATCTGCAGTGCATTCAGTATGATACGTTGTAGTGCATGGACACTGAGGGGAAGGAGCAATTTTAAACAAATCACACAGAAATGGAAGCAATTTGGAAGCAGTATTCATACATATAGAGATTACATCCATAGGGTGTATAGGGACAGCACTGACAAATCAACAATTTATTATACGAAAAGTGTGCCAAGTACAGAATTTATTCAAGTACTACATCAGAAGCAGTGTGGCAGGCCAAAGAGATGTCTACCATACTTTAGATGGAAAGCATGTACAGAGGGTCAGTGTTGAATGTTGGGAGGAATGGAGTTCCATAACATTGGGGCTGAATAAGCAAAAGACACTTCAATAGCATGAGTTCTGACCCTAGAGACACTTTTCACCTGCCCTCAAGGGGTAGCTATTACTCACTGTCTGGAGAATGGAAGCAAGGGTGAGGCTGACCATTTAGTACTATGCTACAGATCACACCTCCAAAGCTATGATCACACAGGAAACACGGGGGGTGCCAACCCATCTTGTCATAGAGGAAGCAGTGGTGAATGAGTCTGGAGGACATTGACACAAAATGACAAATACTACTGTATGTGACATGAGCTATATAAATAGCTTTAGAAACAGCAAAGTACACTGGGGCACCATAGAGAAGCTTGGGAGGGAACATCCCCCAGTCGATGGCAAGGCATGCCTGTGGTGTCAGGTATTGGGCCAGTTTATAAGAGACACCCAGCATGGAGTTCATAGACTTGCAGACCTTCGTGACATGAGATGCATAATCAAGCTTGGGATCAGGTATGACGCTGAAGTATGTGAAGGAAGAGGTAGTGCGGACCAAGGTACCATCTTGGTATGCTATAGATGGAGGGAACAGGCATGATCTAAGCTTAGGAGATGTGCCAAATAGCATGGATTGCATTTTAGCGATATTAAGGATTAGTCTGTTTTCTAAAAATCTGATAGTCAGGTACACAGTGACCATAGGTCAGCTGTTAAGTATTGATTGCCTATTTTATTATTAAGCAATAAGGCACGACAGGGTGTGGCATATCAATATCATGGAATAGCATCATGCCTTGGGTGGTTGGGCACAAGGCCATA
This sequence comes from Neoceratodus forsteri, assembly GCA_016271365.2. NCBI lineage: Eukaryota > Metazoa > Chordata > Ceratodontiformes > Ceratodontidae > Neoceratodus > Neoceratodus forsteri. The sequence continues at coordinate 764,699,156 of CM028135.1, forward strand.
GGCAGTGTGTCCAACTGTCTGAGAATGATGATATCCCATGATTTACCACACCCTGGAGTGACTTATTACTATTATGAACTGGGTTTAAAGTTTTAAAAATAAAAAAGTAAAATAAACAGGTTTTAAAATAAGTTTTTGGGTGGTGTAGGGGCACATTTTGATAAAATAGTTCTTAAGACAGTAGGTAGCACTGTAATACTGGTAGTTGACAGAGGTGGGGCTGTTGTGTCCGTGTGAACTCATCTCTTGCTCTACATCTTGAATTGTGGCTATTTTAAAGAGGTTGCTGTTCTTTTGTGGTAGCAAGCGGCATGCAAGTGATTTGTGGAGCTTAGTGTTTTTTGGTTTTTGTTAAATGAAGAGTAAAAAGCCGTGCACTGAAATGATGTGCCGATGCCGTGAGTCAGTGTGGAGAAGAGTTGTGGCTGGGATGAGACAACAGACAGTACATTGATAAGGAACCACATGGAGGTTGCAGCCATTGTGTTATTCGAGCCCTGCTTTGTTTTTATTTGCTACAGAAAAAAAAGACTTGCCCGTTACTGTCAGTCACGCTGCTGCTATTTTGAAACTGAGTGAGAAGTTATTGACCACAACCGCGCAGCTGCCCCTTCCTTGCTAATGGATTGATTTTGTTTGTTTGTTTTTTGGTTTCTTTTACTTACATCTTTAAATCTGTGGTTGGTTGTAGTATATAGTAGGACATGTTCTGTGTGGGCAGACTTTTGTGAAGCTAGTGAGGGGTCTGCAGAATGCTGCTAACAGAGAAAATGTTGTGAGTAAGGAGGCTGGTTGCCGGAGCTTTTCTGCAGCCGTGATGATGTAGCCTGATATCATCACGGCTTTAAAGAGCTGTCGGCCAATCAGATTGCTTCATTTATGATCCCCAGTTCATAATAAAGGAATAAAGCACAATGGGGTGTGTGTTATGCTGGGATAATGTCACGCCTGGGGTGGTTGGGTATGAGGCCACAGACTGAGTGCATACAACACCATAGAAGTGATGTTATCCTAGCACGACCACACCTAGTCTGATATTCCTATTATACAATAGCTTTGAAACTGTGAGAGAAAGAAACAGCCTTCATTTTGTATTTTAAAATAATTTTAATTATGAAAATTGCAAAATATCCTTCCACAACATTAAATAGTTCTCTGCTTTAACTGAAATTTAAAGCTGTAAAATTCTTAACTGTTAATAATTGAATAAATAGGTATTTTATTAAATAACACAGTAGGTTGAGCTGCTACATTTTTGGTTTGATACAATCACCTTGTTCTATTGCCCCCCCCCCACCCCTCAACAAACTCATACACATGCTCTGCTTGGTAACTTCTGTACGATTTGAGTTTAGTTCACACAATTCTGCTGCCTGTCCTGGACTAGGTGAAGTTGTCTGTACATTTTTTTTTGTTACATGAAGCCATGATGTTCAAGCATTGCATGTGGAAAAGCAGCCAGGTGGCAAGTTCCAGTGCTCTGCTACACTCTGAAAGCATTGTGTGTGTGAAAAGCAGCCAGGTGGAGACTTCCGGTGTTCTCTTACATTCCATAAGTTGCAGTGCGTTGGAACACATATTCATTTACATTTTGCAAACAGCTGCTAGTGGCTTTATGGAGAAATGGATACCCACTGATGAGCGAGCACAAGGTGCAGGAAGGGACAGTGAAGTCGCTTACGAGTGGCCATTTCTTCAGTTTGGTTACTTTAGCTGAATACATTTAGGATGACAAGATTTGTACGTGGCACCCTTTTCACTTACAAACATGTGGGGAGGAGGGCATCCATCAATTACAAAATAGGATTTATATGTACTGCACAAAAGGCAGTAGCAGTTCCTAACAATGAGGTTATGGGTAGCCGAGCAGGGTTAGTAAAGCTGACTGGTGAGTGAAAATTTTAAAGTAGTTGGCCGTAACCTCTGAAGCCAATCGCAATGACAGACAGCATTGCCCCTCGTTTTAATTGAAAAATTTGCAAGTAGCTCAGATAATGTGGTTTCACTGAGTTGTGGTTTGGTGCTCTATTCTTGAAAGCGGGAGGGAGGGAGGGATTTATGTTTAAAAAGAAAAAGTGAAGTCCTGGCAAACTGCACAGTTGCCATGCCAAGTGTGGGCAGCTTGGACATGGCGTGTGTAGTGATTTTGTTTTTACTTTTTATGCAGTCTTGTGTGTGTTGGGACTAGATCCGTGATGTTATGCTGGGATAACATCACAGGTCCAGACCCAGACAGACCAATCAGAGCCCTGTATTCTTTCTTGCCATTTTATAATATTATAATAATTAGTTATGTTTAATTAAAAGTTAAACTTGCTGCAAAGGATTCTCAAACCAGCTGCAAGGAATCCTTTACAAAATGTACGTGAAGAAGCGAATCTTGTAGTCAGTTTAAAAGGTTACTGCTATACAATGGTTTCATACTTCCGTGCATTTTTCTCTCAAGTCTGAAAACAATATGGCTATGGCCTCTCACTATGCAGAGATCACATTTTCGTATATTATATGCTCCACCTGTATAGCGATAAAGCTGCCAGATTGCCAATGATGATTAGTGTATTAAACCCAAAATTTAGTTAAAGGAAAATATTTGTGAATGATTGTTGTACATAATAGAGTAAAACAAGACAAAAGGAAACAAACAAAAGTGCTGGGTAATGACAAGGCAACATGAAATTAGGTAGAAAATAGGAGTTAAAGTAGATTAGATATTACAAAAGCAGTGTAATTTTGGTGTGACCCTCGTGATTTGCTACAAAAGATAAAAGACAATAGTGATAATACCAATAGACGCAATCAAATACGATAGTTCACATACCACCGAAAAATTCATTTAATGATTAAAGAAACAAAGTTGTGTGGTAAATTTAATGTGTTGCCCAGCTAAAAATTCATGGGACAGGAAACATGAGAAATAGCGATACAGGTGTTTAATCAATGGCAAATACCGTGTTCGGTAGGATCCTGATTCGCCACATAACTTGCTTACTTTGTGTTTGTATAATAAAATTGTACCTGTGAACCATGGTGTGGGTGCCTATTCACTTTTTTATTTTTACTAAGTATTGTTCAAGTTTAGCAGGCCATCAGGTTTACAGTGGCTAGTATAGCAGCTTTAAATATTCAGGTGATGTGCGAATTTCTGAGATACTTTTTATTGAGTGTAACTTATCTAAAACTGTTCTTCCTAGTCTCAGCTGTGTTCCCCTTGGGACTTTTGGTTGGCTCACCATTTATGCAGCTTTTACACCACTGTATCCACCTGAAATGAATGAGAAAAAGAAAATGGCACTATATTTGCCGACCACAGTGTTCAGGCCAGCATGACAAAGCAGCTGGCAACAGGAACTGCAACCCAGCCCTCAGGGAGGCACAGAGGTTCTCCACTAATCAAAAAGTCTTATAACAATCTCAAAATGATACCAGTGATTTTCTCAGAAGATTAGTATTTTCAACCTCATAATACGGATCCAGTGAAGGAATAAAAATAAAGGTAAAGGTACTACAAATCCTGTAATCAGTGTTGGCAATGGAGACCAGCATCTAACCTCTTTGTGATCAACCTCCAGTTTTTCAATACGATTGTTTTACCGTTTCTAGAACAGATCATAGATGCTGATGGCATATGCTGTGACATCAAAGCAATCATGATGTCTATAGCTGCTTCAAAACTCTGTGGGGGAAAAATCTGTTTACACTGCTAGATAGTTTTTGCTGTCTTCTGGGCTGTGTATCCATAACTTAAGCTGTTTGTTTGAAATCCATACATGACCACATATTTACTGAGCAGGCTGGGCTGTAGAGTAGGCTAATGCGTCAACCAATTGTCTTTTGTTGTTTTTGTCTTATATAACAAATAAAATAGCTGAATTTTTCATACCGGGTGATACTAATATTACACCTTTTGCAGTGTCATTTGGAAAAAGCAGAGTGGCAACTATGGATATAATTATCTGTTGTATCTTTATTCATATGATTTATCTTGTAGTAATCCATTTTGCAATTGTAGATGGAGAGCTGTTACTGTTACTGTTACTGTGTTAGTTTTAATATGTATAGCCATACAGATCTGAAAAGATACATGCGTTAGTTACTGAGCGGTGTGTTGTCAGTTAGCAGATCAGAATAATGTACAGCTGCCATCATTTGACTTGAAAACGTTTTAGCAATGGCAAGGATTCAATTCAGTCATATCAGTTTTGTTTGATACCTATGACTTTGCTTGTTTGTTTTTTTACCACCATCAGATGATTTTGTAATCCCCCTCCCCACCCCTACAGATATTCATTTTACAAACCAAGATTGTTAGTGCCACTAAGAGAGCTGTAACTGTTTGCCCAATGTTTATCATTTAGATGCTGACAGACTCTGCTAGTCTGATGAATTTGTTAGTGTGTGAAATGCATATGAAACACCAGACCTGTGTGACATGGTTCTGGACATGTATTTTGCCCATACTTCATGAGGGTAGGGGAGGGGGCAGGGATTAGGGTTGCTATATACAAATTTTAATATGTTGATCCTGTATGAGGTAACATACCACTGATGTATGATCCTGTACCTGTAATCTATCTTTGGGTCATGAGGGTAGCAGATGTGGTAGGGTGGATGTGAATTACAAATAAAAGCCTTAATAGCACATTTCCAAACTTTGTGGGCATTGTGTTTGAAACCCCAGACAATTTACTTGCAACCTTTGTGTGTTTTGTGTGGTAGCAACCCTAATGAGCATTAACATAGTTTTTTCCACAAATGTATATAAAACACAGAAAAACAGACAATGACAGCAGAAAAAGGCCAGTGGTCCATCTAGTCTGCCCATGGTTCTCTAACCCCAGGACCTACTGGCTTTACATGGTTCTAGCACTCCCTATCCACCCTACTATTCCCCTCCCTTACTGTCACCCTGCGTAACCACTATACCCTTCACTCTGCCCCAACAGTGTTTGAAACCATTAAGGATTCTGGTATCTACCACCTCAGCTGGAAGACTGTTTTCCATGGTTCCACCACCCTTTCTGTAAAATAATACTTTCTCATATGCCTTGAACTTCCCTCCTGTTAGTTTCCACTAGAGATGTGCGAAGTTGGAAAACTTCACTCCAAGGATTAATTCACGAATTCAACTCATTTCGTGAAGTTAATCCACCATGCAAAGTCCAACTTCATGATAAACTGATGACTCTGTGAAATGCAAAGTTGGCAACTCTACCAGCAGAGTTTTATTTAATTAAAAGTTGGTGACCAGAAAAGGCACACTGAGCCGGGCTCAATCCAAGTACAACCCAGGGGAAGGGGAGATGAGGAGTATAAAATGCATACATTTATGATAGAACCAACACAATACAATTTACATATAAGAGGAACATTCTGACAAATGGATCCATTACATTGGCATGGTAAAAAACAGTAGATAAGTAATACAAGATAGCTAAAATCTTAACACTATGCATTGACAAGTGGGAGGGGGAAGCTTATGACAAGAGGATTACATGGGGGATGGATAACTAGCAAGGATGCATGAGCAGCCCAGGATTTGTCTGACTGATGTAGTCGAAGGAAAGGATGATGTTGGGGGGTTTCAACAGGCTAAGGGGGGCAAAAGCAAGGGGGAGAGATTTTAAAGGGAGAGTGCATGTTTCTGGCATTGTAAGGAGGGTGATTGTCTGAAGGAAATTGGCAGGGAGTTCCAGGGAGAGGGAAGGTAATGGAAGAAGGCTGATTGGGCAGAACAGGAGGATGGGCGAGGCACAGAAGTGAAGTCTGCAACATGCGAAGTTCGTAACTTCACCAGCAAAGTTTGATACAAAGGCGTAGTTTGCGATGAACTATGGGACTGGAGGACACATGTTGCTGAAGCAAGCTGTATGCCATGAGGAGGCTGTCTTCAATGCAGTCTTCTGAAGACAGAGTAGGAGGGAAGTCTGTGTGTGCTTGTCTGAGGAAAAAAACTTGTAAAAAACATCTCAAAACCTAACTTTTCTAATCCAAACTGCTAACACAAATGTTTATTTTTTATTTTTTGGGGGGTGATTATTTACTTTAGTAGTGGTTTCTGTTTTGTCAGTCTGTGAAGCAGTGGAGTGGAGGACGGTATATGTACTGTAAGCAAGGCAGGCAAAAAGATGCAAAGCCTTTTGTCTAAGCAGGAGATTTGTGTTATATTTTGGTTTTCTCCTCGTTCTTGTCCATAATTTTTGATCTGTAGTAATTTCTCATTTTATGTTTGCTTGCGCAATTTGCAAGAAACATAATGTGCCATCATCCGAGTTTTCAGAGGTGTGTCACCCCTCTTCCAATTCAGTCAGTGTGTGTTGGCGGTAGCCCTGTCCGCCAATGCATGCTGGAGCTGTCTATGACAGCTCCAAAATGCTGATGGCGTACAGTTGAAAGGGGAGCTACGCTTCAGTGAGCAGCGATAAGATATCGCCTGCCTGCGCGCAGCCCTCACACACACACAAACACACGCACGCATACCGCGTACGCCCCCACGCATTACCACCGTATAATGGATGGGGTGCCCAATCCTCACCGCCGTGCTGCGCCCCCCCCCAAAGTTTTTCACATGCCATGCTGGTGCCCACCCAGCATGGCAACTTCATTGTATAGCTGACGGGGTGTCCAATCCCGCCAGCACCACTGTCCTCCCCCAGAGTAAGGGTGCCACACTGGGAGCCCACCCCAGTGTGGCAACTCGATGATATGGCCAACGGGGTGCTCAACTCTGTTGGCTCCACGGCCCCCAACCATTCGTTCTTGTGCCACACTGGGAGCCCACCCCAGCGGCAAACGCCCCGTCATCATTGAAAAAAATCTATAAATAAAAACTGTCCCCGGCTTCTCCCTGGCTCTCCTCCCACAACCCACACCGCCACTCGCACCCTGCCTCCCACACCCCTCACCCCATACTTACCTCCGAGTCTGCGGCGATCTTGATGGACGGGAACGTCTGCACTCTTCAAAGCCGACCGTGAACTGAAGAAATCGGTAAGCTGTATAATGGGATAGATAGGGTTTTTTCAACTTTATTGCATATCTCAGGCATTTTTTGGAATTTTTGCACCAAATTTTCAACATGGGGTTTTTGGGACCCCTTCTCATGAATGCTGTCACTGTCATGGCGTTACTCAGGCCCAAAGGGTGATTTTGCAGCCACTGCATGAAATCACCTTTCTGGAATGATTAACAAAACGACACTGCCAGTGTTCATAAGGTGAGCTCTCAAGAAGCCTATTTTGAAAATTTGGTGGAAAATTCCAAAATGACTGATGACGAGCCGCAGCATGCTAGTTCCCACGCGATGCTCGTAAGTTCGCGAATTTTCAATATTTTCACCCAGATTTTCAACATTGCCATTTTACCACACCTTCTTATGAATAGTACAGCTGTCATTTTTCACATCTCACCCAAAACGTGTTTCCACCCATGACACGCACAATGACGCAGTCGGTGTGCAAAATCAATGTACAGGACAAATTAAGAAAATCACAGTGACACTGTTCATGAGCAGAGGTCTTAAAATGGCTATGTTGAAAATTTGGTGACAAAAGTCCATAAAATGACTGTGTTACGAGTGAGCATTGCACAGTTTCCACGCACCCTCGTAAGTTCATGACTTTGTAATATTTTCAGTTTAAATTTTCACCAGTGGCATTTTTCCACACTTCTTTATGAACATTACAGCTGTCATTTTTCACAACATGGCCAAAATGTGTTTTCACACTTTCAGCGCAGAAATGCGTGGTCGCTGTAGGAAATCATTGTTCGGAACAGATAAAGAAAATCACAGTGACACTGTTCATGATCGGAGGTCCCAAAATGCCTGTGTTGACAATCTGCTGTAAAAAAATTCCTAAACTAATTACATTACGGGTGTGTGTTGCACAGTTTCTATACACGCTCAAGACTTCACCAGTTTTTTTAATATTTTTACTGCAGATTTGCAACATTGCCATGATTTACACCTCCCCATGAAGAGTACAGCTGTCATTTTTTACATCCTGTTCGGAATGTTTTTGCACCTGTGATGCTAAATGTCATAGTCGCTGTGCATAAGCAGCTTTCGGCTAACAAACTGATATTGCCACTGTTCATGAGGTAGGGTCACATAAAAACCATGTTGAAAATTTGGAGTGAAAATACCAACGGATGCCTGAGGTATTAGGGTTTCCAACCATAACGCCCAACCCTGTAGAGAATGACAGGCATCAGGGGTGTGACTTGGGATTCTTGCCTGTAATGCTCATACCATTCCGCACCCTGCAGCCAGTGAGAGGCATCGAGGTATGCCTTGGACTCTTCGGCCCCAAAGTTCACCCCATTCTCCTATACTACACCCATCTCACCGTACTTCCTGATGGAATGGGGTGCACATAAGGGCCAAAGACCCCAAGGCACACCGTGACACTTGTCAGTGTCTGCAGGGTGGGGTGTGGTGAAATGGCGTGGCCGTTATGCCTGACGACCCAAAGGCACACCCCAATGCCTGTCACTCTCTGCAGGGTGGTGGTGGGGTTGGCTTCAGTAAAATACCTCACTGCCATTCCTATTACGCAGCTCTGTAACTTCTACACTACCACTGCCAATGCCAGCAAGCAAACATTCGGCATTGACAAATGCTTGTTATTTCTGTGGTTCACTTTTGTGTGTTTAAGTAAATTATTTTGTTAGTGTCTTTCTGTAGCATTTTTGATAATCTTTTAGTTATAGTTTTCTTCAAGTGATGCTGTTCTGTCACTTTTTGTTAAACTTAGTATTAAATTACCCATTACCTATGGTTTTAATTCCCATTCCATTTAAAAAAGTTGGGGGTTGTTTTCCAGTAGTAGTTTTTCAGATCACACTGCTGATCCCTGTTTCCTTAGGGAAGGTGTTGTCTGTTCCTGGTACAATTAGCATATAAGAGTGACTGGGAAGAGGCACTGTACTAAAGGGAGAGGTGCTGGAGGCAGCAAGAAGTGCTCAAAATCTGTGAGGCAAAACAGTGCTGCAGTTAAAAAACTATGTCTGCAGCAGCTTGTTCTGTGGGCTCCAGGGCTGGTAGTAGTGAAGGAGTAGCTAGCGGTGGTGGAATTACTGTAGCAATTTTTTCTGCCACATCTGTGGCAGTCATGCTGGTGGGGGATGTGGGAGGTGACAAGAGAAGCAGCAGCACGAGGGATGTGTTTATTACATAGTGACCACACTAACCCTACTGCACCACAGGATGACACAGCAATGTTAACAAGCCATAATGCCACCAGTCTTTGGAGTTAAGGGACAATCTATACATCCAAACAAGGGTCTCAATGTGTACTAAAATAGTAACATGTAATACCCCTGGAAACATTCATGGGACGTACAACACCCCAAAATCACCTCCCAATTTGACCATGGCACCAAATCCACAATTTAAGTCTGATAATCATCAAAAATGCACCAAATATACACCTTCTTTTGGACTACACCCATACCAAGTGTAACACTCCCCTGGGAGAGAGAGAGAGCGAGTTTAGTGGGTCCCCATTGTTTGTTCCCTTTGGGGTCCTTGGGCCTAGAACCCATAAAAGGTAACATTTTTCATTCCTTCAGGGGAGCTGGTCAGTGATTGGTTGGAAGCACCCCTGGGGGTGGGACTCATTTGGCATGCGCGAAAATGCATGGAAGGAGTGAGGGAGTTTATGGGCATGAGCAGGGTGATGGCCAATTTCTGAAGCACCACCCAGTTTTCTTGGTATGGAGGCTCAGACTGGACCCTCTGAGGATGTGGCAGTGGCCATTGGTGTCTCAAGGCTCTGGTGGGATATGGATGCAGTGATGGAGGGGGAGTGTTGAGCCACTAACATGCCTCTGCCTTGGGATTCAAACCCCCACAGGGTGTGAACAGAGAATCAGGGGATGGAGGGCCAGACAGGACTTCAGATCCATGGGAGGAAGCACCCTAAATGCCAGCTTTGTTAGCTGTGAAGGGCAAAGGAGAGAGTAGAAGAGGATCGGCTCTCTGAGTCTAGTGCCACTCATATGGTGATCTCGAGTGAGGAGGGAGGTTGTGCTGGAGTTTGGTCATGTCTTGGCAGAGAGCAGGAGGAAAGCTTGAGAAAGCAGCTGTAGTCCTGCATGAGACTGAGTTTAGGAAGTCAGGACCTGGGATCCTGGATTGAGGGAGGTGGTCAGCCAAACCAAGCTGAATACTCTGGGTGGAAAATGTGTCAGTTATGCTGTCTGGTATTTGGATTGAAGTGTTAAGGATTTCTTGACTACTGTATGTCGTGATCAAATAATGGACAATGCTGGGACATTGAGAATGGACAATGTTGAGATATTGAACATAGAGGACCTCCTCAGTCCAATACCTCACTTTTGCCCTGCAGGGGAATATAGAACCCAATTATGTACTCTCCATGGAGAACTGTTGTGGATCAATTCTCAACAATTTTAAGTGCTGAATTAAGCTGATATTAAAGATTATTATTTCTCTTTGAATATGGCTGAACTGTGCTTTCTTCCTGCTTGGCTGCTTTAGTTGCAAACCAAGTTTGCCTCCTAGCCCAGCCTCCATGGGAGAAGTATGGTGCTCTAGTCCCGAAGAACAAAATGTAAGTCATCTTATCAAGTTTCTGTTGTGGTGTTCCCCTCCCCACGGACATAACACCTATACCTCTATACACTGGCAAGAGGGGGCTACAAGTGCAGGCTCATCTGGGATTTGGGGTGCCCCATATGCAACAAATTTACCCCTGGTGGCAGCCTGGTGAAGTGTTGGACTGTTTTGAATGTTTGCTGCTGGAAGTTAGATGCAAAAATGGTGCAGGGGACACTGTGGAATGTTGCACCAGGTTGAGGATGCGAAATGTCATACCAGGTTGAGGATGTTCACGCCTTTCCAGACTGTCAGAAGGAGACTGGTGGCCAGAACATGTGAGGCATATGGAGATCAAATGCAGTTCTTGGGAGAGATTGAATGCCAATGTAAAAAGGGTGTGTGGCTGATCCCAATTGTCACCTTGCTGGGGTGTGCCTATTCAGAGACGCCCGGTGAACGTGGAGGACAGAGCATCTGTTGCCAGTCCCAAAATCTGTTATTTTCATCCTTGTTGAAAATAAAGTGTTCCCTGTTATGCCTATACCCATTTGGATGACTGTTGAAACCACACCTGAACATGCTGTGGACCACATCTCAGGGTGAACAAATTTACAGCGGTGCCAAAAATGGCAGAGAACCCCTCCAAGCTGGAAGTCAAGGTGCTCATGAAAATGTTTCACTGGCTTTGTGAGATGGTGGAGAGAATGATACCCTCCCACAAGTGTGCCTTATGTAAATATAAGGGTCTGGAGTTAGAGCCATGTACTGTGTGTGAATGATGTGGTGGTGCAAGCACATGGTCTGTTGCCCCTACTGGCCCCCAAAGATGGGAGAGTTCACCCGCTAATGCAGATGACCCAGCTGGAACCTTTGCAGGATGATTGGAGAGCTGCCTGTTAGCCGCCCTCCACCTTGAAGAAAAGAAAACTGGTATACCTGCAGAGCTCCCTCAGTCTTTTGAAATCTGAGGCACAAGCACCCAGCAGTTTGCCCCACTGGATGCACCGACAACAGCACATGTATACTGTGGTGTTCCAAGTTCTTCCCCCAAGGAAAAGCATCCAAATCTGCCACTAAACCAAAATCTGTTAGCAATGAGAGGAAACTTGAAGTGGCTGAGGAGATAAAATCTGATGTGGATGAGGAGGCAGTGTGGGAGGAAGAATCCTGATGCGATACCACTGTCGACTGCACATCAGAGGTACTTTCAGTGCATGGGAACCCTCCACCTGCTGTGACCCCCCCAGACCAGGAGAGATCGGGAGAGAGAGAGAAACAGGAATGGGAATATCAAGAGGGTGTATGGCTTCCTGTGGGAAGAGCCCCCTGAACAACTATCCGCAGCATTCCTGTGTGGTTCCAGATGGAGAGGATAGTCTGCTGTCAAATCAAGCAGGATTTCCTGCAATACAAGTGCCCCTATTTGCCAGAGCAGGTGTGGGATCTTATCGAGTCAAAGCAGAAAGAGTGGGTGTATAGGGCAATCCTCCAGAAAATATACAGGAAGCATGGTCTGGATGCCCACAGCCTGACCATATCCTTGCAAGAGGCCCAGAGAGTGGTGAAGGGAAAATGTGGGAGCAGCGCTTTTGAGGGACTGATCTTGATGAAATACTACGCCGTGATCCAGAACTCGGATGGAGCCAGAACTAGATACAGAAAGGAGGCCAAGGACTCATTTGGACGTCCCTCCACAAAACCAGACCTGCGGTACTATTTTGACCTCCAGCAGAAGCTTGGCATCATGTACTGAGAGGCAAGAATTCCTGTAAAGTGTTGCTGATGACCCACTCGTCGAATATCATCTATAGGTGAGACCTTTTTTTTCATTGTTATGGTCCAGCAGGGTTGGGGATTTGGGACATAATTCAGACTCACTGTACCTCCATAGACGTTTGTTGAAACCCCAGGAGCAGCAAGTGTTGGGATTGTTAGAAATGGGATGATTATTATGCTTGCTGTTTAGAGAAAAAAAGGAAATTGTTTAATCATTGCAATGTTTGAATTTACCTACTGACATGCTGAATCATTGTTTATGCAGGAAAGTAAATGAAACATCGGAAATGCTGAATCATTGCTATACTATTTCTGATGCCCCACAGGTGTAATGTTGTGTTAAAATATATATTTTGATCATGGGAAAAGGTCTATATTTCTGGGGGAAAGAGATGTGCCAGGCAGATGCTGTGTTGGGCAGCCTGGGAATGTGGGTTAGATATTGTAGGTAGATATTAGAGGCAGGATCCAGTTAGGTAGGGTACTAAAGTGTCCATCATTAGGGTATAAGAGTGTTAGATGTTAGGCATAGAACATCACTTACTGAGTACTTAGGCAATCCATCCTGATGGTCCAGGAGGGTGGTTTTAAGTTGAGGCTCAAACAAATTTGTGGCATCGAGTCCTAGGGGCCCGGTTTTTTGTCATGACTTTATTCCACCTTCGTGGTGAGGCAGCATGAGGCTTCCCAGGCCTGGGCAGGAGGGGAGTTGTGTATACCTTTTTTCAATAGGACCTGGGAGGACAGTGGATAGGTGCTCTGGGAGATTGCCAAGGGGGTTGAGCTTTAAAAAGGGGGTTAGTTGTAACACCCCTCTGGGGAGAGAGTGTATAGTGGGTCTTCATTGACACACACTGTTCACTTTGGGGTCCTTGAGCCTAGAACCCTTAACGCGTTAAATTTTCCTTCCTCCAGGGGAGATGGTCAGTGATTGGTTGGAAGCACCCCTGGGGGTGGGGCTCATTCGGCCTACACATGAGTGCATGGAAGGAGCAAGGGAGTTCAAGGGCGGGAGCAGGGGTGATTGCCCATTTGTGCAGCACTGTCCAGTTTTCTTGGTATGGGAGGCTCAATCCAGACCCTGTGAGGATGTGGCAGTGGCCTTTCAAGTCTCAAGGCCCTGGTGGGGTATGGACGCAGTGATGAAGGAGGAGTACTGAGCCACTAGTATGTGGCTGCCTTGGTATTCGAAGCCCCTCAGGATGTGAACACAGAATCAGGGGATGAGGGGTCAGATGGTACTTTACGTCCATGGGAGGAAGCACCCTAAATGCCAGCTTTGTCAGCTGTGAAGGGGAAGGGAGAGAGTCAAAGAGGAATGGCTCTCTGAGTCTAGTGCTGCTCATATGGTGATCTCGAGTGAAGAGGGAGGTCCTGCTGGAATTTGGTAACGTCTTGACAGAACATGGGAGGGCAGCCTGAGGATAAGGATGTAGTGCTGAACATGAGACAGCTTAGGAAGGGAGGACTTGAGTGAGGGAGGTGTCCGCTCAACTGAGCTGAATACTGTGTGGGAAAATGTGTCACGGTTATGCTGCCTAGTATTTGGATTCATGTCTGAAAAGAGTTCTTGACTGCTGTATGTCATGATCAAATAATGGACAATGCTGGGACATTGAGAATGAACAACGTTCAGACATTGAAAACAGTGGCCCACCTCAGTCCAATACCTCAATTTTGCCGTGCAGGGAATATGGAACCAGTTATGTACTCTCCATGGAGGAAAGTTGTGGATCAGTTTTTTCAGTTTCAAGTATTGAATCAAATTAATATTAAAGTTTATTGTTTCTCCTTGAATATGGCTGGACTATGCTTTCTGCCTGCTTGGCTGTTTTAGTTGCTAACCAAGTTTGCGTCCTAGCCAAGCCTCCATGGGAGAACTCGAGCAGTGTTATGCAATGCCAGATCTGTTAAGAACAAGACTGCAATTATTGCAGATCTTGTGGAAACACAGATCTGGCGTGCATCACCGAAACCTGGTTGGATCAAAATGCTGGCCCCATATTTGAGGCTGTGATTCCAGCCGGGTATTCAGTGATACACCGCCCAATATTGGACCGCAGTGGGGGTGGTGGTGGTCTGTTTCAAGACCGAATTGGGCCTCACAAGTGTACCAGTTCAGGATTCCAGGTCCTTCGAGTGTACCATTGTAGCAGGTGTAGGTTGTGGGATAGCCCTCATCTACCATCCACCCGGGGATGAGAAGCTATTCCTTCAGGAAGTAGAGAACTTCGTGATCGATATGGCATTTGAGTCACCTAGGCTGATGGTCCTGGGTGACTTCAATGTCTGGATCGATGACGAACTTTCACAATTTGGACAACACTTCCTCCAGTTGATGACATCACTGAGCCTTGAACAGATTGTTATCTCTGATACTCATAAACACGGTCACTCCCTTGACTTAGTTTTCCTCCTGGGGATTGAAGCCTCTGATGTGGGGGTGGAACCAGTTGGATGATCTGATCACTACACCATGAGATTCAATTTTTGCGCCCCCTTATGTGGGGCTTCCTGTGGAGATGGTCAGGTACCGCCCTTTATGGGATTTGAGCCCTGAAGGCCTAGTGGCAGTGCTTGATCTATCGGATTTTCCTTGTAGAGCAGGAACGAGGTTTTGGTTCTGGCCTATAATAAGGCCATTACTTCAGCACTGATTCCATCACCCTGTCCATGTTCATCCTCTCTCCTCAGCCCTCGGTCCCATGGTTTGATGGGAGTTTGAGGGAGTTGCGTGACTAGGACAAGGTTGGAGCGTTGTTGGCGGAAATCAGCCCTGGAGGCCGACCACCTTAGACTGCTAGAGCATTATCAACTCTACCAGTCAGAAATCTCCCATAAGAAGGCAGAGTTCCTGTCTGGGGCAATTGCTGCTGCTCATAATCGACCGGCTCAGCTCTTTTGAACTGTGGACAGGCTGTGCAACCCAGCTTGTCTGCAGGTTCGAAGAGCTTTTTCACAACTGTAATGTGATGAGCTTGCTTGCATTTTTGCTGATAAGGTGGCAGACATTAGGGCCAAGATCCGTTTGACACACTCTATGGGAGATGCTGGTGATCGGTACTAGGCAACTATCCCTCACTTCTCTTGGAGTACCTTCGACTGGCCAGAGATTGTGGATGTTATGCGGATTGTCCAGGGTATGCACCCTACGTGCTGTAGTTTAGACCCAGGCTCAACATCCCTGATCTTGGGTTGTTATGACATCATAGGCCCAGTCTTGGCACAGATAGTCTGGTGCTCCTTGAGTTGGGTGAATTTCCTAGCTCCCTGAAGGAGGCGTGGCAACACTGCTCTTGAAGAAAGCTTCTGGACCCAGACTGCCTGCCAATCTACAGACCTATCTCTAACCTCCCTTTTTGGGGATGGTAATTGAGAAGGTAGTAGCTGTACAACTGGAGAACCATTTGACCATCCATAACATCTACAAACTTTTCCTATCTGGTTTATGTAAGAGGTATAGTACCAAGACTGCAGTGGTTCGGTGCTCAATGATTCTGATGGCGAGAGATCGGAAAAGCCACTCCATCTTAATGCTTCTTGATCTCTTTCAGATTTTGACACTGTGGATCATGGGGGCTGCTCAGTGCCTGAGGTTCATCTGTAGCCTGACTGGTTCAGTCCTAAGATGGTTTAGGTCTTTCCTCACTGGCAGAAATCAGAGGGTGATGTCAGGATTTATTCCTCTGACCTCTCTCTGTCATGTGGGGTTCCTCAGGCTATGTGCTGTCCCCCATGTTATTTATGTGTATATGCTGCCACACGGAGACATTGTAAGATGGTGTGGGCTGAGGTTTCACTGCTATGTTGATGATACCAGCTCTACCTGTCTTTTGCACCTGACCAGGATAGAGCACTGTTGGTATTTAATAACTGCCTCACTGAAATCCAGGATTGGATGGATTCTAGCTGGCTGAAGTTGGACTCAGAAAAGATGGAGGTGATGGTTGTGGATCCTGGTTACCAGATAGGGGGGTCGGGGGCTGGTCAGCCCACGGGACTATTCCTAGGGGGCTTCGAGCTCCTTACCTCCGAACTGGTGCGGGACCTAGGGATGATGATTGACAAAGGGCTGACACTTCTATCCCAGGTGTCAGCCATCGTTAAGTCATCCTTTTACCATCTAAGGAACATCATTAGGATCAAGAATCTTGTTCCATCTGGTGACCTTCCTACATTGATCCATGCCTTTGTGACCTCGCGCCTTGATTACTGCAACTCCCTGTACTTTGGGCTTCCAGGGGTTGATATCCACTGCCTTCAGCTGGTGCAGAACGCTGTGGCCCAGTTGTTAATGGGGACTCTTCGGACTTCCCATATTATACCAGTGTTGCGCGAATTGCACTGACTGCCAGTTCAGGGGCAGATCACCTTTAAAGTTGGATTACTAACCTATAAAGCACTGCACAGACTTGGCCCTGACTACCTGAAACAGCTTCTGTCTCCTTACTGCCCCAAGCGAATGCTCCACTCAGCTGACGAGGGGTTGCTAGAGATCCCAAGGGTAGTTTTGACATTTTCAGGGGCCAGTGCATTCATGTACGTGCTCCCTGCCCTTTGGAATTCTCTACCACGCCAGCTTTGGGAGTGCTCGTCCATGGGGGAGTTTAAACTGGCATTGAAGACCCATTTGTGGAGCAAAGCTTACTGTAATTAGCATTGCTATTCTCAGATCTTACTGTGTTTTATAAATTGAATTTTTATCCTTTGTTTTAACTTTTGTAATGTGCCTTGATAATTGAAAGGTGCAGAATAAATTAAGATTATTATTATTATTATTATTATTATATTATTATAAGAATGGTGCCCCAGTCCTGAAGGATGACATGTAAGACATATTTTAAAGTTTCTGTTGTGGTGTTCCCCTCCCCTTGGACTTAACACCTATAACCCTAGACACTGGGGATGGGGGCTACACAAGTTTCATACAAATTCAACACAGTTTGACTAAGTTATGGCTAAAAAAACAAAAGAAGTAGTTGTTGGAAGTCATTTGACTCATTTTGACCCAACTTTGCCTTTGTGTACCCAAAGGAGAAGTTACAGGTGAAATTGTAAGGTGAAGTTACCAATGGCGAATTTCCAATCAAATAGAAAACTTTGTGAAATGATCCATGGAGGTGAATTTGGTGACTTCACTGGAACTTCGCTGGTGAATTAAAACTTTGCAACATCTCTAGTTTCCACTCATGCCCTCGTGACCTCGAACTGTTACTCATGCTAAATATTTCCCCACAGTTCACTTTGTTTTGTTCCTTTCAGGAACTTGATATCATACCTCCCTCCCACCTGGTCTCCAGTGAGTACATGTTCAGTGTCTTTAGGCAATCCTTGTAAGACCTGCCCTTTGGCTCAGAATCATTTTTGTCACCCTTCACTGTACCCTCTCCAGCCTGTACTTATCTTTCCTGAGATGAGGACTACAGACCTGTGCACAGTACTCCAGGTGTGGTCTCACCAAAGATTTATATAGAGGTACTATTACCGCCTTTCTCCTGCTGTTAATACTCTCCAGATACACCCCAGCAGTCTATTTGCCTTACTATAGACCTTGTTGCTGTGGCTTGTTGTTTGATGGAGTAACTACTGATAACTCCTAGGTTCCATTCATCAGTCATCGTGCTAAGTCCTACCCCATCCATCCAGTACTCCTTCCTAAGGTTATTCTTCCTAGCTGCATCAGCTTGCACTTTTGGCATTGAATTTCAACTGCTAAACCATAGACCACCTCTCTAATCTTGAAGGGCTCTCTGAATTTCCCTGATTCCATCGTCCCTATTCACCCTCCTACATAGCTAAGTGTCATCTGAAAAGAGACAGTCTGCGCTGGATTCCTTCTCCAATGTTGCTGATGAACATATTGAAGAGGACTGAGTCCAGAACAGATCCCTGTGGTATCCCACCCATGATCTCACTCTCTTTCCATCTGATCCCATTACCCACAACCCTCTGCTGCCTCCCCTTTAGCCAGTTACCTACCCATCTTACTATGTCCCTAACTGCACTCAGGTCCTCCCATCTTCTTTAGCAATTATCTGTTAGGCTCAAAAACTAAAGCCTTGCTGAAGGCAAAGTAAAGTAAATCCATGAAGTGGCCCTATCCAATGGCGTCGTCAACCAGTTGAAGAAAACTATCAGGTTAGTTGGATAAGATCTCCTTGTCATGAACCCATGCTGTTTACTTTCCTGGAGATCACTGCTCTCCAGGTAGTCTATGAAGGTCTCTTTGACCAGTGACTCCATCAGCTTCCCTACTACAGAGGCAAAACTGACAGGTCTATAGTTCCCTTGCTTGTTCCTAGCCCCCCATAAAGCAGAACTACAATCTATCATCCTCCAGTCCTTCGAAATTTCCCCCATCTGGAATGAGCTACTGAATAGTCTTACCAGGGGTTCAGCCAGTTTTGCTGCCAGGTCCATGAACACCCTCGGATGCATCCCATTCAGTCCTGGACCTTATCTATCTTTAAGGCTGCTAGCCCTTTCTGGATCATTTGCATGTACATACTGGCTGCCTCATCTCTAAGACCCCATCTGTGGCTGCTTTGATGACACTCTCTGGCAAGGGCTCACTGTCTTCCTTTGTGAAGATGGAGCAAATGTATTTTATATTATAGGGGTGTGGTAGAGCTAGTATACTTAGGGTTGAGTAAAGTGTTCAATGTTAAACCCTAACTTTGCACCTTAATAGCTTTGGTAGCATTCAACAAAATTTGCTGAAATTTTGCATGTGTTGTCTAGAAGGCAAGGTCTAAATCTGTGGAAAGTTTTGTGATGACAGCTTGTGCAGTTTCTGAGACACAGATATGTCATTTTCTGTAGACGCCTAATTCTTTTCTTATACTTAAAGTGGGATTTGGGGTTGCTCCACCTACAGCCTACACGTAATGGAATGTTTTCCCAAAACTTTGAAGGAAGAAGCATGCTGTGCCAAGGCAGTGCCTTTCAAAGATTTTGTGACAAAATATTAAATGGTTCCAGAGTTATATTTATTAAAGCTTGTTTTTGTTTTGTTTTTTTTTGTTCTGAGCATGCTCAGCAGGGTTTTGGAGATAACATTCTGATACGACACCAGAAATTCTGTGTCACAGAACTGTTTTTGGTTTCTCAACACTTGCTATTCACAATGCAAAACATTTTTTTGCCATGAAAACTGCCATCTTGTCCCCCAACCCCTGAAGTAAAAAACATGGAAAATACATAAAATGGTGTAATTTAAAAAACACCTGAACCTAGCTAAAAAAAGGGACCTGTTTGGCTAGATTCAGATGTTTGTTTTGTATAATAATGGCCAGAAATACCTTTTCTGGGTACCCCAAAATCCAGGGTGCCCAGGTTAGTGAGAGAAGCTGTTCACCTGAATTCTCTGTATGAGAACAGCGGGACTTTGATAAATTCTGCAGCTGCAGCTGGAATCCTGCTGCGGGCTGCAGTGAGAGGAGTGAGCTGCCGATCCTCACCTCTGTCTGTCTGCTGTCTGTCTTTGTCCTTCTCTTCTGTCTGTCTGTCTCTCTGTCTATCTATCTTTCTATCTATGTATCTATCCATTCATCCATCCAGCTAGTTGCCGCACGAGTTTCCAATTGATTATATTCAATCATGCAGCAGTTCCTGGCTCTGAGCACTCATCAGTGACACTCTCTGTAGTTCCACTTCCACAGCTAGGGACTACAATACCCAACCTCCTTGCCTTTCCAGCAGACCCTGTAAATGTGGTCTTTTAAAATATCTGTTCACTACACAGCGGAATTTTGGGATAGGGTTACAAGCATACAATCACATACAAATAACACAGTATATAAAATCAGTGTATAAAATCACAACAGGTCTCCCTGGCAACACCCACTGTTGCTGTTACCTCCAACTCAACTCAGTTCCCTCCATCCTCTACCCAGCCCTTGATTCCTAGGCCCTAGGTGCTGATTTTTGTTCACCTTTTGGCACTGAACCCCAACTGCCATGATTTTGATCACTCCTCGAGTTTCCAAGGTCCTTACCATTCTCTCCACCCCTCCTGAGTGTCCACCCTATTACAGGTTTTGATAGTGTTGCTCAGATGGATCCAGACAAATCTGAATCCACCAGATACCTGCCCTTTGCGGCAGTAGTAGATCCGTTGGATACTTCCACTATCTGTCTGTGGATCCAGCCGTCAGATCCCTAGTCAGATCCCTTGTTATCCGACATTCGGATCCAGGGATCTGGTGCCAGATCCAAGGATCCAACACTGGATCCCTGGATCCATCACCGGGATCCAGCACCGTATAATGTGGGATACGACCCAGGATCCGACCTCCATATTCAGCCGGATCCAACTTGAATAGTGCTGCCATCCGCCGGATCACTGGCATATCCACGGCAGCACTATCCAAGCAACACTAGATTTTGGTGTCATCTGCAAAAAGGCATACCTTCCCTTCCAGTTCTTCTGCAATGTCACTTATGAAGACACTGAAGAGGGCCAGTCCCAATACTGAACCCTGTGGCATCCTGCTGATCACTCTCCCCCCATTAGAGTGAGTGCCATTAACCACCACCCTCTGTTGCTTATCCATTAACCAGTTTCTAAATGAATTCACCACTTTGGGTTCCATCCCTAGGCTGATTAATTTCTTTATCAGTCTCTTGTGCAGTACAGTGTCAAAGGCCTTGCTAAAGTCCAGATAGGACATGTACACTGCCTTCCCTTGATCTATTTCCCTGGTCACCTGTCAAAAGCAATCAGATTCATTTGGGATGACCCCCCACCCCATGAATCCATGCTGCCTTTGGTCTCGTAGCCCCTGGTCTTGTAACCCACTGGATTTAAGTTACTCTACCAACCTTTCCTTTAACAGGGTTTCCATTAATTTCCCACTACTAATGTGAGAGACTGACCGGTCTATAGTTGCTAGACTACTCCTTGTTGCTGCTCTTGCGGAGCGGGACCACATATGCTATCCTCCTGTTCCCTGAAACCATGCCTGCTTCCAGTGAGCTGTTAAATAAGGCCATCAGTGTGGCACCTAGCACCTCTCTGAGTTCCTTTAGTACCCTTGGGTGTATCCCATCCAGTCTCATTGCTCGGTCCACTTTGAGAGCTGCAAGTCCTTTCAGGATGCTTTCCTCTGAAAAAGGACTTGTGCACTTCAGCCCTATGTTCCTGATGCTACTTGGTGGTCAGTCCGCCCCCCCCACTTTACTGTAAAGACTGAGCATAAGTACCAGTTCAGGGTGTCTGCTTTTTCTGATCCCCTCTGCACAGTCTCCCTCTACAACACCCCTTATCCTCACTATCACTCCCCTTGCTTTCTTCTTCTCACTTATGTATATGAAGAAAGTTTTATGTCCTTTAGCAACCACTTTGGCTATCCTTTTCCCTGTCTATGGCTTTGCTCTTCTCACTGCCTCTCCTGCTTCTCTGTTTTGCTTCATATACCTCAATGTTTTTCTCCTTCTGCATCTCCTTACGCCTCCTGAATGCCACCTTTTTTCCCCCTTACCACCATGGCTACTTCCCTAGAGAATCGTAATGGTCTCTTTTTCCTTCTCACTTCCTTCATGCAGAGGTTGGTTGCCTTAATTATGCCCTTACTTATTTCTCCCCACTGTGACTCTACTCTTCCCTTGCAATCATCCCTACAAGGTAGTTTCTGAGGCAGTTTCCCATTTCTTTAAAATCCACCCTCCTAAAGTCTAGGACCCTCTTCCTCATGTGAGTTGCCACTGTTCCCATCTTAATGTTAAAGCAATATGTCCAGTGATCACTGGTACCTAGGGGGCTGCCCATTATGATGTTTGCAATGCCATCCCAGTTTGTAAGCACTAGGTCTAGCACTACTCTGTCCTTATTGGGTTCCTTGACTAGCTGCCTGAGAAAAGTCCCTTGTAGGGAGTCAAGGATGACCCTTCTCCTTGCCAAAGCTGTAGTCTGAAGACTCCAATCCATACAAGGCAGACTGAAGTCCCCAACTAGCAGCACCTTCCCCTTACTTGCCATCCTGATGATGGCTTCCCAAGTACCTTCTCCAACTGCTCTTCTGTGCTGGAGGTCTGTTTACCACCCATGTATGGAGAGATGAACCAGTACATGTCTTCAGGATGAACCACAGCATCTCCAGTCCTTCCTTTTCCTTAAACTGCCCTGTACTTCAATGGCCTTGATTACCTCCATAACATATATTAAACCCCTTCTTTCCCTGTCTCTCCTGAACAGAGAATAGCCTGTATGGCCAAGTCTCAATTGTGGCTGTCAATGCACCAGGACTCTGTTATGGCCACCAAATACAGGATAGCCTCTACCATCATGGCCTCTGGGTCTGGTATTTTATTTGTTTTGCAGTTCCAGAATTTTATTTCCAGACTCCTTGGACTGGCTCACATGGCTGTCCATACCTTACCTCCTTGTCTACTCCCTCCTTGTGTTGTTCCCTGAAGCTCCCCATATCTCCTCCCATTGGTACCTTCTCTGTTATCTGTCTTCTTTACTGCTTTCTTCTTGCTTTCTTGATTTGTACCCCACCTTGTCCCCTGCCTTGTCCCCACTCTCTCTTCTTGTGCCCTGCCCTGGGAGTTTGCTTCCTGGGCTCACCTGCTCTGCTGCTTCATCATTGGGAGGGAGGGCAATTGGTATCTTCCTTCGTTTTACAGCCTTTCCCCCTGGCTAGTTTGAGTGCTCATCCAAGTAGACCTTAAACCTCCCACTAAGGAATCTTCTCCCCAACAAAGATACAGGCCATCTCTCCCATATGGTAGGTGGCCATATCCTCTTAGGTTGGCCCTAAGTCCCCACTGTAGTTGTAACCTTTCTCCATGCACCATGCCTTCAACCAATTGTAAAACAACCTGTGCAGAATGTCTTATCTTCTCCCTTGCTGTATATAGGTAACACTTCATCAAAACCACAGTGCATGCCACATGCTTGAGGCCCCTCCCAGCTCCCTGAAATTTCCCTGCACTACCCCTACTCTATCCCTTGCCAGGTCATTTGCACCAAGCTGAACAATGACATCTAGCTCCTCCCATTTCCTGCTGCCCTAGCAATCCTCTGGATCCATTCTCCATCTCTCCAAGCCCAAGCAACAGGAAGGTACTTCACCTTTCTCCCCTTTCTCCTCAACTCTCAAGTCTATCCCACTAACAAATTAGTCCCCACCAGCAACTGTTTCCTCCTCAGCTGGTGGCTTCATCCTCCCTCCTTAGGCCTCCCTTCTGAGGATCTCCACTTCTCCATTCCCACTGCTACAGGTGTCTCTTTCTAGTTGCTCCATCCTGCCAGTATGGCAAAGGAATTGTGCATTGGTATAGGCTGAGGAGTGTGCC
Organism: Neoceratodus forsteri; assembly: GCA_016271365.2. NCBI lineage: Eukaryota > Metazoa > Chordata > Ceratodontiformes > Ceratodontidae > Neoceratodus > Neoceratodus forsteri. The sequence goes on from CM028135.1 coordinate 764,722,794, forward strand.
CTTCACTCCTACTCCATCCTCCCAGAGCCCACTTAACTCCAACTGTTCTGCCTCTGCTTAGGCATCCTCTGGGGTGTGGTGGCAGACTTGTGACCTTGGGTGAACAGAAGGTTATCTGCAAACAAGCCAGTTCATCCCAGAGTCCAGTAACCTCTGCCCTTAACCCAGAGAAGTGAGTAGAATGGGGCAGCACCTCAGCCTCCAGACGTTGTCCCAAAAGACTGCCGCCCACAAACACTGCAGTGCACAACTCCCATGCTCTTTCCTTCCTTTACCTTAGTGCCTGTTGAAACTTCCGTGTATCTTACCACCTCTTTTCTATGCCTGTTGAATTACTACCTCTCCCTTGCTTTGTATTTGGTACCCTACTTTAAATAAGGTGTCTCTTGTTTTCCTTTTAACCCACCTACATGTGCCTAACTTGCTCTGGGTGTCTACAACTCCTTATCCACTTGCCCAAACTTATTTTTACCCTAATCCTACCTCTAGATAGAGTGTCTTCTAGCTTCCTTTTCACCCCCTTGCCTATACCTACTTTCTCCTGGTTCATACTACATGTTACTCACTGGATGGCTACCCACTACCTGTATCTACCTACCCTGAAGCTGAATGCTTTAATATACTACAACACAGTAGTATGCTATCTCCTACATTGGCCTGGTGCTCCTCCTGGAGGCTGTGAATGCCTACAGATGCTTTATGATAGATGTTCCACTTCTGTGCTATTCCACTGATGCGCTGTGACATGAGCAGGTGGCAACGGTGTCAGACAGAGGGCTGGTGATGGACATACTGTACCTTAATTTCGGTAAGCCTTCAACTCTGTCCTACAGGGCCAGCTGGTTAAGAAGCTGGGTGACCTGGGGAGGTGGCTAAAATCACAAGATGGATAAAAATTGGGTTAAGAAACAAAGCCCAGAGGATTATCCTTAATGGGGAAACTCCAAAATCAAAGTATCACCAATGTGTTGCTGCTAGGAGCAGTCTTGGGGCCTGTTCTCTTCAACATTTTTATTTGTGATACTGTAGTCAGGATCCAGGGAAAGATCTGCCTCTTTATGGATGATACAGAGACCTGTGGAAGAGTAGACAGTGGGGAAGGGGTAACAAGTAAGGCAGAGGATCTGGAAGGGCTGGAGAAGTATACAAGGGTTTGGCAACTGAAATTCAGTGTCAAGAAGTCCAATGTAATGCACATAGGAATAAGAAATACAAGGACTGACTATAGAAGTAAGTCTGTGCGTGTGTGCACGTGTGTGTGTGTGCACGTGTACACGTGAGGGGGGTGGAGAATACTACAGAGGAGAGGGACCTGGGGGTAACAATACTGCACAATTTTAAGACAGCATCACAGTGCAGCAGGCCAGTTAGGATGGCAAATAGGATGCTGGTAAGTATAGGAAGGGGATTAGTGATTTCATTCTGCCTTTGTACGGGTCCCTGGTACGTTATCACCTAAAGTACTATATGCACTTCTGGAGCCTATACATGAAGAAAGATAGGGATAGGATGGAAGTAGTGCAGAGAAGGGCAACCAGAAGATTCAAAGGCAGCAGGATAGAGCTACTGTGACAATCTGTCAAATCTCAATATGTATATGCTTAAGGTTGCTAGATGTCCAGATTTACCCAGACGTGTCCTCTTTAAGCTCTGAAATTTTGTCTGGGCAGATTTTCCTTTCAGTGCTCTTCTGTCTGATTTTGGGCTTTGGGCACTCTGATTTACACTGAATGTTGTTAGTTGCCACAACCATTGACTCGAACTGCAATCCAGTGCCATGCTGCTGAGGGTGAAAAAAACTGAATACTAGTGTAACCCCTCTAGGGCTTACCTGAGGATTTGGGAGCTCCTGTTCCTGTTTCTGCCTATGTGGGCTGTGAGGGACTCCAAGGATATTTCAAAACAGTGCCAAGGATGCTGAAGAATCTGGGGGAATACATGAATAATCAATCAGCTCATGAATATTAATGAGCTGGCTCCCTCCATGGGGACTGTTTGGAACGGAGTCGAGACTGATCATAGGAGGACCCTGAATACTGATTGTGGGGTCGCTTGACAGGGATAGGAGTCTCACTACATATTGGGAGACTGTGAAATAACTGTAAATATTTTGGCTGCAGGGACACAGTGAAGTCTGGACTGCTATAGGACAACATGGAACTGGATAGGGGCTGACATGTTGATGATACTATGACCCCTACCAGCAGCCAACCAAGTGTCTAGTGCCTAGAGTTAAGCCAAAAGACTTCTGGGAGAGGGAGTTTCATTAATCAAGGTCCCTAAAACATGCCCCCATGAACAATCAGGAAATATTGATCACTATGGTTATTGCTGATTGATAGAATTGAACAGCCAATCAGGAGACTGAATTCTCGAGTGAAAACCCAGTGACTTTCTGGGTTTGAGGCAGTCTGTTCCCGGGCTCTTCTCGAGTCAGGAGGACTCTGAGTAAGTGGATTTGGACTGTGTGAGAGGCCTTGCTCAGGCCTCCGTTGGAGATTGTCACTGCAGAAAGGGAATATCAGGAGAAAAGAAAGTGAGACTGGACTGATTCCTTCAACTCTCCAGGTATTGTGAATGTGCTGTCTGGACTGGAGAGGAGTAGAGCTGCAGAGACCCTGCACTGCACAGGGGACTGATCTGATAGACCTGTGATGCTGCTTGAAAGTGAACAGTTGCTGCAGAGGAATTGCTTTAAGTATTGGGACTCTGTTTATGAGATTGAAGAAACAAAGTGCCTCAGGTGCAGGGTGCTAGCCGGGTTCTGTGAATTTGCTGTGTGAACTGATCGAAGTGGCCAAGAGCTGTGTCCCAGCTGAGGCTGAAGACAAACTGCTGTGGACATTTTTAGGACCTGAAAGCACAAAAGGGTAAGCAGGGGCCTTTTCAGTTCTGCCCCCCCCCCTTGCTGCTTGTTGTGATCTAAGTCCTATCCAAAGCTGTTTCTAAGAGGCTAGCACCTGTGGCGAACTGTCACTGCTGTTATCCAGGAGTTGTCTGCTGCTGGTTTGTTTGTGGATTCAGTGCAGGGACTGCAGGGGATTCCTGCTGCCTAGGAGTCCTTCCCTAGAGCCAGGGAGGGAACCAGTTAATCCCTTCCAAATGGAACCCACAGTTTCAGGAGGTCACCGACATTTGCTGGGGTGTTAGGGCACCTACGATCTGTTTGGGGAGCCAAGCTGTGGAGCCACTCCCGGGTCTGGGCCTTCTGAGGCTGGTGTAAACCTGCATTTGAGCTCTGCAATGGGCCATAAGAGGCTGAAAGTGACACACGGCCAGCTCTTCAATCAAGGGGACAAGCTGCAAGACCTTCAATCAAGATTGAGCCTTGTGAGAAAGATCACCACCATATTGTTGCCCATTGCTACGGTTGTGGACAGAGCTCCTCACCCCCAGACTGGTGAAGGATCCTGCCTTGAGGCACAGCAGTACAGCTGCTACCGTGAGTACCTAGAACTTGCTCCTGGGATAAAAAAGGGAGTGTTCACTTTGCATTTAACCTTATTGCTTTCAATATTCCTAGGGCCCCAGCAGCCAACCAACCCGTGGCAACATCCAGGCCTGCAACTAGTGGGTACCCAACAGACTGGCTGGTAAAACACTGGTACCAGTGGGTGGACAGTTGGGGTGGTCTGGTCTTCAGGCCCAGTTGTTTTGATGATGTGAATTTGCAAACCATTGCCCCCAATAAAGTTGTGAATTTACTGTTTGAAATCACGCCTACATGGTGTTTTCTCATCTGCCAAGTTATTGCTGGTCTATGGTTTATGGTGTTACTGAATTGTTGGGTATTCAGTGGGTGGGTAGGTTGGTAGGGAGGTGGGTAGCTGCAGCATCCCAGGGACTGTGCCGCCAGTCACCTGACCCACTTCTAATTTACTCTGGGTGGAGGAACCATGCTATTTATAACTTTGGGATAGAACCCCGATCACCAACGTAGCAGGACCCAGGCCCCTTTACCTGTTAGAGGGCCAACAGGCAGGGTAGTAGCCCACCGCACACAGTGCCTGAAGTACACCTCATGCGCAGTCCAGCCTTGCTTGTGCGCATGACAGAGCATACAGTATTCAACCGCAAGTGGGATTTGGTGTCAGTGAAGTGCAGAACGTAGTCGAACTGAGAGTCTGAGTTTATGGCCACTGCAGCTAGTCAACCAGTCCCAAGACTCCCAGACCCAGGCAAAATATCCTTCTGAGCCTGAGACTGCCTGCACCTGAAACCTCAGATGTAAACCTGACATGGACATGGAGTTGGTGATTATTTTGAGTGGAGTGGTCAGCTGAGCAGAGGAAGAGAAAGGACAGTCAATCAGTGCCACTACTTGGTAAGTTATCAATCCATGCCATGGGTCCTGTGCTCAGTGGTACAGTACATTGGTCGGTGGGCTGGCTGCACTGGATCTGGGGCCACATGTTAGCTCTAGTGCTTTCTTTTAATAATTGGTCTGATGATCCAAGCAATGTGTCTGACACAGAAAGAAAAGAAAAGAAAGATAGCACTCTAGCCTAGCTGACCTCAGTCCTCACTCTAGTGCCTGTGGGTTGCGAGCCTGCAAACTAACAACTGGTACTGCTGTGTCAAGTCCTTCTGGGACCTTGTGGAAACTAAAAATATAACTGCGTGCCTTGCCTCTGACATAAGAGGGTGGAACGGTGAGGGTGGGAGGCTGCTGTGCTGGTTTCTGCCACTTGTGAGGGACAGGGCCGCGCTTGCAATCCTGACCTGGCTGGGCATGGGCTATGGCATATGACGGGGTGGACTTACCTCTGCAGCTCAGCTAGCCTCTTTTGGTGTCTCAAAATCTGATAACCCTGTATATGCTGGACGCAAGAAGGCTGAGGGAGACTGGATAGACGTACAAATACCTCCACTAGATTAACAAGGTAGATGACTAAGAACTGTTTACCTTGGACGGGAACACAAGCACCATAGGAAACTCAATGAAGATGGTGGGGGGGAGGGTTGAGGGACACTATTTATTTATGGACAGGGTATCAGAAGGGTAAAATAGGTTACCAAGTGAGGTAGCCTATTGGAAATCATTGGGAGTGGGATTCATGGTGATCATAGGCAGATGGGGTGGGGAAGGCAGTGTCAAAAAAGAGGAAGGAAAGTATTTCTTCACAAAAAGAGTGGTGGATACATTGAACAGCCTCCCTGCAAAGGTGGTGGGGATGAAAACAGTAGGGGAATTCAAACTTGCATGGGATAAATATATGGGAACCCTAGCTATAGGAAAGAGAGGGCAAGCCGCAGATAAGTAAGGGTGTGTGGTATATGCAGTAGGTAGGGACAAATGGTCAGACTAGATGGGCCTGGCAGTCCTTATCTGTCATCAAATTCTATGTTTCTATGAAAGGGGATTGAAGGGCCACTAGGGGCTTCTACAAAACCAACAGTAGTAAGGTGGGTCTGTGCTGACTCAGTGGACCACAGCACAGACTTTTTATTCAGACTGTGTCTGTGTTTCTTTTTTCTAGTCATGGGCCAAAATACCTAACAAACACAAAAGAAAGAGAACAAAGAAAACAAAGGAAAATGCTTGCTGAAACAAAATGACATGCACTTGGATGAAACGTGAAACAATCTCACAACTGTGTAGCACACCAACAGGATCAAAGGTAGAAAGACTTGAAGCTGTACATGAGTTAATACATTTCAGCCTGCACAAGTTTGTTACAAGCCAAGTTACTGCTGTGACCACATCCACAGCTCATGAGCAAAAAAACACAGGCAGTGGCCCCCTGATGAAGCTTCATGGGAGTTGAAGTGCAGAGGCAGTAGTGAGCCTGTACTACTACTACTGGTACACTTTGCACTTTAATTTTGTATGGAGTCTAAGATTTAGCACACTTAGCAGATGTATTTCAGTCTGTTTTTTTGTACGTGAACTGCGAATGTGGTCACTTCAAAAAACTGACTTGCAACAAGCTTCTGCAGGCTGAAAAGTACGAACTGATGAGCAGCTTGCATTCTTTCTATTTTTGATCCTGTTGGTGTTCTTCATAGCTGTGGGACTGTATGGACATTAGGGGTTTGCCTTCCCTTTGTGTTAGCATCCACCTCCATCACCAGGAATGCAACTGTTTATTTGGGAACAGATTAAAAGTGCTAAAGCAAATAAACAAAAGAAAATTCAGATTTCCTCATAGATAAGAGAAGATTAGTGGTACTTAAGTTCATCCTTAAGAAATGGTCTACTTTCCATTCTTCAAAACAAACAGATATTAGCATAATCCTTGCCCTTGAATTTATCTTTGCAGGACAAGCAGGGCAACACTGCACCAGGGACTAACATAATGAGTTATTCACAAGCGATGTGACCAGAAAGTAATGGTAGCTGTATTTACTCTCAGGGTCACCAAGCTGACAGCGTTGATCTAATGTAATCTCCTCTCACACACACCCTGGAGACTGGTGTTCGAACTTATCACAGGTCATTACTGAATTATTGTAATCCAGTTCCATTCCCAATGGTTAGCAGTTTGGAAGATCCAAAAGAAAATAATAACAGCACACAAGTGTTTACCACAGAAAAGACATAAAAAGGGGTCATTGGTTGATTAACATAGGCAAAATACTTCCTGTTCTCTTCAGAATCCTTTTATTTTGTTCACCATTTCTTTCAAGAGTACTTTTGAATTTATGTCAAGTAGTGTTATATGGAAAGCACATGAAATCAGATGGAAAACAATGGAAATGTTGCTGTTTCTGTAAATAGACTCTCACTCCAGAGAACTTACGTGAGGAACAAAAACAAACATAACAGAGAACAATACATGGGCTGGTGTGTGTTACCAGAACTGTGTACACCCCCGAGGTGTGGATGCGACATAAACCCAAATAACTGTGCTTGTGTGGGAAGGGTAAAGCATCCCACCCTGAGTGTGTGTAAACTTTTGTTATACACAGCAACCCATGTTTTTTTAATACATATTAACTTCCCAGCATTTTTAATAAGACATTTTTATATTTAGCTTGAGAGAGAGATGGATTTTTGTTCAGGGTCTGCTGGAGGAGTGGTATCGGTGGGAAAATGTATGCCCTTTCGAAAGACCAGATTTATGAGAGGGTGTCTGTCCTGGCAGCTTCTGGCTTATTGAACCTTGAAAAGCAATTTGGGAGTTGAGTGTTGTTTGCTGTAGCCATTAGGTCCATTTGCAGTGGACCCCAGCGGTGGTTGAGTTGTTGGAATATTTTGGTGTGTAGAGACCATTCCCCGGGCTATGCTCTGTCTGTTCAGCCAGTCAGCCTGGATATTCAGTTTCCTGCCAACATGTAACGAAGTGTATTCTGTGTTCAATGTCTGCACCTGTAATGTTGTCCAATATTGTATCTGCACAGTGTTCTATTGTCTTGCCCTCCCTGCGATGAGGTGCCTTTGTAAATGAGTCCCTGACTCAAAGGTTGTAAATCTGACTTGTTCAAATAAATAAATAAAATAAATAAATATTTAGAAAGAAAACTGTAAACTATGCAGTTCAAAAGTAATAAAGGCCTGTACTAAATAAGTGTCCATGTGAAAGAATGCCATTAGTTAACTTTCAGTGGCAGTTCCGAGTTTCATTGTGTGCATTTAGCAGTTTTGGGTTCCCATGGTGGCTGGTTATGTCAGCACTCAAAATCATTTTGGCACATCTGTAAAAAGACAGAGGAACAGTGTTTTTCCCCCTCAGAGCTACTGTTCTGAATTGTTGTGTACATATCCAAAAATGTTAAACAGAAAGGACACAGGTATATGTTTTGTTTAAAGATGTTGCTGCTTATATAGGCTCACATCACTTGTCCTTAGTAGCCTCCATAAAACCCAGACCACTCCTTTACCTGGCTGTACACTTCAGCCAAGACCACCCACGTTGACAAGGTCTCCTCAGACGGCTCTGCAACCTGCTTTGCCCTGACCACCTATGCTTTCCTGCTTGGCTTACCCTTTCTACTCTGTAAGCCCTATTTTTTCTTCCCCATTGCACTCGCTATCTCGCCCAGTATGTCTCGCATCTATGGTAGTTTTCCCATATTTTTGTACCTGCACTGTTCTCAGCTATCACTCTGTATAGCACCTGCAATGTCATTAGCTACCACCTTGTATAGGTCCTCACACTTCTGCATCTGTAGTGGTGTTTAGCTACCAAATTGTATAGGTCACAATGGCTTGTATATAATTTATCCCCATGTTTAGCTCTGTAGCAGTCCTATGTATGAAATGTACAATGCTGATTTTTCCGTTGTCTATGTATGTTTAATTTGTTTGCTTTGATGAGAAGCCTTTGAAATGAGTCCCTGATTCAAAGGTCTGTAATCAGATTGTAACCCCAGGTGGCACTATCCCAAGGGCTACTACCCCTGCCTGCTTGACTACTGACAGGTTGAGGGGCCTAGGTTCTATGGTGGTGCCTCCACCCAGAGGTCAGGGTTTGTAGTGGTTAGACTAGCTTGATCACAGCCCTCTGGGACACTGTGACCCCCTTGTTCCCTCTAGTGGCTCACACAGTACACAGGAGTTACAGCCCCAATACTCCTACCTATACACACTGTTCACTCAAAGCACCACTTACCCTCCAGACTGATTCTGCAGCACGCCTCTGAGGACCCCTGTAAAATAAGGTTAAACAACATACACAGTGAAAACAATACTGTTTCCATAAGTACCAACACCACAGACAGTATATAGTATAACAACAATGAATCTGATTTATTTAGGGACAGTAACACAGGAGGGGAAATCAGGTTAATTGGTGGCATTAAATCACACTACTGTGCACACACACAGGGTCTGAAAAGTCACACTCTGGGTACCCAGGTTGAGGGGTTGGGGCGGGCTAGCCAGGTCCATTGCCCGGGGTTGGCCAGCAGGTGCAGATGGATAGGGCCCTGTAGAAGAAATATATGCACAACACCCAACTGTAATCTGGAGCCGGAGGGCTCAGTCCATGAAACAGTGAAACAACAAGAATTAGATGACACACTTGTGATTGAAAAACAAGCTGCAGGGGAATACCCTGATTTGTACTCACAACACCCAAGCTGACGATTGGATGGAGAATGTCCCTCTGGATTGATGGAAGAGCAGGGCATGAGGACAAGGTCCTTGTGACTGGACCCCACTGCAGTTGATAGCAAACGGATGTAGTCGAATTAAGCTGGGGTTTACTTCCAGCTTCAGCACACAATTCACTGTACAGGGATTTGAAATAGCGATTCCACAAGCACACGCACATTTATATGTAAAAGGAAAGTACTATACCAGGCAGGCTGCCTCCTTGATCCTGATCGCAATTACTACCAAATACCAAGGAGCACACTCAGCAGCTTCAGTTCCTGACAGACCGAGCGATTCAGCAATTTCTCCAGTCTTCTACAGGGTGAGCCTGGTTTCCACACTTCTAGTGCTTTTCTCCTCACAACTCGGACTTAGTCCAAACTGGCACTCACAAAGACTGCAGACCGAAACTCAGGGCTTCAAACGCGCGCTTCCTGCGCAAAACTATACACCGCAGAAGCACACAGCTCCTTCTCTCTTCACTGCCACAACTGATCTGATCTTTCCAGTCACAGAGCAGGGCATTTCCTTTAGCTCCACACTATTCTGTTGACTGATTCAGCTGTCACTCACAATAAGACACCCTCTGTAGGTATAAAAAGGTGCCAAGGTCAAAACTACATTTCCCAGAGTCACTGACCATACAATCCCCTTGTGGCTGGCTCAAATTAAGAGTCCAAGTTCTGATTCGTCCACAGGCTCCATCGTAGGGCTCCCTTAACCCAATTGGCCCAGCACAGCAGTTTAGGTCCAAAATGGAGAGGTAACACACACAGAGTCCCAGCTGCAATAAAGGCAGGTTAGACAAACAACAATTTTGCTAATGCTTTACATGAGTACAGGAAAACAGTTACAGCTTTGAGATGGGCTCTCTTGCACCTCCAGCGATCGCAAATGGAGCGATTACTCTGAGTTTGGGCAGGAATCAGCATTAAATACACAGTCCCCCATACAAGCTAATTAAGTTTGCAAGCAGACAGCTCTTAAAGAGACAGTGACGTGAGGCTCAAATAGCTCTCACTTGCAACCACAGTTAAGCAGCTCAGACGTCGAACACCACCAGGCTTGGAGCATTTAGGCAAGCTCCTGAATACTTTTTGGAACCCCCATTTGCAGGGGTTATACCCTTCCTTGCCTGGAAAAACGTGGCATCCGCGTCAAGTAAGTACCCCATAAGTTTCAATGCAACCATATATTTACATCAGTATCACATTAGGCTTATACATGTAATTATCAGTCAACATATCACCTTACCAGAAACACATTTCTGAAACTTTTCAGTACATCACTTTTTCACAGTATTATATACACATTGTACCATAACTCAGGTTATTACCTCCTGCACATGAAACCTGAAGAGAGAGGACCCTTCCCTATCAGCTACCTTGGGGCTGGACGGAGCAGGGGCACCATACCTAGAGGGAAACACAAGTAACTTGAAGTTAGCACTGATGTTCAGTTTGAGCAATGAGCTCAGGGGCACATACACTCCTTTATGGACAACACTGACAGGCAAGTCCATCGGCCTCCCAAGGGAATCATAACTCAGGTGCACCACAGGTTTTACAGCTCGACCAGTCTTTCTAGGGGAACTGTTACAGTCTCTGCACTTGAGCCTCATTTTCAGCATTGTCCTCACTTGTCAGGTGGTTTTCTTCGGCAGGTTAGAACTTAGCACTGTCAGCTCCAGTATTTGCACTTTCAGCGATCACAACACTTGTTTCACAGGAGAGCTCTCTGGCACTGGCACTGAACCATCAGGGCACTTGAATACTCTTCTTGTTCTGGTATATCACCAGTCTGTCCCAGTCCATCATTTTCCTCCTCTGAAAGCTCAAACAGTTCAACCATACACAGTGATTCCATATCATCTGACTTGATGCTTTGCACTTCACTTTCTGGGAGCATTGGCTCCAGGGACAAAGCTGGGGGCTTAGACAGTCCGGAAGGCCCAGCTTCATCTCCAGGATTGACTAGGAGATTGCCCTGAAACAACTGACTCAGTTCATAAGAAGGGTAGTATTCAAAGCCACACTCACTTTCCTCTGACATGGACTGACAGTCATGTTCAACTGGGACTTGTGGAGGGGAACACTTTAACTCAGCTTCTGTAGGTGCACACTTTCTTGATTTTTTCTTAGCAGTAGCTCTAGTCACTGGTCCAGAGGGGGCATTTCTGGGGCTCAGACTAATCAAGATCTGCCCAATGGCAGTAAATTATTTCTATGCATTGTTTTAACATCTTTTGAATTATTCTCAGGCCTTACTTTGTACACAGGCAGATCATCTAGTTTGCCCACTACAATGTGAGGGAGATAGTGCCATCTGTCAGCAATCTTGTGTTTGCCATGCAGTCACAGATTTCTTACAATACCTGATCTCCCTCCTGGAGTTCCTGTGCTTTCACCTTTTTATCATACCTTTCTTTGTTGGCCAGATTTCTTTTGGCAGCCATGGTTTGAGCCAGTTGGTACGCATGATTTAGCTGGGCCTTTAACTTTTGCACATACTGTTAATAGTTGTCAGCTTGAACCCCATCAGGAGAGACTCCAAAATCCACATCTACCGGCAGTCGAGCTTCTCTTCCAAACATCAGGCGGTAGGGGGAGAACCCAGTGGCATCACTTTTGGTGCAGTTGTAGGCATGTACCAGGATGCTAATTTGTTGGCTCCATCTAGGCTTGTCCTTTGGGTTGAGGGTGCCTAGCATATCTAGCAAAGTGCGGTTGAAACGTTAGGCTGTGGGTCCCCTGGGTGGTAAGGTGGTTCTGGACTTTCGACTCCCACAGAGAAAGCATCTCTTTGATCAGATGACTCAAAAGTCTCTCCTTGATCAGAATGGATTCTTTGTGGAGCCCCATAGTGAACAAAAAGTTTTTACAAGCACTTTTGCCACAGTGGATGCTTTCTGGTCCTTGGTGGGGAAAGCTTGGGCATATCTCGTAAAATGGTTAGTGACCACCAGCACATTACTAATATTTCTTTGGTCTGACTCCAAACTCAGAAAATCTATACAGACCAGCTCCATGGGTGCACTGGTGGTGATGTTAACAAGGAGGGCAGCCCTCTGGGGCAAAGCTTTCCTCTGTAAGCAGCAACTACAAGTTCAAATGTGTTGCTCAACATCAGCCCCCATCTTAGGTCAATAGAATCTGGATCTCACCAAGTCAAGTGTTCTGTCTATACCAAGGTGTCCCATGTGGTTGTGTAAGGACCTAAGTACTGAATCTCGAAAGGCAATGGGCAGCGCTAGCTGTTGTTTGTCTATTTGTCCCCCTCTGTCTACTGTTTCTCTGTATAACAGTCTATTGATCAGTTTCAACTTAGGACCTTCCTTGTATAACAATGCAGTTCTCAGATCAGTGGAGCGTAATTTGGACACATCTTTCCCTGCGTAGAGGGCTTCTAATGCTGATTTGATCATGGGATCTCAGGATTAAGCCCGCTGAATACTGTCATTGTCCAGCTGAGGCAGTGCACCAATATCTATTGCAGAAAAGTGGCAATAAGCAGCAGGTATGCAATTCTCAGAGGGTCCCAAACAATCCACCATACAGTCCACTGCGTCTGTGGACATTTGTTCCTCCCTGTCAAACTTCTGGGAGTGCGCTCGAATATCAGGTTCTGACAGTCTGACCCAGTCATTCCAGGGAACAGGCCTCCGGGAGAGAGCATCAGCAGCTATGTGGTTCAGGCCTGCTCCGTATTCAACAGCATAGTCATGTGCAGATAATGCAGAAAGCCACCTATGGCCAGTGGCATCCAACTTAGCTGAAGTCTGCACATAGGTCAAAGGATTATTGTCAGTTTTTACTAGTATTTTAGCCCCATACAAGTACTCGTGGAACTGGTCAACAATGGCCCACTTCAAAGCTAGGAACTCTAACTTATGTACAGGATAATTCCTTTCAGATGGGGTCAGGCTTCTACTGGCAAAGGCCACTGGTCTCAGGCCATTCTCGTGCTCTTGGTACAATACAGCCCCCAAGCCTTGCAGGCTAGCATCAGTGTGCAAGACATAGGGCTTCGCTGGATCTGCACAGGCAAGGACAGGAGCTTGGGTAAGTTGATATATAATCTCATGAAAAGAGCTTCACACTCAGGTGTCCATCTGGCTCCAAATACTTCATTAGGACAGATATACACTGAGGCTCAGAAGAAACTGAATTTTATATTTTTGTTAGTAGGAGGGTAACTCTTGAGTAAGATTAAGTAAAGGACTAATCACTCTTGACTAGTCCTTGATGAACCGGCAATAGTAACCACAGAATCCCAGGAATCTTTGCAGTTCTTTTAGATTGCTGGGCTGGGCCAGGTGGTCAAGGCTTCAACTTTACTCGGGTCTGTTTCTATTCCCTTGGTGGATACTATGTGTCCCACATACTTTACAGAGGTTTGGAAGAACTGACATTTATCGATGGATAGTTTAAGGCCAATGTCTTCCAGTCAGTCCAACACCTTGAACAATCTGCTCATGTTCCTCCAGTGAGCTGCCAAACACAATAACATCATCTAGGTATACCAGGCACTCTAACAAGTTCATGTTCCCCACCGCACACTCCGTCAGTCATTGAAAAGTGGCTGCAGCACCTGAAACCTTGAGGAATCCTCATGAATACATAGAAACCAAGCGGACAGATAAAGGCTGTCTTTTCACGGTCTTCTGGGGCCATCGGGATCTGGTAGTACCCACTGCGAAGATCCAACACTGAGAACCACTTACTACCGTTCAGGCAGTCTAAGGCATCCTGAATGTGGGGCATTGTGTACTGATCAGGAATAGTCCGCCGGTTCAAGGTGCGATAATCCACGCACATCCTTAGTGTCCCATTCTTCTTCCTCACTACCACGATAGGTGAAGCATAGGGGCTTCTGAATTCTTGTATTACACCAGCAGCAAGCATCTCTTGCAGATGCCGTCTCACATCATCTATGTCAGCAGGTGCCAGGCGTCGAGACCTCTCATGAAATGGCCTTTCATCATGCAGCCGGATGTGGTGCTCAGCTCCTTGCACACATCTTACGTCCCATTCTTTGAAAGAAAACACCTGGTCTCTCTGGGCAAGCTTTCTACTGATTCTCATCTTCCATTCAACTGGCAATGGGGAGTCACCAAAATCAAACAAGTCGGGTGTCACTCTGTCATTTTCCCCCGAACACTTGTTACTGGGTAGCACTGCCATATCTGTACAATGTACATTAGCCAGGCTGCAACCTCTATTTACTCGAATCTCTCTATCAGGCACATTATGAACTTGGACCATTACCCGTCTGGCATATGCATGGGCTCTGGCAGGCAAAATACTTGGCTTGACCAGCAGTCCTACCAGCAATTTCCCATCGCCTGGTGCATCCAGCATGAGGATTTTATTCTTGACATCCTTTCTGATACGGACTTCCCCCTGTAAAGTACACTGGGCATTTGGTACCAGGATCAGAGACTCAGGCTCTTTCTTCCAGACAATTCCAACCGGTTCCTCTGAGTCCACTCCTTCAGCATCTCTCTCGCCTCATAGGCCTTCTTTATCAAGGCCAGACTTTAAACTCTACCAGTCCTTGTCCGCTGTTTCTCATAACACAACTGCGCCAACTGTCCAAACATACATGCATTTGTCCCAATTAGTAGAGGAATCCCATCATACAGTCCAGTAGGGGAGACACTGAGGCCAGGGTCTCTACTTGCTCTGCCACTCCAGCCATGGAGGTAGGGAAAGATACTAGCCAAATTCAATATACCCGGAGTAGGGGTAGGCCTTCTCACTTAACCCCCATACATGTAGTCCCTCCAATGGTTGTAAGGGTACATCTGACAAATGCTTCTGATACCAATCCTGGGACATAATTGTCACTTGGGAGCCACTGTCCAACACAGCTCTGGTGGGCACGCCATTCACTTTTACTGTAGCTTCCATTGAAGGGCCCACTATTCTGGACCAGTCTGAAGAGGCGGTAGCAAGGGCCTGGGTAGATGATCTAGCCACAGAAGGACGTGAGTTAGCATTTTTGGGACTTTCACTGCGGTCATTTCGTGCACCTCTTAACCACTGTTTTGTGCTCCAAAGCTCTCCTTGTAGCTGGCTCACCACTCTCTCTAAGTCTTTCCAAGACTGGCATTCCCTCTTCATGTGCCCATCCTTCCCACAATTATGGAAAAATATGTCTGCTGAAGTTTGCGGTGACCGAGGCATCACACTGGGGGCTGCGGCATTAGTACTATCAATAGAAAACCTTGGTGCCACCTCAGCTGGCGGTGGGTTGGACATTTGGAGAATTCTCTTCAGTTCTCCCACTTCCACAGTCATGATATCAAGCTTTGAACTGCTGTCAGCAGGAGATGTCTGGGGGGGGACACCCCACCCCATAGCAGATGCAGTCGAGTAAGAGTTGGGGCTGTACTCGTAGGAGGGCCTTCATAAAGAGATTATTACTTCCCTGAACTCCCTCAGTAGTTCATCCCATGGCAGAACATCGGAAGCCATCCTCTCTGGCTGGGCCCCTTGGCTGACATTTGGGTCTCGGTTCTGTCATGTGATTTTGGTGATTCCAGACCGCAGCGCCTGACCCGCACCTGGAGCAGGGGATGTGGCAGCTACGACTGCACAGGGCTCTGAAAACCTTCTTCTCCTCAACTTCTCATACCTCCTTCATCAACACATGGAAAGGCAAGGGACTAGATTTCTTGATGCAGTTGCAATTTGAGCAACACTCAGCTAGAGTACCGGCAGAGCAGAGTATATGATCCAGTCTTACCCGTCCACTTCACTAGAGGTCCAACCCCTTTCGAAAATGGTTTGCAAGATTCTCTAATCGATCCATATAGGCAGATAACAATTCTTCTGGCTGTTGTCTAACATATTTAAGCTTCCATTTCAAGGCCTCAACACATGTGGTGCCCCCAAACACATTTTCAAGGGCAATTAGGTACTCTTCGGCTTTGGCGTCAGGGTCAGAGACCCTCAGGGAGCGAAAAGTATGTTGGGTGGGTCCCTGGAGGCTCTCCCCCAGGCAAGCCCTTTTTTCTACCTTGAAGCATTGCCAGTCTTGTACCGCAAGGGTAGCAGAGTCTATCTAGGTTTCCAGATCGACCTCCCCATTTGAAGTAGGGCGGATGCCAGAGAATACTTTGAGCTTGCAGTAAGAGTCATGGCTAATGGCAGGTACAAACATAGGGGCTAGCACTGGCACAGAAGGAGGGGCAATAACGGGTGCTGGAGGGGGAGAGAGTGTTGGGGGATGAACGCCCCCAGGTGGCAATAAAAGTTTCTTTAAATCCTCCACAGTTTTCCCCTCCTCCAGCAACAATTTAGCAAATTTTTCCTCAAAAGTTTCAGATAGAGTGGGGGGGGGGGTCATTCCCCCCTGGGTCTTTACTGTCCTTAGTTATCACTCTCCAGGCAGTGAGGGCTCCCTCTGGGGTAATAGTCTATGGCACTTTGGAGCTATGTACGGGGTCCTTTTACTCTACTAGGACCATGAAAGTGTGGGTGAGCAAATCAGCATGTCGACCCACCACCACAGGGTTTTGTAAACCTTCCACCTTCACCTTGGAAAGTACTCCCTCTACAGTGTCCATATTGATACCCAGGGGGATGTCCAGGATAAGCATAGCATTTTTGAGGTGATCTCTCCCAGTACACCACTCCACCAACGGTGCACAGCCACTCGCCGGTGTACCCATTTAAGTTTTTAACAGTTATTCATAAATGTGGCCACTAGAGGACACAAAATCCCAGCAGTGAGCCTCCAAGATGTAACCCCCAGGTGGCGCTATCCCAAGGGCTACTACTCCTGCCTGCTTGACTACTGACAGGTTGAGGGGCCTAGGTTCTATGGCGGGTGCCTCCACCCAGAGGTCAGAGCTTGTAGTGGTTAAACTAGCTTGATCACAGCCCTCTGGGACACCGTGACCCCCTTTGATTCCCTCTAGTGGCTCACACAGTACACAGGAGTTACAGCACCAATACCCCACGTATACACACTGTTCTCTCATAAAGCACCACTTACCCTCTAGACTGATTCTGCAGCACATCTCTGAGGACCCCCTGTAAAATAAAGTTAAACAACATACACAGCAAAATATAATACTGTTTCCATAAGTACCAACACCACAGACAGTATATAGTATAACAACAACAAATCTGTGGCATTAAATCACAGTACTGTGCACACATACAGGGTCTGAAAAGTCACACTCTGGGTACCCAGGTTGGGGGGTTGGGGGGAGCTAGCCAGGTCTGTTGCCTGGGGTTGGCCCGCGGGTGCAGATGGATAGGGCCCTGTAGAAGAAAATATGTGCACAACACCCAATTGTAATCCGGAGCCGTAGGGCTCAGTCCATGAAACAGTGAAACAACAAGAATTAGATGACACACTTGTGATTGAAAAACAAACTGCAGGGGAATACCCTGAATTGTACTCACAACACCCAAGCTAAGAATCAGATGGAGAATGTCCCTCTGAATTGCCAGAAGAGCAGGGCATGAGGACAAGGCCCTTGTGACTGGACCCCACTGCAGGTGATAGCAAACGGATGTAGTCCGAATTAAGCTGGGGTTTACTTCCAGCTTCAGCACACACCACTGTACAGGGATTTGAAATAGTGATTCCCTACAAGCACTACGCACATTTATATGTAAAAGGAAAGTACTATACCAGGCAGGCTGCTCCTCGATCCCAATCGCAATTACTGCAAAATACCCGGGAGCACACACAGAAGCTCCAGTTCCTGACAGACAGAGCGCGATTCAGCAATTTCTCCAGTCTTCTACAGGGTGAGCCTGGTTTCCACACTTCTAGTGCTTCTTTCTCCTCACAACTCGGATTCAGTCCAAACTAGCACTCACAAAGGCTGCAGTCCGAAACTCAGGGCCTTACACGCGTTTCCCACGCGAAACTATACACCGCAGAAGCACACAGCTCCTGCTCTCTTCACTGCCACAACTGATCTGATCTTTCCAGTCACAGAGCAGGGCATTTCCTTTAGCTCCACACTATTCTGTTGGCTGATTCAGCTGTCATAGAAACATAGAAACATAATATTTGATGGCAGATAAGGACCACTTGGCCCACCCAGTCTGCCCATTTCCCTGCCTACTGGATAAGCTGCAGATCCTAGTTAACCAGCAGCCTACTTCTTCCTACCCCGACCCCCTAGAATTGCCTTATGACTGTCCCATGCATGCTTGAATTCCACCACTGTTTTTGACTCCACAACCTCCTCCGGAAGGCCGTTCCTTGCATACACAACCCTCTCTGTGAAAAAATACTTCCTTAAATTACCTCTGAGCCACCCCCCCCCATCTTCAAATTGTGCCCCCTTGTTCTTGCACACTCTTTTTTGAAAGATGCTACCTCTTGGACTTTACTGATTCCCTGAGGTACTTGAAAGTTTCTATCATGTCCCCCTCTCCTCCTTTCCTCAAGGCTATACATATTAAGCTCCTTAAGTCTCTTCATATGGCTTCCAGTGCAGACCTGCACCCATTTTAGTTGCCTCCTCTGGACAGCTTCCATCCTGTCTATGTCATTAGCAGACTGGGTCTCCAGAACTACAAGCAGTACTCCAGATGGGGTCTGACCAGCTGTCTGTACAGAGGGATAATAACTTCCTGTTCTACTGGTATGCCTCTCCTATGCATCCCAGTATCCCCCAGCCCTCCTTGTTGCCCTCTCACATTGCTTGCCCACCTTTAGGTCATTTGATATGACTATCCCCAGGTCCCTTTCCATTTTTGTTGTTGTAAGTATCTCACCCCCATTGTGTACTCTTCCCTGGGTTTTGTTTCCCAGGTGCATTCCTTGTACTTCTTAGCATTGAATCTAAGCTGCCAAACATTTGACCATTCCTCTAACCTTGCCAAGTCCTTTTCATCCTTTCCACCCCACCTTGTGCATCAACTCTGTTGCAGATCTTTGTGTCATCTGCAAAGAGACATACTTTTCCTTCCAGTCCCTCTGCAATGTTGCTTATAAAGACATTGAAGAGGATCGTCTAATACTGAACCCTCACGGTACCCCACTAGTAACCCCTTTCTTCAGAGTGGACTCCATTTACTATTACTCTCTGTGCCTATTCTCCAGCCAATTTTTACCCAGGCTGTCATCTTGGGACCCACTCCCAGGCTAGCTAACTTGTATATTAATCTTTGTGTGGGACTGTGTCAAATGCCTTGCTAAAGTCTAGGTAGGCCATGTCCACAGCCCCTCCTGATCTACTACTGGTCACCCAGTCAAAGAAATCTATCAGATTTGTCTGGCATGATCTGCCTGCTGAGAATCCATGCTGCTTGGGTCCTGTCCCTCTGGCCCCTAGATACCGACAATTCTTTCCTTCAGAAGTGATTCCATCATTTTCCCTACCACTGAGGTTAAACTAACAGGTCTGTAGTTTCTGCTTCTGCCTTGCTCCCACTTTTGAAGAGAATCACATCTGCCCTCCTCCAGTCCTCGGGTACCACCCCATCCTCCCATGATTTGTTAAACAGGGTAGTCAGTGGTGTCACTAATTCTACCCTTAGTTCTTTTAGAATTCTGGGATGAATCCCATCAGGCCCCATTGCTTTGTCCACCTTCAGTTTTAAGAGTTCTTTCAGAACCTTTCTTCTATAAATGGGCTGGTATCAACTTCTGTATCCAGAGGGTTTTTACTATTTGTTTTAGGTACCTCCCTCTTCCTTTGTAAATACTGAGCAAAAATTTGTTTAGTATCTCTGCCTTTCACAGTCACCCTCTGCCCACCTCCCCACCCCCCCTTTATTAAGCCTCACTATCCCTCCCTTGGACTTCCTTCGCTCCCTGATGTACCTATAAAAGGTTTTATCCCCCTTCTTAACTGAGTTGGCTATCTTTTCCTCTGTTTGGGCCTTTGCTGTTCTGACTGCCTTCCCAGCTTCCTTTTGCTTTAACTGATACAGTTCTCTGTCCTGCTCCTTCTGTGATTCCTTGTACTTCCTGAAATCTTTCTTTTTCTCTTTACCCTTCACTGCCACTTCCTTTGAGAACCATAGTGGTTTCTTACATCGTTTAGTTTTGTTTATTTGCTTCACACAGAGGCTTGTTACCTCTGTGATGGCAGTTTTTATTATTCCCATTGTTCTTCCACCCTCCTCCCTGCCCATTTGCTAGTGCATTCCTTAGGCACTCACCCATTTTAGAAAGTCAGCCCTCCTAAAGTCCAGTACCTTTGCCTTTGTATGGCTTGACTCTATTGCTGTGTTTATTGTGAACCATACTGTTCGATGGTCGCTAGTTCCCAGATGGCTACCCACTTCTACATCTGTGATCCTCTCTTCATCTCCATTTGAAGAGAACCAGGTCTAAGATTGCTCCCTCGGTGGGCTCAATACTAGTTTCTAAGGCATGCCCCTGTAGGGCATCTAGAATAACCCCACTCTTCAAGTGGCTGCTGTAACTGCACTCCAGTTAACATCTGGCATATTCAGATCACCCATCAGCAATATCTCCCTTTTTCTGCCATACTAAGTATACTTTCTATCATTCACTTTGTCCATTTCCTCCCCTGAAGAGGTCTGTATCTAACCCTGTTGCGGATTGTGGTGCCATTGCGGTCTCCAAATTTACCCACAGTGCTTCTTCTCCTCCTGTTTTCCCTTTTGCTCTGTTGCTTTGATTCCTTCCTTAAGTAAAGAGCTACTCCTCCTCCTCTTTTACCCTCTCTGTCCCTCCTGTAGATCGTGTATCCTGGTATGTTTACGTCCCAGTCATGGTTTTGTGTGAACCATGTTTCTGTGACTGCCACGATATCCAGATGTTCCTCCTCCATCAAGGCCACTAATTCAGGAAGCTTGTTACTCAGACTATGGGCATTGGTACTCATTGCTTTCCATTTCTTGATGGCATTACCTTCTGTTACAGCATCCCCACTGACCTTTCTACCTCGGTCTTTTTCTCATTTAGTACCCTGTTTTGTAGGGAGAGGCTGGGATTTTCCTGCTGCTTATCAGTGCCTCCCCCCTTGACTAGTGTAAAAGCTTGCCAATGAAGCATTTAAACCGATTGCTCAAAAGACTTGTTCCCTTCCTGGACAGATGCAGACCATCCTGCCAGTATAGGCTGGTGTCCCTCCAGGTGGAACCCCAGTCCCAATGAAGCCAAACCCCTGTGCTCCACACCATTTTTTCAACCATTCATTAAACTGCATGGTGCAAAGTACCCTTGTCTCACTCATGCCATTGACAGGCAGCACCTCTGAGAAGGGTACTGTGTGTGCTACTTGTCTTAGGCCCCTCCCCAGTTCCAAAAAGTCCTTCTGCACTGCTCTAATCTCATGTTGAGCCAAGTCATTTGTCCCTGGGTGGACGATGATGTCCAGCTCAGACTCCCGTGCAGCTGTTCTCGTGATCCTGAGGATGCGCTTCCTGTCCCTCCAAGCCATGGCACCAGGCAGGCACCTTACTTCAGTTTTCCCTGCTCCCCCCAGTTCTATCCCCCTAATAATTGAGTCCCCCACCAGGAGCTGCTTCCTTTCCTTGTGGTGTCCTCTGCCTCCTTCCTGTGGGCCTCCCTTGTGACAGGTGTCCTCAGCCTCCTTAATCTCCTCTGTGGGTGCATCCATAGGGGAGCTGTACTCCCCCAGAATGGTGTATAGATTGTGGAGTAGAACAACTGACTGGGTGTGCCTCTGTTCCACCATCCTCACCCTCCCTGAGCCCACTGTGGTCCAACTGCTGTCACTCACAATAAGACTCCCTCTGTTGGTAGAAAAAGGTGCCAAGGTCAAAACTACATTTCCCAGAGTCACTGACCATACAATCCCCTTGTGGCTGGCTCAAATTAAGAGTCCAAGTCCTGATTCATCCACAGGCTCCATTTTAGGGCTCCCTTGCCTTAACCCAATTGGCCCAGCACAGCAGTTTAGGTCCAAAATGGAGAGGTAACACACACAGAGTCCCAGCTGCAATAAAGGCAGGTTAGACAAACTACAATTTTGCTAATGCTTTAAATGATTACAGGCAAACAGTTACAGCTTTCAGATGGGCTCCCTTTGTACCTTCAGCAACCGCAAAATGGAGTGATTACTCCACAGCTCGCGCGGGATTCGAACATTAAATACACAGTCCCCCCATACAAGCTAATTAAGTCTGCAAGCAAACAGCTCTTAAAGAGACAGTACGTGGAGGCTCAAATAGCACTCACTTGAAACCACAGTTAAGCAGCTCAGACGCCAAACACCACCCAGGCTTGGAGCATTCAGGCAAGCTCCTGGAAGACTTTTGGGAACCCCCATTTGCAGGGGGGTTACATGATTGACTTAATAAATTAAAAAAAAAAATAACTGGTGAGAGAGTGTGTTTTTTGATTAATTTGTTTAAACAAGTGGCTGTTGTGTGAGTTGGGTGCATGGTTTAAGGATAGTGAGCTTGATTGACAGCTCTCACTTACACAGACCAGTTGTAACCAAAAATTACATTGTGGATATATGAGTTTTATAAATGCTGCCCAGTAATTATAAATAATTAAAATTTCACATGAGCACAAAAGGTCACTTCACCCAAATCCCACTGGAGAAGTTTAATCATTGCACAGCACAAATAAACAGGAAGGAAGGAAGCAGAGACTGAGGGGGGAAGGAGGTAAGTAAGTAAGTTAGTTGCATACAGGGAGGCTAAGTGACTAGCTCAATGTGGGTCACATAGTAACCAATTATTTTATTTTTTTTTTTACCAGGTGAGACACACTAAGCTGAAAGCTTGTTTGCAGGTGCAACCTGGGAGCACAGGAAGTTAAGTGACTTGCTCAGAGTCACACAGTATGCACCTAGGGGGCTGTGGGATTCAAACCCAGGTCGCCAGATTTGCAGCTCAGAGCCTTAACCCACTGCACCATACTGCCTCCTAAGAAGCAGTGATGGGATGCAAAACTGAGTCTTGAGGTTCTTATAGTTCTTTGATCTGACCATAACTACACTTTCTACCCTCAGTTCTTGATTAATACTTTTACAGCCTGCTTCCCCTTCCCTGTTCCTTTCTTCCCTTCCAGTCATGGCTCCCCCACTTTTTCGGGAGGGCTATAGTTAATGGCCGTGGAGAAGAGGCCATCACTCTAGGAATGGGTACAGTCCTCCCCCCATGCCATTTTTTATTTAGTTGCCCAGGACAGTTCAGTCCAAATGGGATGAAATATCTCATTTTTAGTGGGGTTCTGCTTCTATTTAATTCTAAAACTGGTAGGGAATTCTTTACCATAAGAGCATGCGGTATGCTCAGGTTAAGACAGCAAGTTGACAGCTGTAGTGAGATTCAACATGAGAATTTGCTGGCTCACAGTTCTATGCTTAATTATTATACAGTGCCTTTCTTTTCCCCAGAAAGGAAAATGAGAACCATGATGGGGGCCTTGCAGGATGAAGAAAAGTAACTGAAGGCAGATGAGAAATAGTGGATAAGTAAGAGGCAGGAAAGAGTTAAAGACTGGCTGAGAGGAAAAGGGAGAAAGGACAAAGCAAAGGATAAGACTCGGATGTGAGACTCACCCAGTTGCACATCAGTTTGCCAGGCTGGCCACCCATGTTTGGGAATGAGGGTAGTTCATGGGGGCTGACCAGGGGAGGAAGGATCGAGCATCCCAGGGACTGCTCTCCTTCCCCAGGGAGGGGAGGATGCTGTTTCCACTGCATGACTGCTGATTACTGGAGGCCAGTCAGTAGCACAGGTGGATACACCAGTGGGGAGAGGCTGCTGCTGGATGTGTGTCATGCATGTGTACCGACACATGTGCAGCAACCGTGTCACTGCATAAAGGCACCCCAGGGAGAAAATAAGAGATTGGAGGAAAAAGCTGTGCTATCCAAGCAAGCACCCCTTGCGGGCTCCAGCATGGCCTACAGGGCTGGCCACCCTCCATGAGAAGGTCCTGTGTAAGTGGTGCGTAACCCCTAGGTGGCGTTATCCCAAGGGCTACTACTCCTGCCTGCTTGGCTAGTAGCAGGTTAAGGGGCCTGAGTTCTGAAACGGGTGCCTCCACCCAGAGGTCAGGGTTGGTAGTGGTCAAGCTAACCTGGGCACAGCCCTCTGGAACACTGTAACCTCCCTCTTTCCTTACTAGTGGCCGGAACAATACACAATAATCACTTTTACAATACCCCTGATACACCACACAAGTACCCACACTGTTTGCACTTACCATCAGGGCTTTCCTCTGGCCTGGCTCTGGGGACCCCCTATAAAACAAAGGTATACACAGCAAATGACAGCAGTACAGTACTCTTGCACAAACTGGAATCACAGTCAGGATAAATGCAAAAAGAGTTAGATCTGATTTATTTAAGGGACTTGAACAAGGGAGGGGCGTAGTCAGGTTAATTTGCTTAAAGGCTGTATCAATCAAACAGTTATGCATGCACTTCAGGGTCCATAAACAGTCACACACTCTGGGTACCCAGATGGAGAACAGTGGGCTAGCCAAGAACGTTGCAGCTGGTTGGGGTCCTGTGATGGAAGAAAACAACATGCACAACACACACTACTTGTAATCCGGGCCGGAGGACTCAGTTCGTAAAAGATAACAACAAGACAATCAGATGACACACTTTTAGATTAGGCTGTTGTTGCAGGGAGCTACCGTGATGATTACTCACTCAAGACTGGACACAGGCTGGACGAAAATTGAGACAGCAGGTGGTTAATCTGGAGTGCCAGGAGAAGCAGGGCCCACATGAATCGCCGAGGCATCGTTCCTGCTAAAGCGTGGAGCAGGGGGCTGATCCCCAGGCAGGTCTCTTGTCGATGGCTTTCTCTGTGCAGTGGATAGTTTGGCTGGGCCACTGTGGCAACGCCCCAGCCAAATGGAGGCAAATTCAGATACAGTCTGTTTTGGGCTGGATACAGCTTCCAGCAAGCAGAACACAGTTCACACAGTGGGGAACCAAATCACGACCCACTAACAATTCACAGCACATTTATATGTAAGGAAATTCTACTGTACCAGGCAAACCGCTCTCCCGTCACAATCACGAAGTCTCTGCACAAACCGGGGATTCAAAAGCAGCTGGAAATCTGGACAGGCCAATCGCATTCAGCAAAATCTTTGGCCTTCTTCAGGTATGGGCCTGGTAAAAAATCAGTGGCTTACTTCGTTCTCACAAACTTGGATTTAGTCCAAAATAATTCTCTTCTCTCCCTTTCAGGGGCAGCAGGCAGACATGCAGGCCACAACTCAGGCCTTTCCACAGTTCTCCAGTGCAAAACTACTCAGACGTCTGCTTGACTGTCTCAAGCTGTTGCTTCTTCAGCTCCCAACTTAGATCTGACTCAACTGCCAGCAAGCCTGGGACTTTCCCCAGAATCCAAAAGGTTCGGTTGGCTGATCCGTCTGTCAGTCACAACAAAGGCTCCCCCTTCAGGTGCAAAAAGGCGCCAAAAGCCCAAAACTACAATTCCTACAGATTTTGACTCCAGACAGCTCCTGTAGTCTGGCTCCATTTTAGGTCCCACCAGTACTGATTGGTCCAATTCGGCAGTCCAGAATCAAGATAGTGGAAATAAACAAAACAGTCCTTCCTGCAAAGAAGGCAGGTTAGACAAACTACATTATCATTATCACTCTAAATGATTTTCATCAAATAGTTACATCTTTCAACAGAGTTCCCTCTCAGATAACTTATGACTGCAATCCAGGCAGCTCTTAAAGAGACAGTGCACTGAGGCTATACAGGCACTCTCTGACAATCACATTTAAACTGCTAAAATGCAGGACACCAGCCTGGCAGTGAGCATTTAGGCAAGCTCAAGGAAGACTTTTTGGGAACCCCATTTGTAGAGAGGTTACAGGTGGATAACTGGTATGTCAGTGAGAAGGTTGTTGATGGGGCTGGGGGGTGGTAGACAGACACCAACACAAGTCATAGCTTGGTAGAGAAAAAAGACTTGGATGGAAGAAAAGAAAAAAAATAATCACCAGAGTAATGATGTTTCTTCTAAAGGGTGTATTTGTGAGTGATACAAATGGCAGTGTCTCAACTCTGAGGTGTTACCCTTAAGATAGAACTTTAGAATTGTAGCCCTGGTGCCATCCTCCAAGAGGGCTACTACCCCCACCTTGCTGGCCAGACCCAGGTTAAGGGGCCTGGGTTCCTATTTTGCCATTACCAGGGATCCTTTCCCAAGATTAAAAATAAAATGTGCAGTGCCTCCACTCAGAGTAGGTTTTAAGTGGGTCTGATATTAGCAGTACAACCCACTGGGATGCTATACCAACCCACCTCCCCGTACAGTCAGCCTAACACATGGATTACCAAAACCAAAATCCCCATGCTTGTTGTAAGGCTGAGGTGCAGCTGGTCAGCCAGCATTGGCACACTTAAATTAACTTTTACCTTTCCCTTTGATTTCTGTAAGATTCACTGCACCACAGGGTATAACTTGAAAACAACTATATACATCCCCCAAGTGCAGGACAATTCCTGCAGTTACTCAAGATTCCACTTGACCAGTCTCTGGTGGCGTGGTGACTGCCTCTGAGGAAGATGGAGCAGCAGAACTTGGATTTATGAGTTTCAAGAGACTGGAAACATGGAGCACACTCTCTGCAGCTTGGATCTTTCGACTTGATTGAAGGTCTTGCAGCTTGCCCCCTTAAGCCTGTTTCCAGGCCCAATGCAGAGTGCAATGCAAGGCTTCCCACACCACAAAAAGCCCAGACCCAGGAGTGACCCCATGGTCTGGCTCCCCAATGGGTCAGAGTGCCCTAGCACTCCGACATGTGCCCGTGGCTTCCTGTGGCCCGGTTGGCCCCATTTGGCAGGGGTTGGCTAGTTCCCTACCTGGCTCCAGGTTGAAATATTGAGCAGAATTCTCAGTCTCTTTAGGTCAGCTCAGTTTTTAGTCTTTGAGGTTTAAGCAAAACACCCTTCGGCCACACTACCATCGTGGCAGCTGTGGACCTTTTCAATCAGAACTCAGTCTCTAGCTTCCCACTGAGCACACGATCTTAGTAAGACATTGGGCAAATTCAAACAACACATTTTCTCAGCTAGTCCCTTGAGTCTGAAAAGACTTCCTCCACCGTGCAGGTGCTCACAAACTCAGACTAATCATAGGCCCTCTCTTCTTCTCACAGAACCTTTTCTCCTTTTCAGACTACTTGGTTTTGCTGGTCAAGCCTCCTCGTGCAGCGATACTCCCATACCAAATGTACTTGGTTTAACTGGCCAAGCCCCCATGAGTCAGGGTGGCTTCCATACCAAGTGTTCTACACCCAGATCCAATCAGTTTTCCAAAAACCAGAACCAGACATTTCCATTACCTTGGACCATTGTCCTTCGCCCTGTTCCTTGTGACGTTGAGCCCACCCAGGGTACAAACAGAACCTTTTTTCCTCACTTGAACCTTGATCCTTTTCCTTCCATCCTGGCTTCTCACCATTTAGCTGCAGAAATAGATTGCTGTTTTTATCCTTCTCCAGAACCTCTGATTAGAATCCTTCTCCGCTGTGGTGTAGCTCCTTTCCCACAGCAGCCTTTTACAGAAAACTGCAGCTCACTCTCTCTCTCTCCCTCAGCAGAGCTGCAAAACCATAGTCCTTTAAAACATTCCTCCTCCATGGGGAAAGGCATATCCAGGCCCTGAGGAACAAGTCGCTGGCAACCCCAGGCAGCCCCCTTCCGCCTTGCAGCCCATCTTCTGCATAGGGAATGGAGCCCCCTCTGGAGGGCTCCTGCTGAATTGACTCAAAACCAGTCTCTGGATTTAGGGATTTCTCTGGCAGCTCCCCATGTGTTGCAGTCACTGTCCATGACAAAAATGAATATGTATGAGGCTTCCTCTACGCCGGATTGCTTGTGGAACAAAGTGCCTAAACTTTTCCCAGCTTTTCCCCCACAAGTCCAACAAACAGTCCCAGAAGTGCTCCCCAGAATCCTGGCACTCCTTGGTTGTACAGTGGTCATATTACTGCTATCATGGCTGCTGGCAAAACAGTTTATACTCAGTCCCACCATAGTCCCAGTTCAATGTCCTGGTGCATCCAAACAGAACACCTTTATATTTATTTGCCCCCAAAGATATGTAGCAGCCCCTTTTCCTCATTAAAATGCTGTCCCCATATCAACATTCAGCTTTCCCCCAGCCTGATGCTGCTGCCATTTTAGACTGTCCCCAGGCAACCCATACACAGTCCCACTATAGTCCACACAGTGTTCCACTATCATGACCTGCTGCAGTCCACATAAACCTTTTCATTTGTTGATTGCTCCACTGTTCTAAGGCTGCCCCTTTGCCCTTTCACAACATGTCCAAGTTTAATATTTTATTGAGCCCCACAGCCTGTTGCTAGTGCTGCCTTGCACTGCCCCCATGCGCTTTTATGATTGTAGTGCAACATACTTATTTCAAAATATAATTTTATTAAAGTATAACTTTTCATAATATTAAGTCAACTGACAATATTTAGTCAACTGTCTTGTTATATTGCTTTTCACAATATATAACCAAGTGTCTTGTGATATTTTTATATTTAACAGGAGGATGTGCCTTTATTAGGGTGGTATTACCTGTTTAAGGGAGATGTGCAACAAAGAAGGTTGCAGACTATTGTGCAAGAAATGTAGCAAATGACTTTGATGTTGTATAAGAAATGCAGTCATACCTATGGTTTGACATAAATTCACCACACCTTAAGATTAATATGTTACTTTGTTATATGATTGGCTTATAATGGGGTGTTGGTATTATTTAAGATAAGAAATCTTTATATAAGCACTGTATGTAGATTGAATGAGCTAGCACCAAACAAGAAGAACAAATACATGTATCTGAAATTGATAGACTTGCAAGAAAATAAACCAAAGGGAAACAATCACTCTGTGTGGCTTGACTTATCTGAGGATAGAAAACACAATGCAATCCTTACAGCGCTAAACAAGCTTAACTCATTATTATGTAAGTGGCCTCATTAATATTCATAAGGCTGCCCCAATTCTGTAGTGTGATTGGTGCTCAGCTTCAAGCGCTTTGCTGCTTCTTATGGGCCTCCTCCAGGTCTCCGGTCCCTGATTAGCTTAAGAGGGCCAGGACCATAGAGAGGCATCAGGTTGGCCGTAGACCAAAGGCACTCCTGCCCATGCATGGATTCCCAGCCCTGCACTGGAGTGCAAAACAGGTGGAGGCTCCACAAGTTAGATCCTCTGACCCCCTTCTGATCAACAAACACTGCGGGGCCAGAGGGAGGCTTCAGGGACAAATGGGACTCGGGACCAGGACCTGAACACTTACAGGAAAAGCAGGGAGAAGCAGGGGCAGCCCCATCACGGCAAACAGGTAAGCCCCCAACAAGGGGTTACAGAATGTTAAAGCTGAAATTCTGCAGTGTGGTCACATGCCCCCTGGAAGTTTATCAACAGATTTATTTCACCTCTGAAGAGATCAGTCACCCCAGAGTCCTGTCCCTACCCAGTGACTACGTTTTCTTATTTTTAACTATGGGTTTGTTATTTTGTTAAGTTTTAATATTCTGTGTCAGTTTAGCTTAGTTACTTTATATTTTATTGTTGTTTTTATCAGTTCTTTTTTGGTTTCCAGACACAAGAGCAATGCTATTTTCAATGGTCCTCTGTTCAGGTTCCCAGCTGTAAATGTCATAAAAATAAGGCAATTTAGTTTAAATTGGACTTTATTTTTAAAACTTCTGGGGCTCATGGCACAAAGTTGGACTAGTGCTTAAGTCTAAGCCTGGCTATAAGTCACCCAAATTGGGCTAGCTCAAGACACCCTGATTAGACTGTCGCAGGAAGCATAACCATGGAAGTCTTAGGTTAGAACAGTCCTAAGTCACTATCACTAGGTAATGAAGACTAGTCTTAAATTGGTCGTTTTTGTCACAAGCTAAGAGTAAAAGTAAAAAGATTAATTTCTCAGAGGATGAGAAATAGCTTTTATGGAAATTGGTATCAAAGATTAAGAAAACTGAGAAGAAAAAGGCTTGGGAGGAAATAACAAGAAAGGTGAACTCGGTAAATCCAGCTGTTCTGAAGACTGTAGACGATGTGAGAAAGAAATGGAAACATTTGCTCTCTGATACAAGGAAAGAAATGCCCCCCCCCAATAAAAACTGGTGGTGAACCCTTGAACTACTGTCATCTCTAACTTCATTAATATTAGATATTTGATATTAAGTATTTGTGTGGCTACATCAGAATGTTTTAAAGGGAATGATGGTCAGAAACCTCATTAAAAATTTCAGACACTGTACTTGGGTGCAGGTGTTGGGTGCAAAATTCTTCTCATTTACCATCCACCAGGGGATGGGAAGCAATTTTTGCAGGAAGTCGCGGACTTCATTGTCGATATGGTGTTAGAGTCCCCCAGAGTGATGGTGCTGGGTGACTTCAACGCCTGGATCGATGATGAATCCTCGCACTTTTGGGCAAGATTTCCTCCAATTTATGCATTCATTGGGCTTCATACAGGTGGTTTCTTCTGTGACTCACAGGACATGACATGCACTGGATCTGGTCTTCCTACTGGGTATGGAGAGCGCCGACCTGGTGGTGGAGCCGGTTGGATGGTCTGACCATTGCACTATTAGGTTCAATATACAGGCCCCCTCATGGGCCTGCCCCAGTGAAGATGGTCTGGTATTGCCCATTAAGTGGTTTGACCCCAGAAGGCCTGATGGCGTTAGTGGACCTCTCAGGTTTTCTGAGTGCAAGCTCTGATCCAGAGAACCTGCTACAGATCTATAACAAGGCCATGGTGAATGCTCTGGATTCCATTGCTCCAGACAGTGTTCACCTGCTCTCTATTCTTCCTCGGCCCCCATGGTTTGATGGGGCCTTGAGGAGATGAAAAAGGTTGGGCGAAGGTTGGAGTGTTACTGGTGGAAATCTGGCCTTGACGTGGATAATGGCACATTATGTAGACTATCAATCAGTGATCTCCTATAAGGAGGCAGAGTTCCTGTCAGGGGAGATTACTGCTGCACGGAATTGACTGGCCCAACTCATCAACACTGTGGACAGACTGTGCAATCCAGCCTGTCTGCAGTTAGAGAGAGCTTTGTCACAGGAGAAATGTGATAAGTTTGCTTGGTTCTTTGCAGTTAAGATTGCTGGCATCAGGTCAAAGATCATTTCAGCCTGCTCTAATGGTAGCAGCGGTGATTGGTGAGAGGTCAACACCTTAGGCTAGTTGGTCGACTTTGATCAGGTGGTGATCTCAGATGTCATGATGATCAACCAGAATATGCGGCGACCTGCTGTGATTTGGATCTAGGCCCAACCCGCTCTCTCGTGGGATGTGTGGAAATCATCGGCCCAGTCATAGCTGAGATAGTCTGGTGTTTGTTAGAGACCAGGGAGTTTCCTGACTCCCTGAAGGAGGCTGTGGTGACCCCACTCCTCAAGAAATTCTCTTTCAACCAGGACTGTCTCGTGAACTACAGGGAAGGTTTATTTATTTATTTATTTATTTGTACATCGGTTTACAACCTTTGAGCCAGAGGCTCATTTCCAAAGGTACCTCGTCACATTGAGGACAAATGCATAACAGACTTTTGGTTACAGCATATCATTGAGGACAAGTACATAACAGACTTTTGGTTACAGCATATGGGTTACATAGTTAGCAAGCAAGTTAGCAAGCACATGAGATTACAACAGTTAAACAGATAGCCAGTTTAGTTACAATGACACATTCTTGCATGATGGTATGAGCAAGCAGCAGGATCATAGCAGGTTATTGAGAAGGTGGTCGCGCTGCAGCTGGAGGACCATCTTGCCATCCATGATATCTATGATCCCTTCCAGGATTTCAGTCAGGATTTAGGAAGAGGCACAGTACTAAGATGGCCCTTGTTCAGGTGCACAATGACCTCCATATAGCGAGAGATCAGAAGAGCCATTACATCTTGGTCCTCCTTGATCTCTCTGCAACATCTGACACCATGGACCATGGGATATTGCTGGAGTGCCTGCGGTTAATCTGTAGACTGTCGGGTACAGTCCTCAGATGGTTTCAATCTTTCCTCATTAGCAGGTTTCAGAGAGTAGTATCGGGATTCATACCTCTGACACTTTCTGCCTGCCCTGTAGGGTACCGCAAGGCTCTGTGCTCTCTCCCATGTTGTTCGCTGTGATGGTGTACATGCTGCCACTGGGGGACATTGTAGGCAATGCAGGCTGAGTTTTCACTGCTATGCAGATGATACTCAACTGTACATGTCCTTTACACCTGAACATGATTTGGCGGCCTCGTATTTAACAATTGCCTATCCAAGATCCAAGACTGGATGTGTGCCAACTGGCTGAAGCTGAATTCCGACAAGACTGAGGCATTGGTGGTGGACCATGGTCATTGTGTAGAGGGGTCCTCAGCAG
Organism: Neoceratodus forsteri; assembly: GCA_016271365.2. Lineage (NCBI taxonomy): Eukaryota > Metazoa > Chordata > Ceratodontiformes > Ceratodontidae > Neoceratodus > Neoceratodus forsteri. Next base: position 764,755,163 of record CM028135.1, read on the forward strand.
GTGAGGCAACTGGTCTTGTGCTAGGAGGCTGCCAACTAGGGTCCTCTGAACGGGTGCAGAGCCTGGACATTATTCTTGATGAGAGGCTGACCCTGAAATCTTACAAGTCGTCTGTCATCCAGACCTCATTTTACCACCTGAGGAATATCACCCGGATTAAACACCTGGTTCTGCCCGGCGACCTATCGACATTGGTCCACACCTTTGTGATCTCACGCCTGGATTACTGTAACTCCTGTACCTAGGGTTGCGGGGTGGACATCCGCCCGGCTGCAGTTAGTGCAAATATGGCAGCCAGGTTGCTGACTGGGCTTTCTCGATCTAGCCATATTACACCTGTGGTGCGCAAGCTGCATTGGCTGCAAGTTCGATGAAGGATCACATTCAAGGTCGGTTTGCTGACCTATAAGGCCCTAGATAGGCAGGGACCGTATTATTGCAAGAGCTTCTGTGCTGCTACTGCCCCTCTCGACCGCTCTGCTCCACCGAAGAGGGACTGCTAGAGATTCCCAGGGTGCGGCTGAAGACATCTGGTGTTTGAACTTTTGTTTACATAGCCCTTACCCTGTGGAACTCACTACCTAGTCGGGTCTGGGAGTGCCTGATGGTGGAGAGCTTTAAAGCCACACTGAAAGCTTATTTATTTAATCAGGCTTTTTTGTAATGAGATATGGGATTTTAGTTGCGAATATTTGTGTTTTAACTGGTTATTTATGGTTCTATTTTAACTGTTGTAAAGCACTTCGAGATGTATGAATTGTGCTATATAAATAAAGCCTATTATTTTTATTATTATTATTATTATTATTATTATTACTCTCCTGCCCTGTCAAGTTGCTTCAGTGACAGTCCAGCAATACAAGGACACTTTGACAGCGAGATTTATGTTACTACAGTATATTTGGTTTATTTTTTATTTTTTGTTTGTTTTGTTGGGCAGTGCTCCCCACCCCACCCTCTATCTTTTTAGCTCATCAGTTAAAATTAGAGAATGAGTCTGATGCATGTATGGGCTAAGCTACAGGATATTGTGAAAAGTGAGAGCAATCGGGCATTTAAAATTTAGCCATGATGTGGCTTTAATTAGTGGTACCTGCTGCCACTCATTCCTGGACCAAAGGCTCTCACAGAGCACTTTTAGCCACAGTACAGGTCAGCTGAGGAACTTTTAATAGCCACACGGTCTGTGCTGTCTAATGCAGCCTTCTGCTTCCTCCCATGCTTCCTAGCCCCTCAGGGCAATTACATTTGCCACTGGAGCAGTGGCCTGGGTAGGTGGAGAGGGGTGCTCCTATGCTGACCTCTTCCACCTCCTGACACATTCTTGTCTCCCCCACCCCCCCACATGCAGCAGGCTGCAGCCTGAGCTCCATATAAGCTGGCAGTAGAAAGCACTGCCTGGCACTTTCACTTTTAGTGCAGTCCAATCACTCTAGCTATCCAGCACTTCCTCCACCTCACACTCCAACATCACCTGCCAAAACAAGATCAGGGCCCAGCCCCCAATAGACCCCAGGAAATTGTAATATTATTTAGATACACTGGACATTGGCCACCAGGGAAACCACCCTACTAGCATACCAGGGATATTATATAAATTACTGGTCCACATTGGGCAACTCTAGCACCCTGGAACCTGGACGACCAATGCTAAATTATTTTATTCATGCTGGGTCACTAGCTGAAAAGAGTCCACACTAACCCACCTGGTCTACTACTTTTGATTACTGGACATTAGGCAATCTAGGGGCGGTAAGTGGTTTTGCTGAGCCCCCCCACAACATTTTCTCTTCTCTTTTCCTATCTATTAATGTATTTTCTTTCTCTATATTTCTATATTCCTACTTTGTCCTATTTGTAACTATTTATCTAAAGCACCTTTTTTATTAACTCCTATGCTATCACATACCCCTTTCATAACTCTTTACTCTGTTTCTGCTCTCACTACTGCATTTTCTCCATATTAACCTATTTTTCTCATTACTTTAACAGATCTGACAGGACGCTGACTACTTCCCCATCAGATAAGTTTTGTTCTATGTCTAACCATTCTTGCCCTTACTATTTACTCGCTTAGTACTAAGGATCCTTTATGACCCCTTTCATATGTTTTATTTTACGGGTCCGACGGATGTTGTCCCTTTAATTCGTCTACCTCTTGCTTCTAGTACCCAGGTAAAAGACCTGCAACATATTACATATTTGCAGCCACTCCTATTACAGAGTGTGTGTGTGTGTGTGTGTGTGTGTGTGTGTGTGTAGGATGCACAGTCTATAATGATTTGTAAATAGCCAATAGTTTTCTGACTGTGATGGAGAGTAGTGTTCAAGGGTGTTTGTGTGTGTGTCTGCGTGTGTATTAAGATGACGCATTTCGCAACACTTTTTTTCTTGTGTGAAAGTTTGCTAGCTGTTAGGTGGGATGCATGCTATGTGTGGGTGACCTGTGACAGTAATCATACCTTGATATAATTATTGCTTTGATTTGTACTGGTCCTGTCATTTTTGCAATTTTTTTGCACTTTTTAGTCCTTTCATGAATTCTTTTGGCAGGATTTTCAAACTGCATTTGTTCGACCCCTTATTTTAAAAACACACTTTTGTCTGCACTGTTGGACCATCTATTTATCCAGCGACAGACAGAGGGGTAATTTCAGTTTGCGTTGGGCGCCTGAACAAATAATGGAAATCCGTGTGAGATGATGCTGCCTCACTACTATTACGATTAGAGAACATGGAGGGAGATGATGGAGACCCTTACCCAAGAGTTATGCATATTCTGCTCCTCCTTATGAGAAAATGCATGCAAAATATCTGGGTCTCTTGGCAACAGTCACTTTTAAAATGTGTCAACCTGGCTTTGAAAGTCTAAGACATGGAGACACTTGCATATGAGTTAAGGGGATGGGCCAAAAAATTTGAATAGCAGTGGGGCCCCTATATATCCTCCCTGCCTCCACAGGAGGCCATGATGTACGAGATGCTGAAAGAGCTACAGTACATTGGTGCTAAATAAAGATACACCAGATACATTGAGACAAAATGAAATCATTTTTATTATCAGGACATTGCAAACAGTGTGACGAATGATATCAATGTCCGTCTGTATGTTTCCGCTTAAACCAATTGGTTCATTTAATAGTCAGACAAGCATGATAAAATATAACATGTGTAGAGTCCAGCTGTATGTGGGCAGTATCACTTCCTCCCCTACTACAAAAACCCCTTCCCAATGCACCTCAGCACCCTTAATGCCTTACTATAGCCCTTACTGTACTGGCTGGTTTGCTTGATGGAGTCACTGATGATGACTCCCAGACCACTCTCTTCAGGTCTAGTGGCCAGCCTACCTACTTCCATCCATTATTCCATAAGTGGGTTCCTTTTCCCTAAGTACATCACACTGTACTCCTGTTTTTTTTTTATGTGTTTAGTGAAACTTTTCAGGCAGACAAACAAACAACATGACACCAAAAAAAAAATGCATGATGCAGACAACCATGGGAATTCATATGCTGATGTGTTCCACAAGCACGTGGTGTACTACCAGCCAGAAGCCAGAAGGGGGAAAGAAACAGATTCATTTCAATGCTTTACAGTAACTGTACATTGCTATTTTTGTTTTAAACTCAGATTGTGGGCTTTTAGTGACACTGTATTTTATTTGCTATCTTTACTTAGAATTGTTTTTGGACTGTTGAAAATTTAAAACTTAGTTTGGTGTGCTTGTAGTGGTAGTGTTTTTCTGTGCTGTCTTTAATTGCCGCAAATGTTGTGCCCCCCTTTCCCTTGCCCCCAACTCTTAATTATATGCCCTGTTAAATCTGATTAACAGGAGCTAAACACAGGAAATAGTAGGGGTTGTGGAGTAGGAGGGGCATAAGGGGAAGAAGCCCGCCAGCAACCACAAGTGTTTTGACTCATTTTTATTTATTTTTTTTCTTTTAAAGAAAAGTATCTGAGGATCAGTGGCAGGATTTTTAGGACAGTAAATTAATAAAAGGGGACTAGGAGGCTTCAGTAACAGACAAGTACTGGAATAGCAGTATAAGTGTAGTATAATGTGGGAGTGGTGCAATGCAGTGGCTGTGGGGCAGCCATATTCAGGCAGACCTTCTGGATGCTGAGGTGCTGCTCATCTGCATGCATCTCTCTGGACTGCAAGATGAGGTAGCCAGACTCAGAGCAGAAGTAAACTGGGTCAGGAGTACCATCACTCCTATCCAGAGACCACCCAGTCCAACGCCCCTGCCTCAAAGGATGCCGAGAACGAGGAACACTTGGATGACAGTGGGCTCAGGAAGGGTTAGGGTGGTCAGGCAGAGGCACATCCCAGATCCTATTCTACTCAAGAACTCATATGCCACACTGGTAAATGGGGACAACCAAATAGAGGTACCCAGAGAAGTGGAAGGAAAGGATGTGGAGGTTAGCCAAGAAGGTGACCTTAGTGGGGAGAGCAGTGGACCCCAGAGGAGGAAGAAGCAATCCTGGTGGGGACTCCAGCATAAGAGGGATCCAGCTAGGAACACAGGAGGGGAGGACAGGGAGGTGAGGTGTCTACCAGGTGCCATGGCATGGGCATGGAAGGGCGATCCTGGGGATCGCTGGGAAGGCAAGACAGAAGGGTGAGCTGGATGTTATTATCCACCTATGTACTAATGACCTGGCATATGGGGAGCCAAAGGAAGTTCAGAAAGAGTTTAGGAAATTGGGAGGGTCTCAAGCAAGTAGCTACTTCTGTCACCTTCTCAGAAGTACTACCTGCGAGGCATGGGAGAACATAGGATGCATGCCCAGGAACTTTAACTCATGGTTGAAGAACTGGTGCTGTGAGAAAGAGTTTGGATTCATTGGTGACTGGGGACCCACCTGGAGGGATGGAGGCTTGTTCAAGCCTGACAGCCTGCATCCATCCTGGAGGGGAATCCAAGCACTCAATGATAAGTTTAAATGCTATATTGACAAGCATTTAAACTAGCCAAGGGGGGTGGCAGGCCAGCAAGCAGGGTACATAATTGCCCACCCACCACAGCTAGCAGTGGAAGCAGTGAACTGGAGGAGTGGATATCTCTACAAAGCAGTGTGCAAAAGATGGCGATAAGTGCCCAAGAGGTGGATAGGCAGAAAAGGGGCAAAATTCAACAGAAGGGCAGACAGCAAGGAGAACCAGGGATAAAGGGCAACCAGGGAAGGGGCTGGAGTAGAACAGCTAAACAGTCTAGGGAGGTCAAATCATGCAAAGCCATGTGTGCCAATGCCAGGAGCCTTAGCAACAAGATGGAGGATCTGGAGGCTGTCATGGTGCAGTCAGCCTGGACATTGTGGCCATCACAGAAACCTGGTGTAATGTAATAGCATGACTGGGAGATGGCTATACCTGGCTACATATTCAGAAGAGACAGGGCAGGTAGGAAGGAAGGAGTGGAGCTGTGTGAAAAATTACATAAGGGCCACAGAGATCCGGGAGGAACAAAATGGGGAGAGATACTGTGGGTTAAGCTGGAAAGGAAAAATGGGCCAGCCATCCGCACAGGTGTGGTCTATAGAGCACCAGCTCAGGAGGAAGAAACAGATAGGGAGCTGATGCTAGCCATCCAAAGGATGGCAGACAAAGGTGAGTAGTGCTGGTTGGAGACCTCAATTTTCCAGATGTGGACTGGAGCATCCACAGCATCAACTAGGAGCAGATTTATCCTGGACTCCTTCAGGGTGCCTTCCTCAAGCAACTGGTCATGGAACCAACTGGCATAAGGCAATACTGGATCTTGTGCTCACAAACAGGGACAATGTGATGGGGATAACAGTGGGGGAGCACCTGGGGAACAGTGACCACCAGTCATTGTGGTTTGAAATCACAGAAGGAGCAGAACCAAACCACACAAAAACACGTATCCTGGATTTTAGGGGGACAGACTTTGAAAAAATGGGGAGATGCTTGAAAGAGACATTAAGGGGAATGGGGCAGGAATCAGGGGTTGAGGAACAGTGGGCAGTATTTAAAATGGCGATTATAAGAATAACAAATTATGCATTAAACTAGAGTTGCGGGAAAAGGAAGAGGAGGCCATTATGGATTTCCAAGGAGGTAGCGGAGAAAGTGAAAGTCAAAAAGATTGCATTCGGGCAATACAAAAAGACACAGGCAGAAGGGGATAGGGAGAAGTACCAGGAGAAGCAAAGGGAGGCAGGGAGGTCAGTAAGGGAAGTCAAAGCTCAGACAGAAAAGCACATTGCAAAATTAGTGGGTAGAGGGGACAAAACCTTGTACAGGTACATAAGTGAAAAAAAGGCAAAGGGAGGGATAGTGAGACTGAAAGGGAGGATAGGGTCCGCATGGAGGATGACAACAGTTAAACTGACATATTGAACAGGTATTTCTGCTCAGTTTTTACTGAGGAAGAGGAGGGTAATGGGTCTGAAGGGAGTACAAGAGGTGGGAATGGTGCAGAAATGGACACAAGTCCCTTTACACGAGAAAGGGTCCTGAAGGACCTGGAAGTATTAAGAGTTGATAAAGCAATGGTGCCAGATGGGGTACACCCCAGGGTCCTTAAAGAACTAAGAGAGGTGGTGGCTGAACCTCTGGCAATCCTGTTTAGCCGATCACTGGGAACAGGGGAGGTACCCAAAGACTGGAGGACAGCAGATGTAGTCCCCTTATACAAAAGTGGGAACAAAGAGGAAGCGGGGAACTACAGATCAGTCAGCCTCACCTCGGTAATGGGGAAGATCGTGGAAGTACTACTGAAGGAGAGATTGGTGGAACATATGGTTGTCAATGGACTACAGGACCCAAGGCAGCATGGTTTCACCAGGGGGAGGTCATGTTAGACCAACCTCATTGAATTTTTTGACTGGGTGACTAGGGAGGTGGATCGGGGCCGGCAATGGACAAGGTCTATCTGGACTTCTGCAAGGCCTCTGACACTGTGCCACATAGAAGACTATTACACAAACTGGGGAATATGGGTGTGTGCAGGACAGTAATGCAGTAGGTACGTAAGTGGCTGTGTGGCAGGACACAGAGGGTGGTGGTAAATGGCTTGTCATTCCACACAGGGAAGAGTGACCAGTGGGATACCACAGTGATCAGTGCTTGGACCGGTCCTATTCAACATCTTCATCAGTGACACTGGGCAGGACCTAGAAGGCAGAATTTCCCTGTTCGCAGATGACACAACAAAGCTCTGTAACAGAGTAGACACACCAGAGGGTGTAGACAGAATGCCATGACCTGCAGAAACTTGAAGAAGCTCAGGGGTTTGGCAGTTGAAATTCAATGCAAAGAAGTGCAAGATAATGCATATGGGGCACAAAAACCCTGGCACAATATATCAGTTGGGGGGTGAGGATATAGCATGCACTAAGCAGGAAAGGGATCTTGGGGTTATCATCTCTGATTACCTCAAGGTTGGAAAACAGTGTGACAAGACAGCACATAAAGCAAATAGAATGCTGGGATGCATATGCAGGGGCATCACCAGCAGGAAAAGGGAGGTCATAATTCTACTATACAAGACACTAGTGAGGGCCCCACCTGGAGTAAGTGTACAGTTCTGGAGACCTTACTTACGTAAGGACACAGACAGGGTAGAAGGTTCAGTGGAGAGCAACAAAGATGGTACATGGATTGCATCACAAGTCCTATGAGAACAGGTTGAAGGAATTGAATATGTACTCCCTGGAGGAGAGGAGGGAGAGAGGGGATATGATAGAGACATGCAAGTATCTTACAGGGAGGAACAGGGTGCAGGAATACACTATTTTTAAGCGAAAAAGATGTTCCAGGACTAGAGGGCATGGGATGAAGTTGGAGGGAGGATGATTCAGAGGAAACGTGAAGATGAATGTCTTCACAGAACGGGTGGTGGACAAGTGGAACACCCTGCCAGAGGAAGTGGTGGGGGCTGAAAAAATCACGGGATTTAAGAATGCATGGGATAGACATAAAGGAATTCTGGAGGTCAGGGTTAAGGGGCAACAGACTTATAGGAAAACATGAAGTAAACTTACAAGCTCAAATGGGCAGACTGGTTGGGCCGTAGGCCCTTATCTACCGACATGGTCTGTGTACTGTATCTATGTATTAATGAGACTCATATGCAGCTTTGAATCCAGTGGACATTTGCCAACACTTCTTCCTGTTCTAGAGAAGCTGTTGTCAAACATGGAAAAGGTAACGGTAAAGGACAGAGTTAATTGGCTGACTTGATACTCGGTGCATGCATCTTGCAGTGGCCTGTAATTCAGGGGGCGGTACTGTACACTTGACATTAGGAGTGTATATAAATGAAGTAGGACATAAACACTACCTATTCACAGACCAGTGCACTGATTTATAGGTCAGTCTGTATGAGCTGCATTCAAAATACTGCACCAAGGAAGGACCATTGACAGGAGTACATACATTCTTAACTTCTGTGTACCCCTCTGGAGACAGCAAGCTCAGCTCTTGGCCTTGCAGGTGGTGTGCTCTTTAATCAATACCAGTGACTTTTGGGGTATCATGCATGCCAGGTGCTGCAGCAAGAGTACTGAGAAATTGAAGGAAGGAAGCCCAAACACTGAAATAGCTAGGGAGCCTGAGGAGAGATAGCTAAGCCTCTCTGATTTCACCAGTTGTGTGATGCTGGATAATATTTCTGCCTGAGTGGCTGTTTCAGAGGAGCCCCACTGTTGTAGCAGAAGTCATTTGGCTTCCAAGCAGACCACATGTACCCACTTATGTTCTTCCATCCTCAGAGCAGAAGACAAGGTAAGTGAACCCGATATGGCAAGCTTCTGAGATGGGGGGATCCTACATGTCAGGGTCGAGATCATGAGGTGAAAAACCATGTGCCAGTATGACTGTATCATGGGGCATTGCCATAGTAGATGATGGAAGCCCCCCCCCCCCCAGGTTAACCACATCACCAGCACTTGTCATCAGGGAGTAAATGCACAGCATGCAGCATGGTGGGTGTCCGGTACTGCAGGTGCAATACCTTGTTCTGTAGCAATCTGCTCCAGGAGTCACAAACTGCTGTGTGTGCCATCTTCCAGTAGGAACTCCACACCTCCTGGGAAATAGATTATTTTAAGAGAAATGCTCATTTGTCCCTGGTGCCAAAGGACTGATCTGAGAGAGTGTCCCTTATTGGCCTGTATATTAGGCCTGCTCTCCCTTTGGAGTGCTTCAGCCAGACCTTTATAATGTGATCCATGTCTAGCGGGTAAGTTAGCTGGAGCCTCTGCAGTAGAGGGGCCCAGGTGCTCCAGATTTGTAAATAGTGCCAGAAATCTCACTCATCTAGGGCAGATTTACACTGGCTGTTGGAAATGGTGTATAAAGTATGGTGATTTGAGATAAGGAGGCCACCCAGGGTGTGGATGCCCACCGATGTCCAGGAGTGCTAGCAAATATCCACCTGGATACTGGGATTGTTCCATGTCAGTATCATGGCAGTAGGAGCCAGCTGAGGTGGCAAACGATCATACTTGTGACAAGATTTTCAAGGAGTGGGTAATCTTTGGTTGGGGTATGATTTTCTTGTACCATTGTATTACCTTCTGCCTCAGGAAGCACCATCCTCCCCCCACTCCACCAAAGTATATGCTGTTCCGGGCCCTAAGGTCTCTCAACCAGCAGGCACTACTAGCTGACCTCTACCTGGCTGACTGGTCCGGAGTCTTTACTGCCCCAGACATTGACTCTGCCTTGGTGGCCTTCAACTCCATTTTCCTAGATATTTGGAACTCACATGCCTCTCTAAAAAAGCTGCATCTTCTGCGAAGGCACCTTCCCTGGATCTCCCCCTATCTGGGGAAATTTCTCAAGGCTAGAGATAAAGCTGGGAAAGTGTTGAAAGTCTCTGTGACTGACTCTGATCTCCTTAAATATAGATCACTAAGGAATGCATGCGCTCCACTAAAGCTGGCTTTTTAAAGTATCAGCTTGAGGATTGTCACCCCACTCCAGCTGCCTTCTGGAAAACTCTCCATTCTCTGCTTGGCTCTGCTCAACAGGCCCCTACCCCCAACATGGAGCCCACTGACGATAGCTCTGAAGCTGTAGCATCTTCCATTAACCACTTTTTCACTACCTGTGCCCTACCCCAAGGCCATTCACCCACCCTTCCCTCCCCTCCCCACTGTCACCTGCACATCCCTTCCCGCCTAAGAGCAGTGGGACTTCAGATCCCACTTCCTCCCTTCTCCCTTCCTCCACCCTGGTGCCCATCCCTCCATTCCCCAACCCACCCATACCTTCCCCCATCACCTCCACAAAGATGCTTTGTGCCCTTAGATCCATAAACTCTGCCAAACAAAGTACAGATGGGATTAACCACATCCTCCAAAAAATTATATATTTTGTGTATCTCTTGCTCTGTCCCCCTTCCCTAGGTCACACCTAGAAACGAGCTTCAGCTCAGTGTGCCTTTCCAGGTTACCGACCTTTAAATAAATAAATTATACACCACGGCATGGAGTCCTGCGGTGAGTGAAGGCCCCCCTAGGTGATGTGTCTCCATGGGTGCCCAGAGAGGGGATGACACATCATAGATGTGAGACTAACCAACCAGTTTATAGTTCCCTGCCTGTTCCTTATCCCATCACCCCTTATGTAGCTGAACCACGTTGGCCATTCTGCAATCTCAAGGGACCACCTCCATCTGCAGTGAGCTGTTGACTAATATTGTCAGAGAATCAGTCAGTTCTTCTGACAATTCCCTTGATACTCTCAGATGCAACCTGTCCAAACCTGGCGCCTTGTCTATCTTGAAGGCTGCCAGGACTTTCTGGACCCTATCTCTAGTGAATACTGGTGTTTTCATCTCTGGAATCTCTCCCTAGTGGACACTTGGATGCCACTTTCAGGTAGGAGTCCAGTAACCTCCCTGGTCAAAACAGAGCAAAAGTAGTCATTCAGAACAACAGCCTTTTGCCCATCATCCTCAATTACCATACCCCCCCACATCTGACAACCTAATGATTCACCCTCCATTTCTCCTTTTTGTGTTGCTTGCATGCATGTGCAAGAAACACATTACGTCAGTTAGGAGGTAGGGAGCAGGCCACAATGCATCAAGAAATCTAGCCACGACACCACACAATCAGCTATTTTTGTGCATTACAACCTACCAAAACAGCTGATTGCGTGGTGTCGCCATGGCGACAGCTTCTCCATTGGCCTCTCACAGTCCCTAGGAAGCCAACGAAAGCCACCGCCTCCATTCAGTGTGCCTTCCTGGTGAAACATTTCAATAAATAAAAGAAAACAGATGGCGTGCCCAATCCCTGCTCATTAATGCACCTCCCATGGCTCATGTGCCTCTAGACACACAGGTAAGGCCGACGGGGTGCCTAATCCCCGTCGCTCCACTGCCTCCAAACAAACTTCCATCTGCCATGCTGGGAGCCCACCCCAGTGTGGCAAAAGTCCTTGGCCAATGGGGGCGACTCAACTCGTCAGCTCCACTGCCCCCAAACACACTGCCTGGTGTCATGCTGGGAGCCCACCCTAGTGTGGCAAAAGCCCCATCGTCTTTAAAAAAAAAAGACCAATGTGAGAGGCTAGGGTAACAAAGGATACTTGCAAGGAGAGGAGTCCTTCTTTAACAGATCTTTTTATTCACTGGAACCAGCAAATACAAAAATAACAAAATAAAAACGAACTGCACGATAAATAAAAATAAAATAGATGCAGGTCATTTAAGGCCTTTTAGAATGAAAGAGGCAGAAATTCCAGTATATAGGCATAAACAGAAGTAGTACATTCCATTGCTACCTTCTTCTAGATGCTTATAACACAGCACCCAAACTCCATCTGTCTACACAAAGAAAACGTCTGGTATATAAAGGGTGCAGAGATGATTGGCTCTCCTGACAATCGATCAAACAACATTGTTTAAACATGCAAACCAACATATTTATTTGTGTAATTTACTGTTTTAAGACATTCCAACTTATTCCATTTAGATTAACATCTTTAAACCAACTTATCTCCCTTAAATAATTTCTAATTTTAAATCTAGTTTGGAAACGACGATAGACTCCGCCCAATTCCCTGCATAAAAGTAGAGAGAGAGAGGCCGGCCGGCTCTTAGAGCGCAGAAGATCTGGGCGAGTCTTTTCGGCGTTGCCAAGCTCCTCAAGAAGACATTTAATATACAAGCGCAGGGCAAAGTCCTATTTAATCCATTTTTGAGGTGGGGGAAAATACATTCCTTATAAAGAAAGACCGCGGCTTAAAAGTCCAATTCCATGCAGTGTTTCTTAAGGACCCAAAGCATAAGTGCAGCTGGCAGAATGTGTGCACAACCGAGGAGGAGCAGGAGTTACGGAGCGATTAAGGAAAACATTCTATAACGATTCCTAGGTAAGCGGCTCTTAAACTAATACTAGAATGTCCCAACAGGGAATATACATGGGCTGCTCTCATTGGGAAAGAATTCTGCACAGTCCCACCAGTCCCAAAACAAGACGGAGCAAACAGCTTTTATTTTCCTTGCAATTTGGAACGGGCTAACGGCAAGCAGAATTCTGACTCCTCAGTGAGCCTGACTAAATACATTTTATCTTTAAATGCTAAGAAGAACTCTTCTGGGGATGAGAAGCTACAAAGGAACTGTATTCTATACAGAGGCATACACCAATTAATACGAAAAGGGGGGGGAGAACTTGAAATTCCTAACACAAATATAAACCCACATGAAGGGTTACCTCAACGGTCTTCCGATAATTTTAATAGAATTCAAAGTTTTATAAATGAATAGTCTGCAATAGATGGCCAGGCTATTACAAGCTATTCATCTAGTTACCCAATAAAACGCACAATGACTACCAAAACAAAAGACGAAGACAGCATTCATTCCACAAGACAACAAATATAGAACACAGGAAGACGAAGGGGTTTATCTTTAGGAGCCCCCTTTCGCAACCAAGAAAAAAAAAATGGTCCCTCATTGATTCTCTTGCCCCCTCCCCCAACCCATGAACACCCTCTGCATACCCCACCTCCTCACAACCCCACCTCACCCCATATTTACCTCTGGAGCCCAGTGCGACTACCTTTGGTGGACTGGGAACACATCTGCACTCTTCAAAGCTGACCGCTGAACTGAAGAAATGCCAGTAAGCTGTATAATGGCATGAATGTTTTTCAATTTTGGTGCATATCATGGCCATTTTTGGGAATTTGTTCACCAAATTTTCAACATGGGGTTCTTGGGACCCCACCTCATGAACTCAGTCACCATCATTTTGTCATTCAGTCCCGAAAGGTGATTTCGCGGTCACTGCGTGGAACCACCTTTTGGGACTGAATAATGAAACGACAGTGTCACAGTTCATGAGGTAGGCCCCCAAAACCCTATGTTGAAAATTTGGTGAAAAAATTCCCCAAAATTACTGTTTTACGAGTGTGCATTGCGCAGTTCCTATGCACGGTCATAACTTCGAGCATTTCTAATATTTTCACTCCAGATTTTCAACATTGCCATTTTACCACACCTTCTTATGAACAGTACAGCTGTCATTTTTCACATCTCGCCTGAAATGTGTTTTCGCACATGTAGTGCACAATGGCGCGGTCAGTGTGTGAAATCAATATTCAGGACAGATTAAGAATATCACAGTGACACTGTTCGTGAGGTAGGCCCCCCAAAACCCTATGTTGAAAATTTGGTGACTAAATTCCCCAAAATGACTGTTTTTTTATGAGTGTGCATTGCGGAGTTCCTACGCATGCTCGTAACCTCGAGCATTTTTAATATTTTCACTCCAGATTTTCAGCATTGCCATTTTACCACACCTCCTTATGAACAATATAACTGTCATTTTTCACATCTCACCCAAAATGTATTTTCACACACGTAGCACACAGTGGCTTGGTCGGTGTGCGAAATCAATGTTCAGGACAGAGTAAGAAATCACAGTGACACTGTTCATGAGCAGAGGTCTTAAACTGGCTATGTTGAAAATTTTGTGACAAAAGTCCATAAAATTACTTTGTTACGAGCGTGCATTGGCAATTTCCACGCACCCTCATAAGTTCACAAATTCGTAATCTTTTCAGTCCAGATTTTCAACACTGGCATTTTTCCACACCTCCTTATGAACAGTACAGCTGTCATTTTTCACACCCTGACCGAAATGTGTTTTCGCACTTCCGGCGCAGAACAGCATGGTCGCTGTGGGAAATCAGTGTTCGGTATAGATTAAGAAAATCACAGTCACACTGTTCATGAGGTCCCAAAATGCCTATGTTGAAAATCTGCTGTAAAAATCCCAAAACTAATTACATTACGGGTGTGCATTGCACAGTTTCTATGTACATTCAAGACTTCACCAGCTTTTATATTTTCACTCCAGATTTTCAACATTGCCATTTTTTACACCTCCTCGTGTTGTTTTTGGGTTATTTAGCCCTTTTTACTACTTTTAGTAACTTATTAATATGCGCTTAGATTCTCCCCAAACCGGAAGTTGCATCTGTCCACTTGTGGTCCAGTGCTATAAAAGGGCCCCATTCTAGCGAGCGTTAACTCACTACTGGAGAATCTGCTGCTGGCTTTTGACTTCAGCTCTGTATTTGTTGAAAACAAAGCTCATAAGAAGCTGTGCTACATAAAACAATAAATAAAAAAAATAAAAAAAAACATGTATCCAAGTTCTAGAAGCCACTGCTTAGGGTAGTGTGGCTAGAAGGGAGGAAAGTATTTGTTGGGAGGAAAGTGTTTGCTGTAGCACATGTTGCTATGAGACAGTAGGACCTAGACTCCTGCTCCCAAATTCTGACTCTCACATTGTGAAGGACAGGTTCTAGAGGGACTTTTCAGCAATTTTAGCTCCACATTTATTGGTTTTGGGGCTATTTAGCCCTTTTTACAACTTTTAGTGACTTTTATTAACTTGCACTTAGATTCTCACTGAACCAGAAGTTGTGTCCATCCACTTGCAGTCTAGCTGCATAAAAGGCCTCCCCTCTCTCGAGCATCAGTGAGTGTAAAGCAGAGGCAATGTGCAGGGCACAGGCAAGCACATCTGTCAGCAGCAGCCAGAAGGAAGCCAGAAAGCCAGGAACCTCTGTTGGTGGGAAGTTGCCTAACAAGGTAATACACCTGTGTTTGTCAAAAATATGGATTCAGCATAGTTAAACTGGAGAGTTAGGGAAATGATTTCAGATGTGCCATTTGTAATAAATTTAGCACAAAATCAGTGCAGGACTTTGTGGCTTTTACAAGTAAACAATACAATGAAATTAAGCAGCTCAAAATTAAAATAATGGATCTGGAGATGGAAGTTGGGTCTCTGAAAAAATAAACACCAACTACAGGCACTGAAAAATACAAACAGTGTAGAAGCAGGTAAAATGGCATGCCTCAACCATAATGAAAACAACAAAAAAGACACTGGGAATCTGTGACGAAAGTGATAAATAGAACACAGCAGAAAGAGAAGGAACAAAAAAGGGAGACAGCAATGGATTATGAAACAGTACTGAGAAGTACCCTTCAACCTTAAATTATACACTAAACTTGCTGAAATGAGGATTAAAGAGCACCTTTCATGATGGTCCAAAAAGTTACAGCTTGTGGTCATTATATGCAGTACTAGACCTGAACGTTCTGTGCATTTGTTATTTTGGCCAAGGTTTAAGCTACCTTCCATATTTCACATTTGTTTTGAGCCTGCTTTAGCCCTGCTGCATTTGCCTTTGCTGTTCAGCTGCTGGGCTGCTAGCTCCCATTGATATCACTATATGGCAGAGGAGTGACTCACACTGTACAGTACAGTGCAGTTGCAGCAGTTTTGCAAGGGAAAGCTACCAGTACTAGGTGTACATACTGTGTCTCCCCTTCCCCAAGACACCCTGTTAACAATGCATTATGCCAAAATCCAAATGCCTTGTCAGTATGTTTTTTTGATAAAAACCGACTTACTTCTGCCCCTCTAATAAAGCATTGGGAGTGAGAGAAGATTGAGTTGATGTCAGCCGAGACAACTAACTGTCAGTTTATGCATTGGTGTGATTAGTGTCTATACCTTAATCATTTGAAACATAGAAACATAGAAATTGTCAGCAGATAAGGACTGCCAGGCCCATCCAGTCTGCCTGTAGGCCCTATACATTGTATGTGGCAACTGACCCTATGTAATCAATGGCTTTTCATCACTCCTGGCAGTCACTCCAATCGAAAATCCCTTGTGGCTCCTCCGTCCCGCACCTCCTCGATATCAGCATGGCACCATGGAACACCGAAGACTAATTTTGGTACCATATAACACCACTGGTCCATGCATGTGCAGAATCCCAGTTTCACTTTTCAAACAATAATTTCTCTGAAAATAGCCCTCAGTTTTTAAAATCACCTCTACAGTGCATAGAGCACATATAGCACATCTAAACACGTTGCTTGTATTATATGGTACCAACATTAGTCTTTGACATTCCGCAGTGCCTTGCTGATGTCAGAGAGCCATGGGACAGAAGAGCAGTAAAGGATTTTCAATCAGGATGACTGCCATGCACTTTACTACAGAATGACATGGAAGGCACCAGTATGGCATGGGTAAGGAGGCATAACTGCTTTCAAATGATCACGTTATAGACACTAATCACACCAATGCATAAACTGACAGCTGTCTCAACTGACAGCAACTCAATCTTCTCTTAATCCCCATGCTTTGTCACAGAGGCAGAAGTCAGTTTTGCAAAAAAACATACTGAAAAGGCATTTGGATTTCAGCATAATGTATTGCTAATAGGGTATCTTGGTGAAGAGGGTCCACAGTATGTACACCTAGTAATGTAGTTTTCCCTTGCAAAACTGCTGCAACTTCACTGTACTGCAGTGTGAGTCACTCATCTGCCATACAGTGATGTCAGCAGTACAGCCCTAGGTCCACAGCAACACCAGGCTTGCTATAGAAGCTCTGGTACACCCTGCAGTTTTTAGCAGCTCAGAATGCAAAAACTAATTGCAGAGGACAATAATGAAATACAATTCCAGAATCAATGCAAGAAGGGGTAATTTGTACATGAAAGTCGAAAGGACTGGGAAAGGTGCTCTTTAAGGACCAATGGTTTAAATCTTTAATGCAAAATTGGTTGATATTCCAGGGATAACTCTTTAAAGGAGGTTTAAGGTATATAGAAAAGAGGATATGTATTTGAATTACTGTGAAATGAACTACATAGGGCCGCTCTTTGTAGATTTAAACTAGGGATTTTGAAAAGGATCCATATTTTTGGTGGTAGAAAATAAATATGGGAAATATGGTTTGTATATGTGACCCAAACTGTAGAATTAACATTCAGCACCTTTGACTGGATTGTCCACTATTTAATGATGAAATGAGGAAACTGTTATACCAGATTTATCATAGAGGCTCATTCACATTGGGATAAAAAGCCCTGGTTAAATATTTATTATTTATAGACTGCAAACCTATTATTTGTGCTACAGTATGTTTTGTATTGACTGTTTTAACGAGACTAAATAATCACTGCTTATTGAACACATTTTATATAACTATTTTATAATTGTTATTGCTCTTTTAAAGTTTGTCAGTGTTTGTATGTTATGACGTTTGTCTATACATACTTGTTGAATAAACAACACTGGGATGTATAGGGAGAGGCATCACTAGCAGAAAACAGGAAGTTGTTATCCCCCTGTACAGACAGTTGGTGAGACCCCATCTGGAGTACTGCGTCCAGTTCTGGAGACCCCATCTCTGCAAGGATATAGACAGGATGGAGGCAGTTCAGAGGAGGGCAACTAAAATGGTGCAGGGTCTGCAAGAGAAGCCATACGAGGAGAGGCTAAAGGAGCTTAACATGTATACCCTTGAGGAAAGGAGGGAGAAGGGGGACACGATAGAAATGTTTAAGTACCTCAGTGGAATCAACAAAGTCCAAGAGGGTAGCATCTTTCAGAAAAAGAGATGTGCAAGAACAAGGGGACACAATTTGAAGATAGAGGGGGGATGGCTCAGGGGCAATGTGAGGAAGTATTTTTTCCACAGAGATGGTGGACGCATGGAACAGCCTTCCTGAGGAGGTTGTGGGGTCTAAAACTGTGGGAGAATTCAAGAATGCATGGGACAGACATAAGACAATTTTTGTGGGGGGTAGGAAGAAATAGGCTGTTGGTTAAATAGGATCTGCAGCTTATCCTCTAGGTAGGGAAATGGGCAGACTAGGTGGTCGAAGCAGTCCTTATCTGCCGTCAAAGTCTATGTTTCTATGTTTCTAAACTTGAACCTTGAACCTTTAATTGAGTTTGCTGGATTGGATGATTCAGTTGCTGCATTAGCTGGGTCCCCCCAGGTACGGGTTGAACAAACCCCTAGCACAGAGCTCACAAACAGCTATCAGCCACTACTAGAACTGGAAGGGCCAGATGAAGATTGTCCTATAGCAATGGAAACAACACCCACACAGCCTAAACAAGATAACATCCAAAAAAATGCATCAAATGAAAGGGGAAGGCAGAAATACATGTTAAGATAGTCCATCCTAAAGCATATTGATAGGTATGCAGCAAAAGACAATAAATTAAACACCACAACATGGTCCTTTCCACGGGCAAAAATAAAGGATATTGATAACATGTTACCCGATATGATATCAAATCTGGATGATTAGCCGATTATATTACATGCTGGAATAAATAATATAGGAAAACAAGGGATGAGGAAATAATCAAGAATTTATGGACATCACCAAATACTGGAAATCGAGGAAGTGTAAAATTTTATTTTCTGAAATTTTCTCTGTACTATGAGCTAGCATAGGAAGAAATTAAAAATAAGCGTATTAGCAATTGGCTTATAAAATGGCCACTGAAACTCAGGCCTTCTTCCATCTTACAACTCAGTATAAAGAGTCCATGTAAAACTCAGTATTAATGCATAGCCCCCAATGTGCATACATCATGCTGACCGTGGCACCAGAGTGAATATAATTGCCACCAACAGGCTTCATCCAGACATTTGACTGGATCCCAACTTCCACTCATGCATTTCTGCGTCACTGATTTAGGCATTTAAAAAAGCCAAGCTTATGCACTGCAAAACTCATGTACACGCAAACATCTTTTAACAGTGTATAAGTAAACTTCTGGTACAACCTGTTAAGACAAGCTTCACTATCAAACTTTCGAAAGTGCATCCTATTAGTTATTATCGGTAATGCCCCAAGACCTCAGAGACTGATGCATAGTGGTGGTGGTGGGGGGGGGTCTTGTGTGCATAAATCATGGCTCAAGGTGGGTGGGGGATTTTAAACCTTGCTGCTGGTGTGACACAGGATCAAACATAGGACAAGGTGATATCTTGCGGGCCTGCACTCATGAATGTCACTCACAGTGTGTTGGACGGGCATAGTCCCAGTTTGCTTCTGACTAGAAAGAAAGGTCTCCAGTCTCCTGTGGCTTCTGTATGGTAGGATTGGGACAAAGAACAAAGAAAAAAAAATGGTGGAGAAAAACAAGCAGTCCAATGAGGTACTATGTGGTTTGAAGAGTCAAGAGAGAGCATTCCCCTTTTAAAGGAGATAGGAAATTATTTTTACATGGTTAACTGAGCCTTCAGCTTCCTTTCCATGCCAGCTTTGAATTCTGATATGCTTTGACCAATTTTCAATAAATATATAATCTAGCTTTGGGGTACCCTCAGCACTACACAGAGTTCCACTCTCCTCAGTAGCTACTGCTCTTTCTTTTGATATTCCTAGCCCATTCTATGACATCAATAACAGCATTCTATGCTAGTCATCTGAATGGCCTGGAATGGTGTTATTGATGTCAGAGAATGTTTGAGCAGTATGAAAAAAGAGAGCAGCAACTGCTGAGGAGAAAGGGATTCAGGGTAATTAAAAGGCAATATAATTAGCTTATTAATTTGACAAACAAGGTAAAAAACATATCAGAATGTTGGACAGACATTAACAGAACAACTAGAGGGTATCTAGAGGTGTAAAAAAACTACTGAAATGAGTCCACTCCAGGCATGCAAGACTAGTTGGCAAATGGTAGAAATCCTATTTTGAAGAGTTTGCATGCAATGTCAGCAATGAATCCTGAATAGTGTACTATTATGGGACACTAATGGAAGGCCATGGAAGCTGCTCAACATTTTCAGCTAATCTTGACCGCGGCATATCGTAGCTTAAAAGGCATCTGAGGAGAACTCACTAAAAGAGATACCGCATTTAATAGACTAGTCTATCTCTATGGACTTTGTCCATTAGATGCGGCATCTGGTACATAGTTTAAGTGCATTCTAGGCACATTCTTGCATTTGTGGCACATGCAAATGAAACAACAGAGATAGACGTTCAGGCGAGCTTTAGTCAGTTTAAGTGAAATACAACCCATTCATGCTCTTCTGTTTTTGCAGGTGCAGTGCAAAAACACTTTAAAAAAGAACTTTATTAAATGCTTTAAAATCAATGCTCTGAAATAAACAAAATAACAAAAGTGTTGTGTCTGAGATGCTGACATCTGCGACCTACTGTAACTACGATCTCCTGGAAGGGGACTGGGAAGCGATGCTAAGCGATGCCAAGCAGGAACAGCAGGACTACACAGCCATGCACTCGCACAACACCACCTAAGAAAAAAAAAGCTGCTACTGGCATCTAATGCTTGCACCTGCTTAAGAAGACTGTGATTCAATTAACACATTGTTGAGAGGCCAGTTGCGTAATGACAGCTGATTACGCTGATTACAGCACTAATTAGGTAAACCAATAGGTAAACAATATGAAAATGACTAAAGACTTGAAGAGGCTGGAGGCACTGGCAGCCGCTACATACAGAGCACAAGGTCTGCATTGTCAATATAATTTAGCACTGCGGACATAGCCAGTGGCAAGTGGCAAGAGTGTTTTGTCCGTTAGAACTGAATGTCTGTTACAACCGCGTCTGGTACAGTTGGCGCATACTGTACCACAGTAGCCCTGGTGTAGTGGTGAATTGGTCATGAAATGTCAGCTCCAAGTGTGTGGCTGTTGAATAAAAGAAAAATTATAGAAGGAGTGAGACATCCATTTCTGTTTTTGATACGAATATGCACTGTAACTGTGGCAGGGCTCCTCCAACAGCACAGTCACTTATAAACTCCTTTACCAAGCAGGCCAGCAACTTGGAACAGACCTGCACTGGAAATAACAGAAGAGCAGTCCTCCTGGCTTGCAGGCTTCACAAGGGGGGAAGCAGGGAGGAGTCAGGAAACTAAAGGCTGTTCAGTCTGACCTCTGTGGTGGGTAAGCTGATGGAATCCCTGCTCAAGGAGAGGATAGTGGAGTTCCTAGAAGTCAGCAGGCAGCAAGACCCTAGGCCACATGGATTCACGACAGGCAGATCCTGCCAGACCAACCTGATACAGTTTTTTGACTCAGTCAACAGGACAGTGGACCAGAAAGGAGCAGTGGACGTAGTCTACCTGGACTTCAGTAAGGCCTTCAACTCTGTACCACACAGAAGGCTGCTGAAGAAGCTAAGGCAGGTGGGAGTAGCATGGGTAGGAAACTGGTTGGAGGTCAGAATCCAGAAGGTTGTGGTAAATGGAGCCATATCTAGCAAGAGGGATGTGATGAGCGTGGTGCACCAGGGTAGGTCCTGGAGCCTCTACTTTTCAACATATTCATTAGTAACATCACGGAGAAGCTGGGGGCATGCCTATTTGTAGATGATACTAAGCTCTGTAATAGGGTCTCCACAATGGAGGTGGTAAATCAAATGAGGGATGACCTCCACAAACTGCAAAAATGGTCTGCCACATGGCAACTGAAATTTAACACCAAGAAGTGTAAAGTCATGCACCTCAGAAAGGAAAACACCAGAGTAGAATACTACTTGGGAGGGGAAAAACTTACCGCCTCAAGCCAAGAGCGTGATTTGGGGGTCACCATTTCAGAAAACTTGAAAGTTGGTAGCCAGTGTGAGAGGACAGCACTAAAAGCAAACTGTATGCTGGGATGCACAGGTAGGGGCATCACTAGCAGAAGAAAGGAGGTAGTCCTGCCTCTGTACAGGTCATTGGTGAAGCCAAACATTGAGTACGGTGTCCAGTTCTGGAGACCACACCTGAGGAAGGATATTGACAGAGTGGAAACAGTCCAGAAGAGGGCAACTAAAATGATAAATGAATTCCAGGAAAAGAGATACAAAGACAGACTTGGGGAGTTCAACATGTACTCTCTGGAGTAGTGGAGAGACAGAGATGATATGATAGAGACCTTTAAGTACCTCAAAGGGTTAAACAGAGTCCAGACAAATGAGCTGTTCCAGCTAAATGCAGCCACAGAGACATGAGGTCATAGCTTGAGATTGGGGAGTTTCAATAGCAACAAGTGCAAGTTCTTCTTCATGGAGAAGTGGTTGGCACCGTGGAATGGGTTGCCTGATGAGATAGTTGGAGCCAAGACAGTAGGGAACTTAAGAATGCGTGGGATAGATACAAAGGAATTGTGACAACAAAGACAGGGAGATGACAAAAAAGAAGTTTCAGGCACACAAAAACATCTTGAAAGGGACGCAGTCAAGACACTGGATTCAAAGGTTTAAAAATCCATTTTATTAACAGCAGATGTGCTCACTGCCTGACATATTTCAGTCATATGCTGTCCTTTCTCAAAGGCTGAGAACAGCAGACACAGACATGTGTTTCATCCTCATATAGACAACAAGTAAGATCCCCTATGGGCTGGCTCCCTCTCCCTGGGCTGAGATACAGATATGGCACACTGAGGAGTCCAAATGAGGATGAAACACGTGTCTGTCTCTGCTGTTCTCAGCCTTTGCTGATTGTATTGTGAGGCCTACTGGCACCATGCAATTTTGCTTAAAGTTAAGCCAGTCCAAATTAATTCATGGGCATTTACATATGCTTCCCATGATGCTTTGCATTATTGGGGTATGTGCAATTTGTGTTTTCTTTAAAATTTGGCTGTATGGCCAATATCTTCCAGGATAACCCATGTCCCAGTGCATTTGCTCTGGGGTTCTTTTGTATGTATCTATGTAGTTGTAAATCTAGGACAGTACAGGAGAAGAGAGGCAGTAGGTAACTGGGGGCCACCGATGATGGCTATAGTAGGCATGGGATCCAAGGCTTGTGGATGGACTGAAGGAGACACATAAAAAGGAGCAGAGTCATGTTTCACCAAACAATTGAACAGTCATGCAACTTTGGAAGTCAGAAATATGAAGCACACAATGGTCACGCTAAGTGAGACATCGAAAAAACAATAAATAAAAGCAATAAGCATTTAGCAATGGCTGCTAGTGGTGGAACGGTCTGAAAAGTGATAGGGCCAGCATGACTGGCTAGCATGCAGGCATCTCAGAAACTCAAGTAAATCCACCTTGATGAAGGCCAAGATAACCTACTTAAAGGGTCTTCAAGGCAACAACCTGAATAAACTTAAATGGTTCTGGACACAGATAAATTTCCTCCTGTAGGGATGGACTAGTGCACCAAACTGAGAAATCTTCCTTAATGCAAAAATGATTAGTGGCTAGAGTTGCAGTGAAGTTTTACTCCACTAGTGAAGTTGTTGCGAAGCAGCTGAAATTCACATTCACAGAGTTTCGAGAAGTTTTCCCTACCCTCAGCAACTTCGACTTCACCTGAAATCGCAAAGTGTTCCATGCAAAAGGCAGAATTCCACCCATGAAGTGCAGAATTTTGCCTACAAACAGCAGAATTTCAACTGTGAACGGCAATATTCTGCCATTCATGGGCAAAATTCTGTTGTTTGCAGGTGAAATTCTGCACTTCGTGGGTTGAATTCTGCTGCTTGTGGCGAATTCTGCACTTCACGGATCGATCTGCACTTGCGAATTGCGCTAAATTTGCAGATTAATTGCCAGAGCTAATTTAGCCAACTTCACCCATCTCTATTAGTGACCCTAAACAAATTGTTGAAGCAGTCAACATTTTGTTTCACTGATCTGGACGCATACAAGGGCCCTGCTATAGATCCCCTGCACAATTTTCCCAGCCCAACAGACTGCCTTAATTTCTACTTTTGACTATTCTCCAAAAAAGAGGTCCCCAATCTCCTTCTAAATATTAAAACAGATAAATCAGTGGGCCATGATAATCATGAGCTGCTGCCATGTAAGTTAATGAGGCTAGGCCTAGACCAACTCTTTAGCATTCAATCTTCTCCTCACAACTGGATAACCCTGTATCTCTGCTGTTATCTCTGTAATTCCAAGGCTCCCCCCCCTTTTTGCACTTTGACAAGGCCCCTGGCTACCCTCCATCTACCTTACCCCCCTGCCCTTACCCCCCCACACCAGCTTGACAAAGTCTGTGGCTGCCACTTCCTACCTTTCTTACCACACCTGTCCACCTCATCCCCCTGCCCCTACCCTCCCACACCAGTTTGACAAGGCTCATGGCTGCCATCTCCTAGCTTTCTCTACCCCTGCCCCTCCTCACCCCGTCCCTACCCCCACACCAGCTTGACAAGGCCTATGGCTGCCACTTCCTACCTACCTTTCTTTCTTTCTTTCTTTCTTTCTCCCATCTTTATCCTTCCCCCTCTCATCTACGCTTTCCTCCTATTAGAACGATAAAACTACGTATAGATACATATATATTTGTTCACTTTATTTTACTGTTTTGGAAACATTGTACTTTTACCCCTTTGTATGTTTTGTCTCCCCTTCCCACTGACGTGGAACCTTTGTAAATGAGCTGTCTGTGCTCAGAGGTATTGTAATCCGAGAATGAATAAATAAATAAATGGTTTAGAAGCTACCTCCTAGGGTGTAAGCAATCAGTTAATTGGGGGACATGCCTCTCCTCACAGCAAGAGATCACAGATGGCATCCCCCATGGTGCCATCCTGGGGCCCATACTATTCTAG
Organism: Neoceratodus forsteri; assembly: GCA_016271365.2. Lineage (NCBI taxonomy): Eukaryota > Metazoa > Chordata > Ceratodontiformes > Ceratodontidae > Neoceratodus > Neoceratodus forsteri. Next base: position 764,780,040 of record CM028135.1, read on the forward strand.
CTGTCGGTCAATGAGCTCCTCCTAAACTGTGGTGGTGCAAAAGTTATCCTGTGTGCAGACGACATGGTCCTATACTGATCAGTCCATAACCTGAACACTGTAAACAATGGATTAAACAATGACTTCTATGAACTTGAATCCTGGTTTGTTTCTAACCAACTAGTCCTCAACAGTAAAAGAAAAAAAAAAACAAAGGCCATGTTGTTTGGGTCCAGAAAACTGGGTGAGCCTACAGATTGTCACCTCCTCAGGTACACAGCTGGAGGCAACAGATACTATAAAATATCTTGGCATGTGACTTGACCAGGAGCTGTCCTTTAAGACCCACAAGAACATGTCTCTAAGCTCCATACTCAAAAGCTGGGGCTGTTCTATAGGCTCGAGCCCTACCTAACTAATGAAGCACATCAGTCAGAAGCCAGCAATGTTCTTCTCCATACTATACTGCATGGCATCCCAGCTCTATCCTTCCTGAAGGGTGTGGAGCTAACTAAACTAAAATCCCTTTACCACAGAATTGGCAGGTTTGTGTCTGGAGCAGGGAACAGTGAGTTTTGTTTTTTTAATGTTGAGGACTAGTTGGAACCAAGGAGGAGTAATGGCAGATAGTAAGGAACAGGGGGGTGAGAGGATTTATTCTAAGAAGGACAAAGGGAACAGAGGATAGTTGTCCAGTTGAGATACCTACATCTAATAGATATACAGTACTGGCAGATATAGGGAAACAAGGGATTAAGGGAGGAGAAAGGGCCAGGGAACCACAAGGACATGGCAGGTGTGTGGAGAAGGGAGTATCTCAGAAGGTCAAACAAAGAATGGAAGCCAAGGGGGAGAGGAAGAGGGAGAGGAGCAGCTCAAGAGGACAAGGGGGGGCAGAAGGGAGAGGAGAACAATGACAGAGGTAGAGTTACAGGAGGAAATGCAGAAGGCATAGCAGAAACAAGGATGGGAACCTGGGAGAGGGGGATCAAGTGGGAGCAAGGAAGCAAGAAGATGGGAAATTGCTGGTACACATAGGATGACTCAAGCAAGGAAAAGGAGGGACTGGGGGGCAATAGCTATGAGGAGACAAAAGGGAGTTGGGGTATAGACACACAAGCAACAGAAAGGTAGTTGTCTCCAGAGATTCAATAATAAAGGGTATACAATGGGAGAAAGGGGACCCACAGAATAATACGCTGATAGCTTGCATGCCAGGAATGGAGGCAGGAGAGCAACACTTAAGATCAAGGAGGTGGTGAGGAGACAGCGGAAAGCCTGACTGGATTATACCTTGGAACCAACAATCTAGCAGATGAGGAGGACGGGCTGGTACAGAACAGATTCAAGGAAACAGCAAGATCATGCAGGGATTCTGTGAACTCGCTGGCCTTTTCCAGTAATCCCAGTCCCAGGGCCAGCACAGCTGGAAAAGGAGCATAGCAGAATTCAATGAGTAGCTGGATGCTCGGTGTAAAGAGGAGGGTACAGTCTTACAGGGGTGAGGAGACACATGGTCAAATAAGGGCTTTGTTGCCCAGACAGGACTGCTCCTTAGTTGGGAGGGAAGAAATATACTAAAGGACAGGCTGGAGGAATATATGGGACTGGAACTTGGTTTAAACTGCTAAGAGGGGGGAGGAGTGGGTTGGAAGGCCCACACAATTCGAAAAGGGGAAGTCGGTAGACCTCCTCCCCACAAAGGCAGTAACAACAAAGGGGAGGGAGAGAGGGAACAGCTAAGGAGTGGGCTAGAGGAGCAGGAAAGAGGAAAGCCAGGACAAAGTTATTGGACAAAAGAGCCAAAGTATTACAGGGACAAAGTGGAGGGTGGTGTCGCTGAATGCACGCAGTCTCAGGAACAGGATGGAGAAATGCTTACCCTCTTAGCAGAGGGTAAGGTGGATATAGCAGCTGTTACCAAGACCTGGACTACAGCACACCACGACTGGGATCCCTCAAGCCCAGGTTACAGGTTATACAGAAGGACACAGAGATATGCAAGGGGAGGCAGCATACATTCAGGAGGAATAATTTGTATGAGGAGGAAAAGGAAAACATAGAAGCACTGTGGCTCCAGTTGCAGGCTAGCAGAGTAAAGAAGATCAGGACTGGGATGATATACAGACTGCCCAATCAGAGTAAGGATAAGGACAGACAGCTGTGTTTCCAGTTGAGGACTGCAGCCCGAAAAGGGGAGGTGGTAGTGGTGGGGGGTATTAATCTGCCTAAAGTGGACTGGGTTACTCCTACCACATCCTGCACCAGAAATCAGGAAATCCTAATTACAGTCCGGCTTCATGACTCAGTGTGTGACCGATGCACGCGGGGCAATCCTGGACCTAGTGCTCACCAATGGGGAGCACATACAGGAGATCGAAGTTAGGGAAACTGCTGGGTGGAAGCGACCACAATACAGTGTGGTTCAGTTTGGACATGGGCTAGGATGACATCCTCACCAAGACAAGAACATTGGTTTTCAGAAGGGCAAATTTTAAAAAGATGAGAGACGTGCAAAAGGAAAACTTGGAGAGTATGGAGGCTGGCACAGGGTTGGACCGATTATGGACCATCATTAGCGGGCGCCATTCAGAAGGCCACAAGCATTTGTATTAAATTGAGGGTGAAGAGATTGAAAGCCAGACCACCACGCTGGTTTAATGGTAAAGTGGCCAGAGTGGTAAGGAAAAAGAGGGCAGCCTATAGAAAATTCAAAAAAACAGCAAAGGAAGAGGATCAGGAAGAATACTGGATGCAAACTAAGATGGCAAGCAGGGAGATGCAGCAGGCAAAGGCACTGAAAGAGCTCTAAATAGCTGAAGGAATAAAGAATGGGAAAAGGACCTTTTGCCATAAGTGAAAGGAGAGACAAGAAGGTTGGCATTGATAGACTGAGGAAGGGGATGGTTGGGTTGATGAAGACAGAAGCAAAGCAAAGGCATTAAATGAATACTTCTGCTCCATCTTTACAAAGGAAAAGGATGGACTGGTGCCACATGCAGGGAGAAGGAGGGAGGAAAGCCGAGGGGTAATTGGGATTGAAAGAGTGGGGGGGGCTAATGGCCCTAAGGATGCAAATCCTGGACTAGACGAAATGCACCCCAGGGTGCTGAAAGAACTAGAGGAGGATCTGGCAGAGCTGCTGACTGTTCTCTTCAATAGATCTCTGGAGCCGGAAGTGGTGCTGCTCGAGTGAAGAATGACACATATGGTGCCACTCCACAAGAGCGGACCCAAGGATGACCCGGGTAACTATAGGCCAGTCAGCCTTACCTAGATAGTATGTAAACTCATGGAGACCATATTAGGGAAAGGCTAGTGAGGTGCATAAAGGAAAATGGTCTACAGGATGAAAGAGAGTATGGGTTTGTGGCAGGCAGATTGTGTTAAATGAACCTGATGAAGTTCTTCAATTGGGGTCATGAGTGCAGTGGACAAAGGCCAGGCGGTGGACATTATATACCAGGACTTTAGCAAGGTATTTGATTCTGTACCACACAAAAGGTTGATAATGAAACTGAGGCATCTAGGGATAGGGGAGAATAGGTTAAGATGGGTTGAGAACTGGTTGAGTGGTAGACCCCAGAGAGTAGTGGTTGGGGTTGAGTCCTCCAGCACCAAGGAGGTCACCAGCGGGGTCCCGCGGGGATTGGTGCTGGGGCCAATGTTGTTCAATGTCTTCATAAGTGACATCGGGAAGGCATTAAAGGCAACAGCTGCCTGTTTGCGAATGACATCAAACTCTGTGGGAGACTGACACTGAAAAGGGGATACAGGACCTGAGGGAGGACCTCGCCAAACTAGAGAGATGGTCAGAAATCTGGTAACTCAGAAGGGATATAAGGAAACATTTGTATATGGAGAGGGTGGTGTCTGCCTGGAATGAGCCACCAGAAGAGGTGATATCAACAAGGGCAGTGGGAGCACTCAACAGAGCCTGGGACAAGCACAAAGGGAACCCTTGGGACCAAGGAATGGGAGAAAGGGGGAGGATGGAGGTACTGTTGGGGGGGCAGGGTCATTGGCCTAAGTATGAGGCCAGACCTGCATCACTACTGAGTGGCATGATAGACTGGGTAGTCTTCTTCAGCTGACTTTTTGTATGTCACTGTGATGTGTTTGCCTCCCTTAACTGGCCCCCACTCGAAGAGTGCCTCCATTACCAACCCTTTACCTGGTCTACAAGACATGAAAAAGCTGTCTTCCTACTCTCAGAGACATCCTATCCTGAAGCCCATGAGAAGTCACCTCTGTTCCTTTTCACAGTCTCTGCTAGAGGGTCCTAGGACATGTAGCTCTTTTGGTCAGTGGTCCTTTTGCATATAGCGCCACTGCTCTGGGACAAGCTTCCTGTCCTTATCCAGGAAAGCTGTACTTAACCATAGCCATAAGCCCTACTTGTGGAAACCAAAGGTACCCTCACTGAAAAGTCAAATGCTTCCTCCACGAGCATTTAAACTAGCCAAGGGGGAGGCAAAAGCAGTCGAGGGATAAAGGTAGCCCCCCATATAACATATCCGAAATAAGGGAGAATCCAATTAGTACAAGGGCACTATGAAACCAAATAAATAAATGAGATATAATTGTGAGGAAGACAGAAGATGGAACCCAAAAACGTCACAGGGCCCAAAAAAGCGAAAAGGAGGGTGGGTGCACAAGCTGAAAAGTAGTGTGCACAAATGCCAATAGTGTGGGGAAAAAAATCCCAGACCTAATGGCATTAATGGATGATGCAATCATGGACATAGTGGCAATTACAGAAACATTATACACAGGCAACCATGACTGGGATATAGCCATACCAGGATACACACTTTATAGGAAGGATAGGGAAGGGAGAAGGGAGGAGGGGTAGCTATGTATGTGAAGAAGAGGATTAAAGCAACAGAGATGTAAGGGTTACAAGAAGGAGTAGAGGCACTGTGGGTCTCACTGGAGGTGGGAAAAAGGACAGCCATTTGCACTGGAGTGATTTACAGGCCTCCAGCACAGACGGAGGAATCAGATGGCGCTCTTGTGGAAACCACAGAAAATGGCATCCAAAGGGAACTGCTACTGATGGGTGACTTCAACCTGCCTGAGGTACAGTGAAGCACACAGAATGTGACTGCCTTGACTCATTAAGAGGGATATTCAGGGAGGAGGTAGACACCAGCCCATTCATGGTGGAAAGAGTCCTAGAAGAACTCTAGGAAAATAAAAGCAGATAAGGCAATGGGACCAGATCGGATCCATCTCAGAGTACAAAAGGAACTCAGGGAAGTGTTGGTGGAACCACTGGCTGCCTTTTCAACACATCACTAAAGACAGTGGCAGTACCTGAGGACTGGAGGAGGGCAGATGTGGTCCCTCTCCACTAGAGCAGGAGCAGAGAGGAGGCAGACAATTACAGGTCTGTAATCCTGATCTCAGTAGTGGGGAAACAAATTGAGTCCTTACTTAAGGAGAGGACTGTGAGGTTTCTGGAGAATAGTGGGGCATAGGATCCAAGGCAGCATGGATTCTCAGCAGGAAGGTCCTGTCAGACGAATCGTAATGAGTTCTTTGACTGGGCAACCAGGGTGGTAGATCAGGGAGGGGCGGTGGATCTGACCTACCTGGATTTCAGCAAGGCCTTCAACACCGTCTCACACAGGAGACTGCTAAATACACTGGGGAGCCTGGGAGAGGGTCCTACAGTGGCATAGTGGGTTGGGAACTGGCTAAGGGACAGGACTCAGGGCATAGTGGTAAATGGTATGAAATCTGAGGAGAGGGAGGTGACCAGCGGGGTGCCACAGGGGATGGTGCTGGGGCCAGTCCTAGTCAATGTCTTCATTAGCAACATTGCAGAGCATCTGGAGGAAAGCCGTGCCTCTTTATAGATGACACCAAGATCTGTAACAGAGTAGACACACACTGAGGGGTGGAAAAAGGAGAAAGGACCTTAGCCTATTAGATGAGTGGTCAGGTGTCTGGCAGTTGAGTTTCAATGCTAAAAAGTGCAAGATCATGCACCTGGGTCACAGGAATCCAAGGAAGGAGTACAGGATGGGTGGGGAAATTCTGGCCACCACAAGTCAGGAGAGAGACCTCGGGGTTATCATATCTGATGACCTAAAGGTGACCAAACAATATGAAAAAGCAGTGGGGAGAGCAAATAGAAAGTTGGGGTGCATAGTGAGGGGCACAACAAGCAGAAGGAAAGAGGTGGTGATGCCACTGTACAGATCGCTGGTGAGGCCTCAGCTGGAGTACTGTGTCCAGTTCCGGAGCCCACACCTCCATAAGAACATTGACAAAATAGAGGCAGTACAGAAGGGCAGAAGATGGTACATGGACTGCACCAGAAGCCCTATGAGGAAAGACTTAAGGACCTTAATATCTATTCACTGGAGGAAAGATGGGAGAGGGAGATATAATAGAGACTTTCAAGTACCTTAGGGAAACAAACAGGGTACAGGTGGAAAGCATATTTCAGAGAAACTGCACAAGAACAAGGGGCATGATATGAGGCTGAAGGGTAGAAGGCTGATGGATAATTTTAGGAAGTACTTTTTCACTGAAAGGATGGTGAGCAGTCAGAACAGCCTTCCAGCAGAAGTGATGGGGGCGAAAATAATGGGGGTTCAAGAGTGCATGGGATAGACATAAAGTGCGCTGGAGAGCAGAGCAGGACAGCCACAGGTCAAATAGGATCTGGAGCTGCAGCAGTGTGTGAGGAAATGGGCAGACTGGGTGGGCCATATGGTCCTATCTGCCCGACAGATTCTATGTTTCTATATATGTTTCTGTATTAATCAATCCTTCAAGGGTCAACTCAAAAGGTGCCCCCCAACCATAGCAGTAGCTGCTTCCACTGGGCCAGTATTCCCAATGCAGGGACATACTGCCTCTGTATCCCAGAACCTAACGTGATGTACTATATATTGTAAAACTACACAACTAAATGTTGTCCTACTGAACTGACTGTATGAATTGTTATTCTTCTTCAGAGTGAAAACTGTTGTACAAACTGTAACTACTACAGTTCATGCTGTGTGAACTGTCCTCCTGTACCTGGTGTTGTATCACGTAAATTCCATTTATTTTATGTAACTTATCCCCGGTTGCTGGTGAAAATGGAACGCAACTCTGAGCAAGCTCACCAGACTCCCAAATCCAATAAATAAATATATAAAACTATTTCTCCCTACACAGAATAAGTTTTTTTCCTCATCCAAATCTGTGGAGTAATCCCCCCCTCAACTGACTGACAGAAGCTTCCAGTGCTTAGTTTCTTGATACCCCCACCTGAAGGCCTGGCCCCTCCTTTTCATTTTTAAAGTTTGACCTCTGTGCCTTAACCAGAAGACCATGAACCCAGCCCACCTCAATCAATACTACTCAGGTCTTCACTTTTCAAAGTTCTGCTGACACCCTGCAAGCCACAAAGGGAGAGATTGGAAAGCAACACTGCTTACTGCACAGGCTGCATTTTAAAGGCACAGTCCTGTCTAGGGTTGTCAGAACCCTCTGAAGTTCTGGGTTCTAGTTCTAGTCTAGAACTTTTGAAAAAGTTCTAGGGTTCTAATCTTTTTTAGAACTTTTTAGAACTCGAATCCTATTTTTTTATTGTGCTGCCAGTAACGATTATAGTAATAAAATAAATGTAAAGGAAAAACTGTTCAATATAAGGGGGAGAGAAATTATCATGTGTGACATTGATAGGAATACAACTAGGTTTATCTATGGTTTCTTCTGTTTGCTAAAGCAAGCAACTTAATACGTAACAGGTCCACCCACCCACCCATATGTTAAAAGTTTTCCTGCTGTAGCTGCATCATAGTTCCTTAGTGAAAGAAAGAGGCACATTAGCCATTTATGTACTCAGTTATATATACTCATCGTCATGAATTAGGAGAAAAAATAACTGATATTACCTAATTTCAGCTATTTGCTGCTTTCTGTTTTAAATGAGTGAATCAAAAGTTGCTATGTTTAAGAGAAAGCTTTTATAACAAAGTCAAGTCAAGTACTACAGCAGCAGCATGTGGAACTGTTGCAAAACATATTATGTCATAACATAGTCAGTCAAGACATTTGAATAAAAAAAATATGCCAGTCATTGTTGCTGGCAAAATGCATGCAATTTTCTAAGGTAATGCATACATATACCAACATTTTTGTTGGCAAATTGAAGTAATACATACAAAAAATTCTAAGATGATGCATTTTGCAGCTGATGCTTCAATAAAATCTGTATTTCAGTCACATAAATAAAAAGTGGTTCTCACCACATACTAAGGAACATTTAATGTAGCTGCAGCAGTTGGCATGTGATGTTTAAGGGACAGCGTCTGTCAACCCCATTATGTATCAAATTATCACTACTTGTAAAGCAAAACACTTTATGATATGTCACATTCTGTGCAAACTGCTGATGCAGATTTTCTTTTATTTCTGATTCCTTTATTCTTTTTTTAAAGGGGACAGGACAATTGTGCTAGGTGGCAGCAGTTTGCAATGTATTTAATAAGAATATATATTATGTGTACAGTAGGTTCGGTCTGTCATCATTTTTTCCTCACCATCCCCAGCTGATCATGAATCTGTAAATGAAAGAACTAAAACAACACCCACCTTTCACCCCATCACCCATTCCACTTTTCTTCCACCACCCTCATCTGTGCAGTAGCACCCATGCCACCCTTACACCTATTAAAAACCAACCCACAACCCTCACCCATGTACTAGCATCCATTTTTCGTTTATGGCTAACATTTCTGTAATTGAAAAATAATAAACAGCTACCAATTAGAACTCATTGTTTTGTCCTCTTTAAATTGAAAAATAGACCGTCTCCTGTCCCAGCCCATACTGATGCACCATAAAGTCACAGAAGGTAAATCCAAAAACATATGTTTGCACTTTAACTATAAATAATATGATACAGAAAGGATTGATGTGACAGTGTCCCTTTTATGCCAAATTTGGGCCTGTTCCCACTGATGTTAAAATTGCCCTGTATATAAAACTTGTTGACTTTAGTTTAGACCCTAGCTACAAAGCAGTTTGACATGAAATGGTGAAAGTTTTGGGGGGTATATAGTCCAAGGTAATAGATCGAGAAAGGAGAGAGATGACAACCAAAGTCATCACAGTCTGTAAGAGTTTCGTTTTTGGTGCAGAGAGACTCCGTCCTACACAGCATTTACCAGCCACCACCATCTGAGTTGTCATCACCATCAACATCCACAACATCAGTCACTTCAGGATCAGTTTGTATACTCTTAGGATACAAAATTTGACTTATTAACTTTAATAAAAGTTAACGTGTGTACATTTTCTGGCAGCAACCTATTTCTGGTGTCTGTCACAATATTGCCAGCTGTACTAAACATGCGTTCTGAAGAGACACTTGTTGCAGGACAACCAAGATATTTACAGGCTTCATCATACAGCTCTGTCCAAATTGACTTTTTTGATCTCCAGTATTCAAAAGGGCATGCATCAATAGGAATAGGCAGTTCTTGCAGGTAACTGTCTACCATGATGGACAGAGACTGCTCAGAAGAGGAATCAGCAGAAGCTGGTATGGCAGAAATTTGGGAAAGGTTTTGCCACAGATTTAGCTTACTACTAAGGGTTGAAGAAGTGGCAGTTGTGGAACAACTACTGTTAATGTTTGGTGACTTTTCCAGTTCTGTATCCTTTTGTGAAGATGAACCTGCATGTTGTGGTGATGACAACCTGAGGGTACTGTGTGTGTCTGTGTTTGACTCCTGTGAGTGCTGCAGCTCATCTAGCAACATACATTTGTACTGCTCTATATCATCTGTTTTTGGAAGATGTATAGCCTTGAACCTGGGATCTAAGAGAGTTGCAAGGATGTAGTGTTTTGATTTCGTCATTGCAACTAATTTGTCATTGGTTTTGAAGCGCTCGCTCATTCTCTTTACGAGATTCCCATGATACAGGCTACATGTTGTCTGCGCTTCAGATCTGTCTTTTTCTATTTGTATATTTAGAACACTAAGATGATGTGAAATGAGCATTATGAGTGGGATAACCTGACTCACAGATGCGCCTTCAGAAGACACGTCCCTTGTAGCTGTCTCAAAAGGAGCTAGGATACAGCACACTGTCTCCATTAATTTCCACTGCAGCACAGACAGCATAATGCCATCTCCAATAATGTAACTGGAGCAATACTCATGTACAGCTTGCTTTTTGCTCCAAGAGGCGCTGCAGCATATAAAGCGTTGAGTTCCAACGAGTGGAAACATTTTGAATCAGCTTTGCTGGGGCAGCTTGTGTTTTTTGCAGTTCGGACAATGTCCAGATAGCCTTGGTTGAATGTGAAAAGTGAGTCACAATTTTTTGCAAACAGCAATCATACCATCCACTTGTGTTTCGTTGCTGAGAAATCTCATGACAATTAAGTGTAAGCAATGTACAAAGCAAGAAGCATGCAGAAATCCTCCATCCTGTACTGCTTTCAAGATGTTGGCTCCATTGTCACTTACTATAGAAGCCACATTTTTAGACCGTGAGAATAAACCCATTGGCCAAGGAGGTCATTTAGTTCCTGCAAGATGTTTGCAGCAGCGATTCTTTGCCCAAACTTTTTATGCAGCAGCGCCATCTTTGGGGTGTCTTTGTTTTTGAAGAAGCACAAGAAACGGACCCAATGAGCGGTAAGGACATGTAATCTATGTTTTGAGTGCTGGTCCACATATCTGTTGTGACATGAATAACCCCACCCTCCGAGTTTTAAGTGCAAGCATCACTGTTGCTTTAAAGTCCGATAAATGTTTGGTATTTCAACACAGGAAAAGTACCTTGATGAGGAACATTGTAACGAGGTTTCACATGTCATGAGCTCCCTAAAATCCTCATGATCTACCAAAGAGTATGGGAGAAGGGCTCCAGCTAACAGTTCACCAATTCGTGATTAAGATGAAGGTCTTTGGATGATTTCTAGTAAAGGTATTCTTTCTTTCAAATGCCTGAGACAGTGTTAGCTGTTTACAACATGTCCTGCTGGTTTATTACACACCGCGTGCTTCGATGGACAGATGGACGCGGAGATGGTGGACTAGGACTTATACATTCAGTGCCATCACTGGATGTGCAACTGGTACTAATGGTGCTGGCATTGGTGGTAACAGTGATCCTAGGGCTGGCAGTGGTTCTGCCTGCATTAAGTTCAGACAATTCAGTATCCATTTCAGATTCCTGACCCTTCTCACGTGTGGTCTGGAAGATGGAGGACATGGGTTTTGGATGATCAAGCAAAACTGAATGCTTTTTCAGATGGCGTTTAAGAGCTGTAGTGCCAAGGCATGACACAACTTTACCACGGCTTTACTCTGTTTACACAGGGAACAAATTGCTCTGCATGGATCAGTTTTACTGACAGAGAAATAATTCCACACCTCAGATGTGACAGATTTTGTTCGGAAAGTAGGACGTAGCTAAAGACTGTTTGTGTCTTTTCACCTGTCCTAACAGAACCTGGGACATGCTCCTTGGTGCTAGAAGAGTGGGCAGAAGACTCTGATGGATTTTCATTGCTGGCCAACACAGAAGTGGTGGATTCAATGGATATGTCCTTTTCATTGCCAACAGTGCTGGATGTATTTGCAAGTGCACTACCTGATTCATTGTCAGCAGACTTGCTCATTTCACTTTGTAGAGGAAGTAATGATTCATCAGACACAACAGTGTTGGACTTAGACAAAGAGCTACTGTCTGAGTCAGAGAGGGACTCACTGTCACTTGCATTATTGCTGCTAGTCACAGGGATCTTAACAGCATGAATGGCATACCTTATGGTGCCTCTCCTGTGACCCCAGCAGCTGTACAGGTTTTCTTAAAGGTCCCCTTACCACACTTCACTGTTGCTTTTTGCTGTTTGTTGAATTTTTATCACGTGAAATATTTTGCTTATTTCTGCTAGCACCAGGATTACCACTACCATCAACACCTGCTCCAAAACCAGCACTAGATGCTTCATCTATGTTGGTGTCAGCCATAACAGAAACAGAACCAGTATACTGCAGAGAATACACCCACACAATTCCTGTGTAAGAAAGCAACGTGATCTATGATCACTGACTACAACTCCAAAATTTTATTTTGGCTATGTGACACTGTGATGCAGTGAACTGAAAGTAATTGAAGTGTAACCCCTAGATGGCGCTATCCCAGGGGCTACTACCCCCGCCTGATTTGCCACTAACAGGTTGAGGGGCCTGGATCCAATGGCGGGTGCCTCCACCCAGAGGTCAGGGTTTGCAATAGTTAAACTAACTTGGTCACAGCCCTCTGGGACACTGCAACCCCCCTTTCTTCCCACTAGTGGCCCACACAATATATCAGAATTACCTCACAGTATACACTTACCCTCAGGTGTGGTTCCGCACTGGGACCTCCTGTGAAATGAGATACAGTGCAACAATCACAGTACAGTACTTTAACATAGACAAATACCTCAGACAGTATAACTTTGCTGAAACAAGCAGCTCTGATTTATTTAGGGGGATATAACAAGGACAGGGGGAAATCAGGTTAATTAGCTTATCACTCTAATAATCTACCTATGGCTCTGTGCACAGGCCTATCCCTATCAGTTACTGTCCCTGGGTACCCAAGCCCTAGTGGCTAGTCCAAACCGTGGCAGCTGGTAGGGGCCCTTTCACACAGAGAAAAGGAGAATTAAACAGTCAGCAGTACAGTAATTCCATTTGGATTTAATGTGGCAATTCAACAGGGGCGACCTGAATTAGTACTCACGACCTCCAAATAAGATAGGGTCCTTCAATGTCAGCAGGGCTCACTTGAGGTACACAAACCTCTTCACACATCCATATAAAAGAAAGCACTATACCAGGCAGGCTGCATCTGTATCCCGATCGCAATTACTGCACAATACCCGGAGAACACACAGCAGATTCAGTTCCTGACAGACCGAGTGCAATTTTCAGCAATTCCTCCAGTCTTCTACAGGGTGAGCCTGGTTTCTACTCTTCAGAGATCCTTTGATTCTTTTCACAGGACGGATTCAGTCCTAAAGCTGTTACACAAGCTGCAGACCGAACTCTGGGCCTTACACACGCTTTTTGACTAAAACTGCACACTGAAAAAGCACAGGGCTCCTTCCTTCTTCACTGCCAAAGCTCAACTGAAACTCCAACCGACAAAACCGGCACTTCCTTTGAGTTCCTCCCAGTTCTTGACTGGATTGGCTGTCACCACAATAGACTGCTGCTGTTGGTCCAAAAAGGTACTGAAGTCTAAACTACATCTCCCAGAGTCACTGCTCATACAATCCTCTTGCTGGCTCAGATTATGAGTCCAAGTTCTGATTCGTCCAAGGCACCATTTTAGAGCTAGCTTACCCCACACTGATTGGTCCAGTTCAGCAGTTCAAAACTAGAATGGGAACTAGCAGACACAGTTCTGACTGCAAAGAAAGCAGGTTAGACAAACTGTAATTTCATTATTACTCTAAATAATTTCTGGCAAACAGTTACATCTTTCAGATAGGTTCCTTTGCACTCTAGTGACTGCAAAAATGGAGTGAATTGGCAGCAGCTTGAGTGGTACTCAGAGAAGCACACAGTCCCCATACAAATAATTATGTCTGCAAGCAGACAGCTCTTAAGAGACAGTACCAGAGGCTCTAAAACACTCACTGATAAATGGCTTAAATGCCAAACACCATTCAGGCTTGGAGCATTCAAGCAAGCTCCTGGAAGTCTTTTTGGGAACCCCCATTTGCAGAGGGGTTACACCCTTCCTGGTTTGGGAAAGCTTGACGTCCGCCCAAGCAAGTACCCCATAAGCTTTAACTGCAACCATATACATTTGCATTAGGCTCACACTTGTAATCATCAGTCAATATATCATTTTACCAAGAACACATTTCTGAAACATGCAGTCGTCACTCTTTACACAGTATTACATACACATTGTACCATAACTCAAGTTATTACCTCTTGTACATGAAACCTGAAGAGAGGGCCCTTCCTATCAGTTACCTTGGGGCTGGATGGGGCAAGGGCACCATACTTAGAGGGCAACACAAGTAACTTGGAGTTAGCACTGATGCTCAGTTTGGGCAATGAGCCTGGGACACACACTCCTTTATGGACAACATTGAGAGGCAAATCCACAGGCCTCCCAAGGAAATCATAACTGAGGTGCACCACAGGCTTTACAGCTCGACCAGTCTTTCTAGGGGAACTGTTATAGTCTCTGCACTCTGAGCCTCATTTTCAGCATTGTCCTCGCTTGTCAGGGAGTCTCCATGGGGATAGAGGCTAGAACTTGGGGCACTTTCAGCTCCAGGAGTTACAGTTTCTGAGTCCACAACATTTGGCTCGCATGGAGAGCTTTGGACACTGGCAGTGGACTGTCAGGGCACTCAAAATACTCTTCTTGTTCGGGTGTATCACCAGTCTGCCCCAATCTATCATTTTCCTCCCTGAAAGCTCAAACAGTTCAACCATGCACAATGATTCCATTTCATCTGATCTGATGCTTTGCACTTCACTTTCTGGGAGCATTGGCTCCAGGGACGAAGCTGGGGCTTGGACAGTCCAGAAGGCCCAGCTTCATCTCCAGTATTGACTAGGGGATTGCCCTAAACAATTGACTCAGTTCAGTAAGAAGGATAGTATTCAAAGTCACTCTCACTTTCTTCTGATATGGACTGACAGTCATGCTCAACTGGGACTTGTGCAGGGAACACTTTAACTCTGCTTCTGTAGGTGCAGACTTCTTGGTCTTTTCTTAGCAGCAGCTCTAGTCACTGGTCCAGAGGGGCATCTTCTAGGGGCTCAGACTCAATTAAGATTTGTCCAATGGGCAGTAAATGATTTCTATGCATTGTTTTTACATCTTTGAATTATTCTCAGGCCTTACTTTGTACACTGGCAGATCATCTAGTTTGCCCACTACAATGTGAGGGAGATGGTGCCATCTGTCAGCAATCTTGTGCTTGCCATGCAGTCCCAGATTTCTTAGCAATACCGATCTCCCTCCTGGAGTTCCTGTGCTTTCACCTTTTATCATACCTTTCTTTGTTGGCCAGATTTCTTTTGGCAGCCATGGTTTGAGCCAGTTAGTACGCATGAGTTAGCTGGGCCTTTAACTTTTGCACATACTGTAAATAGTTGTCAGCTTGAACCCCATCAGGAGAGACCCCAAAACACACATCTACTGGTAGTCGAGCTTCTCTTCCAAACATCAGGCGGTAGGGGAGAATCCAGTGGCATCACTTTTGGTGCAGTTATAAGCATGTACCAGGGTGCTAATTTGTTGGCTCCATCTAGGCTTGTCCTTTGGGTGCAGGGTGCCTAGCATATCTAGCAAAGTACTGTTGAAACGTTCAGGCTGTGGGTCCCCTGGGGTGGTAAGGAGTGGTTCTGGACTTTCGAACTCCCACAGAGAAAGCATCTCTTTGATCAGACGACTCTCAAAGTCTCTCCTTGATCAGAATGGATTCTTTGTGGAGCCCCATAGTGAACAAAAAGTTTTCTACAAGTACTTTGGCTACAGTGGATGCTTTCTGGTCTTTGGTGGGAAAGCTTGGGCATATCTCGTGAAATGGTCAGTGACCACCAGCACATTACTGATATTTCTTTGATCTGACTCCAAACTTAGAAAATCAATACAGACCAGCTCCATGGGTGCACTGGTGGTGATGTTAACAAGGGGCAGCCCTCTGGGGCAAAGCTTTCCTCTGTAAGCAGCGACTACAAGTTCGAATGTGTTGCTCCATCAGCCCCATCTTAGGCCAATAGAATCTGGATCTCACCAAGTCAAGTGTTCTGTCTATACCAAGGTGCCCCATGTGGTTGTGCAAGGACCTCAGTACTGAGTCTCGAAGGCAGTGGGCAGCACTAGTTGTTGTTTGTCTACTTGTCCCCCCTGTCTACTGTTTCTCTGTATAACAGTTTATTGATCAGTTTCAACTTAGGACCTTCTTTGTATAACAGTGTAGTTCTCAAATCAGTGGAGCGTAATTTGGACACATCTTTTCCTGCATAGAGGGCTTCTAAAGCTGCTTTGATCATGGGATCGCGGGATTGAGCCGCGAATACTGTCATTGTCCAGCTGAGGCAGTGCATCAATGTCTATTGCAGAAAAGTGGCAATAAGCAGCAGGTATGCAATTCTCAGAGGCTCCAAGCAATCCACCATGCAGTCCACTGCGTCCGTGGACATTTGTTCTTCCTGTCAAACTTCCGCAGAGTGCCCGAATGTCAGGTTCTGCCAATTGGACCCAATCATTCTGGGAACAGGCCTCCGGAGAGAGCATCAGCATCTATGTGGTTCAGACCTGCTCGGTATTCGAGAGCATAGTCATATGTAGATAATGCAGAAAGCCACCTATGGCCAGTGGCATCCAACTTAGCTGAGGTCTGCACATAGGTCAAAGGATTATTGTCAGTTTTACTAGTATTTTAGCCCCATACAAGTACTCATGGAATTGGTCAACAATAGCCCACTTCAAAGCTAGGAACTCTAACTTATGTACAGGATAGTTCTTCTTCGGATGGGGTCAGGCTTCTACTGGCAAAGGCCACTGGTCTCAGGCCATTCTCGTGCTCTTGGTACAACACAGCCCCCAACCCTTGCAAGCTAGCATCAGTGTGCAGGACGTAAGGTTTTCTTGATCGGCATAGGCCAGCACTGGAGCATGGGTAAGTTGATATATGATCTCATGAAAAGCAGTCTCACAATCAGGGTCCAGCGGGCCTCAAATACTTCACTGGATGAAAATACACTCTTTCAGTCTTGAGGATGCTGACTTTGGTATTTTTGTGGGTTGGGGATACCCTTGAGTAAGGTTAAGTAAAGGCGGATCACTCTTGAATAGTCCTTGATGAAGCGCCGATAATAACCACAGAATCCCAGGAATCTTGCAGTTCTTTAGATTTTTGGGCTGTGGCCAGGTGGTCAAGGCCTCAACTTTACTTGGGTCGGTCTCTATTCCTCGTGGATACTATGTGTCCCACATACTTTACTGATGTTTGAAAGAATTGACACTTATCAATGGACAGTTTAAGGCCAAAGTCCTCCAGTCGGTCCAATACCTTAAATAATCTGCTCTCATGTTCCTCCAGTGAGCTGCCAAACACAATAACATCATCTAGGTATACCAGGCACTCTAGTAAGTTCATGTCCCCACTGCACGCCCATCAATCGTTGAAAAGTGGCTGGGGCACCTGAAATCCCTTGAGGCATCCTCATGAATTCATAGAAGCCAAGCGGACAGATAAGGCCGTCTTCTCACGGTCCTTCTGGGGCCATCGGGATCTGGTAGTACCCACTGCGGAGATCCAGCACAGAGAACCACTTGCTCCCGTTTAGGCAGTCCAAAGCATCCTGAATGCGGGCATTGTGTACTGATCAGGGATAGTCCGCCGTTTAAGGTGCGATAATCCACACACATCACTTACTGTTCCATTCTTTTTCTCACTACCACAATGGGGAAGCATAAGGCTTCTGGATTCTTGTATTACACCAGCAGCTAACATCTCTTGCAGATGCCGTCTCACATCATCTATGTCAGCAGGTGCCAGGCGTCGAGACCTCTCACGAAATGGTCTTTCGTCATGCAGCCGGATATTGTGCTCAGCTCCTTGCACGCATCCTACATCCCATTCCTTTAAAGAAAACACCTGGTCCTCTGGGCAAGCTTCTCACTGATCCTCACTTTCCATTCAGCTGGCAGCGGGAGTCGCCAAATCAAACAAGTCAGGCGTTACTCTGTCATTCTTCCTTGAACTCTTGCTGCTGGGTAGCACTGCAGTGTCTGCACAATGCACATTAGCCAGGATGCAACCTCTGTTTACTCGAATGTCTCTTTCAGACACATTATGAACTTGGACCATTACCCTTCTGGCATAAGCATGGGCTCTAGCGGGCAAAATACTAGGCTTGACCAGCAGTCCCTCTGGCAATTTTCCATCGCCTGGTGCATCCAACATTAATATTTTATTCTTAACATCCTTTCTGATACGGACCTCTCCCTGTAAGGTACACTGGGCATTTGGCGCCAGGATCAGAGACTCAGGATCCTTCTTCCATACAATTCCGACCTTCCTCTGGTTCTGTTTTTCAGCATCTCTCTGTGCCTCATAGGCCTTCTTAATTAAAGCCGGAACTCTTAAAGCTCTACTAGTCTTTGACCCTGTTTTCATAACACAACTGTGCCAGCCTTCGAACATATGAGCATTTGTTCCAATCAACAAAGGGACACCATCATACAGTCCAGTGGGGGACACACTAAGGCTAGGGTCTCTACTTGTTCGGCCACTCCAGCCACGGAGGTGGGAAAGACAGCCAAATTCGGATATACCGAATAGGGTAGGCCTTCTCACTTAACCCCCATACATGCAGTCCTTCTAATGGTTGTAAGGTACGCTCTGACAAATGCTTCTGATACCAATCCTGGAACATAATTGTCACTTGGGAGCCACTGTCTAATACAGCTCTTGTAGACACTCCTTTCACCTTTACAGTGGTCTCCATGGAGGACCCACTATTCTGGACCAGTCTGGAGAGGCGGTAGTGGGGCCTGGGCAACTGACCTTGCCACAAAGGATGTGAATTAGCATTTTTGGTGCCCTCACTGGGATCATGTCGCGCACCTCTTAACCACTGATTTCTTCTCCAAGCTCTCCTTGTAGCCTATATGCAACTTTGTCAGTGTCTTTTGGGGACTGGCATTCCCTTTCATGTGCCCATCTTTCCCACAATTATAGCAAAACATACTTTCTGGAGTTTGAGCTGGCCGAGCGCCACACTGGGAGCCAGGGCGGGGGTATTACTAACTGGAAACCTTGGTGCCATCTCTGTCTCTGACGTGATAAGCATTTGGAGACATCTCGTCCAGTTTCTCCACTTCCATGGTCAAGGAATCGAGTTCGAGCTGTTATCAGCAGGAGATACATGGGTGGGTACCCCCACCCCATAGCAGATGCAGTCGGATATAGGTCAGGGCCCGTACTTGCAGGCGTGGCCTTCATAAAGGACTGTTTTTGAATTCCGGATCTCTCTCAACAGTTCGCCCCATTGTGACATATCTTTTTCCTTGTCAGAGCACTCATTGACTGCCAACCTCTGCCCTGAACTTCACTTGATGGGTCACCTCAGTCACTCGGTCGTAGCCGCAGCTATTGGTGCAGGTCCCTCCGAGGTCGTCTTTTCTCAACTCCTCGAATTTCTCTCATTAACTCATCATAGAGGTGGGGATTCCAGTCGATCTGCCAGGCGAACTGAAGCAACAGCAGTTCTGAGAAGGGGCAGACTTAAGGATCCTGTCCAGCCTGGTTCGGTCCAGTTCAATCGCTGGCAAACTACCTTTTCTGAGGCATTCTTGCAACAATTTTTCCAGCCGAGATACATACACAGACAACAACTCCTTGGTACTGTTGTGCATCTCTACTCTCCACCATAGGTCCTCATCAGAATCTGGGCTCCCATACACATTCTCCAAGGCCTCAAGATAGGCCTGTGCAGTCGCTTCAGGGTTACTGGCCCGTTGCTAGCACGGATGGTAGCCAGGGCAGGACCTCGGAGGCTCTCACTAACCCTCTTATCTTCTGCCTTCCGAGCATTGCCATTCTAGCACTTGGGGGCAACATAGTCTATCCAGGTCTCCCAGTCATCCTCCCTTGGGGAGTGGGGAGGGTGCCAGAAGATCCTCAACCTCTGGAAGAGTCGTGACTAATGGCAGGTGCAGAAATAGGAGTCTGCATTGGTTCAGCCACCATACGGGCACTGGAGCAGGAGAGGGTGTTGGGGAGGAACACCCAGGTGGCAAGAATAGTTTCTTCAAGTCCTCCACAGTTTTCCCCTCCCAGCAACCATTCAGCAAATTTCTCCTCAAAGTTTCAGATAGTGGTGGGGCTGATTCCCCGGTCTTTACTGTCCTTAGTTATCACTCTCAAGCAGTGAGGGCTCCTCTGGGGTAATGGTCTGTGGCACTTTGGAGCTATCTATGGGATCCTTAAACTCTACTAGGGCCAGGAAAGTGTGGGTGAGCAGATTAGCATGCCGACCACCACCACAGGGTTTTGTAAACCTTCCACCTTGGAAAGTACTCCCTGCACAGTGTCGTATTGATACCCAGGGGATGTCCAGGATAAGCATAGCATTTTGGGGTCGATCTCCTCCCCAGTACACCACTCCACCAGCGGTGCACAGCCACTTCTGTCGGGTACCCATTTTTCTTAACAGTGGTTCGTAAATATGGCCACTAGAGGACACACAATCCCAGCGGTGAGCCTCCAAGATGTAACCCCTAGATGGCGCTATCCCAGGGGCTACTACCCCGCCTGATTTGCCACTAACAGGTTGAGGGCCTGGAACCAATGGCGGTGCCTCCACCCAGAGGTCAGGGTTTGCAATAGTTAAACTAACTTGGTCACAGCCCTCTGGGACACTGCAACCCTTTCTTCCCACTAGTGGCCCACACAATATATCAGAATTACCTTCACAGTATACACTTACCCCAAGTGTGGTTCCGGCACTGGGACCTCCTGTGAAATGAGATACAGTGCAACAATCACAGTACAGTACTTTAACATAGACAAATACCTCAGACAGTATAACTTTGCTGAAACAAGCAGCTCTGATTTATTTAGGGGGATATAACAAGGACAGGGGAAATCAGGTTAATTAGCTTATCACTCTAATAATCTACCTATGGCTCTGTGCACAGGCCTATCCCTATCAGTTACTGTCCCTGGGTACCCAAGCCCTAGTGGCTAGTCCAAACCGTGGCAGCTGGTAGGGCCTTCACACAGAGAAAGGAGAATTAAACAGTCAACAGTACAGTAATTCCATTTGGATTTAATGTGGCAATTCAACAGGAGCGACCCTGAATTAGTACTCACGACCTCCAAATAAGATAGGGTCCTTCAATGTCAGCAGGGCTCACTTGAGGTACACAAACCTCTTCACACATCCATATAAAAGAAAGCACTATACCAGGCAGGCTGCATCTGTATCGATCGCAATTACTGCACAATACCGGAGAACACACAGCAGATTCAGTTCCTGACAGACCGACTGCAATTTTCAGCAATTCCTCCAGTTTTCTACAGGGTGAGCCTGGTTTCTACCTTCAGAGATCCTTTGATTCTTTTCACAGGACGGATTCAGTCCAACAAGCTGTTACACAAGCTGCAGACCGGAACTCTGGGCCTTACACCGTTTTTTGACTAAAACTGCACACTGAAAAGCACAGGGCTCCTTCCTTCTTCACTGCCAAAGCTCAACTGAAACTCCAACCGACAAAACCGGCACTTCCTTTGAGTTCCTCCCAGTTCTTGACTGGATTGGCTGTCACTCACAATAGATGCTGCTGTTGGTCCAAAAGGTACTGAAGTCTAAACTACATCTCCCAGAGTCACTGCTCATACAATCCTCTTGTGGCTGGCTCAGATTATGAGTCCAAGTTCTGATTCGTCCAAGGCACCATTTTAGTGCTAGCTTACCCCACACTGATTGGTCCAGTTCAGCAGTTCAAAACTAGAATGGGAACTAGCAGACACAGTTCTGACTGCAAAAGAAAGCAGGTTAGACAAACTGTAATTTCATTATTACTCTAAATAATTTCTGGCAAACAGTTACATCTTTCAGATAGGTTCCTTTGCACTCTAGTGACTGCAAAATGGAGTGAATTGGCAGCAGCTTGAGTGGTACTCAGAGAAGCACACAGTCCCCCATACAAACTAATTATGTCTGCAAGCAGACAGCTCTTAAAGAGACAGTACCAGAGGCTCTAAAAACACTCACTGATAAATGGCTTAAATGCCAAACACCATTCAGGCTTGGAGCATTCAAGCAAGCTCCTGGAAGTCTTTTGGGAACCCCCATTTGCCGAGGGGTTACAGAAGAATTTGACGGTTTGCAACTAAAGGATCCCAGGTTCAAGGCTTACAGAATGATTGGGCTGCTGGGCATAGGCATACGCATAGCAGTGAAGGGGCGCACAGCAGTAGGGTGATGGACTGACCACAAGAGATGG
This sequence comes from Neoceratodus forsteri, assembly GCA_016271365.2. Classification (NCBI taxonomy): domain Eukaryota; kingdom Metazoa; phylum Chordata; order Ceratodontiformes; family Ceratodontidae; genus Neoceratodus; species Neoceratodus forsteri. The sequence goes on from CM028135.1 coordinate 764,802,033, forward strand.
AGTTACACACACAAACCAAGGAAAGAGATTTTTCTGTCTCTCCTCCCAACAGGGAAATATATTTCTGGGCTTCTGTCATGCATTTAAGGATAATGCCACCACACGACAACTGGCCACTGGGCCTCTCTTGGTAACACACACTGGGTAGGGTACAGTGCAGTCAAAAGGCACACAGCAGATGGGCTGACCACAGGAGACGGAATCACACACACACACATATACAACCCAAGGAAAGAGATTTTCTGTCTGTCTTCCCAACAGGCAAATATATTTCTAGGCTTCTGTCATGTATTTAAGGATAATGCCACCACAAAACTGACCAGGGTGATTGGCTGACCACAGAAGATGGAGTCACACACACACACACACACACACACACACACACACAACCCAAGGAAAGAGATTTTTCTGCCTCTCCTCTCAACACTAAACTTTATTTATAGGCTAGAGTGGAGTCACATGCACAACACACAAGTAGGGAATACTGTGTCAAAAAACCCAAAAAACAGGAATTTTTTAGGGTGGAAGAGAAGAACATTCAGCACAGTACAGTCCTTAGACAGAATCCTGTCCTCCTGACAATTTTTTTACTTTGTTTGTGGAGTAGGGTTTAATTTTTCTCCTGTTTATTGACTTTAAAGTAGTAAATAAATGCCATCAAATTCAAATGTTTCCGTTCAACTTCACACATTAATTAAAGTTAAACTTAATTTCCCTCTCAAGTAAATCTGAATGTTTTATTTTCTTCACCCCTTCCCCAGCCAGGGTGATCGCTCCCTCCCAAGTGTGTCACGAGTCACACCAGACAGAGATATGAACTGTTGATTGAATTTGAGTTGAAAATGAGATCAGAAATAAGAATTCTCAGTTTCTCACAAATATTCAGCAACTAGCTCCTTAATTTCCCTCTGCCCCATCCTGAGGCCATCACCAACTATTCCTTCCAGCTAGCTTTCCTCTGTTCCACTCCCCCTACCTCTTCACCCCCATCCACCCTTTAGCTTTTTTTATTTATTTTTGTACTTTTCTCTAATAAATCAACTATTGTGAAAAATCTGATACGACGATTTCACTCGTCGCAAATAGCAATTAGCAGAGACTAGCAGAGCCAGCGGCCCCAGAGCATAGTAGCACAAGCTGTGCCTGCAACTCCTTTATGGGACTAAATGAATGGAGCTGCAGCCACGCGGTTTGCCAACGTATTTCACCACCACCTGACCGCAGAGCATATGGTCAGGTGGTAACTGGGACTGGAAGGATCAACAAATACAGAGGCGCGACCTCACTGAATGGCAGTCCACACCATCCATCCCCCACCCCAACAACATAGAAACATATATTCAGCATGTACAGGTTTGTGACACTGGAGAACCTTAATGGCGTCTTCAACTTTAAACCATTCTCTTTTTCTACCTATATTAACGGAGTCTTCCCAGTGTTCAAGTACTTCAGTCACTGTGAGAACGTAAACATAGGTCCTGTGTTTCCTGTCTTGGTTCTGCTCGAATACTCCCAGCAGCCTCCCCAACTTGCCCTTTACTCCGGCCTCTTCATAAACCTCTCGCTGCTGCACCCAGGCTGTTCTTCAGGCTCCATTCCTCCCCTGGTACAATCCATTGATCTGGATAGCGACTACTGCTTACCAAAAGCACCTCATCCTCTGTTCATTCCTCAAACACAGACACGCGCCCGCTTCTTGTAACCCTCCCCATCGAATGCGTCGGCGTCTGGTTTGGCTGAACTTCATCATTAACGGGCAATCCGCTGGGCTCGCTTCTTCACTGAAACGCCCGGGTCCAGCCCCAATAAGAAAACTGGCACGGCGACAACCCCTAATCGCATACACCACTACCTCTCGCCGCTTCCCATGGACTCCAACCACCGCCCCTGTTGCAGCTGTCCATTTTCAATGTTGCATCTTTTGTTGTCCCAGTTTTCCTTAGCGGTCTCAACACCAACAACACCAATAATGGACGGCATGACAAGATAAGAATCATACTGGAGGCGGAGCGAAGCGGGACTTGAGCTGACAGTTTGCCTTGCAGCATGCCTACAGGAAAGTCAGATTTTTCACTGGGGCTGCTGGTTTCAAATCGGGCAGGCTGCTTGTTGCTTGCAGTTTAATGCATTAAAAACAATAATTTGTTTCACACTGATTCGAACCCTTTGTGAACCTCTAGTGTTCGAGTTCTGAATTAGAACTCGAACACCAGGGTTCTAGACGGTTCAAATGTTTCCCAACTAGTTCTGACAACCCTAGTCCTGTCTAGTAATAAATTAACACGATTGAAACTGATAGGGCCAGGCCCTCATCAGTTATGAAAGTGGTAGGCCATGGCCAGTGGCCCTCCTGTTCTGGCACCTATTTAAATGGCAAACTAATTTACCGGCAAAGCTGACAAACTGAAGGATGCCAACGAGCCCCCAAGGACATGATTAACAGTTAAGGACAGAAAATAGAAAATACAAATAAAGGCATAAGAAGACACCCACCCAAAAAGACATGTTGCAGTCTAAGGACATGCCCCTTCCCCCAACATCTCCTTTCTCCTCATCTGCACGCACTACAAATAACCCTGAAAGGGTGCCACTGAAAAGGTATTTTGTTAATCTTTTTATTCGTTTTTACTTACTCTTTGTGTCTCTTTAATATCTGCCCTTCTTATCACATTCCCAGGGGCACCCATAGTGGTAATCACTGGGGGTGGTGGGCAGTGACCCTGATGTAGTTTTCTATGCAGCAGGGTCCCACATACAGTATGCCACCCAACCGCTTCCGATTCCATGTGCTCTATCAACAGTTTACGTGCATTTACAAACTTCTCCCTGCTGTTCCCTTCCCTCTGTCCAACAAACACACTTAGAAAGCAAGCAAACTACTTGCTTGCTGTGAGGAGATCCAGCTGCTCCTTGAACCATGGGCTTCGCAGAACCTGCAATTATCACAATGCATGTTTAATAAACCATATTGTTTTCACAGCTCAGTGACTTTAGCCACATCAGCAATGAATACCCTTTTGCTAAATCAAATTGTATTATATTACCTACAGTTTTTTTTTGTTAATAAATGCACTCGCTCCTGTTTCAGCCTCACCTCCCCCAGCTCCCATACTAGACTGCAATAAGCCTTTTTCTTAACTGCAAACCTGAGTACTGGCAGTCTGAATCTGTGGGATCAGATTATAATGTTAATGAAGGGAAGGAGGGATGCTGCTTTGGGGCATGCTATTATACATAGTGTGCACTGGAACACCGGTGTGGGCTGTGACTCAGACTACTGTATATCAAAAAATCAATTAAAATGAAATATAATGGGCCACAAGGCCTTTATCTACCAGTGGTCTCCATGGTTTGCTAAAAGCACGGCTGCAAGAAATAGCATATTAACACACTGCGTCCCAAGTACAACTATCCTCAACTACAGCAGGGTGCGATGGTGGGTGGGAGGTGGTGGTTCACTAATGCAGAATATCTATGCAACAGCACAGGCAGTTAAAAGCTAGTCATAGCTTATAGTATAAGAAGGATAGTAGGTTAAGGGACATAATGCATTGTTCCAAAGAGATAGATTCAGAACTGATACAAGAAATATTTCTACACACAATGGGTAATTAGAATATGGAACATACTTCCTCAAGAGATAATACTAATGGGAATGAACATATCTACACACACACACACACATATATATATATATATATATATATATATATATATAACTCACATTTTATGCCCCTGCAGGTCTCTGGCTCCTGCTCGATAGACCCCACAGTACAGGCTGACTTGCCTTGTGTCGCCACCACTGCCCACCCCTCTATGGAGGCAAAGTTTGCATCGCTCAGTGAGGTCTGGAGCTGGGGATGTACCCTGAACTTTCGAGTCTCATCAGGTGGCAGGCGTGATGGACTCACAAGGGCCCAAATTACCAGGGGCCCCACTGCCTGGGGTGACAGGGCTGATCCTTCTTCCTGGTTTTCACTGCTGGTGGTTGCTGGCATGCAAGGGCTCGAGCATACTCATACATGCACCAAGGCATGCATTACCGCGAGTCAACCAACAACCATGTCCCTAACCTGCATACCTCTGCTCGCTGCCACCCATGATCACCTAGGTGGCAGCATTGCAGGGAAGCAGCAACCCAACTCCCTGGAGGAGGAGAGCACCCCTAAGATGCGCTTATCCTCCTTCCTGCCTGGGCCTTGACAACCCAAGCTTGCTTCCAAGCCCATGTCACTGGCATCATGAGTGCTAGTGCCACTGCTGCACTGACAGGCCAGCTTGGAATAAACATATAATTAAAAATAGGACTGATAACTACATGTGGGCACACAATATAAGCAGGTGTCCACACTGAGAGTGTATTGGGGAGGGGAGTTCTACAGATCCCTAGGTCTCCTGCTTAAAAACACAGTGTTAAGTATTAACCAGGGACAGGGTGTGTTAAGCTAATTACTACATGCCACGGTGCAGAGGAAGATGGCAATGCAGAGTGCCTTTAGTGATTGGGAAGTGTCTTAATAAATAATAAGCCACAAAGAGTGTGCATTACAGGATTTTAACACACACGCCAGGGTTGTAGTAAGACATGAGGCCGAAGACCAGTGCCCTATGCCCCTGGAAAGTGCAATAAAGTCCTATGATACACACCCTGGAGGGGCTTATTATACTTATAAAATGGCTCTAAGTAGGTTTCTTTTTTTAGGAGGAAATGAGATTTGGTACCTGACCATGCGTTTATAGAGATTTAATACACGGTCAGGTGGCATGTCTCAGCCAATGAAATTTCCAGATTTCTTCTTGCCATTTTATAATTTAAGTTAACACACACCCAGAAAATGGTTTAGTTAAAGACAAAGGAATAGAACATGGGCAGAAGCTACATGGAAGCTATGGTTACTATAGGCCCTGGAGCAGGTAACAGCAGTCACAGAAAACAGCTGTGGAAAGGCCTAGGTTAAGAAAGACTCTGATATTTTTACCTAAGGGTAAGTAATGCACCACTAACTGCCACTTTTGCAGCAGCAAAAGGCACCTTCCCAGATATTCTTTTGTTCTAAGACCATCTTCAAAACTGCATCTGTGAAAGTGACAGTTAAAGCTAGTGAAAGAAAAATGGAAGGGATTTAAAAGGCATCAATTCAGTGGTCAAGAAGGAGTGTTTTAATCAGAATATTTTACACATTTAGAAGCTGCAACATTTTAACATTGAATAAACTGTGAATTAAAGAAATCTGCAAAACTTCTGCCATTGAACCGAGATGTTTATCTATGAAATATGTAACTGCAGGATTTTTGCAGGTGGAGTTATTTTTAATGACCATCTACAAAGTGCACCAGCAAAAGTGGCAGTTAAAATTAGCAACAGAAACACTAGAGGGATTTAAATTTGACACGTCAGTGATTGTGAAGCTTACTGTTGAAAATCAGAAATTAAAAGTTTAAAAATAGAAAAGTTATCATTTGCAAAAGTTTCTCTGTTCGACTTAGGAGGGAGTTGTCTGAAATATGCATCTGCAATGCATTTACAGGTGGAATAGTTTTTTTTACCCATCTGAGAATGTGCACCTGAAAAAGTGGCAGTTAATGTTAAGCGAAACTGAAGTGGGAGAGGTTTAAACATTAACGATTCTGTTGTCAGGAGGAAGGGTTACCATTAGATTATTTTTGAAAATTAGAAATTAAAGAAGTTTAACAAATAGAAAAGTTAGAGATAAAAATAGATTTGTTAAACCTCTGTAGATGGAATTAAGTAGAGTTATGTGAAATATGCATCTGACAGTTTCGCAGATGACTTTATTTTGTTACTCATCTGAGAATGTGCTCTTGCTAAAAGAGCAAATTAATGTCCCTGGGTCACGTGGGTTGGGTCTCCAAGGGTCATTTGCAAGCATGCTATAAGCCCAGTGATTAATTAAGCAATTAGGCCTGAAGAGCTGGTCATTTCCTAGAGATTAATGACTGGCTGGAGAGGAAGGGTGGACCGAGGTGCAGCCGAGATCCACCTCCACCCAGTCGGTCATTAATCGAAAGGAAATGACCAGCTCTGAAGTAATTATTATGATTATAAGTCTAATCACAAAAATTATGATTTGTTTAATTCTGTTCTACTTACTCTTTTGTGCTGACACAAGTGAAGTTGCGGTTTCATTTGTAGGCATTTCTGCGACAGCGTCGGTGGCTCATTAATATTCATAGGATGAGAATTCGTTTGTCGGAGTGCAAGACAGGTTAGGCAGTCTTTCACTTCAGTGCCAAAAAAGATGTGAAAGTTGGATGGAGGTACTGCCATTGTTTTGTTTTCCGGTCGTTGTCCTTTGCGTTTTTAGCGCACACAGTTACATTTTTCTGTCAGAATTCTGCCTAGTAAAGCTGTTCCTTGTTGTTCCTTCCTAGATGAACAGCTACAGTAGCTGTAAGATCTAAGGGGGTGCCGCACTGGTCAATTCTAAGAGATTGCAGACCAGCGCGGCAGCCAATCAGAGGCGGAGGTTCTGTCATGAATAATTAATTAGAGTTATAATATATCTTAATGTATCTTTTCTTAAAAGTACAGAAATTTATTGCAAGAGACTACATTAGCACCAGTTAGGGCTAAAGTTAAAAGCCACAAAAATGAGGAATGCAACATTAGGGTTCAAAGCCCTCCCTCCTCAAGCCATTGTAAATCTGTGTTAGAAGGTTCTCAGGGTTTGAACAGTCACACAACAGAGCATTGGTATTGTCCTATTTTGGCACCCAGTCTCCCGCATTGCTGTGTTAGTAATTTTAGGAGCCTGAAAAGACATAACCAAAATTAGGGCAATGTCCATGCTGCATCACTTGATCCTTTAGTTGGACACTGTCAACCCTTTTGCATTATATTATTTCTGGTTGAAAATCCACATTTAGTGATTGTTTACCTTTTCTTACATTCACTGATGTTGCTGGTTGTTTTGTCTGCTTCCTTTCCTGGTAGAACTGAAATACATTCTAATAGTGTAATTATACACAACTTTGTTGTTTGTTTCAAATCCTTGATCTACTCTTACTACATACTTCCTGAACATGAGGCACGCCCTCAAAAGGTGTAGTCATTCACAATCCAATAGTTTCCTCTCCTCCTGCTGCTTCCTTCATGAGTGGCTATACTTTGTTGGGCCTGCTCCCAAGTCAAGATGCAGTAGGAGCTGATCAAGGACTAAAATATACTTTTTCTGTAGGAAATATCTAAAACTATATCTAAACGGGCTTGAATTGGAGTATACTTAATTAAAACACTTTTTTGTCTTTTATGGAAAATGTGCTGTTGTAGTTTTCCATATGGATTATGATTATCTTATTCTCTGTATGGATCAGTGCCATCTGACTCTAAAATATAAAACTGATTTATGATGATCAAAGTTCATTGACCATCCATGCTACCCAGGATGCTTGGCCCAGCCAATGGGCAGACTCACCATCCCATAATATTGTGTTTTAAACATGATATACAGAAAAAGCCTCGATAATCAAACCACCAGATATAAACCTCCACCCCCAGCTGCCCCTACTAACAAAGCCATCAATCAAAAAGGGTCTTTTGATATTATTCTCCCAATTTGTTTTAGGGATAACTCTCTTGCAGACCAAACACATTGCAAAAACAGAATTTAACACTTTGGACGATGTGCAAAAAAAAAAAAAAGTAATCTACAGCTATCAGTGTTGAGTTAGGGGGCTTGGCCATTTATTGGACACTCCTAAGCTTTTGAAATAAATATGGTTCACCTGAATGCCAGTTGTTTTCATGTAAAACCCTGGTTATTGTCTCCGCCAAACCAATTTTTAAACAGTCAGGCTAAGAGGGTCATGAGAAGGTTAGGTGACTCCCTAAAGAGCTGTTTTATTGGCCATCAATCAAGACTCTTAAAAAATAATAAAAGAAGCTCATTTCGTTTGAAATGACCTTTAACCCTGCATTCAGTGAGAAAAGAACAGCAAGTCTGTAGAGGGGTATAAATCAACTTCTCCCCCTCGAGAAAGTTTCTGATGTGTTATAAACTCAGTTTTTTTTTGTTTGCTTTCTTTTTAAGGGGTGTTGAACGGGGGAAGCTGTTGCTTTCTTCTCAGTCTCTCTTTGCTGTAGTGCAGTTGCACACTGCATTCAACACAGCATGAAAAAGTGAAAGCAAAAAACAAACAAAAACAAGCAGGCACATACACATATATACATATACACACACACACACCCCAAGGCTGTCAGCATTTTAAAACTATATGTATCATTAAACATACCGTCAACATTCCTGCTGCCAACACAACTAAAGTCTTTAGGGCTAAAAGGCCTTTAAAAACACACATAAATAACACTGAATCCTTTTCTGGAATACAATTTGTAATAAAAGAAAGATAAAATATATTGAAGGAAGGAACAGGTGATCTCATTTCTGTAGAGTTGGTTGAAACCAGCAGTCAACCATGCCGAACCTTTACTGCTACTTCTGAAACAGTTTTGTTTATGAAAGGATGTGCTCAGCATTAGAGTGGGCAGAACTGCTCCTTTGTGCAAGTACCATCTAAAAACACCAACACTGGCAAACGGAATTAATAAATAATAAAACTGCCACTGACAGGACGATATCCTGATCTGCTCTAAATTTGGACAACATGAATACTGCAGTCTAGGGGCCTCACACTAGTGACTGGTCAGTGGGATGATCCACTATGCTGTGAAATTTAAAGAAACCTGCTCTACTGTGGACAGCACTGTGCATAGATAAGACTTTGAAGGTGTACGATAAGAGTTTGGAGGTGTGATGTAAAATAAGGGAAGTCCTGTGTACGTCTGTCCACAAAGTAGGATGATTGAGAGGTGGGGAGTTAAAATGAGTTATAGCCTTAATAATATGGGACACGAAGTATGAGAAATATTGAGAGATGTCTCTCATTCTGTGGAAGAGAAGGAAGGAAGGGGAAATTGGTTACCAGGAAAGGCACACTACGTCAGAGTTTGTTTCCAGGTGTGACCTGGGAGCACAAGAAAGTTAAGTGAGTTGCTTAGAGTCACACAGTATGCAAGTGGGGGTTGATGGGATTCAAGCCCAGATCTCCTGGTTTGCAGCACAGTGCCCTTAACCACTACACTATACTGCCTCCTGGACCTCTATGGGGTATATACATAGATATAGATATGTTGACAGCAGACAAGGGCCTACAGCCCACCTATTCGGCCCATTTGCGCTCGTAACTTTGCTTCTTCAAGCTTCTCTAGAACTAGGTTGTCACCTTCTCCCGCCTACCCGGATCCCATGATGCCTATCCCATGCATTCTTAAATCCTGTAATCATTTCAGCCCCCACCTCCTCCTCCTCCAGCAGGGTGTTCCATTTGTCCACCACCATCTCCGTGAAGAAATACTTCCTCACATTCCTTCTGCACCTCCCTCCCTTCAGTTTCATCCCATGTCCCTTAGTCCTGGAACATATTTTTATGAAAAATTGTGTTTTCCTGCACTGTTCATCCCTGTGAGGTACTTACATGTCTCAATCGTATCCCCACCTCCAGGAGTACATATTTAAGTCTTTCAGCCTGTCCTCGTGGGTTTTGTTATGTACTCTTTCAACCATCTTGGTTGCCCTCCTCTGAACTGCCTCCACCACTGTCTATGTCCTTAAGCAGGTGGGCCTTCAGAACAGACACTACTTGAGGTGTGGCCTCACTAATGTCTTATAGTGGAATTATGACCTCCCTTTTCCTGCTGGTGATACCCTGCCTATGCATCCCAGCTTCTCATTTTTTCTGCCTCCCTGTTGCACTGACTCCCTACCTTGAGGTCACCAGAGATGATAACCCCTAGGTTCCTTTCCTGCTTGGAGCATTCTATATCCTCCATCCCAGCTGACATGTTGTTTCTGGGTTTTGTGCCCCATGTGCATTATTTTGCATTTCTTTGCATTAAATCTTAACTGACACTCCCTTGACCAGTCCTCGGGCTTCTGCAGATCTCTCCTCATTCTCTCCACATCCTCCATCATGTCCACCCTGTTGCAAAGCTTTGTGTCATTAGCAACAGGCTAAGTCTCCTTTCTAGGTCTCTGTAATGTCACTGATAAAGATGTTGAAGAGGACTAGACCCAGCACTGATCCATGTGGCACCCCATGGGTCACCCTTCCCTCTGCAGAGTGGTAGCCATTTACCACCACCCTCTGTGTCCTGCCACCCAGCCAGTTCCTCCCACCACACCACCGTCTCTACCCACTCCCATGTTCCCCAGCTTGTTTAACAACCTTTTATGTGGCACAGTGCCAAAGGCCTCGCTGAAGTCCAGGTAGGCCATGTCCACTGCCCCCCCGTCACCTCCCTTTGTCACCCAGTCAAAAATTCAATGAGGTTAGTCTGGCACAACCCCGGCCCCTGTGAAACCACGTAACTTGGGTCCTGTAGACCATTGGCAACCAGGTGTTCCACTATTCTTTCCTTCAGTAGTGTTTCCACGATCTTCCCCATTACAGAGGTCAGGCTGACTGATCTGTAGGTTTACCGCTTCCTCTCTGTTCCCGCTTTTGTATAGGGGGACTACATCAGGTGTCCTCCAGTCTTTGGGTACCTCTCCTGTTTCCAGTAACTGGCTAAATAGGATTGCCAGAGGCTCAGCCACCACCTCTCTTAGCTCCCTCAGCATCCTGGGGTGTACCCCATCTGGCCCCACAGCTTTATTGACTCTTATTCCTTCCATTTCCATTAGGACCCTTTCCTGTGGAAAAGGACTTGCATCCATTTCCATTCCCTTCCTACCCTTTTTACGCCCTTCTTGCCCATTACCCCACCTCCCTCCTCTGTAAAGACTGAGCAGAAAGATCCATTCAGTATGTCTGCATTGCTGTTGTCATGCTCCACACCACTCCTGTCCTCCCCTTTCAGCCTCACTATCCCTTCCTTTACCTTTCTTTTTTCACTTGAGTACCTGTAAAAGGTTTTGTCCCCTCTAACCACTGATTTTGCAAAGCGCTCTTCTGTTTGTGCTTTGGCTTTCCTTACTGCCTTCCCTTTCTCCCTTTGTTTCTCCTGGTACCGCTCCCTGTCCCCTTCTGCCTGTGTCTTTTTGTATTGTTTGAATACAATTTTTTTGGGCTTTCACTTTCTCCGCTACCTCCTTGGAATATCATAATGGTCTCCTCTTTCTTTTCCCCTTGCTAACCTGTTTTACATAAAATTGTGTTGCCCTTGTTATCCCTGTTGTGAATACTGCCTAGTGTTCTTCCACACATAATTTCCTCCTATTCCAGTTAGTGCCTCTTCCAAGCATTTCCCCATTTTTCCAAAATCTGCCCTCCTAAAGTCAAGGACTCATGTTTTTGTGTGGCTGGGTTCTGCCCCTTCATATATGTCAAACCACACTGAACGGTGGTCACTGTTCCCCAGATGCTCCCCCACTGTGATCCCCGTCACACTGTCCCTGCTTGTGAGCACCAGGTCCAGTAGTGCCTCCTGCCATGTGGGTTCCATGACCAGTTGTTTAAAGAAGACTCCCTGAAGGGAGTCCAGGATAAACCTACTTCTGGCTGACGCTGCTGCTGGGAGGCTCCAGCCCACATCTGGAATATTGAAGTCTCCAACTAGTACCATCTCCTCCTTGTGCACCATCCTTGGATAGCTAGTAACGCCTCCGTATCAGTCTCCTCCCTAGGCTGGCAGTCTGTAAATTACCTCTGTGCAAATGGCTGACCCTGTTTTCTTTCAAGCTTAACCCACAGTATCTGCCCCTTCTTGTTCTTTTGAATCTCTGTGACCTTCATGTTCTGTCACATAAAGCACCGCTCCTCACCCCTTCCTGTCTGTCCTGTCTCTCCTGAATAGATTGTAGCCTGGTATGGCCATCTCCCAGTCTTGGTTATCATTACACCGGTCTCTGTGATGGCCATAATGTCCAGGTCTGACTGTGCCATGGCTGCCTCCAGGTCCTCCATCTTGTTACTAAGGCTCTAGGCACTAGAACAGTAGTTGAGAGGTATGGGGTGTGGGGTATGTAACCCAGGCGCTGTGTACCTGTGGGCTATTACTCCTGCCTGATGACCACAACACAGGTCGAAAGGCCTGGGCTCTGTTCTTATGATAACTGGGGATTCTTTCCCAAGCTAGAAAATAAACAGCATGGTGCCTCCACCCAGAGTAAATATATAGTGGGCCAGTTGTTTGTGTAGTATAACCCCCTGGGATGGTGTACCTACCCACCTCCCCCTCTCAGAAATGGCAGGTTGGAGACAGGTCGGTAATTCGCCTTAATGTCAGGGTCTAACGATGGTTTCTTCAGAAGGGGTTTCACCAGCTCTTCTTTCAAGTCATCTGGGAAGACCCCCCTCTGACAAAGCAAACCAAACAATAAAGGCAAACACTGGACCAACAGTGTCAACACATCCCATTAAGAAACGAGTCAGCACTGGGTCCAGTTCACAATATGTGTGCTTCAGCCTCAAGGACATCTCAATGACATCAGCCACCTCCACTGGTTTAAACTCCCCCCAGTGAGGCGGAGTGCTACATAGACAATCCAGGTGACCACTATCAGCCATACTGTGGCTCACTGGTGGAATTCCCTGCCTGACAGCAGACACCCTGTCTTAGAAGAATTGAGCAAATGCGTTGCACAAAGCCTCAGAAAATGCTTTTTTGTAGACAGGCAGGATGTAACAGCCTGTCCACGGTCTGAAAAAGCACAGCTGGTTGGTTCTTCCCTGCAACAATCTCCCTGGACAGGAACACTTCCTTCTTATGGTTGACTGCCCCTGGTAAACACCATAGTGTATGCAGGGCCAGTTTGTCCTCCTCCAGCCCAGTCTTCCGCCAGCAGCGCTCAACCTCCAACACTTGATCTTCAATGCCTTGAGCTCTCTATCAAACCATGAGGACCTCAAGTGAGAAGATCTAGGTCGTACATGGACCGGTGCAAGGGAGTCAAGTGCCCCAGCCATCGTCCTATTATAGGCGATGACTGCTTCACTAACTGCCCACACTAGATAGGTCCACTACCACCAGAAAGCCCTCCGGGGTCAGACCCCTTAAAGGGCAGTAGCTTACCATCTCTGCAGGGGGAGGGATCTTGGGGGGGGGGGGCCCTGAGCACGAACTCCACCATGCAATGATCAGACCAAATAACCTGATCAGTCTTGAGGTTGTCATCTCAAGCCCCAGTGAGAAGACCAAGTCCAACATGTGACCACCCTGGTGAGTTATGGTAGTAACTGCTTCGACAGGCCCAAAGATGTCATCATCTGGAGGAAGTAATAATCCAACCTAGATGATTCGTTGTCAGCCCAAACACTGAAGTCCCCAGGACCAAACACCTGTGGACCTCTAATGTTTCACAGATGATTAAATCAGCTGCTTCCTGCAGGAATTCTTCAGCCATCCCAGACGGGTGGTAGATCAGGAGAATCCTGCAACCTGCCCGGACCACCATGGATGGCCACACATTCAAAAGAACTTGGTGTTCTCACTGGGTGCACGATGAAGCCCAGCTCAGATCTAAAACAAATGGCCACACCCCGCCCTGTGTTCCACTCTGGGGCAGTGTGCAACACACAGTATCGGGGATCATGCCCCTCAGAACCAGGCCAGCACCGTCCCACAACCAGGTCTCCGTGATGCAAGCCTGATCAACTGATGAAACCAGATCCGTAATAATTGCAGTCTTATTTCTGATTGACCTGGCATTAATAGCACTGCCCTCAGGGGACTGGTGGACAGTGCAGCCCTTTTGACTGCCTGCCCACTCGGTCTCATGGAACCATGGGAACAGGAACCAAACATGTCTGGCATCTCTCAAGGGCCCGTCGAACCCCAGGGTGCCTTTGACACCCAACCACCTCAATCCTGCCTCCCTCTGACGTGCATGGGGTGCCCCACCAGCTCCGACCTGTGTGGTCCCTCCCAATCCCGACCTCCAGGCAGTGATGAGCTGTGGTGTTAGATACTGGGAGGGCAGTGAAGGTCCGTAAGTCAAAGAGCTGGGATGCCCAGTACACAGTCCTAGCCCGCCCATCCTCATCAGACACTCCCAGACACATATCAATCAGTCAAATAATCAGTAAACCACACACAACCACTCATACACTAATCCAATCAAGCCCTCAGCCACACACACACACACACACACACACACACACACACACACACACACACACAGCACCCCCAACCAAAGATAAAATATTAAACAACACCAGGGAAGAATATACTCAGTGAGAATGTGCTGTTAATACAAACAGAAGAATACAATAACAAACAGTTAAAGATTAAATTAATAAGTGTTCAGTCTAAGAAAGTTCCAAGCCCCAAGGGCTAATAACTATACACATGTGCGGCAAGGATTTAGGTGCTCACACCACCTAGATTCCTTAGGTCTAGTCCTGCATAGTTCTTTTTTATGTAACCCCCTGCAAATGGGGTTCCCAAAATACTTCAGGAGCTTGCTTGAATGCTCCAAGCCTGAATGGTGTTTGGCATTTAAGCCATTTATCAGTGAGTGTTTTAGAGCCTCTGGTACTGTCTCTTTAGAGCTGTCTGCTTGCAGACATAATTAGTTTGTATGGGGACTGTGTGCTTCTCTGAGTACCACTCGAGCTGCTGCCAATTCACTTCATTTTGCAGTCACTAGGGTGTAAAGGGAACCTATCTGAAAGATGTAACTGTTTGCCAGAAATTATTTAGAGTAATAATGAAATTACAGTTTGTCTAACCTGCTTTCTTTGCAGTCAGAACTGTGTCTGCTAGTTCCCCATTCTAGTTTTGAACTGCTGAACTGGACCAATCAGTGTGGGGTAAGCTAGCTCTAAAATGGTGCCTTGGACGAATCAGAACTTGGACTCATAATCTGAGCCAGCCACAAAGAGGATTGTATGGGCAGTGACTCTGGGAGATGTAGTTTAGACTTCAGTGCCTTTTTGGACCAACAGCAGCAGTCTATTGTGAGTGACAGCCAATCCAGTCAAGAACTGGGAGGAACTCAAAGGAAGTGCCCGGTTTGTCGGTTGGAGTTTCAGTTGAGCTTTGGCAGTGAAGAAGGAAGGAGCCCTGTGCTTTTCAGTGTGCAGTTTTAGTCAAAAACGTGTAAGGCCCAGAGTTCGGTCTGCAGCTTGTGTAACAGCTTGTTAGGACTGAATCCGTCCTGTGAAAAGAATCAAAGGATCTCTGAAGAGTAGAAACCAGGCTCACCCTGTAGAAGACTGGAGGAATTGTGAAAATTGCACTCGGTCTGTCAGGAACTGAATCTGCTGTGTGTTCTCCCGGTATTGTGCAGTAATTGCGATCGGGATACAGATGCAGCCTGCCTGGTATAGTGCTTTCTTTTATATGGATGTGTGAAGAGGTTTGTGTACCTCAAGTGAGCCCTGCTGACATTGAAGGACCCTATCTTATTTGGAGGTCGTGAGTACTAATTCAGGGTCGCTCTCTGTTGAATTGCCACATTAAATCCAAATGGAATTACTGTACTGCTGTACTGTTTAATTCTCCTTTCTCTGTGTGAAAGGGCCCCTACCAGCTGCCACGGTTTGGACTAGCCACTAGGGCTTGGGTACCAGGGACAGTAACTGATAGGGATAGGCTGTGCACAGAGCCATAGGTAGATTATTAGAGTGATAAGCTAATTAACCTGATTTCCTGTCCTTGTTATATCCCCTAAATAAATCAGAGCTGCTTGTTTCAGCAAAGTTATACTGCCTGAGGTATTTGTCTGTTAAAGTACTGTACTGTGATTATTGCACTGTATCTCATTTCACAGGAGGTCCCAGTGCGGAACCAGACCTGGGGTAAGTGTATACAGTGAAGGTAATTCTGATATATTGTGTGGGCCACTAGTGGGAAGAAAGGGGTTGCAGTGTCCCAGAGGGCTGTGACCAAGTTAGTTTAACTATTGCAAACCCTGACCTCTGGGTGGAGGCACCCGCCATTGGATCCAGGCCCTCAACCTGTTAGTGGCAAATCAGGCAGGGTAGTAGCCCTGGGATAGCACCATCTAGGGGTTACATCTTGGAGGCTCACCGCTGGGATTGTGTGTCCTCTAGTGGCCATATTTACGAACCACTGTTAAAAAAAATGGGTACCCGACAGAAGTGGCTGTGCACGGCTGGTGGAGTGGTGTACTGGGGAGGAGATCGACCCCAAATGCTATGCTTATCCTGGACATCCCCTGGGTATCAATATGGACACTGTGCAGGGAGTACTTTCCAAGATGGAACGTTTACAAAACCCTGTGGTGGTGGGTCGGCTAATCTGCTCACCCACACTTTCCTGGCCCTAGTAGAGTTTAAGGATCCCATAGATAGCTCCAAAGTGCCACAGACCATTACCCCAGAGGAGCCTCACTGCTTGGAGAGTGATAACTAAGGACAGTAAAGACCCGGGGAATCAGCCCCACCACTATCTGAAACTTTGAGGAGAAATTTGACAAATGGTTGCTGGGGAAGGGAAACTGTGGAGGACTTGAAGAAACTATTCTTGCCACCTGGGGTGTTCCTCCCCAACACCTTCTCCGCTCCAGTGCCCGTAATGGTGGCTGAACCAATGCAGACTCCAATTTCTGCACCTGCCATTAGTCACGACTCTTACGAAGGTTGAGGATCTTCTGGCACCCTCCCACCCCCAAGGGGAGGATGACTGGGAGACCTGGATAGACTATGTTGCCCCCAAGTGCTAGAATGGCAATGCTCGAAGCAGCGAAAAGAGGGTTAGTGAGAGCCTCCGAGGTCCTGCCCTGGCTACCATTCATGCTAAACGGGCCAGTAACCCTGAAGTGACTGCACAGGCCTCATCTTGAGGCCCTGGAGAATGTGTATGGGAGCCCAGATTCTGATGAGGACCTATGGTGGAGAGTAAGAGATGCACAACAGTACCAAGGGAGTTGTTGTCTGTGTATGTATCTCGGCTGGAAAAATTGTTGCAAGAATGCCTCAGAAAAGGTAGTTTGCCAGCGATTGAACTGGACCGAACCAGGCTGGACAGGATCCTTAAGTCTGCCCCTTCTCAGAACTGCTGTTGCTTCAGTTACGCCTGGCAGATCGACTGGAATCCCACCCTCCTATGATGAGTTAATGAGAGAAATTCGAGGAGTTGAGAAAGACGACCTTGGGAGGGACCTGCACCAATAGCTGCGGCTATGACCCGAGTGACTGAGGATGACCCATCAAGTGAAATTCAGGGCAGAGGTTGGCAGTCAATGAGTGCTCTGACAAGGAAAAGATATGCCACAATGGGGCGTAACTGTTGAGAGAGATCCGGAATTCAAAACAGTCCCTTTATGAAGGCCACACCTGCAAGTACGGGCCTCTGACCTATATCCGACTGCATCTGCTATGGGGTGGGGTACCCACCCATGTATCTCCTGCTGATAACAGCTCCAAACTCAATTCCTTGACCATGGAAGTGGAGAAACTGACGAGATGTCTCCAAATGCTTATCACGCTGCAGACAGAGATGGCACCCAGGTTTCCAGTTAGTAATACCCCGCCCCTGGCTCCCAGTGTGGCCTCGGCCAGCTCAAACTCCAGAAAGTATGTTTTGCTATAATTGTGGAAAGATGGGCACATGAAAAGGGAATGCCAGTCCCCAAAGACACTGACAAAGTTGCATATAGGCTACAAGGAGAGCTTGGAGAACAAATCAGTGGTTAAGAGGTGCACGAAATGATCCCAGTGAGGGCACCAAAATGCTAACTCACGTCCTTTTGTGGCAAGGTCAGTTGCCCAGGCCCCACTATCGCTCTCCAGACTGGTCCAGAATAGTGGGTCCCTCCATGGAGACCACTGTAAAGGTGAATGGAGTGTCTAAGAGCTGTATTAGACAGTGGCTCCAAGTGACAATTATGTTCCAAGATTGGTATCAGAAGCATTTGTCAGATGTACCCTTACAACCATTAGAAGGACTGCATGTATGGGGGTTAAGTGAGAAGGCCTACCCTTTTCTGGTATATCCGATTTGGCTGTCTTTCCCCACCTCCGTGCTGGAGTGGCTCGAACAAGTAGAGACCCTAGCCTTAGTGTGTCCCCCCACTGGACTGTATGATGGTGTCCCTTTGTTGATTGGAACAAATGCTCATATGTTCGGAAGGCTGGCACAGTTGTGTTATGAAAAACAGGGGTCAAAGACTAGTAGAGCTGTAAGAGTTCCGGCTTTAATTAAGAAGGCCTATGAGGCACAGAGAGATGCTGAAAAAATAGAACCAGAGGAACCGGTCGGAATTGTATGGAAGAAGGATCCTGAGTCTCTGATCCTGGCGCCAAATGCCCAGTGTACCTTACAGGGAGAGGTCCGTATCAGAAAGGATGTTAAGAATAAAATATTAATGTTGGATGCACCAGGCGATGGAAAATTGCCAGAGGACTGCTGGTCAAGCCTAGTATTTTGCCCGCTAGAGCCCATGCTTATGCCAGAAGGGTAATGGTCCAAGTTCATAATGTGTCTGAAAGAGACATTCGAGTAAATAGAGGTTGCATCCTGGCTAATGTGCATTGTGCAGACACTGCAGTGCTACCCAGCAGCAAGAGTTCAAGGAAGAATGACAGAGTAACGCCTGACTTGTTTGATTTCGATGATCCCCCGCTGCCAGCTGAATGGAAAGTGAGGATCAGTGAGAAGCTTGCCCAGAGAGACCAGGTGTTTTCTTTAAAGGAATGGGACGTAGGATGCGTGCAAGGAGCTGAGCACAATATCCGCTGCATGGACGAAAGACCATTTCGTGAGAGGTCTCGACGCCTGGCACCTGCTGACATAGATGATGTGAGACGGCATCTGCAAGAGATGTTAGCTGCTGGTGTAATACAAGAATCCAGAAGCCCTATGCTTCCCCATTGTGGTAGTGGGAAAAGAATGGAACAGTAAGGATGTGTGGATTATCGCACCTAAACCGGGCGGACTATCCCTGATCAGTACACAATGCCCCGCATTCAGGATGCTTTGACTGCCTAAACGGGAGCAAGTGGTTCTCTGTGCTGGATCTCCGCAGTGGGTACTATCAGATCCCGATGGCCCCAGAGGACCGTGAAAAGACAGCCTTTATCTGTCCACTTGGCTTCTATGAATTCATGAGGATGCCTCAAGGATTTCAGGTGCCCCAGCCACTTTTCAACGATAGATGGAGCGTGCAGTGGGGACATGAACTTACTAGAGTGCCTGGTATACCTAGATGATGTTATTGTGTTTGGCAGCTCACTGGAGGAACATGAGAGCAGATTATTTAAGGTACTGGACCGACTGGAGGACTTTGGCTTAAACTGTCCATTGATAAGTGTCAATTCTTTCAAACATCAGTAAAGTATGTGGGACACATAGTATCCACCGAGGAATAGAGACCGACCCAAGTAAAGTTGAGGCCTTGACCACCTGGCCGCAGCCCAAAAATCTAAAAGAACTGCAAAGATTCCTGGATTCTGTGGTTATTATCGAGCTTCATCAAGGACTATTCAAGAGTGATCCGCCCTTTACTTAACCTTACTCAAGGGTATCCCCAACCCACAAAAATACCAAAAGTCAGCGTCCCTCAAGACTGAAAGAGTGTATTTTTATCCGAAAGTGAAGTATTTGGGGCCCGCTGGACTCTGATTGTGAGACTGCTTTTCATGAGATCATTTATCAACTTACCCATGCTCCAGTGCTGGCCTATGCCGATCCAAGAAAACCTTATGTCCTGCACACTGATGCTAGCTTGCAAGGGTTGGGGCTGTGTTATACCAAGAGCACGAGAATGGCCTGAGACCAGTGGCCTTGCCAGTAGAAGTCTGACCCCATCTGAAAAGAACTATCCTGTACATAAGTTAGAGTTTCTAGCTTTGAAGTGGGCTATTGTTGACCAATTCCATGAGTACTTGTATGGGGCTAAAATACTAGTAAAACTGACAATAATCCTTTAACCTATGTGCAGACCTCAGCTAAGTTGGATGCCACTGGCCATAGGTGGCTTTCTGCATTATCTACATACGACTATGCTCTCGAATACCGAGCAGGTCTGAACCACATAGATGCTGATGCTCTCTCCAGGAGGCCTGTTCCCAGAATGATTGGGTCCGATTGGCAGAACCTGACATTCGGGCACTCTGCCGGAAGTTTGACAGGGAGGAACAAATGTCCACGGACGCAGTGGACTGCATGGTGGATTGCTTGGGACCCTCTGAGAATTGCATACCTGCCGCTATTGCCACTTTTCTGCAATAGACATTGGTGCACTGCCTCAGCTGGACAATGACAGTATTCGGGCGGCCTCAATCCTGCGATCCCATGATCAAAGGCAGCTTTAGAAGCCTCTATGCAAGAAAAGATGTGTCCAAATTACGCCTCACTGATTTGAGAACTGCAGTGTTATACAAAGAAGGTCCTAAATTGAAACTGATCAATAAACTGTTATACAGAGAAACAGTAGACAGAGGGGACAAGTAGACAAACAACAACTAGTGCTGCCCACTGCCTTTTGAGACTCAGTATTGAGGTCCTTGCACAACCACATGGGGCACCTTGGTATAGACAGAACACTTGACTTGGTGAGATCCAGATTCTATTGGCCTAAGATGGGGCTGATGTGGAGCAACACATTCGAACTTGTAGTCGCTAGCTACAGAGGAAAGCTTTGCCCCAGAGGGCTGCCCCCTTGTTAACATAACCACCAGTGCACCCATGGAGCTGGTCTGTATTGATTTTCTAAGTTTGGAGTCAGATCAAAGAAATATCAGTAATGTGCTGGTGGTCACTGACCATTTCACGAGATATGCCCAAGCTTTCCCACCAAAGACCAGAAAGCATCCACTGTAGCCAAAGTACTTGTAGAAAACTTTTTGTTCACTATGGGGTCCCACAAAGAATCCATTCTGATCAAGGAGAGACTTTGAGAGTCGTCTGATCAAAGAGATGCTTTCTCTGTGGGGAGTGCGAAAGTCCAGAACCACTCTCCTTACTCTAGGGGACCCACAGCCTGAACGTTTCAACCGAACTTTGCTAGATATGCTAGGCACCCTGCACCCAAAGGACAAGCCTAGATGGAGCCAACAAATTAGCACCCTGGTACATGCTTATAACTGCACCAAAAGTGATGCCACTGGATTCTCCCCTACCGCCTGATGTTTGGAAGAGAAGCTCGACTACCAGTAGATGTGTGTTTTGGGGTCTCTCTGATGGGGTTCAAGCTGACAACTATTTACAGTATGTGCAAAAGTTAAAGGCCCAGCTAACTCATGCGTACTCAACTGGCTCAAACCATGGCTGCCAAAAGAAATCTGGCCAACAAAGAAAGGTATGATAAAAGGTGAAAGCACAGGAACTCCAGGAGGGAGATTGGGTATTGCTAAGAAATCTGGGACTGCATGGCAAGCACAAGATTGCTGACAGATGGCACCATCTCCTCACATTGTAGTGGGCAAACTAGATGATCTGCCAGTGTACAAAGTAAGGCCTGAGAATAATTCAAAAGATGTAAAACAATGCATAGAAATCATTTACTGCCCATTGACAAATCTTAATTGAGTCTGAGCCCCTAGAAGATGCCCTCTGGACCAGTGACTAGAGCTGCTGCTAAGAAAAGATCAAGAAAGTCTGCACCTCACAGAAGCAAAGTTAAAGTGTTCCCTCCACAAGTCCCAGTTGAGCATGACTGTCAGTCCATATCGGAAGAAAGTGAGAGTGACTTTGAATACTATCCTTCTTACTAACTGAGCAATTGTTTCGGGCAATCCCTAGTCAATACTGGAGACAAAGCTGGCCTTCTGGACTGTCTAAGCCCCAGCTTCATCCCTGGAGCCAATGCTCCCAGAAAGTGAAGTGCAAAGCATCAGATCAGATGAAATGGAATCATTTGCATGGTTGAACTGTTTGAGCTTTCAGGGAGAAAATGATAGATTGGGGCAGACTGGTGATACACCCGAACAAGAAGAGTATTTTGAGTGCCCTGACAGTCCACTGCCAGTGTCCGAAAGCTCTCCATGTGAGCCAAATGTTGTGGACTCAGAAACTGTAACTCCTGGAGCTGAAAGTGCCCCAAGTTCTAGCCTCTCTACCCCCATGGAGACTCCCCTGACAAGTGAGGACAATGCTGAAAATGAGGCTCAGAGTGCAGAGACTATAACAGTTCCCCCTAGAAAGACTGGTCGAGCTGTAAAGCCTGTGGTGCACCTCAGTTATGATTCACTTGGGAGGCCTGTGGACTTGCCTCTCAATGTTGTCCATAAAGGAGTGTATGTGTCCCCGAGCTCATTGCCCAAACTGAGCATCAGTGCTAACCCAAGTTACTTGTGTTGCCCTTTCAGCATGGTGCCCTTGCCCCATCCAGCCCCAAGGTAACTGATAGGGAAGGGCCCCCTCTCTTCAGGTTTCATGTACAAGAGGTAATAACTTGAGTTATGGTACAATGTGTGTGTAATACTGTGTAAAGGGTGACGTACTGCAATGTTTCAGAAATGTGTTCTTGGTAAAATGATATATTGACTGATGATTACATGGCGAGCCTAATGCAAATGTATATGGTTGCAGCTGAAACTTATGGGTACTTGCTTGACGCGACGCTGTTTTCCCAGGCTAGGAAGGGTGTAACCCCTGCAAATGGGGGTTCCCAAAGACTTCAGGAGCTTGCTTGAATGCTCCAAGCCTGAATGGTGTTTGGCATTTAAGCCATTTATCAGTGAGTGTTTTTAGAGCCTCTGGTACTGTCTCTTTAAGAGCTGTCTGCTTGCAGACATAATTAGTTTGTATGGGGGGACTGTGTGCTTCTCTGAGTACCACTCGAGCTGCTGCCAATTCACTTCATTTTTGCAGTCACTAGGAGTGCAAAGGGAACCTATCTGAAAGATGTAACTGTTTGCCAGAAATTATTTAGAGTAATAATGAAATTACAGTTTGTCTAACCTGCTTTCTTTGCAGTCAGAACTGTGTCTGCTAGTTCCCCATTCTAGTTTTGAACTGCTGAACTGGACCAATCAGTGTGGGGTAAGCTAGCTCTAAAATGGTGCCTTGGACGAATCAGAACTTGGACTCATAATCTGAGCCAGCCACAAGTGGATTGTGGGGCAGTGACTCTGGGAGATGTAGTTTAGACTTCAGTGCCTTTTGGACCAACAGCAGCAGTCTATTGTGAGTGACAGCCAATCCAGTCAAGAACTGGGAGGAACTCAAAGGAAGTGCCCGTTTTGTCAGTTGGAGTTTCAGTTGAGCTTTGGCAGTGAAGAAGGAAGGAGCCCTGTGTTTTTCAGTGTGCAGTTTTAGTCAAAAACGTGTGTAAGGCCCAGAGTTCCGGTCTGCAGCTTGTGTAACAGCTTGTTAGGACTGAATCTGGTCCTGTGAAAAGAATCAAAGGATCTCTGAAGAGTAGAAACCAGGCTCACCCTGTAGAAGACTGGAGGAATTGCTGAAAATTGCACTCGGTCTGTCAGGAACTGAATCTGCTGTGTGTTCTCCGGTATTGTGCAGTAATTGCGATCGGATACAGATGCAGCCTGCCTGGTATAGTGCTTTCTTTTATATGGATGTGTGAAGAGGTTTGTGTACCTCAAGTGAGCCCTGCTGACATTGAAGGACCCTATCTTATTTGGAGGTCGTGAGTACTAATTCAGGGTCGCCTCTGTTGAATTGCCACATTAAATCCAAATGGAATTACTGTACTGCTGACTGTTTAATTCTCCTTTTCTCTGTGTGAAAGGGCCCCTACCAGCTGCCACGGTTTGGACTAGCCACTAGAGCTTGGGTACCCAGGGACAGTAACTGATAGGGATAGGTCTGTGCACAGAGCCATAGGTAGATTATTAGAGTGATAAGCTAATTAACCTGATTTCCCCCTGTCCTTGTTATATCCCCCTAAATAAATCAGAGCTGCTTGTTTCAGCAAAGTTATACTGCCTGAGGTATTTGTCTGTTAAAGTACTGTACTGTGATTGTTGCACTGTATCTCATTTCACAGGAGGTCCCAGTGCCGGAACCAGACCTGGGGGTAAGTGTATACTGTGAAGGTAATTCTGATATATTGTGTGGGCCACTAGTGGGAAGAAAGGGGGGTTGCAGTGTCCCAGAGGGCTGTGACCAAGTTAGTTTAACTATTGCAAACCCTGACCTCTGGGTGGAGGCACCTGCCATTGGATCCAGGCCCCTCAACCTGTTAGTGGCAAATCAGGCAGGGGTAGTAGCCCCTGGGATAGCGCCATCTAGGGGTTACATCTATATTTCTATTTTTCCCTCCTACTGCCCCACAGATTCGCACCATTGGGAGTCACCCATTAAGCTTGCCCCTACCAGTGCCTACTCTTGCAATCTTTGGTCCCTCCATCCTGCCTCGGCAAACCCCCGGTGGGTTGGGGTGGCAGCCCCGAATCCTTCAAGTCTTGTTGGGGTCCTGGGGTGGCAGACAGGCACTGGCACATCGGGATCTGGCTCGCTCCCGTCTTCCCGGCTCTGAGGGGTGTTTTTCCCTGTTCTGTAAGGGGCGTTGCCAGCCCCTGATGTCAAGGCGCAAGCTTTGACATCTGCAACGTCCTCCCCTAGATGATGCAGCCCTAGAGGTGATTGGTCTTCAGGCCTCCGCCCACGACCAATCAGACCCCTGAGGTGCAGATGCACTGTCATGCCCCAGCCTCCACCAGTGTCACCACATGCCCAGGTCGAGTTCCCATTCTCCCTCGGAAAAGGCGAGCTGTCGTCGGATGCTCAGCCATTCTTCCCCCGGCTTGATCCCCGCTCTCTGAGTCCACTCTCCAACCCGGTCACCGGCATGGTTCGAGGTGTGGCATCCAGCACCTCAACCCTCAGCACAACCGGGCTAGCCTGCACAGTTCTTTTAATGAAGTTTGTAATTATCAGGGAGCTCCTTCAGGAACACCATTCAGAAGCAGCTCCTCTCTCACCAGAGCATCTAACTAGAACTCGAATTTAAGTGTCTTGTTCAAAAAGTCAGGTACTCACCCCTGAGGGCAGATAGGCACCAAGAAAGACCTGGAACAAGATTTTACCGAATCCTCCGATTTACCCTTCACAATCATAGCAGTCGTATAATGGATAAACTATCCACAGAGGAAAATCCAGGTCGATCTAATCACCACAGAAAGGAGTCCCGGGAAAATTATCCTCTTCCCAGCCACTGCACAACATGCCACCCTTCTAAGGCCACAGGCCCACCAACAATTCGACTCCCGACAGTGAGAGACAGGTAGAGTTTTCCTGGAGGGACAGCAGAGCTCCCACCTCCTGTCACCCCAGTTACCCCCACCACTCGACCACTGTTTGAGTCAGCAGAATCTCCAATTACCTTCAGGGTGGCTTCCAGAACCAACAGTGGGCACTGAAATCAAACATGAACAGCAGTCCAGTGGACTGAGTCCTCCACCAAAAACAGTCTTCCTTTCCTCCACACCTCCGCCGGCCAGCAAATACAACCTCAGCACCACCTGTTCAGGATCATCCTGTCTTCAGCCTTCAGGTGAGTGCCAACAGCTTCCTCTGGACAGGCTCTCTCATCATACAAGTAAAGTTTGCAGCCACAGCATACACACTCCCAGGAAACTCAGGAAACCCTTACTAAAAACAAAAACCTATACTCCTACCCTAAGAAGTTGCATAACATTGCTAACTTGGAACAGCAATGAAGCACATCAATAACTGTGCCCCCCAACATCAACAACACAAATAAGTGTGTCCACCTCCCCAATGGCACCAGTGTCCCTATGGAGTCTACCTGGGTACCCAGATTAAGGTGCAGGCCTGATCATTGCCAGGGGTTGGCCAGTTTAAGTGCACTTTAAACTAAACTGTAACTTGGTGTGAAAACTTTAATACAACTCCACAGGTCAGGGTAGGCCCTGTTTTACTCACAGCTTTTGTTGCTCAGTTCACAGGGTCAGGCAATGGGCACAGATGCAGTCTGTTGAGCACGGGGCCTCAAGTTGTACAAGTAGGGGTGGCTGTCCTGGCTGTGCAAGGGTCTTGCAGCTTGTACTCTCTGGACAGTTGCAAGATCTAGTCACTTGTCTCCTTCTGTCTGGGCCCTCTGTGAATGCAGCTCTTCTGGCTCACACTTCTCTGGTCTCGGCTCTTCTGAGTCACACCCAGGATACAGGAGCACTACACAGCAGTTTCTCAGTTCCCAAGGAGCCCAGACCCTAGCAGTGACTCCATGGTCTGACTCCCCAAAACAGGTCAAGAGTATCCCGGTACTCGGGCACATGACTGTGGCTCCCCATTCCCTGATCCATCCCACCTGAAAAGGGCTAACTGATCCCTTGCCTGGTTCCAAGGTGGCCTGCACTGGCTGCAGTCTCTGTCTCCACTTGGATCAGTCCAGTACTTTTGGATGCCACAATGGCCCTTTGATTCACACTTTCAGAAGAGTGTTCTGGAACTGTCTCTGGAAATGGGTAACTCAGCGTTCTGGCTGCAGGCCTTTGTGGTTCTTGGGGCTCCCAAAGACAGAACTCCAAAGGCTTTTCCCTCTTCTGGCTTCATGCTTCAGGCAGCAATCCAGTCTCTGGCAAAACAGGCCAACCCTCCTAACAGGCTGAGGGTTTTCTCAGGATTTCCGCAGAGGTTACCCCCAAATGCTGTGGACACTTTCACTCCAGGGTTCCAGTTGCTTGTCGGATAGGACAGACTCGCAGTCTTTGGCTGTGGAAGATCCTGCTCCGGTCACTGGTTGTATGCCCTCCTCACTCATGGAGAGCTGTGGAAAAATGGCCCAAGCTGTAACTGTCCCTGAGGTCTGAAGAAAGAATGGCTGCTTCCTATTGGTTTGCACAGCTGTCCATCTTTAAAATGAATATGGATGAGGCCCCTTTGGTGCCTGATTGGATGCTCATTTGGGCACCAAGAACATTGTCCTCTCCCTCTTCACAAGAACCATAGCAGCAGGTCCTTGGGCTCTTTGAATCATGATTGGCTGGGTTGGGGTCAGAGTTCATAAAGATGGCTGCTGTAAATACAGTTTATACACAGTTCTAACTTTTAAATTCGTTTGCAGCCAAACAATATGGTTTCAGTCCATTTTGTCCCCAGAGTTCATTAACTGCCCCTCTGCCCTAATATCCAATGACAAAGTGGGAGAATGCATTGATCTTCCTCTGCCTGTTGCTGCTGAAATATACTGTCCCCAGGAAGCAGGCAGGGCTGGGCATTCCTATGACAGCCTTGGCTGCCCTTAAAGTGGTTAAGCTCCCTTTAAACATACAGCACTTGTGAGAGCTCTTCAACATATTTTACTTTCTTTTATTCCCCTCCCTAATGTGCCTCTGAACCCCCAATAGCATTAAAAAGTTCTGAGGGTCAAAGCATACAGGGGGATCACTGGCGACTTGGTGCAGTGGCTTTAAACAGTTAAGCACCTTAGCACTGTTGTGCACATGTGCACCCCACCAGCTTGCACATTCAAGATGCAAGGTATGCCACTGTGTCTGGACAGATTACAGTCAAGACCAAACCAATCCCAGCAGTGTACCAAACCAATCTCAGCATTGTAGAAAAGCAAAGTGTAAATGGGGGTATACAAATGGAAGACTTCAATATCTCAGACATACTGAGACATTCCAATGGCAGCAAGCAATAAAATTCCAATGTTTATAGAGGTAATGCAGGACTGCTTTCACACACAATGGGTGAAAGAAGCAAACAGGGAAAGTACTTTTGGACCTGGTAGTGTCCAACCAGGATACTATCAGGCATATCTCTGCTGAGGGCCAAATCAAACAGAGTGCCCACAACAGTAATATATTTCAAGACTGTGATAGAATCTCAGCAACTGAAATCCAGCATTATGGTCTCAGATATTACAAAAGGCTGCCTCTGACAAAATAAAAACAATGAGAGATCAGCTAAAGAATGTACACAAAACAGAGAGGGCAGAGAAAAAGGGGGTAGCAATTAAAGGGGCAATGAGAGCCACCCAACACTGCATAAACTTTATTAATAAGACCAAGAAACAAAAGAAGTCACTTGGGCTAGACATGCAGAGGGATGCAATTTGGGACAAAGGCGTGCCTTTAGTACACAAGTGTGAGCAGAATAAGACCAGTACAGCTGTACATAAAATAAAGGCAAGCTAGAGAAAGGCCCTCATAGGAAGAGTGAAGGAGAACACAGGACTAAGGAGAGCATAGGGGTAATAAATCAAACCCTCATTAGCTACATAAGGGAGAAGCATTAGGCACAGGAGAGCACAGAGAGAATAAGGAAAGATGGAGTGAACACTGAGCAAGACAAAGGAAAGGCAAATATTATCAAACAAGTACTTCAGTTCTGTGTTCACAGTGAAGGTTTCAAGCCCATTTCCTGACAGCAAGAGAGGATTTAAAAGTAACGGCAGCCACAGATTATACATAGGATATTGAACTAGGGTGAGAGTTGTAAATGATCTACAGGACCTGAATGTAAACAAGACCCCAGGGCAGATGGACTACACCCAAGGGTACCATAGGAGACAAGACAGGCCCTGGCATCCCACTTGCCAGACCTTCTGAATGAGTCACTGGCAACAGGCATAGTGCTGGTGGACTGGAGGATATTGAATATTGTCCTCCTGCACAAGGGTGGGATAGGGAAAACCCAGGTTCCTACAGGTCAATGAGCTTGGCCTCAACAGTGGCCAAGCTGCTGGAGTCAGTTATAAAGGAAAGGATAGGAAATTTCTTAAACAAAAACAGCTTTATGAACAGGGACCCATCTGGGTTAATAAGGGGGGGTAGTTGGTGTCAGATGAACGTGATTGATTTTTATTTCACATTTACTAGAATTTACTAGAAAAAATAGGAAAAAAGGGAGCAAAAATGCTCACTAATATTGTCCCCCGAGCCATGCGGGCTTCATTAAACCATATTACCACCAGTATAATACAATCTATCTAAGGTATGTTTAAATTGCCTGAACCCATTTACTTCCACTGCAGTTCTCGACAGCCTATTCCAGGCCTTTGAGCTCATAACTGTAAAGTAGTTATCTCTTTTTGTGGTGTTAGCCCTGGGTATGACTAGTTTCATTAAATGGGATCAGAGATTATTTCTAGAATTACTGATTTCCAGATCACATTGGTACATTAATTCTGATTAATTTAATATTTTATGTAATAATAAGAGATCCCCCTCTCTTGTCTTTTTTGTTCAAGGGAAAACGGTCCAGTTTTTTTAGCCTAGAATTGTAAGGTAATCCTTTTACGTGTGGAATTAATTTGTTGATTGAATGTTGCACTCCTTCGATCATTTTAATGTCTTTTAAATGATAAGGAGACCAGAATGGTGATCCAAAGTCAAGTATGGCCTAATATAGCCCTTCTACACAGGTATAATACACTGTTTTGATCTGCAAACGAATGATTGTTTAATCCTTTTAATAAGACCTCTTGCTTTAAAGCAGACCTTCGGCAGTGCTCTGTAAAGGAAATGAGTTAGATATAGTAACCTCGAGATCCCATTCTGATGTCACCATGCATAATATTTGATTTCCCAAAATATAATTATAGTTTTGATTTTTGGATCCAAAATGTAGGACCACACATTTATCAGCATTGAACTGCATCCCATTAGATGTTGCCCATTCCATAATTTGATTTAGGTCATTGACCAAGGTTAAATGCTTATTGAAGGTATCTACCTGGGCAGACTGGATGGGCCTTGCGGTCCTTATCTGCCGTCAACTTCTATGTTCTATGTTTCTATGTTACCTCACCACCTAATTTCAGATAATCAGCAGATTTAACCAACCTATTTTTAACATTCTGTTGAATGTCACAGATATAAATACTAAAAAGAGCTGGGTCCAAAACTGATCCCAGCGAGACCCCACTCATAACTTCCCTCTTGTCTGATGTTATACCATTTATTCTGACCATTTGTACTTGTTCTTGCAACCAATTGTTAATCCATCATGTCAGTGAATTGCTAAAACCTAGTTTTAGTAGTTTGCTCACCAAGTTACTGTAGTATGTGATACCCTATCGAAAGCCTTTGAGAAGTCCATCAGTGTCACATCTGATGCACATCTTCTATCCAGGCTTTCACTTATATTTTCATAAAATGATAGCAGGTGTGTTGTGCAAGACCTTCCCTTTTGGAACCCATGCTGCACACCATCAATGATGTTTAATGTCATTTTCTCCTGATCCAATCTGTTTCTTAATTAATCTTTCCATGATTTTACATGGGATAGAAGTTAAGCTGATAGGTCTACAGATGTCAATTTTATTCTTTGCTCCCTTCTTAAATATTGAGGTCACAATAGATAGTCTCCAATCTGATGGTACAATCCCACTCTCTAAAGATTTATTAAAAAGAATAGTCAGCGGGACAGCTAATATATGGGATCCAACTTTAAATAACTTGGGATGGATAGTGTCAGCGCCAAAAGCGGTTGATGTTTAACATTCTGGAGTTCTAGTTGCACCTCACCCTCTGAAAAAAGATAGTTGTTTTTTGTGACATCAATGCATACATTAGTATTATCTATTCTGGGGATAAAGACTGAAGCAAAGTAATTATTAAAGCTATCCACTATTTTGACAGGATCATTAATTATATTGCCATTTACATTAACTGATTCTAAAAGGTTTGATAAGGATTTGTTCATGTTAAGGTAAGAATATAACAACTTAACATCTGTGGAGTACAGAGTTTTCTGCTCCAGAGTCAACCAGGGCATGCATGGACCCGTACAACCTCCAGCACCAATACCTCCCTGGCCACGATTAAACTTTAACAAAAGAACTGATCCTCGTTTACAGACATCATCACTTATCTTGAGTCTGGAACCTTACCAAGAATAAACTAAACGCCAGGATGCACAGTCCTTTAAGTCATAGTACTTCCTCAATGACGGCAGTTTTCCACATTTGTACCAAGGAAGGCAAGGGCCATCGACAGAGACAGAACTCGTGGCAAGTTAGTTGTGCCAGCCTCGCTAGTCTCTGAAGTGCTCAATCCACTCATGCCCTCCACTTTGTGGCGGTCATATGGGTTATTCACAGAACTCACGAAAAGACAAGGCTCCACTTCTTCTGGCCTCACATGAACAAGGACATTGTCCATTTTGTAAAATCCTGCCAGCCTTGTTCCCAAAGAAAGCCTCCCGCCAAACCAACCAAGGCACACATCATTCCAATGCCTGTAGCCACAGAACCCTTCCAAAGAGTCAGCACAGATATTCTTGGGCCCCTGCCTACCTGCCCTGACTCCGGCAACAAGTACATTCTTGTCTTTGTGGACTACCTAACTAAATACTTGGAACTGACCCCACTGAAACTTTGAAAGACATTAAAGCTTTTCAGTGGCAAGTGCCTTCCTCAATATAATCATTTGCCGTCACGGTACCCCAGCATACCTGCATTCAGACAGAGGCACCAACTACCTCTCATCTATGGTGCAAGAAACCTGCTAACTTCTTGACATCAAAAAGACTCATACAACCAGTTACCATCCACAGTGCAATGGACAAAGTGAGAGAATGATGTCGACCATTCTTAACACATTATCCAAGTACCTGGATGAGACTCACAGCACTTGGGATAATTTTGTTCCCTTCATTCAGTTTGCATACAACTCCAGCCCTTGTGTCGACAGCACAGAGTACACCCCGTTTTTCCTAGACCATGGACGTCACCCAAGAACACCTCTGGACAAAGATTTCTCATTGCTAGAGGTCCCAAAGTCAGCTTCCTCCTTCATCATCCCAATGTTGGAACAGCTTGAACTTGCGAGACAGGTTGCTATTGACACCCTGGGACAGAGAAAAATGTAAATTCAAAGAATGTCTGCAGCCAATTGTCATGATCCTTCATTTTCTGTGGGGGACACTGTATATTTGTATCGACCTGTCCTTGTTCCAGGTGCCACCAGAAAACTGCTTCGCCCCTGAGTGGGCCATTTTACATTGTGCAGAAGCTTCCCCCCAGTTCATGTTCGCTTGTGCCGAAAGTAAGATGTTAGTACACAGTAAAATTCACATTAACAGGTTGAAGCATGGGTACTTGCATGATTCCCTCCCTGATGATCCCAGTCCCCCAAGTAATGAAGCTTCTTTGGAACCTGAAGTCCTTTCAGAAACTGAACTCCCTGCTGACAACTTGACAACTGTTCCACCAGCATCTCATGGTACTGACACTTATCAGCCAGATCCCATTCTTCCTGCCAACCAGATGAACTTTCTGAAACTTTTGAACCTCTTGTGTCTTCTCAGGACTCTCTTATACCTCAAACAGTATATCAGATTGAGAAGATTCTGCAAAAATTACACCAATGGATCTTGGCCATACCATGTTAAATGATGTGGTATACACTGCTCACAACTCATGGGTCCCCTTTTCTGACTTGACCACATCCTGTCAAGAACTAGTTCAAGCCACCCACTCGGCAATTCCAAATGACCGTAAAAGCTGCAGAATCGAGTGAACTTATTATTTGGACTCAGTGCTGTGATTCTGTTAATTCTTTATCTTAATCTGCAAATTGCTTCTCAATTCCTGTATGATCTTAATTTTTTTTTCTCTTCTAAATGTTAGCATTTTCAATCAATCAACTAATCAATTGTCTTCTAGTAATGTCTCCACAATACTGTTAAATGTTATCTTACTGTTACTAAGGTTTTGCCACTTTCTATTGTTGTTCATGCATAACGATGTCTTTCTACTTGTTCGAGCAGTACTCACATTTATAGTATCTGGGGTGATGTAGATCAGAGTTGAGTATGGGGCTAAAGATTAGCTGCTGCCCTTTAACTAGGAACAGTAATGGGCAGGCAGCTATGGTCACATGTTGTGCTAATTAGTGTCCAGCTGGGGCTAGGGAAGGGCAAATTCCTTTGTCCTCTGGTCAGTCTAGGATGCTCCCTGTGCTGATGAGATGTGCCTTCTTAAGCTCCTAAATAAACCTCATCTTGTTCATCACTGTATGTATCTGACTCAGTTCGTTCGGTACCTAGTGACTCCTGCACTAGAAGCACCAGATGGGAAAGCAGGATACCAGGAGGTAAGCGGTCCTAGTGGCAGACCAAATACCAAAACGCCACACATCTTTGCTACGGGAGATTCTAAATTCCATTTTATATCTAGCACTCCTAATCATTCTTTTTAATTCTTTCTGTTTTTTTAATGTATTTAATCTTATTTGGATATGATAGATGCATGTTGTATTTTCTATATGCATCAAGTTTGTGTTTAAGTGTTTTTCTAATTTCCTTAGACATCCAGTTTGGTATCTTGCCCTCTTTGTTATATTTATTTCTTAGCGGGACAAACTTATCCACAGCTAGAGTTATAATGTTTTTGAAGTACTTCCAGACTTCTTCTGTCCCTAAATTTTGTAATAAATTAATCCAGTTATGGTGTTAAGATGGTTAATAACAAGTGATAGATTAGTCTCATTATATTTCCTTATTTTGGTTTTAGCATTCCAAGGTCTGAAATTGCTACAACCCAAAGAACATGTTATCATATTATGATCGCTGTTTCCTATTGGTGGAAGTATAGTCACATTCTTTATGAGGTGACCAACATTAGTTAAAATTAAGTCCAAAGTGTGGGCACTTCTAGTTGGTTCCAGGACTGTCTGCTCAAAATTATAGTTTATAGTATTCTCCAGAAAAAGAGTTTCAATTTCAGATTTTGCTTTTAGGTTAGCACAATCAATACCTGGAAGGTTAAAATCTCCCAATATGATAACATTGCCTTGTTCTGATGCTTCTGCAATCTCTGAACAAAGAGCAACTTTATCCCTGTAATCACATGATGGTGGCCTGTAATAATTACATCTGTGACACAAGTGGTAGAAAGAGGCCAGGAGGTCAACGTTTTGTACCAGACTTTAGCAAGGCCTTTGTTTTGGTGCCACAGTGGAAATTTATACATAAAGTAGAGGACTTTCAAAAAGAGATAGGGCTAACTGGGAGAATTGGGAACTGGATGACAGTTAGGACTCAAGAGTGGTACTAAATGGCAAAAAATTATCTGATGTTGGGGGGTCAAAAAGTGGGGCGCCACGGGGTCTGTCTTGGGGCAAATACTATTTAACATGTACATAAGTGACATTGGGGGTGGGGTTACAGGGTACAGGGGATGTTTGCAGGTGACACAAAACTCTGTGGGCAAGTGGACAGTAGTGAAAGCAAGGCAAGGACAAGGCAAAGTTTATTTTTATAGCACCCATTCACGGACACTCTGGGCGCTTCGCATAAACACACATACGGGAGTGAAAACATGCTTAAATACATATTAAAACAATGATTAAAGCACATACTCTAATGTACTTACTGGGTCATAATGTCGTACACTTAATAGCGTATGACATTAGCGCTAACCCGGAATAGCGCTGTACGAGACAGCGAGTGGTGCAATACCGCGAATACTGCTGTACGCAGTATTGCACCACTCGCACTATCCCAGGCAGAGGATAAGACCTCTGCTGGGATGAGGTTCCACCTAGCAGCTGCCGTGGCTCAATGGACTGTGACACAAAAAGAATTATGCAGCATGCAAGAAATCGCACTGTATTGGCAGCGAGATTTTTGCATGTGGCATAATATCTTGTGACACTATGACCTTATACCTCTAATACAATCAGTAATTAATTCAACTCAATAACAATTATTGTATCAGATTAAATAACTATATTTGGGAAGACCAGAGAGAAAAGATGGGTCTTAAGGTGGCTCTTAAATACAGTACCTCAACTGAAGGGGCCTCCCTGATAACTGGAGGGAGCAAATTCCTCAGGATGGGGCCAGCAATGCTGAACACCCTGTCACCTGCAGTTTTAAGTCTCATCCTGGGAATTGCCAGGAGATCTCTAGATAAGGAACAGAGGGTGCAGCCTGGGGCAGCAGATGTTAGGAGATCAGACAGATAGCCAGGGCCTAGTCCATGTAGGGCCTTAAAGGTGAGCAAGCCTACATTGAAGATAATCCTCCACCTGACTGGCACCAGTGCAACTCACGTAGCATCAGAGTTGCATGACAAAACCTCAAAAGGCCCGTCTGCAACCTGACAGCTACGTTCTGCACTAGCTGCAGTTGGCAGAGAGTATCTCCCGAGACCCCGGAGTAAAGGGCATTTCAGTAATCAAGCCTGGATGCCGTTACAGTAATCAAGCCTGGATGTTACAAAGGCATGAATGAGAGTAGGAAGTAAAGGGACCATAGGTGGCAGAACAGTCTGAAAAAGAAGATGTAAGGGGTAAATTTCCTCCCCCCACCTCCATGTTCAGTGGGTTCACCCACACCCTTATTTTTTCTTGATTTTTAATATGTGCAGTTAGGTCCCCCTCACAGACTGATAGCATCTCCATGTGCTTTGATCCCCCCCCCTCCCCAAAGGCCAGGCCCTTCATGTTTATTTCTAAAGATTGAACACTGTGTCTTAAGTAGGCCGTGACCCCAGCCCACCACCTTCAACACAACTCAGGCCTTCACTTTACAAAATTCTGCTGACACCCTGCATGCCACAAAGGGAGTGATTAGTAAGTAACACTGTTTACTGTGCATGCTGCGTTTTAAATACACTGTCCTCCCTAGTTATTCATTGCCATGATTGCAAAAACTGGTAGGGCCAGGCCCTACCACTTATGAAGTTGGCAGGGCCATGGCCACAGTGGCACCCCCCTGTTCCAGCACCTATGTGAAGGGGCTAGCAACATAGATAGGGAAGATAAAGAAAATCTGGACTAGTGGTCAGGATACTGGTAATTAAAGTTCTGTGCAAAAAAATGGAGAGTGATGCTTTTGGGGGACAAACATGCACAGATGGAATATTGCATTAATGGGATCACAGTTCAACACTCAAATGAGGAGCAGGACCTGGGGTGATGATAAATAATTTTAAAGCCTCTTCCCATGCAGTTTGGTATATGGGAAGGTTAAAAGGATGCTGAGATGCATCAGGCAGGGTTTTATGAGTGCCAGCAAGAGGTAATGTTGCCACTGTATAGGTTACTAATTTGAAAAACTGTAGCATTGCATGCAGTTTTGGAACCCCATCTGAAAAGGACAGTGAGAGGCTAGAAACTGTTTGGTGGAGGACTACAAAACTGAGTCAAAAGATGGCGGGTAGACCTAAGAGAAAGGACTGGACAATTTAAAGGTGTAGTCTCTGGAAGACAGGAAAAAAAAGGTGGGATATGATAGAAGCCTACAAATACAAGCAGGTACATAGCAGGGTGGACTTCACATTCTTATTTATGTTAACAAATGGCAAACCACAGGGGGCCAAAACTTAAGCCGGGGGGATTCAGGAAGGATGTTAAAAAGTACTTCTTCATGGGCGGGTGATGTATTGGTGGAACAGTCTACCAGCACTGTGAGCAATGCTGGAAGTATCTCGGGTTCAAAACTCAAGGACATTTTAAGAGGGTAACTAGAACAAAAGCCTCTGAGCTGCAAATCTGGAGACCTGGGTTTGAATCCTATAGCCCCACTTATGTACTGTGTGACCCTGAGCAAGTCACTTAACTTCCCTGAGCTCCAAGTTCACACTCTGAAACAAGCTTTCAGCTTAGGATGTCTCTCCTGGTTAAACAATTGGAAAGAAAGAAAAAAGGAAGATGGGTGGGGGAGAGTTCTGCACAGCAGAGTAAAACAATGTTGGAATAACAGGACAGACTCAATGGACTGATAGACTTTTTCTATCTTTTGTTCTCTATACATCTATATGTCTAAGGCAGTCCGGACACTGAAATATGAAGCCAGCTGTTCAGCATAGATTGAAGTGGAGAGAGAGGGTATTTATGTGTTCAGTGTCCAAGCAGAGTCCATGCCATGAAATGTGAAAGTCCAACATAGCTGACATTCATGCTCCTTCATCCAGTGATGTCAGGTGCACTTCTTTCTTAACCTGTCTTCCTGTTCAAGCTTGATAACCAAAAGTCCATCTTCCCTCAGGTTGGTGTAAAAGTAGGTTTTATTATTCATGGAGAATCACAGTCAAGCTGAGAATCACAAGTTACAAATAATACCCAAGTTGCACTGGCATTCTTTTATTTCATTAAACGACATGTGCTTGTACTGTGTGTGGGACAGCCTTATTTTTTTTTTTTTTTATTTCCATTGATATCGTATAGTGCTTGCCTCCCACTGTGTACAATCCTTTACAGCCCATATTGCCAATGAGGTCATTATCAATACTGTTCTCTAGCCCTCCCTGCCACATTGCACCTTACAAGATATAAACCTTCACAATCTGTAAGGCGAACCCAAGGCTTAGGGTGTCTGTGAGTCACCACTCCAAAAAAGTTGGCAGGTCAGTCCCTTCGACTACTCAGGGAGCCCAAGAATCCACACATTCAGTGCTTATAATAGTGTTTTCTTCCTGCTCCATTCTCGTTTTGTGAAGAGCCTGCTCTTGGATAGTTAATTACTGCCAACAAAGCCTTTCCTACCAAAGCCTCTGATTCTGTTACTATTGCCACCATTTCCTCCACTCTGGTTTCCACCACAATAAGTCTATCATTATACATATCCAGTTTTCTGTCAAACCATTGTATTGCTTGCATTAAACTGCAACTGTGCACTGTATGCAGACAGCAGGAGGGTACTGTATGGAGTTAAAAATGGCTGGCTGTGACCCTCCTGCTGTCAGCAATATGGGATCCAACTTCAGATTCTTGCTCAGGATCACTTCATCGACTTTGCTCCAGCTCCTCTTATCTGTATTTCGCTAAGATGAGGAGCAAACTCAAGCACAGCATGCTTCTCACTCCTATCAAGCAGCAGATATGCTTTTAAAGTCAATATTATTAAAAATAATAACTTAGATGACTGTGGATTCAATCTTTAAACATCTGGAGCACTCAGAAATGTTTGTAACTGATTGAACTGTGGCTCTACCCCATATCAGAGCTTTTCTACCCCGGGCATTTGACAGTCAGAAAAATACAGTTGCATTTTTTTTCATCCTTTGTTTCTGTCCCAAAACCTCTTTGACCAGCCCCTATCTGGAAGGGTCCCCCTAGCCCTGTAACCTGAATTCCCTGGGGCTTACATTATTCTGCTGGTGTCTTCTGTCACAGGACTTTGACCCTAGGAACCCTGTTGTCAATGTGGGGCCTGTGAGGGACGGGGCCATCACTGCACCATAGTCAGATGTTTTTTTCTTCCATTTGCTCTCTGGGGCATGTGCAATATGGTGATGATGCAATGTCCATGCTCCCCCTCCAAGGAGATGCCCCCAGCATCCAAGTATGGGATACCCTCCCTTGCAGTCCCTCCCCACTACCACCCAGATTTCTCAAGGTGGCAGTCACCCCATGGGATATGTGTCCCCCCCCCCCGAGGGACCAGAATTGTCTTATGGAGGCTCAATCCTCCCTCCCACGGCCAGGCCCCAAGTGTCCCACATCCATGCCCGAACCCGAGTACAGTCATAATTTTGAATTACATAGCAATCACTTAACAGTGATATGGAAAATTTGAAGTAAGAGCTGGAAATCTGTTTACTCTCATCTCATTCATCAACACAACTCAAAGACTGACATGCAAAGAAGAAACACTGAGGGTCATATTGTAAGCACTCCTATTTGCACATACTGTAGTTAAATATCTCACAGGGAGCAATGTTCTACAGCAGGATATGGATTCAAAATGTTTCAGTCTTAAAATACCACAGTGTGGTGTGGCCCAGAAGGAACATGAGGTACTAGTCTAACAAATAAACTGCCACCTGCAAAGAAGGGACAGAGGTGGAGCAGCACCCAAGAACATGGTCCCTCATTACTATTCTATATGAGCAGCTTCACTAAAGGTGTGAACCAAGGGGTTCTAATGTTGCAGCTCCTAATTGGCACCTATATTCCTGGCATAATTTAGAAGCTTGGTGCACCTTTGGAACACTTAGGTGGCAAATTCCCCAGAGGCACTGCTATTGTGCAGTAATTTTCCTTTCTTAGTGAGCTGTTCATATTGTACATCCCTACCCCAACATCATAAGCGATTAACTCTTCTTCTCACGTGGATGCCCACCAACAGTGCTAGGGCCACAGAATAACATTCCGTTTTATCCCCCACAGCACTGCTCATCCACTACTGGAATGTTAAATGTTGGGGTTCAAAATCAGCAATCGGCACACTCTAACACCAGTCACAAAATTCTGTCTTCACTAAAACACTGATGTTTCATTACCCCCAAATTAATTTTTATTACTAATTACCTCCAAGTTTATTCTCATAGTTTTGTCCAGTATCATGCCCCAACAATCAGGGTAGAAAGGGCTTCCAGCAGGGAGGAGGTTAGATGAGTGGCTAAAATAGGCCATACTAATCCTGTTACCTCAGCTGGTTCAGTGGCATGGAAGGCTGGAGATACTGGCACCTCACCAGTCACCATGCTGGTGACCCGGGTCTGGAAATGGAATTGGGTCACTGGGGGTCGGCAATGGAAGAGAGGAAGGAGCATCTCATGGACTTCTCTCCTCCCTCTAGGAAGGGATGGCAAGCCTTCTCAGTCTTTGGCTGCCACCGGGTGGGGGCCTAGTGGTACTACAGGTGCTAGCAACTCAGTGGGAGGTGCTGTGATCCATAGTGCATACATGCCACCACTGTGGCAGCAAGGGGACTTAGGAGAAAAATGGAAAAAGGGGCCTGTGGGCTACATGATGCCCCATGCATCCCCTGGGACTGCACCACCACCCGGACACCTAGTAGCCTCTAGATGTATGTTCTCTGGGGGGAGCAGCCCACCCTTCTCTGGCCCCACAAGCTGTGGGGCATCAGCTCTAGGTAAGATCAATGGAAGGTTGTTGATGGCCGAGGGGAGGTGATGACAGGACCAACAAGCCACCCAAGGGCTAAAAAGCTATATGAAAACAAAATTCTGTTACCTTACTGAATGCAACATGTCACATGATTGTTGATTATATTCTGACAACTGCACACCTCATCTGAAGTACATAATTTTTTTTCTACAATGGTGTTTTTTTTCCCCACGAGTCAGTTGATCCCATTCTGCCATAGCCCATCCCCAACCGACTACCACCTCCCCTTAGGACTCACCTGCAGTGTTAATTCCACCCATGGATGACCCCCATGGTGGGGCCAGGAGGTGGTTAGTCCTTCACCCCAGAACACACATGTCCAGATCCTGCAGGGAGCCCCAAGGTGATTGTGCAGGCCAGAAGATGAGCCCTGTGTCATCCGGTGGATCATTTCCATTTTCCTCCCTGATCTGGCAGCATACAAGGCGTGCCAATGTATGTGTATGTGGAGGCGCACACCATGCATGCTGCTGCTGGCTGGCCCCAACATGTCACATCCACTGCCCTGCTTCCATGCCTCAACATGGTGGCAGTCTAGAAGCAGTGCATCAGGAACACCCCCCCCCCAGAAGAGGAGAGCAGTCCTCTGGATGCTCAAGCCTCTCCCTCCCTCCCCAGCCGACCCCAGGCACTGAGTTTGCTCCCAAACCTGGATCACCAGTGAGAGCAGAGGTCTGGTGTCCAGTACCTCAACCCTCCATCCACCGGGCTTGTTGGAACTACATATGTTGTCCTTCAAAAACGAAAAGTGTGCACCATGATTACATGGTATATGCATTCCTATATCCTTGACCCAACCCCATGCATTCCCACTGCCTCAAACAAATATCAGAGTGTGACAGTTACATGAGTGTGGATTCTATGACAAATCCTGCAAATGGTAGCTCAGTCACAGGGATGGAAAATGAGTGTGACGGATAATTGAAAGGCAGATGAATGAGTGCTGACAGTATTCTTTTTATAGTTCTGCTGCACTTTTCTCCAGCAACTTTTATTTTAAAGGGATACTGTCAACCCGTTTTGCGTCATATTTTTTTTTCTCGGTGAAAACCTACATTTTCTGATTGATTACCTTCTCTAACATTCATTTTTATTTGCTTCTTTTCTAAGCAGAACTGAAATGCATTGTAATTGTGTAATTATACCCAGTCCGGTTTTATTTCAAATCTTGGATCCACTCTTCTTGCCTACTTCCTGAATATTCGGAACACCCCCAAACAGTGCAGTCATTCAAGATGCAATATTCTCCTATCCCACGGCATCAAGAGTAGCTAGACTGTGTTGGGAGTGTTCCCAAGTCTACAAAAAAATGCAGTGGGAGTTGATCAAGGACTACAAACAAACATCCTTCAGTGTGGAAACGTAGAAACATAGAGGTTGACGGCAAATAAGGACCGCAAGGCCCATCCAGTCTGTACTATAATACCAGTATGGTGGGAAATGCTTTTTACTTTTAAAAAGAAAAAAAAAAGAATCATAATCAAACTGCCAGCTACATCAGCAGTCTCCAGAATGTGATCAATCATTAAATGTATTTTTTAAACTAGAAACACACTGAGGCCTAAGGGAGTTGACATTGTCCCTTTAAAAGGGAACTGAAAACACTGCAACATTCCCAACTTATATTTACCACCATGCTCTTTATGTAATGTATGTGTCTCTCACTTTTTTGTTTTAAGTCTCCCTCATCTTCTAAACTAGCTGCGTATGCAGTCCTCTCATTGTAGCTCTATAAATACCCCAACCAGTGGCATCACTGGTTAAAATCAGCCTGTGGTTTCTGACAATTATATTGTTTCTGGCACGGGCTATTAGATTAATGAGATTGTAGCCGCTCTTCATTGTGCTTAGTTTGCATCACAGTAGCAGCTCAGGCAAGTGGCAGTATGAGCATCGGGGGCTACAGACTGATTCTAACCAGTGTTGTCACTGGCTGGCACATTGTATAATGGTGCCATGAGGCTAAATACAGAGCTGGTATTTAAGATGAAGGCTACAGAAAACAAACAAAAAAGACTAATACAGAAATAGAACAGGGGTAAGTAAATATGTACAGAGAATGGTACAGTGTTTGTCTCCCTTTCAGGGACTATATTTGCTGTATCTACTAATTTATTTATTTTGGTATTTATTACATTTGATGTTCTTTGCTAAAATGTACAGCACTCTGGGTGCTACAGGGGCATGCTACAAATACAAATTGCCCTGTCCTAAATTTACTGAAGGTGTGTTTCTCTGTACATACTTTTTGACTTGTAGAGAAATAATTTATTTTATATACTAGGGCCTAGATATTCAAAGCAGATGTGCGGCGCAAAGTGGAGATGCGCTGTGCATCCCAGAAGATGGGTGGAACCATGATATTCAAAAGGGAGAGCTGTGTCACGCATCTCTGGATGCTCCATCGCGCATCAATAATGTTTGCAGCGCATGTAGAGGGGGGCGTTCCCATGAATGTGGCCCTAGCAGGGCTGCCCCCAACTCCCCTCATGTGTCTTTGCCCTCCTCTCCTCTCTCTGTCCTCCACTGTGTCTTTGCCATCCTCTCCTCCCTTTGTCTCCACTGTCTCCTAACCCATATATGATGAATTGCCTGTATATGTATATAGCCCTCGTTATTTAAGTCTTGCTCCAGTTACCCAATGATCTTGTACTTAAAATAGTCTGTTTCAGTGTCTGCTGTGTTATGAAATGATGTTGAATACTGTAAATGA
Source organism: Neoceratodus forsteri (assembly GCA_016271365.2). Taxonomy (NCBI): domain Eukaryota; kingdom Metazoa; phylum Chordata; order Ceratodontiformes; family Ceratodontidae; genus Neoceratodus; species Neoceratodus forsteri. The sequence continues at coordinate 764,844,418 of CM028135.1, forward strand.
ATTTGTCCTCTGTGCCCAGGACCATTTGCAAATGAGCTTGCTCGATGATGTAACTGCCTGGTTAAATAAAGTTTGATTGATTGATTGATTGCTCGAATGTGCCGCACATCCCTATATTCAGCGAAATGTGTGGCGCATCTGCACTATCTTAAAGATGAGTTACCCAAAGTTAGGCATGGAAAAAACATGCCTACATGGCCAGCCTCCCACAGGTAGGCCACAGAACTGCAGGCAGGCTGTCTGAATACAGCCCTTGTAGGTGCAGCACGATAAGCTTCAGGCACCCACACAAAGCAGTCATTCCAGGATGGATGAACCCTGAGCCACTGGCACTATCCAGGGGGTAAATATTCCACACTGCTCCCTGGACATAGCCACCCAGCAGCAAGTCACTGTCTGCACACTGCCATCCCTTGCAGGGCCCACCAGGTACCTCCCATACAGGGGTGTATGGGGCACTGTAGGTGATGGTATGCAGCATATGGAGCTGGTGTTTCACATGCTGATGGTAGCCCTAGCAGCCTGAGTCACCCTGTGCCCACCACTGCTGCATGTCCAGGTAGTCCCTGTGGCCACTGTCCAGGTGGGCCCCCTGTACCCCTGTCTGACTCTGCATGGCTATGGGGAGCTAGTCAACCAGGTGTGAGTATCCCTCCACATGTAGCTGTGCTGTGCTGTGTTGTCAGGTTTTGGTGACATACAACATTACAAGAAGAGTGTATTACAGTTGGTGGTCAGTGCCAGTTCTGGGTAATAGCACTGTATCCAGGCCAATGCAGTACACCCACCCACACACATACCTTCCATCACACCTGCCTGCTAGGCTGCAATACCTCCTGTTCACCTTTGTGGAATGGTGGGTCAGCCCTGCAAAGCTGGAACTGAGCATGCCCGGGGTATGCAAATGGCCTGAATACATTCCAGTAATGTGATGCAAATGTGGAGGATGGGCTTGGAATGTGCAATGAGGTCATTGCATATCCTGGCTGAATACTGCAGTTTTGCATACAGCTGAAGTGGTTTTGCATCGAGCATTTTCCCCATGCTCCACGCAAGGCTCAGGTCACCTGCTGTTGCGCATCACTCACTGCGGGATCGCGCATCTTCAGGATATTCAGTTGGACATGTGCGATCGCAACTCATGGTGCATCTTCTGAATATCCCATTATTATGGGCCAGTGCATCTCAGATGCATGGTGCAGGCACTTGCATGCGTTTGCAGGGGACTTTTGAATATCTAGGCCTTGAAATGTACAGAGTGGAAAAGGCACACTGAGCCAAGGCTTGTTTCCAAGTGAATCCAGGTGAGTGGGAATACAGGTGGGAGGAGAAACTGTGATAATCAATACAGCACAGATGAAAAGTAATACATAGGTGAAAAAAAAACAAGAAAACAATAGGAACACATAACATGAAGGTACAAAGTGAACAATAAAATCCTAACTAAAATAGTGCAGGGGCTACACCAAACGTCCTACAAGGGGAGACTAAGGGATCTCAACATGTACACCCTGGAAGAGAGGATAGCAAGAGGGGACATGTTGGAGACCTACAAGTATCTCACAGGGGTAAACAGGTACAGGAGGAGAGTCTCTTTCAAATGAGAAAGAGCACAAGGGCCAGAGGGCATGTGATGAAGCTAGAGGAGGGGATGGAGTTTAAGAGGGATGCAAGGAAGTATCATTTCACTGAAAGAGTTGTAGACACCTGGAATAGACTGCCTCATGAAGTGATGGAGAGGAAAACAGTAGGGGTCTTCAAGCATATGTAGGACAGACATAGGGGAGTATCGAAATAGGCACCGATCAGAGGGTTGCCAGAGACCATTTAGGATCCGTGGAGACAGAATAGGTAAGGACCATCTAGGAACTGGGTGGGCCAAGCAGTCCTTTTCTGCAGACAAATTCTATACTTCTATCTTAAAACAAATGCCAAACTAATGCCATGCAAGTACAAATTTGAAAAATACAAATGAATACAAATAAAATATGCAAATGCAGATTAAAGAGAAGCTCTGTACTTCAGGCATACTTCCTTAAAGCATAACATTTCAGCTATTACACTTCACTGGAGAATACAGTTTTAATTGTTTTGGTGTTTCTTTCCAATTTTATAACACATCTTGCTTAGCATGTTTAAGAAGTGTGCACCAAAAGCATCTGGCTGCCATCAACTGCCTTATAGATCGTTCCTTTGACATCATAATGCTTACAATGGTGACACACTGTGATGCCACAAACACCAACAGTGAGGTCAGTTGAGGCAGTCAGATGCTCTTTGAAAGGCTCAGTTAATTAAGTACTGCATTACCTGAAATATGTAGAGATCAATAACAGGAGAAAGTAAAAAGAAAACAAGAAAACACCAAAGTTAAACATAATTGTATATTTACCATTTTAGTCTATTATTTTAGTAGCTACTTGTTCTTTAAATGGGTGCAAAATAAACACTGCATTCCCCACCCACCCACCAAAAGGTGTAAGTATAAAGTGAGCATTCTAGCTGAGTTAGGGGATTGAAAGTAAACAATTTTGGGGTAGAGGAAAGGAGGGTAAAAGAGTCTTGTTTGTAAGATCTGCCCCTTTTACATAGTAGCCACAGAGTCAAACACACTGAGAGTAGAGATGGGTGAAGTGGCCCCAATTCGCTCCGCGAAGTGATTCGTGCAGTGAAGACAAATTTGCGGAGTGCTCTGCAATGCGAAGTAGAGTACTTTTCATTATACTGGGTAACGCAAAGTCCATTGAAAACAATGACTTCGCGTTACTCCGACTTCTCAAACCACTAATCCACCAATTCTTAAGACGAAGTACATTGAAAACAATGTACTTCACCTCACTTCGCCTTGTTTTTAAACTCCAAAGGCGAATTTTGCAGTGATTCATGGGATTTCAGGTCACATGGGCTGTAGATTGTTCTGCACAGCCTCAGTTTGGGGTGTGTGTGTAGGAAGCTGTAGGAGACAATCTGCTCTGAGAGCTCTCTATGATTCAAACCTTCTAAAAGCTGTTAAAAAAGCCTTTTTGAGTCATTTTTTTTGCTGCAACTTTAGTTAATCGATTATAGGAATCCCTCCTGTGCTCATATCATCGAGTGTTTATTGTTTGTGTGTGGATATTGAATGTTAATGTACAACATTCAGTCTGTGTATTGAGAGACAGTGTAAGTGTGCTTTGGGGGAGGGGCGTATCTGTGGTGTAGGTAGATTAACTTGGAGAAAAAGATAGTGCTTTCTGTTTTGGTGATATTTTTCTTGTATAACTGTGTTAATGTACACACAGTAATATTTTCAATTATTCTTGCCGTTTTTTGCTGATTGTTGTGGTGCAGCAGTGCATAATTTTAGTTTGTTTAAAATATGTGGTTATATTACTGAAGTTTTCAATTTGCTATGCATTACTTAGTGTGTGTGTGTGTATGTGTGTGACGCGTGTCATCAAATCAGACTCCTTTCATTGTGCCACATACAGTAATAATTTCAGCACTGTGAACCTGCTATCCCCTGCAGCTGTGTGATTTTTGTACTTCTTTGTGGTATCTTTAATGGTACTAGTACTAGTGATTGTTACTGCAGCAGTGCAGTACACCGCTCCCCCGCGTGGCCTGCCCCAACCAGCAAAGGTATTCTTTTCCAGATTTGAATTTCTGATGGTGAGCACTGGTTAGGTGTTGTGCCTTTGCTTCTGCATCTCTTCAGTCCGCAGCGCAATCTTAATCTGTCTGTGCATTTGCATCTCTTAAGGGCCCAATCTCCATCTGTAACTTAGGTCACAGTTGTTTCTTTGGCTTCCCTTCAGAGTACTGAACAGGTGTGGTGCATAACTCTGCATGAACATTGTACTCATTAATATGTGTTTTTAAGTCAGGATCATCATCACGAGTCAGTCGTGATACAAATCATGTTCTTCATCATCATCACGGTCACAAATGCAGTCACAAATCACGATTCACGATCACGTCACGAATCACAACACTAATTTCTTGACTAGTTACTTGGATGTATTTTAAGCATGTTTTGTAGTATCTCTCCAGGCTTCACCACCCCACCATTGTACTCATTAGTGAGTGTTTTTAAGTCAGGGATTTTGTGCTATAGCTCATTGGGGAAGTACAGCCATAGGCACTTGCATTCCCAATACAGTTCCATATTGTTTATCTCACACTTTCGACACCAAATCACATTCTTCATCATCACGGTCACAAATGCAGTCACAAATCACAATTCATGATCACGTCATGAATCACAACACTAATTTTTTGACTAGTTACTTGGATGTATTGTAAACATGTTTTGTAGTATCTCTCAGGCTTCACCACTCCACCACTGTATTCATTAATAAGCATTTTTAAGTCAGGGGTTTGTGCTACAGCTCATCAGGGAAGTACAGCCATAGGCATTCCGTTCCTTCCTGTACAGCATGTGAGTTACAGTACTGTAAGTAGTGGTGGGCAAATGTAGCTAATTTGCTCCGTGAGTGATTCACTGGTAATGCGGAATCATGAGAGAACTCCTACAATGTGAAGCAGAGTACTTTGTTCATAATGAGGAACGCATAAGTCCATTGAAACCAATGACTTTATGCTATTCCGCCTTTCCCAAACCACTTCTCCACCAATTTTAAGGCTAAGTACATTGAAATCAATGTAATCTTCGCCCACTTCACCCTGTAATTGAGCGCCAAATGAAATTCTGCAGTTATTCATGAGATTGCAGGTTACATGGGCTCTAGATTGTTCATCACAGCCTCAGTTCTGGCCTGGGTAGTGTGTGTGCAGTGGTAGCTGGAGTCAGTTTGCTCTCAGAGCTCTGCGATTCAAAACCTCTAAAAGCTGTTTAAAATGCCTTTTTGAGTAATATTTTTTGCTCAAAATTTAGTACATCGATTGTAGGAAACCCTTCTGTGCTCATATCATTGAGTGTTTATTGTTGTGTGTGGATTTTGAATGTTAATTTAGAACAGACAGTCTGTGTACTGTGACGTGTGCTTTGGGGGAGGGGCGTATTTGTGGTGTAGGTAGAGTAACAGAGAAAAAGGCAGCCTTTCTGTTTTTGTTATATTTTTCTTGTATAACTGTGTTAATGTACACAGTAATATTTTCAGTAATTCTTGACTTTTTTTGTTGATTCTTGTGGTGCAGCAGTGTACAATTTGTCTGTTTAAAACATGTGATTATATTACTAAAGGTTTTCAATTTGCTATGCATTACTTGAATGTGCGTGTGAGTGTGCATGCGATGCGTGCCATTAAATCAGACACCTTTTATTGTGTTACAGAGTAATTGCAGCAGTGTGAACCTGCTATCCACCGCACCTGCATTACTTTTTTATACTGCTTTGTGGTATCTTTACTGGTAGTGGACTGTTACTGCCGTGCACTAATCCCCCAACCGGCAAATTGTATTCCTTTCCAGATTTGGATTTGTGACTTGTGAGCACTGGTTAGGTGTTTTTATGCCTTTTTGTATGCATCCCTTGAGTGTGCAGCACAATCTTAATCTGTCTGTGAGGCACCATTAATTCTGGAAGACTGCATTTCTTGTTACGCTCTCATTTCACTTAGTCAGCACTGGGGAATTTTCTGGACACAAGACAGTAGCATTTTGGGGATGCACATTAATTCTGGTGACTCTGTGTGTGACGTGACCACTGCACGCATGACTGAGTGCTCCATTAATTCTGGGAGACTTTGCACTTCTTGTTACACTCTCATTTCACTTAATCAGCACTGGAGAGTTTTCTGGACACAAGACAGTAGCTCTTTGGGGATGCACATTCATTCTGGTGACTATGTGGGTGGGATGCTGCTAGTATTGCTGTCACTCCACCTTACTCCGCGTTTAAGGTGGAATGACAACGCAAAGTAATAATAACAAGGTGAAGTGAGCCTTTCCTATGGGGCGCGCCACATAGCGAAGTGCCAATGCAAAGTGGCCACTTTGTGTTCACTTCGCTGGTGGATTTTAAATTGCTGTATCTCTAACTGAGAGACAGTGACAAAGTGAGTAAGTGCACTGGTGTAAAACTGAAATTATGAACTGGGGACCATACATTCTGGAACTTGATTGGCTAAGCCTTCTTCACCCTCATGATTAAAATCCACCGCATAATCATGGGTAAGAAAAAGTGCCAGCCAACAGGTCTTTTTACCTATTCCAGATCCGCTGGTACATTTCGGCAACAGGGCTGAACTTGTGGTCGAGTTGATTTCGGCAGCCAGGCTCAACTTGCCATCAGGTCAAAGATTTCACCAGCTGGGCTGAAGTTGTGTTCAGATTTTTATTAAAACAACTGTGCATTTCTCATTTGAATTGACACCAGGCACTGGCTGGGTGATGAGAGGCATGGATGGCTTGACCAGAAGTTCCACGTTGGTGGGACAAAGTAACTGATGGCTCAGTGGTACCGCTGTGTGGACAAACCACACCCACCACTTCCGAAACCATTCCACATAACACAGACCCTGTCCCTCACAAATTAGCAGCACTCACTATATTTACCAAACTCCCACTTCAGTCCCTTCCTTCATTCTTTTCATATATCCACATACCAAGAGAATGTTGGGGGCACTGAAACAATGATGGTTGGGGAGCCGGGACAGAGTCGCAGCAAAGAGGAAAAGGGCGGCATGTGTATGTGGAGCAACAACTATCAACATCACCATCTAATGGAGACAATACAAACTGCGCCTTTTATAAATACATAAACCTCCACAGACGTTCTCCATGTACCAAAAATCAATAAAACAAATTATTTAAAAAAATATTTTAAATTTATACTAAAAGGATTCCAGTTCATAACAGCACTAATGCATTCCAGGGTGTGGTATACCATGGGATATTATCTACTGGCATGTGACACTCGGTCTGCTGCCTCATGCCTCACAATGCACCCACGTATGATGATATCCCAGGATATACCACAACCTGTTGTGCATTATTGCTTAATTATAAAATGAGTTGGGGAAAATCCCACAATGATTGCTGGAACCTAATTCTATGACTGCAGTATATCCCAAGATGTCAAATAAAACCAAGACTCATTTATCTTATTTATTTCTTTATTTGAAAACTGGTGACTGACAAAGGCACACTGAGAATAGAGCTCATTTCAGGTGTGATCTAGGGGAAGGGACACGGGATACAAAATACATAGCACAGACACAGTTAGCTGTTACAGTGGAGTGCAGGCAGAATAAGATGGTGAGTACAGGTATAAGTTCAGACACGAAACAGCCAGGCAATGAAAGTGCCTCAGCCATCTACGCTGAAGTAGGATAGCAACTACAGATGAAATCTGAGGGAGAGGGAAACAGGAGTCGGTGAAGGGAAGGAGTTTTAGCTGATACCTCGGGAGCCAGCGGAGGCAATGGCTGGTTTTAAAGTGTAGAAAGATAGGAAATGTTTTTGACCAGCAGAGGAATGGGATAAGCAATGGTGAAGGTATGAGGATCAAAGAGGAAGGAGCAACAGTCAGGATGAGGGATAGAAGTAATGAAAGGTAAGAGTGAAGTGACCCAACCCAGTATCTGGATATGATGGAGGAGCAGTCAATTTGACAATGTGAGGGTAGGGGAAGAATAGATAAGGAGGAGTAAAGTGAGCAATGATGAGTATGAGGGAGGGAGTTGGTAGCAAAGTGGCAAAAGGAGCTGCAGAGGTTGTCCAGTCTGGCCAGGGATGTGGAGGGGGTGGTGCCATAGACCCCATATGCATAGTTGAAGACTGGGAGCACCATTTTTGTAACAAGCCCTTAGTGGACCTGTAAAGACAAACAATCTTTATTGTGGTGCAAGGCACAAAGTTTAGGGTAGAGCTTGGCATGGATGGCATTGATGTGGGCACAGAAATCAAGCTAGCTGGTTAGCCACACACCAAGGTACTTAAGGATTGAACCTCTTCTAGCGGAGAGCCATCTAAGGTGGAGAAGACAGTCAGAGTAGGGAGTTTGGCCAGTTTCTGGATGAAAGAATGTTCATGGACACAGGTTTTTTTTCTGTGTTGACCCAGAGTTGGTTGGATTGGAACCAGTGCAGGACACTGTGAAAGTCTTGCTGGAGCAGACCTTCCATGGGTGAGTAGAGGGACCAGAAGTGTAGATGACAGTGCCTCTGCATACATGTGAATATGTAGTTAACACAGGCAGAGAGGAGGTCATTAAGAAAAATAGAGAAGAGTATGGGACCCAAGATGGAGCCCTGTGGGATTCCAGCCTGGATGGGAAGTGAGGTGACAGGGCACTTCCAACCTGTACTCACTGTAGATGGCCAGTGAGGTAAGAGCGAAACCATATGACACCATGAGCTGAGAGGCCAGCAGAGCTCCACTTATCCAGGAGGAGTGAGTAGAACACTAAATCAAAGGTTTTGGCCAGATCGATGAAGATGGAAGCTCTGATGCGCTCTGATCCATCCCTGAGAAGATAAAATCAGTTACACACAACAAAGAAGAGATGGCGCAATGATGCTTGCGGAAGCCAGACTGGAATGAAGAGAGGAAATTGATAGAGAAGAGGAAATCAGAGTCTGGTAAATACAAGTTTCTCTTGCAGCTCAGCTTAGGGAGGAGGGAGATCTGAAAGAAACTACCAGGGCAGGAAGGGTCCCTCCCCTTTGTGAAGAGGAAGAACGTTGGCCAGCTTCCAAGACTGAGGAACAGCACCGAGGAAGAAGGAGAGGTTAACAAGGTGAACCAGAGGAAAGCTATTTCAGGAGTGGAGATGTGGAGGAGTTTAGAATCCAGCCTGTTGTGGCTGGACTTGGACAGGCTGAAGGAGGAAATGGCAGTCAGAGTTTCCTGGGTAGCAGGAAGGAACCCTGTGAGGAAGGGAATGGAGGAGAAGGAACATGAGTTGGAGCAGAGGAGGCAAGAGGGGAGTGGGATGGAACAGCAGTGGTGAAATACTCATTGAAGTGAGCAGTGACAGAGGAGAGGTCAGAACAGGTGAATCATTTACAAGAAGGACTGGGGAAGACTGGGTGGGAGGGCTGCCAGCCATGGAGGTGAGTGGAAGGCGTGTGCTGGTGGCCCGATCAGGGTACTGGGGAGCAGGGTGGGCACTATCTTACTGAAGACAGGATGGGGGGTGAGGGGTCCATTAGGCACCAGGCAGAAGGAAGAGGTTTCCAAGATTGGGGCCGGGTCATGGGTGACTCGGGGATTCTTCAATTCAGCTGCTGAATGGATGGAAGGACCACTAGACATCAGCGACAGGAGGGAATTGTGTTTTTTTTTCAAGACTGGGTGCCGGGTCATGGGGACTTGGTGGGGGTTCTTCAATTTGGCCAGTGATCGACTGGGGGTACCACTAGATACCAGGGACAGGGAGAATTTTTTTTTTGGATTGGGTCCGGGTGATGGGTGATTTGGGTGGGGGGATTTTTTCAATTTGGCTGGTGATACGCTGGGAGGACCACTAGACACCAGGAGAGGTATAAATTAAAAAACTAAAATAATGACACATTTGGCGAATTGTGGGTGAAATTTCACGAAAAATTTTGCATGATGAAATTGCTGATTTCGTGGCAATTTTGCCGGTGAAATAAAATGTTGCAACATCTCTAATCAGGGGGAGGTGGGTGGCATGGGTACTAAAAGGCTGAGAGAGGGTGAGGGTGTTTGTTTTATTGGCCACTGGGCTTAGGCAACCCAGTGGCTGAAAGACATCGAGGGGGCAAATGTGTGGCCACTGGGCCTGGGCAACCCGGTGGCCGAAAAAGAGGGGGGGTCTGTGTGGCCACCAAGTTTGGGCAACCCAGTGGCCAAAAAAGAAGAAAGAGTCATCTGTGTGGCCACCAAGCTTGGGCACCGGGTGGCTGGAAAGGAAATTGGGAAGGGCATCTGTGTGCATACCTCTCAATTGTCCCTGATTATGAGAGACGTCCCTCATTTTGCCCCTATAAATTGCTCTGAACCTCATCTATCCCTCATGGAGAAGATGTGCCCAGCTGTGAGTTTATTAGTACTTCACTCATTCATTGTCATTCTTGTCATCACAACGGGGAAGAGAGGACTCAGATAAACAACCCAAGGACTTCTTCAGTGTATCACCTAGGTCAGCCGCATGTACATGAGGCATTCACCACTTGCTCAGCAGGTTCCCATGCCCTCTTCTCCTTGCAGCCAACAAGTTAGCAGAGCCTTACAGACAGCTGCAAGGAGCAATAGAAAGACATACCACACACTCACTGTTATAGCTATAAAAAGGCATATTCCAGCCCCCCCAATGCATTTCAATGGGACAGCTGCAAAACACTTACTGATTTTGATCCCATCAGGAACTGGTCTGCTATGCAGACCAGTTCTAAAAAATGTTTACTGTGAATTATGTAATAGCTTCATGAGCTGGCAACATTTCTAGTAGTTAATTTTTAACAAACTTCATTAGGGTGGTTTCAGTCTTGCTGATATTTTATTATGAGGAATCTTTGCAGACACTGAATTCAATGTGGTTGTACCACAGTTGTGTCATAGCTACTATACAACAGCAATATGACATCACTACTGTGGTACAACAGCATCTAAAAGTGTATGGATTTCCAGATACAACCCCAAAGAACCATATACAATTCTTTTGCAAAAAAATACTTTATTAATAACCAGTTAGGGTTCAGATGAAACCAACGAAAGTAGGGGGAAAGGCGGTGTTATGGTTCCCAACCCTAACACCCCACCCCACCCTGCAGACAGTAAAGAGAAAACATTAGGGTTTTGGCTTCCCTGAGTCTCCTGCAAATCAGGGCTGGGGTCTTCCTTGGGACTATCAACCCTAACACTCAAGCCATTGTCATACAGTATGGAGACAGTCTCCACGACCTTCGGCACTAGGCAGAGACTCTCTAGGCTCCCCTCCCTGCCCTCCTTCCATACCCTTGATGGGGCAGTCCTTGAGGACACCTCCTCATTCAGATATCTGGGTGTTTGGCTTGGCCAACATCTCACCTTCTCTGGTCATGTGGATGCTATCCTGAAAAGCTGAGCCCCAAGCTCGGCGCTCTATACAGGAACCAGAACTGCTCTCCAGCTAGGCGCGAACTTGGTCCAGAACATGATCTTTTCTATTTTGACTACTATGTTGTAGTCTGGCACAGTGCTGCTCCCAAGACCTCCTCCTTAGCCAGACTGGATACCATCTTCGACTCCTTCCTGTTGCTTCGCTTCTGACTCTCCTCCTCTCACCACCACTGTCAACTCTACCACACCCTGGCATTTCCCACTAAAAAATAGATGCATCCATCATTCTGCTAAATTTGTCTCTAAATTCTGGTTTGGATCGCTCCCATTCTATCTCATCTCATCTCCATGGTCCTCCCTCCTCTGCCCACTCACTTAGATCTTACAACTCCTGTTCCTTGGTTGTTCCTCACCGGTCTACCACTGTAGGCCAGGCTGCTTTCTCGTTTTGCTTCCCAAATGTGGAATTCTACTTCTCACCAGATTCGCCACCTCCTTTCCTCTTCTATAACTTCAGCCCTACATAATTTCCTCTTGTGAATTGTACCTGCAATTAACCTACCTGGTATTCCTGACCTGCTCCCCTATTCATCTGCTCCCTCCCAGCATCACTGCCTTTCCACCTCTGTTGTTACTCCCTATTTACCCTTTTCTTTCAGGCTGAATGGTACCATCACCATGAATTTAAGGTTTTATGCTAATGTAATCACTTGACCTGTCCATTGTGACCTCTGTATACAATTATACTCTTATGCCACACTTATTATGTTCTTTTCTGTTATTTGCTATTCACCACTGCCAATATTGTTGTAATAATGTTTGCTGTTATATGCATGTATGTATTTCCAATACCCTTTCCCCCAGGATGCACCATGAAATGAGCAACTAGTTATTCAGTGTGCCTTTCCTGATGAAACGTTTCAATAAATAAAACTATCTCAGATTTATTTGCTGATAGAATGCGGTGAGTGTTAGGGTTGACAACCCCAAGGAAGACCCCAGCCCTGAATTGTGAATACTTACAGTAGGAGAGGCAAAACCCTAACGTGTTTTACTTTTGCTGCCAGCAGGGTAGGGGTGGGGTGTTAGGGTTGGGAACCATAATACCACATTTCCCTACTTTTGTCAGTTTAATATGATCCCTAACTGGCACATTAATTAAGTTTTTTGCAAAGAATTTCCTTACTTTTGGAGATAGTATGATCATATCCTCATTCAAGCAGGTCCCTTTGGGATCTGTGCAAGCACATCCATTTCTGTAAGGAAACACAATGCACTTCCATCTCTCCATAGATGCAGTCATCCATTTGCCTATGGAAGAGCAGGGACCTCTGGCCCAGTGTTCCATACCTCCATAGATGCAGTACAAATAAACAAAGTTGCAATGTTATGCTAAGGTCATTTTTAATATTTATGGTATTAGTGTTGTATATGCCTTCTAAACTTTTGGGGGATGTTATGTGTTAGTCTTGTAGTACTCATTGAGACCTTTGTTTTGGTATATAGATTTTCCCTTAAGTCCAAATATTGACAAAGAGTCACACCTTGTTAAGGTTGAAATGTGGGAGAAAAAAATTAAGTTCACATTCTTTTTTTGTATGAAGGAATCTTTTTTTTGTAGGAACAAAAAAGCTCACAAGAAAAGAATCTTTCATACAAAAAAGGAATGTGAAAAAAAAACCTAAGTCCAAATTCTTTTTTCATATGAATGAATGTTTTTTCATGAGAACAAAAATGTTCACAAAAAAACAATCATTCATACGAATTTTTTCGTATGAAGGAATTTTTTTGTGAGGTTGTGTCATTCATATGAAAAAGAATACTTCGGATAAAAAAAGAATCTAAAAAAAAACCTAAGTCCAAATTCTTTTTCTGCATGAAGGTATCTTTTTCGTGAGGTTGTGTCATTCCTACAAAAAGAGATCCTTCATGTGGAAAAAGATAGTGAAAAAAAACTAAGTCCTTTTTTTTGGAAAGAATATTTTTGTATGGCCTATTCTTTTTCGTATACTACATGAAAAAAATTCAGATCACAAAAAGATTTTAAATGTGTTAAAAACACATTTCTGGGTGACTTTTCCACAAACTAACTGCAGAATCCACCTAAGGGGGTCCCGATAAGCAAGATACATGTGTTGATGTCTCTGCAAGATATCATTTTATGGGTTTTGAAATTTGTTGGAAAAAATGGAAACAAGATGTTGGCCATACAAAAAAATAATTTTTTTATCACGAAAAAGATTATCCCCATATGAAAATAATATTTTTTATATAAGAAAATTTGTTCTCGTACTCAAACAGCTCTCTAAAAGATCGTATTGATCATGCTCAGAACCAAAATTTAAAATCCTTATAACTTTGGAACAGATTAATATTTCTTCACTAAACTAGTGAAAGGCACCACTCTAGCTCATGCCTTTTCTACCCTGACAATTGCAGGGCAAAATTCAAACCATCTGGATGCTAGGCAATGACAAATAAACAGCAAAACCCAGATTCCTTTTCACTTTTTGTATGCAGATCTTAGAATCTGCCACAACATGTGATCTTGCCCTGAGACTGAGCATGCAAAATTGCATGCAAATCTGTTGAATGGTCACAAAGCTATTAAAATACAAAGTCTGGATTTTAGCATTAAACAACCTACTGAACCCTAACTATAGTGGTGCTGTCGCATCACTGTAATTATATGTTTTGCACCAAGAGCCTTGATATTCAGCTGGAACTTACAGTACTCTTCAGGGTGGCTTCAACAATATTCAGCACTGGTTCTGCTCAAATCAATCTTCACATAATGCTAAAAAAAATCTCCATGATCTTTGGCAGTAAATAGTGTCTTACCTGTCTCCAGTCCACCCCTGTCTTTAGGATGCTGCATGCACAGTTCCTCATTTCATGTACCTTGAGGTGTGGCTAGATTGAAGTCTCATTATCTCCTCCCACACTGATACCACTCATAAGATGCTCATCCCCCAAACCTGGCAAACTGCACCACAACAGATCCTATCTCCCACTCTCTGTCTGCCAGAAGACTGTTCTGAAGCTGAGCCTCCTGGTATTTGACTATGCAAGTATGGTGTTCATTGTGGACTCTAAAACTACCTTGATCAGGCTGGCGTTGTCCACACTTTTTGCCATCGTACCCTAAACTGTTCTCCATGCAAACACCACTGCTCCCTCTACTCAGACATCTCCTTCCCCTTCCTCCTCTCCTGGTGCCAATCTGATTGGGCCTCTTAACTGTCAAAATTCTACTTCAGATCCCATCCCTGTTCCCTTTCCTCCCTCCTTTTCCTTGCATTACTCCAATTCTTGCTCCTTTGTCATCACCTGCTCCAAAGCCTCACTCTGTCTTTTACTCATGCCTCAATTTCCTTGTGACAACATCCATCTGGCTCTCTGCATCTACTCTACTATGGCCTTAAATTTGAAGACCTGGAAGTAAAGCACCATTTATATGCAGATGACACAATAATTTATGTAGCGGAAAGTTCATTAGATCAAATAAATAGAAAAATTCAGCAGGCATTTATACAAATTTACATTTTTTTGAATAAACATTTGCTTGTGTTAAATGATACAAAAACTCAATCAGTACTGTTTAATAGAAACTCAAATAATGAGAATCTAATTTGAACATCCAGTCCCATACTGGGAAGAATATTATGCAGGTTAAAAGATACAAATATTTGGGGCTTTGGCTTGGTAGTGCACTGAGACGGAAAGAACATACACATGAGCTATTTAATAATATAAGTAAGAAACTGGGTATCCTCTATAGATTAAAGCAGTATATGACATCAGAAGTAAGGCTAAAAATTGTAAATGTGATGATAGTGCCAGTCTTGGATTATGGAGACATAATTTATGTTGGAGCTTCAGAAACACAATTGGATAGAATAAACCATATGTTTAATAGACTAACTAGATATATTTTGGATGCCCTCATATCATGCACCGATGTGTGTTATATAATTCTTTAGGCTGGCTCAAGGCCAAATGATAGAAGGAATATGCATCTCTTAAATTTCATGTTTTAAGTTTGGAAGGGTACTCACCCTAAATATATCTTGAACCTATTTCAAACTAGATCTGTCAGGAAAGGCCTAAGATCTGCTCAAGGCATAGAGTTTAACATAAGATGCTATAAAACAGGGGCTGCTAGGTCATCTGTTGTATACAGAGGATCAAGACTATGGAACTCAATCCCTCTAGAACTAAGACGGGGCAATCATTCTATCAGGCTAAGACATTTAAAAAGTCTAGCCTAGCTGCATACAGAGTGCCCTTGATAAAGGGCACTCTGTTGCGGCAGTATTTGTGGTCCTTCTACCTTGTGGAACATAGCTTGTTACCGGATATTCTTCTAAGTCTGTACTGCTCTTTGGATGTTGTTTTGTGGTTCTCTAATTATTTAAGTAACTGGATCCATGTTACTTCTCTGGACGGTTCTATCTCTCATCCTAACCCCACTGTCTGTGGAGTCCCCAAAGGTTCAATTTTGGGACCTTTGATCCTTTTATTATACATGAATTCTGCCCCTAGTATTTGCTTACAGACCTCCATTACTATGTATGCTGATGACGCTGTATTATTTGGATCAGCTTCTAAGCATAATGAAGCCATAGCACTGGTTCAGACCAATTTTAATTTATTCCAAGCCTGGCTTCATCAGAATCACATGGTATTGAATGTTAATAAAACTAAATGTATGGTCTTCTCAAACAAACTAAGTGCTGAGGACCTCAATCCTCTTGTAGACCTAAAAGGCACTCATATTGAATGTGTTGATCATTTTAAATATTCAGGGTTAATTCTTGATTCTAAGCTATCTTTTGAGAAACATATAACTAACATTAGGAAAACCATCTATCAGTTACTAGGGGGGCCTTTACCATATCAAATCCTGTCTTACAAAATAATCCAGATTTTTGTTAGCGCATAGTTTTTTGTTTAGTAAGCTAGATTATGGTTTGCTTATTTATTCATCTGCTGGTAATAACTTACTGGGACATCTTAAGGTAACCTATAACTCAATACTTAGGTTTATGTTGCAGGTTCTATGTCATACTCACCACTGTTTTCTTTCACAGATGTCAAATTGTCTATCACTCGACCATAGGATCCAGTTTAAACATTGTGGCCTGGATATTCAAACTGCACCAGGCTGTGGCGCAAGCTTGGGCGCAGCTCAACAGCTGCGCCCAGGGTATGGCCTGCAAGCGATATTCAAAGACTGCACCATGGCTCAGCAGCTTTGAATATCGCACCTGGCTACCCCAGTGTGCATGGTGCAGTGGCACTGTGCCAGCACAAGTGGTCAGAGTGGAGCATGGAGATGCGCTAGCGAAAGTGCCATTGCGCCATTCACAGCACCAGCAATATTCAAAAGTTGACATGCAAATGGGGCCATAATTTATGCAAGGTGCACATGGGGCCATTTGCATGTCATTATGGACCCATTTGCATGCAGGGTGCGCCAATCCCCGACGACTTGCGCCTGGCGCCCTGCCAGGCAGCAGCCATCAGGGACCGATGCCCCCTGCAGCCCGATCGCAGGCATCTGTGTAAAAATAGAAAACCTTCCTATATCCCTCGTGGTCCAGTGGACCGTTATGCACGGGTCGAGAGCTTCTAGAACAAAACTCACCCATATCCCTGGTTCAGTGATCGCTAGCCTGATCACGGCATGTGTACAAAGAAGGAATAGAAACATCCCCGGTGGTTCAGTGATCATATGTGCTCGGTCACGGGTTTCTGTAGAGCAAAACTCACCGATCTGGCTGAGGTCCAGTGGACCATGAATGCTCGAGCATGACATGTGTAAAGAACCTCCATTGTCTTGGTGGTTTGCAGGTTTCCACCCTGAGCCCCCACCACCCTGCCCCTCGGCCGCCGGCGGCCACCACCTGCTCGCCCGTCACCACCGACCGGACACCTCGGTGGGGCTGCACGCCCGCTGGTTCACAGTGAGCCACATGAGTTCTTACTGTACCACACATCCAGATATGATTCATTCACATTTCTGAATGTGTAGTACAGTAGGTTGCACGCCCATTGGCCTCGCCAGAACCATCGGGCTGCAGCCCCACCGAGGTGCTGTCATGGGCGGTGAGTGGCAGGCAGGTGGGTGCTGCCGCCTGTCGCTGACCGCGGGGAGCCGGTGGGGCTTTAGTGGGTGGTGGGTACCACCAGACCACCAGGATATTGTAGGTTTTCCTTTTACACATGCTCACGATCGGCAGTCAGTGGTCCACTGGACCACCAGGGATTTTGGATGAGTTTTGTTCTACAGAAGCCCGCAATCAGGCACATAGCGGTCCAGTGGACCACCAGGGATATGGTACCTGTTCCTTTCATTTGTATACATGCCCGCGATCGGGCACATAGCGGTCCACTGGACTACCAGGCATATTGGATGAGTTTTTTTTTATACAGAAGCCCGCAATGGGGCATGAGGGGGCCGCCAGGTGAAGCCGGAACTCTGGTGGCCACCCACAGGTGGCAGTTGCCATGTTGCACCCTGCAATGCGGCAGCTCACCTGTGGGTGGCCATCAGTTGTTCCTTTTTTTTTTGGTGTAACTTTTTGCTGGCGCAGGTAGGGGTTGTGCATGCATGGCTCTGCATATCCCGGGCTGAATATCGGGCTGTGCAGGTTATGCATGGGCACGCCACCCCCACCTGTGCTTGCATACGTGCTGATGCACTCAGGTGCATCAGGATTTGTGCAGCAATACTTTTCCCTTTTGAATATTGGCTGGAGCACATCAGTAGGGTTGTGCATGGCACAACACTGTTGCGCCATGTGCAACCCTTTGAATATCTGGGCCTGTATGTTTTGTTTAAGATTATTTCAGGTCATCTTCATACTTTGGTTTCTAGTTTGTTTTAAAGGTCTATTAATGGATGTGGTACCCGATCTCAGGACAGATACACCTTTAGTTACCAGTTTTTCATAGTACCATCAGTCAGAGATTACTATTGTTCAGGACCACCTTCATTTTAATTCACTTCCGTGTGACTTCCTTTTCCTAAAATCAATCTGTAACTTTAAGCACAAGCTTATCATGCACTTTAGAGATCTACAGAAATGTGTTTGTAAATAGATATGGTTTAATTTTGTATTGTACCTTGTTTGTGATTGCGCTTGTTATTGTATCATGTTCCTTGTTGTTTGCTATGTATCTTATCTGTCTCTTGTATTTTAGCTTGTCGCCAGTGAAAATGGGCAGTTTGCACATCAGGCTTACAAGGATAAAAAATAAAAAGTGAAAAAAAAAATGGTTGGAGGAACAAGCAACTGTATCCCGTGAATGTTGCTCAGATGATATTACTTAAAAATTCAGTATTTTTGACTTGCTATTTTGATGTTGTTGTAAGAAATTAAGTACGTCTATTTGATAATGTTAAGAATGTATTTGTATACAATATACCTATTATTTGATCTTAAGTAATTTCTTATTATGTATGTTCATGTTTCCAGTAATTTGTATGTGTTCAATTCCAGTGGGACCCCATTGAAAATGAGCTCTGCTCAACAGTGTTCTACAGTATCTCTGTTCATATTTTTCATGAATAAAAGATTTTACTACTTTACTACTACTACTTCTCATTCTCATCCTTCAAAGTCCTCCTTTGTGATGTGGCCACTCACACTTGTCCCTGTAATTAACCTTACTCTTCTCCCCTTCCTTATCATCAGCTGCTATCCCCCGTGTCTACTACTATCTGCTGTTTCTATACCTTAGTGATGGCCCCTGTCTGACCAGTGTTTCTTCTTCCTAGCTCCCCTGCATGGTGAGATATTCCCTGCCCTTTTGAGTCTACTTTTTTTTTTCTCCTAGGTTTTTCTGCCCCTCTCTGCTGTCGCCCAAGGATATACCCTGTTGATCAGGAATATACTCTGTTCAGGTGAGCGGTCATCATCTGGATGGCAAGATTTTTTTTTGTTCTCTCCCACATTTTCTCCCTTGGTTCCTCCTTCCTCACTAGGCACTGGCCATACCCATCTGCCTCAGCACTGTAGCGAGCTCCTGTGGAAGAAGTAAGCTCCCTGGTCTGCTTACGGGTGTCACTGCATACTGGAATCTGCTGCCAGCCCTCCCTAGTTGAATTGCACTGCTCCCAGCAGCCGCCTGCAGCCCAGTCTACCTCCTGATACACAGGCTGGAGTCTACATTTGCACCCTAGTCATCTGCCACAAGGCCATTGAAGGCAACCTCCTAAACCCACAGTTGATATCCCACTTCCCTGCCGAAGTTCCTTCCCTTGAAGCAAGTTGCTTTCTTTGTATTTTGCATCATCCTTCTTTTGTACCTCTGACACCCTTAATTTATTTTAGGATAGGAAAATAATTTTTGTTTATTTGGTAATCTTCAAAAAATTCATGGCACTTTACAAAAAGCAAAATAGTACAGTGGTACAAATAAACAGATAAATGAATAAATGAATATATAATAGAAATAATATTCACTCTTTAAAATTCTACTAGTGGTTTCAGGAGGTTCACCCATGCTGCAGCGACAGGCATGTTGCTGACACCGATTATGGAGCAGGCAACATTCCGCCTGGCATTACAATGCCAGGCGTTACATCTCCTGAGAGTTACAGAGCCAAAGCGCCGTCCCCGGAAACAGTCAGCTATATAACCTCTTCCGCGGTGGGTATACCGTGAAGGGCACAGAAACTGTGTCAGTGCCCAACACAGCATGAGAGTGGTGCAATCTAAAATCAAGATTTCCCTATCACTCTCTCCCTTTTCGTGACAACATTACCGCGTTGTAATGCTGTTGCCACGCTGACAGGATATGGTTTCAGAATGCTGGCAGATTAGAACTGACATAAGTGACAGGGCCAGGTAAATCAGAGCAGAACAGCAACATCCATGATTTTGCTTTAATGTGCACCAGCCTGCTGATCCAGCAAACTGACAGCAGGAGGAAGTTGCTTTACAGAACCAGGACTGCAACCAAAAATGCCCCAACCTCACTGATTTCAGCTGCAAGCAGGGGACCATTAGGAAACCCTGGTCAGTGTTCCCATTAGCACTCAGTACAGTACTGTAACAGTCTCTGAAATGTTTTATTAACCTGTATCTTTTTCTCTTGACTTTATTATTTGATGTTGAGGTTTCTTGGCTTTGCTGTATCCCACTCTTCCCTGGGCCACACCTGCAAATGAGTCTGGGCTCAGCGTACCTGATAACAAATTTGTAAAGATAAATAATAAATTATATTTTATAAGAGCGCTACTTCTAAACTGGCCTTTTATAAATTAACAAAGTCTGACATACCCTTCAGATCTCAATAGAAAAAGGACCTGTAATTCATTTTAAACTTTGTTTTCCTTTCATTATCCCAACCGAAATGGGAGTTTTTGGTTTTCAGATTTCAAACTTAAGTTCCCATTTTGTGTAAGCTGGGCTAGTCTACCAACTCAGCGGGAGGTTTGGCTCACTCTAACATGATTCATAATTGGTTGGCAACCAGGTGCTCTTATAAGCTGAACTACATAAATCTGAGGAACAGAATGAAGCTTTAAAAGCAGTTTAGTAAGAAATGAGAAAGCAGCTTGACTTCTGCTTAACAACCGGTGTGTCATGAACTGCACTTCATGCTGTCTTCGTGTCAAAGTGCAGCACTTCACAGAGTTCTCCCTGAAGAAAAAGACCTCTTGAGAAGTGTATACAGTTACGGGAGGGGTGCAGCAAAGCGTAGAACTTCATGAAAATACCACTTTGTGGCCTTTTACGTCACAGAGTTTTATTTGTCCATGTCGTAACTTTAGCAGAGTGGGTCACTTTCCTGGTAAAGTAAAACCTCCCAACACCTCCCTCAACATACAGTAAGTGATTTACAAAACAAAATACAAGACAGAGTAGGACTTGGTTTAGCATGAGTTACCTTTACATGGTAGCTAAGGTTACCCATACTGTACTTTAGTCTGAAATCTGGAAACCAAAGCTCCTATTTAAATTGGGGAAAGGTAAAAAAGAAGTTTAACATGAATTACAGGCTCTTTTCAGCAGTGATGTATGCGGTGCGGTACAATCTGTTTCCATGTTCCATGATATAACCACATTTCAGGACTCCTACTTTTGCTCTGTTCTCATTTTTCCTTGTTCTTACTGTTTCCTCTCACCAAAACCCCATTTCATTAGCAGCAATAATAAAGTTCAAGGATAGGTGTATCATCAGATATAGTCACTTCTTGGGTGGTTAATGACAAGGCATTACCTCATGCTTCACAATTCATTCAAATGTGTGAATATATCCCATGTTATAAAATCTCATATAGCCCATGTTATAAAATGGGTCAGGAGTTTTCTGCTTCCTGATTGGCTGAGAGGTACCCTTGGCAATGTCCTTATCAGGGCATATTGTGCCAACCGGTATCCCTTCAGTCAAGCAAGACACAATCTGAGGTGAGAACCATGACTAGGAGAAACGCTTTTAAAACGATTCTTGTCTGAAGTTCTGCTTACAGTCATCGGTCCCTCCCACTGGCTATTCTCTCTGCAATATAACCAAGCTTAGCAGAAGAAAATTGTAAAATACAAACAGTACCTTGTGCTGATTTTTGAAATGATCATTAACTGCCCAGTTAAACAAAAATGTCATGTACCCACTGCAGCGCAACACCGTCTGTGACCATCAGCATGAGCAACAGCGCTACCACTTCACTGTTGGCTTAATGTCTCACATCCCATTATGCCATCTACATATGGTGCCACACCATCGGCGACCATCACCATGGCTGTCTCTCGCTCAGTAACTCTCGTTATGCCATCTTCCTGCTGCACTGTCAGCAACCATCAGCATGGCCATCTCTTGCTCAG
Source organism: Neoceratodus forsteri (assembly GCA_016271365.2). NCBI lineage: Eukaryota > Metazoa > Chordata > Ceratodontiformes > Ceratodontidae > Neoceratodus > Neoceratodus forsteri. The sequence continues at coordinate 764,866,206 of CM028135.1, forward strand.
TGATGCTCATATGGAGGCTGTGATGGAACATGCTGGCTTTTCACTTGCACCTGCTGAAAACCAGCTGCTCTCTTGTTTTGCTTATTTAAAGAAAACATTCATCAAAAGTGCCATCTACCTGTCAGGGCAGGTCAGCAACTCTCCATGCAGCCATTTCTCTTACCACCAAACTGCAATAGTAGCTAACAATGGACCTGCTCACTTTCCACCTGATCCCACTGAAATCCAGAAACACAGCTTGATACTTAAGTTAAAATAAAAAAAATGGAAAAAAAAATATGTGTATATGTGTGGGGGGCACAAACACCAATGCCCTCTAGTTGATTCCTTTTACATATACACTTATTACAAATATACAAGAACAGGGACTGATTTTCTATTTTTTTATGTACACTAACACACTTTAAAAAACGTATCTGAAATGTGTAAATAAAATTTTTCATAGGGGGACTCATTTATAAGCAGAATAAGACACTATGAAGTGTGGTTTATGGCCTGATAAGAGCACTTCCCAGGTGCTAAAGGCACTAAGCACAAGCACCTTGTGCCTAATCATGCACCTGGGGCGTGCTCTTATCAGGCCATAAACCACACCTCGTTGTGTCTTATTCTTTACTTACAGCACACCTGGTCATATATTACTGAAGGAAATACAACAGGGTATGGGTTTTTGTGGAATAAGTCATGCCTCCCAGTTGGTTGTGAATCACAAAGGCAGAGCCAAGTGCTTTTAATCACCTGTAGTGCGTTAATACAAAACCAACTGACAAATTCTTGAGCATGTTACTACACTTACAGAAGTTTTTTTTTTGTGACAGGATTGAATAGGACCCTGTCCCATTTGTTATGTATAATGAGTTGAAAGCAAGGCTCTGTTCTGTCCTCTCCTTTTCTGTCTCTTGCCTGAAAGCACATTCAAATTTTCTTGTGAGACCTAGGAACTGATCACTCTGACGGTCTTGCAATTCTCTGCCTCCCACTATCTCTCTGCCTCCACTTGCCTTTTCTATCTTTTCTTCCCCCTTGCTTTCCTGTTTTTATAAAAATATATGTGAAACTGTTTGTGTGAAACTGGGATCCTTTGGTCTGAAAACGTATATAGCTATACTGTTGAAAAGATTGGAAAAAGCTATTTGGAACTCAAAGGGTTAACCTTAAAATGCAGCACAAGCTCTTATGCAGAGCTGTCAACAGGAGATTAGTTCTGAGATACCATAATCTATTTTGTTGCACCGGCAAGGAAATTGACGAAGTTCTGATACATTTTGTGAGAAACAGGATGCCTCTTAATGAAATGAGGTTGCAGAAGTTAATTGCCAAGCTAAGACTTAGTATATAAAGAGCAGCAATCTTCTGTTAGAGGGAGAGTCTGAAACTTAGAATTAGAGATATCCTCAGATGAAGGACTTTGTTTTCTCTGTTTGAATTGTCTTTGTAAATAGTTATACTAAACAATTGTATTTTTCTATTTTACTGTTATTGATAATAATGAAATGCTGCATGTGAATTTTATAACTGCTCCTGGTTTTCCTATGTTTCCTGACCTTTGCCTCAATGACAGATGGTGTCAGACTAACTGAGATTTATGCTGAGCCTACTCTAAGCCAGTTTTGTGCGTGGGTACTAAACCTGGTACCAGGGAAACATAGAAGAAAGGTATGGATCCTGCAACAGCAAGCCCTGGAGTGATTACTAGAAGAACGGCAGACAAACTAGCAGAGACAACAGTCCAGACTGAGACTGTACAGCCAGAAGCAGTGATGGAAGAAGAACAGGATGGGACAGAACTTGAAAGCCTGTCTGCTCTTTTCAAATGGTGGACTATAAAATAAAGAGAGACAGAGGTGCAGTGTAAAGAAGAGATGCAGCGACAGGAAGAAAAGAGAAGAGAGGAGAGAAGTGATGAGAAGAGAAGAGAAGAGAAGAGAAGAGAAGAGAAGAGAAGAGAAGAGAAGAGAAGAGATGAGATGCAGTGACAGGAGCAGCAAAGAAGAGAAGAGAAGAGATGCAGTGATGACTAGATGCCTTGCAAGCTATCAAAGCTGGAGAATCTGGTACAGGTCCAGCAGAGCAACAAAACATAAACAACTTAAAAGACATTAAACTTATAAAGTTGTGTCCCTCGGATGATATTGAAGCATACCTGACAACATTAAAAAGGGCTGCTGCAGCCTGCCAGTGGTCAAAGCAGCAATGGGCAATCAGACTGGTGTCTTACCTGATTGGTAAAGCCCAACTTGCCTACAGCAATATGGACACCGTACAGTCAGGAAACAATGACCTTGTGAAAAGAGAAATCCTGAAAAGATATGACATTTTAGGAGAGACCTACAGGCAAGGATTCCAGTCCCTGAAGTACCACTCAGTCGACAATCCTTGAGAAGCCTTCACCCAACTCAGAGAACTCCTTATTAAATGGCTGAAACCAGAGGTCAAAACAGTCCCACAGATAACAGACATACTGTATTTGCAATGGAGCAATTCATCAACATCCTTCCCACAGATGTGCAGCCTTGGGTAAAAAGAACACTAACCAGAAAGCGGGGAAAAGGCCATTTCTTTGACTGAGGACTATCAGACAGCCAGACAGATACCGCAGCAGCAAAGTAACAGCCAAGGATTGGTAAGACCCTCTTTTTCCCAATTTAACTCCGACAGATAAAAACTCTGGTGGGGGTAACAAATCTGCACCCAAAGACTGCATTTGCTATAACTATAACAAGCCAGACCATATTGTAAGAAATTGCCATAAAACAAAATGGTAACACTGGAGCAGATTTGGCCTTAGCAAATTAGGGTAAGTATTTAACAGATGTCATGGTGGGAGAGAAGACTGTGAAGGGACATATTTATTCAGGAAGCAGACAGATCTTAGTGCATGCTGAAGTACTGGGAAAACACTGTGCAAAAGGTCTAGGTACTGGTGTCATCGTCATCCATGGGGACACTCAATACTATCCCACCAACCAAGAGACCCTGAATATTAATAGGGTGTCACACCAAATGAAAGTGAGGGTAGTACCTAAGTTACCTGTACCTATGATTATTGGAAATGACGTTCCAGGATTTGCTGACCTAATCACAGAGGAAGCAAAACCTATAGTTTCAGCAGCTGTGTTGGCAAGAGCACAGACAAAGTAAACATCTGATGGTGGGGACACTTTTCCTTTCAGTGATTTTGATTTGGACTTGTTTGAGCCCAGCTCCAAGATCCGGAAATCCAGGAAAGAAAGAAGATGCCTGAAGAAACAGTGGCAACAAAAAGACTGAGTGACATTAAGGGTTAATATATGAAAATGCTGAAACTAAACTAATAACGGATTGTGATTTTGTTTCAGAGCAAACTAACAATGTTTCTCTTCAAGGTTATTTTACACAGCTGCAGGTGAAACAAAAACAGGGTGAACCAATGTTTACAAAAATGTAATGGGTTACTTTACAGAGTTTGGGTTAAACCTTGGATGCAGGAACAGATAGGACAACTGGTCATATCAAAGAAGTATAGACCTGAGTTGATAAATGATAGTCCTATGGCTCATCACTCAGGGAGGGATCGCACCCTTGCCAGATTGCTGTACAGATTTTACAGGCATAGAATTCATGAAGATGTTGCTATCTATTGCAGTTCTTGTGCAGAATGTCAGAAAGTAGCCCCACTGACTAAAAAGACAAGGTGCCTCTGGTGCCCCTACCCTTGACAGATGTGACTTTTGAGAGAACTGCAATGGATGTGGTTGGACCCTTTGACAAAAGTAAAGAGGGTACTCATTCTGGTAGTATATGACTATGCTACTTGATACCCAGAGGCAGTTCCAATGCATACCGTTACAGCCCCAAAAGTGGCAGCAGGGGTTTCCAAAAGTTTAAGCAGGGTGGGCATACCTAAAGAGACTATTACTGATTGGGGTGGGTTGAATAGTACCCTATCCCATTTGTTATGTAGAAAGAGTTAAAAGTGGACTTCCACTTTTAAAAGTGACATCACTGCCTGAATGGCTGGTCTTCTCTGAAGCACATCACTTTGCCTGCTAACATCTCCTCCAGTGCATTTAAAACAAACTCAAAACATGTATCATGGTCTCAGGAAATCCTGGAGGAGACAGGTTGACTTGGTCTTGCACTTACAAGCTGACAAAAAGCCAGATGGCAAGGGATTCAACTCAGTAGCTGCTCCAAGCAGTCGGAGCACCTCTCCTGCCAATATGGCTGGCATGGACCCTGATACCAACACGGAAAATGAACAGCTCTCTCGATTTCAATTTGAAACTCTATTACAAGGAATAAAGACTTTCAGAAGTGACTCAGCATGAGTTCAAAAATCTTAACTAAAAGTTGCATTCTGTGGGGACAAGGATTCAGGCTACAGAGGACCGTGTGGCTGCTATGGAGGATGGAACAATACAACTTCATACAGCCCTGGATTTTCTTTTGGATCAGTATGTGGCCATCCAAGATAAAATACAAGATCTTGAAACTCGTTCACACCATGATAAAATGCATATTTATGGACTACCTGAGGGTAAAGAAGTAGGTAATATGATTGATTTCATGGAAGATCTTCTGAGGTATGTATTAGAGCTGCTTACATCCTTCCAGTTTTGATTAGAGAGGACACCAAGAGCCTCGAGCCCCAAGCCCATGGACCTCAAAGCACGACAATGATTTATAGTAGTCAAATTCTTCAGTTTTCGGGACAAAGAGAAGGTCCTGCAGATAGCTTGGGGGATAAAGATAGTTAAATATAATGCTGCATGATATTTTGACCAAGATTACACCCCTTCCCCCAAATTCTCTGGTGTCATCTAGCTTATGTCAGCATCTTGCAGACTCTCAGGGCTCACCAGGGTCAGTTCCAAATGCCCTATCTGGGAAAACTTACGGTCTTTTGTGAAACTGGTACAGCTCTTTATACTAATCCTGAAGAAGCCCAGAAAGCCTTAGAGGAGTGTGGTTGGACGTTTCAGCAGCAAGCCTTGGCACCACAACCTCCTCGACCACAATGTTCCTCCTGGGTAGCTGGCCATCTGCATCGCCATCAGAGCACAGGAAGAAAGGCAACACCATCTACTATCCAGGATATCCAGAAGCTCCCTCAATCATTTTGATACACTAGAGAATCCTCGATTTCACAAGGAGACTCTGCTACTTAAATCACCGGTGAGCCTGTTCTAATAGTATTTTCCCTCTGATTTACCAGCACGAAACCTGTGTCTGCCCTATGGACTTCATCAGGCCATTCCTCATGCGAGCAGATTTTACTTAGCATCTTTATTTTTATTCTAAGCCTCGGAAACGAAGATCCCTTCTACCCTACAATAACACTGGTTTTAGAAAAATTACACAAGGAGCTAGATGTATAATAGTGTCCCCACTCCTTTTATCAGGTGTATTTGTGGAGCTTCAATCACACATTTCTGTTTCTAATGTTAGTGCCCATCCCCTCATTAAAGATCATTATAATTATGGGGGACTCTGCTGCATGAATTGCCAGTGAGTCTGTTCTAATGGTATTCCCTCTCTGATTAACCGGCCCAAAATCTGTGTCTGCTCTGTGGACTTTGTCAGACTGCCCCTCATGCAAGCAGATTTTACTTAGTTACCATCTTGATCTTTCTCCTAAACCTCACAGACGAAGATCCCTTTCTGCCCTAAAATAAGACTGGTTTTAGGAAAATTACATAAGGAGTCAGAAGTATAATAGTTTCCCACTCCTTTTACTAGATTTATTTGTGGAGTTTCGTTCACACATCACCCTCTCCAATGTTAATGTCGGTCCCCTCATTAAAGGTTTATAATTACAGTTATTTTAAAGGGACACTGCCAGCCCTCCTTAGGCTGCAAAGTGCCGATAGTTTAAAAAACAAATGTTATGATTGTTTTCAGCTCATAGAGACTGTTGTTGCAGCTGGTAATTAGATTCAATTCCTTTTTTTCTTTTAAAAAGTGAAAAAATGAGTGCCCACTATACTAGTGTTACCACATCAAAATATGTTTGTTTACACTTCTTGACCAGCTCCTACTGCATCTTTCCTGGACTCAGGAACACCCCCAACACAATCTAGTGACTCATTATGCAGTAGAAGTATCGTAGACTATTGTATCATGAGTGGCTGCACTGTGTGAAGGTCTTTCTGATACTCAGGAAGTATGCAGTAAGAATAGTTCAATGATTTAAGTCAAAACAAAGCTGGGTATAGCTATATATTACTATGCATTTCAGCTCTAATAAGCAAACAGGCAGATAAAATAACCAGCAACATCAATGAGTTTTAGAGAAGGTAAGCAATCATAAAATGTGTGTTTTTACCTAAAAATAATATTGATGTAAAAAAGGTTGACTGTGCCCCTTTAAATGAGCTGTACACTCGTGAGACTTTATGGACCACTGATTTCTTTTTAGCTACATAGTCTGGTTTTGAACGAAGCTCATAACTCACTGGCGGTAGTGGTTAGAGTCCCTTAGGATGACTTTCATCAACTGAATAAAAGATTAACAAGCATTTCCCAGCACTTATACTTTCGTTTTTCTGCATATACAACAAACAGGAATGTTGTTAATTTTTTTCTTTTAGGTCTGAGAATTATAGCTTTTAGTTATTTATTTATTCTTATTTTTCTATTATTTCCTTTTCTAGAACTCCATTGTGCTCTCTTACTAATTTTTTTTAAAATTTAGTTACCATGGGCCTGATTCTGAAAGGGTTCCGCGTGGACGCAAGGTGCTTGCGTCAAACAGCAATGACACAAGTTGCACCTTGCCTCATTTGTTGCAGCATTCCCTATTCCGGTAGTGGTCTGGATCAGTGAGGGAATCTGATGTGCCAAAGGGGCACTGTGCCCCCCTTACAACCTGCATCTGGATATGCCAGGTCACAAGGGGGTTTGCGCCATGCCGGGGCTCACAGTTCCGATTCTGAAAGCACCACCATGGCTGTCACAAGGTGCTGCACTTAAACCTGCCAAGAGGTGGTCTAAACCTCTTATGACTGAGTGTAACACTGTTTCAGGTGGGCTACCAGTGGGGTCTGTGGGCAGGAGAGGTGCAGAGGGGCATGGGGAGGGATGGTGCGGCAGCCAGGATGTAAGGGATTGCTTTGGCACCCAGGGTGGGAACATATGCCTCTGTATATATAGGCTATAGGCATATGCACCCTGCAGGGTGCTGAACCAATACACAACCTCTTTGCTGGCACACCAACCCACCCTATGTCCCCTTCTGCCCCCTCACCCCCACTGGGCATGTGTGTACCCCCTCACCACCACCACCACCACTGCTGCCCGTTCTATGTTGTCCCAGCAGGAGGGGTGCCAGATCCTTGCAGCATGTGCTGCTGCTGCACTGCTGATTGGGCACTGTACTGCACTTGTGGCAATCCAGGGGAGTTTGGTGCAAGGACCCTGCTTTGTTCCAGAACATGGCGAAGGGTTCCTGGCACACCTAGTATTGTTGTGGGTCTTGCAGCGGGGCGCAGTTTGCCACCCAAGGGCTCCTTTCAGAATCAGCCCCATAAAAGGTGTCCCCCTACCAATTGTTTAGGATTAGATGTTTGCCTTCCTGAATTATTGAATGGCCTTGATCATGAAGTTGTGTAAGTCCACTTGATATCCTGGCCACATTCAACCAATCACAAAAGGGCTGTTTTCTTAAACCTCTTGTCACTTATTGGGTTGTGGGGGTTGTTTCGTGTTATGTTATGTTATGTTATGTTATGTTATGTTATGTTATGTTATGTTATGTTATGTTATGTTATGTTATGTTATGTGGCAGAGAAGGGAGGGAGGCAACCTCGTGGTATTGTATATTGTTTAATGGAAAGTCAATTTAACTTATCCAGACAGCACTACTCCTAGGAAAATATTTTTTTCTTTCTTTCTCTTTTCACAGCGATTCCTGTTGTATCTTTGTATGTCATCGCTTATCAAGCACCAGTTTGTAATTACCCAGCTACCTCAATTGCTAGAAGATTTAAGATTCACTTCAGACCATTATTTTTTTTTCATGTTTAACTTATACAGGCTAGCAGGCATTGTAGTATCTTATACATATGGTATTTTCAGAAGTGCTGTGGTATGTGCTCCTTCTGATATTCAGGGTGGTCATTTCTCCCAACTTCCTTTTCCCCTACTGGCCTGGGTATACTTATTGCCAGAGAGGCCAGATGATTTATGTTGTCCCCTTACCTCCCGGCTGGGCACTGTCACATTGTTGCGACTCTGCGCAGCACTGTAGAGGGTATTACTTTCAACCCTCCTACCTTGGAAGCTGATTATGCTATTTGTTGCTCTCCATGGTTATTGATTTATTTATTATTTATTTATTTATTAGAATTTTGGTAACTGGGTAAGTCCACTGAGACCATGCAGTCCCCTTTTCAGTGATGACCCAGGTGTCAATGGTGAACACAGTACAATAGATAAGTGCAATAATAATATACAGGATACAGAGAGATTTAACAATGTTGCAAAAATTATTACAGTGGAAAGCCAGGTAAGTAATTTAAAACAGATCAGGCATTAAGCGTATATAAATAAACAGGATGACTAATGTGGTGATGGTGGTGCTGGACCTACCGAGTTGGCCTATGGAGTGCGTGGAACCAGATGTCTTAGTAGTACACTATAACAATATGGTGCTGAGGGCTCTGGATTCCATAGCTTCTGTCTGTGTTCGCCCCCTCTCCTCTGCCCTCGTCCCCTGGTTTGATGGGACATTGAGGAGTTGAGGAGAGGGGTAAAGATTGAACGCTGCTGGCGGAACGGCCTAGAAAGTGACAGACTTAGACTGATGGCCCATTATATGGACTATCAATCAGAAATCTCCCATAAGAAGGCAGAGTTCCTGTCCAGGGAGATAGCTGCATCAAGAAATCGACCAGCTCAGCTCTTCCGGACCGTGGATAGACTGTGCAATCCAGCCTGTCTGCGGGGTTGGAGAGCTTTTTCACAAATAAAGTGTGATGAGTTTGCTCAATTATTTGATGATAAGGTGTCATCGATCAGGTTGGAGATCCACAATAGCATTCTAACAAGCACAGCAGTGATCGATGTGAGGTTACAGGCCCTCGGTCTGCCTGGATAGATTTTGACCAGCCAGCGATCACAGATATCATGAAGATTGTCCAGGGCTTGTGACCGACTTGCTGTAGTTTGGATCCTGGTCCTATGCACCTCCTTGTGGGGTGCGTGGATGCGATCGGACCAGTCCTTGCTGAGATAGTCTGGTGCTCTTTGGATCAAGGGGTGTTTCCAGAGTCTCTAAAAGAGGCTATCATGACTCCTCTTTTGAAGAAACCTTCCTCTGACCCAGACTGTCTCGCTAACTACAGACCGATCTCTAATCTGCCCTTTTTGGGCAAGGTTATTGAGAAAGTAGTCACGTTGCAGCTCAATGACTTTCTTACCACCCATGAGGTCTCTGATCCTCTCCAGTCCGGTTTCAGGAAGAGGCATAGTACCGAGACGGCATTGGTTCAAGTGCTTAATGATCTCCTAATAGGGAGAGATCGGAGGAGCCGTTCGATCTTGGTTCTCCTTGATCTCTCTGCAGCATTTGACACCGTGGACCATGAGATGTTGCTAGAGCACCTACGACTGCTCTGTGGACTGTTGGGGACAGTCCTCAGATGGTTCCATTCTTTCCTCATGGGCAGAACCCAGAGGGTAGTATCAGGAATTTTTTCCTCTGCTCCCTTTGCTCTGCCCTGTGGGGTGCCACAGGGTTCTGTGCTTTCCCCCATGTTGTTCACGGTGTACATGCTTCCATTGGGAGATATTATAAGGCATTATGGGCTGAGTTTTCACTGCTATGCAGATGATACGCAGCTCTATATGTCCTTTGTACCTGAACAGAATGACGCTTTATCGGTCTTTAACAACTGCCTCACTGAGATACAGGACTGGATGAGTGCTAACTGGTTAAAGCTGAATCCGTACAAGACTGAGGTGCTGGTGGTGGACCCGGGTGACTGTGCACAGAAGTTGACTCTTGGATGTCCCTCTGGCCTTGTGCTAGGGGGTAACCAGTTGAGACCTTCTGAACAGGTGCGAAATCTGGGCGAAATTCTTGACAGTGAGCTGACGTTGAAGATGCAGGTGTCAGCCGTTGTCAAGTCCTCTTTTTACCATCTGAGGAATATTGCCCGGATAAAACAACTTGTTCCACATGATGACCTTCCTGTGCTGGTTCATGCCTTTATTTCTTCGTGTCTTGTTTACTGTAATGCTCTATATCTAGGGTTGCTGGGGGTGGATCTCCGTTGCTTGCAGCTGGTGCAGAACGCTGCAGCCAGGTTGTTGACTGGGTCATCAAGAACTTGCCATATCACACCTGTGCTGCGCAAACTGCACTGGCTGCCGGTGTGATGGAGGATCACCTTCAAGGTCGTGTTGCTGACCTATAAGACCCGGAACGGTCAGGAATTGGGCTACTTGCAAGATCTCCTTCGACCGTTCTGCCCTCTCCGCCCACTCCGTTCCGCCGATGAGGGATTGCTAGAGATTCCCAGGGTTCATCTTCAGTCATCTGGGGCCAGAGCTTTTTCTTTTATGGCCCCAACCCTGTGGAATTCTCTACCTCATCAGATCAGAGTGCCTGTCTACGGAGTCTTTCAAAGCCTCTTTGAAAGGCTATTTATTTGAACCAGCTTTTCAATAAATTATTCTGCTGCCTTTTAATTGGTTTTATATTTGTATTTATTGTGATGGACATTTTTTGTGATATATGTGCACTTTGACATTTTGAAAAGCGCATTACAAATACATTTTGATTTGATTTTAATATTATGCTATATATATATGCATAGCAGGAACATGAGAGCAGCTGGATTACAAGATGCATCTATCAGAGTAACATAGACTAGGCATTAACGATGCTATAAGGGTTATTTAAAGCAATTGCAGAGGAGGGGGGTTAAAAGGAAATAGGTAAGCTCTTTTTTGAAGGAGGATAGGGTGGGGCAGGAGAGTAAGTTGGGGGGAGGGAATTCCAAGCAGAGTAAGCCGAGAAGGCGAATGAGCACTTACCCGATAGGGTTATGTTTGTTGTGTATTATTCTGGTTCTGTTGCATTTCATGTTTTTAATGGTTTCATTCTTAATAAGGCTGCACTTAAGTTTTGGCCTATTAAAGTGTTTTAATGTATGTTGGTGGTCACCTGCAGAGTACACCCTCCATTGGGCTGGGGGGCGGAGGGGAGACCGGATCAGGGGGAACTTCTTTTCTTCCTCTTTTTCTTTCTCTCCTTGTGCAATGAAAGTGGCATTACTCATAGCAGACATTACCCCTATTAGATCACTATGGCAGCTTTTACCCATATCAATGTAATCAAGAGGTCTAAGGTCTTATCTGCTATTAAAAAACATGCCCCACATTTGTTCTTTTACAAGAGATGAATCTCAGAAATGTAGAACATAATAAGCTAAGTAAACCTGGATACGGGCACGTGGTGGCTTCCTCTTTTCGAAAGGTGAAACATCGTGGTATGGCTATTTTGATCCCAGATCCATCCTGTTCCAACCCATAACCACATATACTGACCCAAAGGGGAGGCTGGCCTTATTCACTGGTTTGTGTTTGGGTCAGGATCTGATTTTGGTCTGCCTTTATCTCCCACCTGGCTTAGATGCTGACACGGTTTACTCATTATTTCAGAAAACTGCGGAATTTCAAAGGAGAATGTTACTAATGGGAGGAGATCATAATATGATTTTTGATATCAAAGACACCACTAATCCAAATCCACCCAGTAAGACTGGAGCTCAGAGAGCAGCACAGTCCTTTTTTACAGAGCTGGGATGGATTGATACAAGGAGGATACTCCATCCTTGAGACCAGCTCTACACGCATTACTCAGCTCCTCATAATCTCTACTCCCAAATAGACCTCTGCAAAATTACAGAAGAACAGCAACACTTATTGCATAATTACCAGATGCTTCCCATCCTCCTCTCTGATCATACTTCCATATTGATGTCCTTAAATTGGGGTTCTCTGCCAGAACACACCCTTTGGTGCCTCAATAATTATTTACTAAATCTCCTGGCTTTTAATTCCCTGATTAGGGAGAGACTGTCCCAAATTATAGCTGACAATGATCAGAGTGGTGTTCAGCTAAGTATCCTGTGGAATACGATAACAACTGTCTTACAGGGAGAAATGATAGTCTTCCTCTCACTATAAAAAATGAAAAACAGGCAGTACAACTTGATACCTTATACACCCAGGTACAAGATCTTCAGGCTCTCCACACCAAGGTTGATGTGGTGGTGACTCCCCTTCTGGAAGCCACACATCAAAGGATTCAAGAGAGCTTAAATGTTAAAACAGAACTTGGCCTTCAATATTTGAAGTAAAAATACTATGAAGGAGGTTTGCGAGCTGCACATATGTTGCCTATCGTCTTCAGCAACATACGGCCTAGATGGCATTAACAAAGATCAAAGTCCGCACCTCTGGTACTCTTCTCAAGCAACCTGCAGAGAGCCTACATTCACTTAAGCAGTATTATCAAACCTCGTATTCCTCAGAGAAAACCCCTACCCCATAAGAACTGAATGCCTACTTAACAAATTTACACCTCCCTAAACTTCCACCCACACAAGCTGGTGTTGTAGATGCCCCCCATTTCATCAGAAGAATTGGTAGGAGCTATTCACAGTCTGAAATCTGGCAAGAGCCCTGGCCTTGATGGATATACAGGAGAATTTTACAAATCCTTCTGAGAACTGATACTCCCACCTTTACTGGAGGCCTGTAGGGAGATGATGGAGGGTGCTTCTGCTCCCCCCACCTGGAGATTTGCCACCATTTTCTCCGTACCAAAACCAGGTAAAGATGCCATGCAGTGCTCCTTGTGCTGCCCTATTTTAGTGTTATATGTAGATTAGAAATTATTTACAGTGATTATTGTTAAGTGGTTGGAGGGCGTGCTCTCTTCTCTTATAGATGGAGATCAAGCTGGATTCATAACGGCAAGGCAAACCCAGGACAATATAAAACACACCCTCCACATTCTTCACCGTGCTGCCAGTCAAACATCCCCTTTCTCTTACTTAATCTAGATGCTGAGAAGGGTTTTGACTGAATGGCATGGTCATTCCTGGCTGCCGCTCTAGTGAAGATGGGCTTTTCTCATCAGTTTGGCAAACTGCTCAAACATTTATACGCTAACCCTATGGCATATGTTAAAGTTAATGGCCATATTTCCAACCCTTTTCCAAGGTACTCAACAGGGATGCCCCCTCTGTCCCTTATTGTTTCCAATGTACTTAGAACCCCTTGACCAAGCCATCAGATTAAATGAGGCCATCACTGGAATCCATTTGGGGGTATACATCAAAAATTAGCCCTTTACGCCAATGACCTTTTGGTTTACCTTATCTCCTCTGATCTCTCTCTCTCTCTCTCTCTCTCCCTCAATTATGGAATACCCTCACTACCTTTGGACATTTCACAGGATATAAGCTTAATGTGACTAAAACAGAGGTGCTACAGATCCATTATTCTCTGTCTCAACACATCCAACAAGTTTGTCCTTTTAGACGGGATCTTCCCTCCCTAAAGCATTTGGTTGTACAACTTGTGGAAGATCCTTGTTTATTAGCTTCCTTAAATCATAATCTTTCGTTGCAGTAATTTAGTAAAGATCTGGAATCTTGGAAAAATGTGTCCCTTCCACTGATTCAATGGATAGATGCCATCTGTATGAATTTACTCCCTAGATTCCTTTACCTTGCACAGGCACTACCTGTTACCCCTCTGAAAATGTTTTTTTCTGAGAACTTCATAAAGAACTCACTCATTGTATCGGGGGAAGGGGGCAACAGTGCCCCCACATCCAGTTCTCTCTGCTGCACTAACAGACTTTGCACAATATTATAAAGCAGCCCAATTGCATATTATTTTCTATTCGTTTAACAATATGTATCGGGCACACTGGGAAACTTTGGAAATAAGGGAAGAATACTTACATCACTTAACCAAAATTTTACTTTCACATCCTCCTATTCCCTTAGCAGAATTAACTAGTAACCCCTATATGATTAATACTCTTAAATCTTGGATATCATTACTTGACATATCCCATCTGAGGCAAGCCAGGTACCTCTTGTACTCCCTTCCGTATCTCTCCACATTTCTTCCTGCCCACTTGGACCATGGTTTCAAAGAGTAGGAGCAATTGGACCTACACTTAATATTTCAATTCTTCTGGAAAGGCAAAATATTATCATTTGCAAAGCTGCAACAAAAATACCCATTACATGCAGTAGATAGGTTTCGTTATTATCAAGTAGTGGCGTTTATTAAAAACATACTGCCTGCTAATTTGGATACTCAATCCCCTCCACTGATTGTGTCTCTATTGCGTGTGGCTATAGAGAGAACCACTCCCCTTTCACATATGCTTTCCTCCATCCAACATGCTCTACATCAGCTACACCAAGATTCCACGCCCATTCTTAAACAAGCCTGGGAGGCGGATGTGCACTGCTCTCCAGCAGATGAAGATTAGAACAGATATCTTAAACTCCTGCACTCTTCCACAATGAATAGAAGGAATTTTCTTGGAAAGTAACTGTTCAGTATTTTAGAGTCCCAGCAATCCAATGTAAATATCTTCCAGGAAAAGGTACTAAGTGTTGGAGATGATGTGGTTATTCTCCCATCTCCCATGGTCATATTTTTTGGCAGTGTCCGGTACTAGCTCCATTCTTTACTTCATTGGAGGGGTCTCTGCTGCGCACTTTTGGTCCTCCATTTTGATTGACTGCAGAATCTTTCCTTTTCTCTTGTTATGCTCCCTGGTGGTATTCACCCCCCACAAGGAAGCTATTAGCTATTTGTTTACTAGCGGTAAAAAAAAATTAAAAAATAACTATCATGACAGATTTGCTTACTTGAGAGGTACCTACAATTTCCCTTTGGTAGGACCTCATTAATGGGATTTATAGAATGGAAAAATTGATGGCACAAGTCAATCACTGTCCTGAGGTATTTGAAGCCCTTTGGAGAAGATGGGCAATATACATCATGAATCATAGGCAAGATGGGCCTACAATACTGAATGGATGGTGGGAGGACATGCTTTGCAATCTTGTCAATCTTGTCAGATCTTTTGCTAGGCCTTTTACTTTTCCTCCTGCCTTTGATAATAACCCTTTTGAAAGACAGGACTCCTTGAGATGGCTGACTCTTAGAACTCAGATCCAGACTTGTTTTTGACCACCACCCATGCCCCATTGTACCTTCCAGTTGTATACTGGCTATTTAGATGATTGGCCTCCCCGATACAATGTTAATACAAGCAGCCTTGGTGTTGTACTGTGCCAATATGACAACTGTACTGTTTTAGCTGTGTTTACTGTTTTTAAAGCAAACATTATTTTAATAAAAATGAAGTTTTTTTTTTCACTTATTATTTTCTCTCCTGCTGCCAGCTAACCCTCAGGAGGCAGCCCCAGCCCCGTTCCCCGGCATCTACCAGCCGATGCTGACCTGACCCTAGGGCTTATCCCCCCCTGGCGGGGTCAGCAGGGGAGTCCCCAACTCCCCCACCGAAGTCTGGATTTAGTTGCCCAGCATCGTGGCTAGCCGGGAGCAGAGCCTGCGAGGTGCCCTCCACCATTCTGCACGACAGTGTTCTTTTTCTCCTCCTTGTTTTCTCCCCAGAAGTTGGGGCTGTACAATGTCACCAATGGTGGGGAGCGTGCACACTTCTGCATGCGCTTCCTCCAGGTGTCTGGCCCGACTTCTCCCCAGCTTGTGGTATGGTGCCCTATCCTCCAGCCTCCACCAGGAGACAAGCAAGCGCCGACCACCAGAAACCCCGCTCCCTGGAGAAGGAGAGCAGTCCTTTGGATGCTCAATCTTTCTCCTCCCCTGCCGACCCCCGATGGCCCATGCTCATTCCTGAACATGGGTTGCCGGCATAGCGTGAGGTAAGGTGCCAGCGCCTCGGCCCTCAGTGACACCAGGCCGGGTATAAAAATAAAGTTTAAAAAAGAAAGAGCTAAAAGCAAGTATCTGTTCTAGCCTCTCCTTTTCTGTCTCTTGTCTGTCTGACTGAACAATCGAATTTTCTTGTGATACCTAGGAACTCATCACTCTGATGGTTTCACAGTTCTCTTCCTCCCACTGTCTCCCTGCCTTCACTTGCTGGTTCTGTCTTTTTTTTTTTCCTCTCTTGCTTACTTGTGGTTATAAAAATATATGTGAAACTGCTTGTGTGAAACTGGGATCCCTTAATTTGAAAATGTATATAGCTATACTGTTGAAATGATTGCATAAAGCTATTTGGAACTCAGAGGGTTAACCTTGAGATGTAGCACAAGATGTCTCGCAGAGTTGTCAAAAGGAGATTAGTTCTGGGATACCATAATCTATTTTGTTGCACCTGCAAGGAAATTGACAATGTTCTGCTACACTTTGTGAGAAACAAGATGCCTCTTAATGAGCTGAGGTTTTAGAAGTTAAATGCCAGGTAAAGACTTACTAGAAAAAGAGCAGCAATCTTTTGTTAGAGGGAGAGACTGAAACTTAAAATTAGAGATACCCTCAGGTGAAGGACCTTGTTTTCTCTGTTTGTATTGCCTTTGTAAATATAGTGAACAATTTTATTTTGGATTTTACTGTTACTGATATAATAAAACGCTACTTATGAATTTTATACTTGCTGCTGGTTTTCCTATAGAAACATAGAAACACAGAAGTTGACAGCAGATAAGGACTGCAAGGCCCACCCAGTCTGCCCACTTCTTTTTCTACCTTATGAATGTGCCATCGACATTTGCTCGGTCAATGGCCTATGTATTCATACTCATCTGTATTGCTCCCTTATGCCTATCCCATGCCTGTTTGAAGTCCAGTACTGTATTCATATCCACCACTTCTTGAGGTAGGCTGTTCATTGCATACACCACTCTTTCTGTGAAAAAGAACTTCCTCACATTACCCCTTAATCAGCCTACCTCTAATCTCATGCTGTGTCTTCTTGTCCTCCTAGTTTTCTTATATTGAAACATGCTAGACCCTTTCACCTTGTTAATGCCCTTACAGTGTTTGAATATTTCGATCATATCACCTCTCTCCCTCCTTTGCTCTAGGGTATACATATTGAGCTCTGTTAATCTGTCCTCATATGTTTTCTGATGCAGTCCCTGCACCATTTTGTTTGCCCTTCTCTGGACTGCCTCCATTTTGTTAATGTCCTTGTGAAGGTGTGGCCACCAGTACTGCACGCAGTACTCCAGATGGCACCTAACCAGTGTCTTGTAAAAAGGGATTATTACCTCCCTCTTATGACTTGTGATACCCCTACTAATACATCCCAACATCTCCTAGCCTTACCTACTGCTTTAGAGGTCTGCCTGGATGATTTCAGGTAATCTGTGATGATGATGCCTAAGTCTCTTTCTTCCCTTGTGACTGCCTTCAACTCCCCTCCCAACCTATAGGTTGCTTCATAGTTTCTCTTCCCTATGTGCATGATCTTGCACTTCTTTGCGTTAAACCCCATTTGCCACTCTTCCAACCATTTTGCCAGTTTATCCAGATCTCTTCTCATCCTGCCCACCCCATCTGGGTTATCTACTCTGTTGCAGATCTTGGTGTCATCTGCAAACAGACAAACCATACTCTTCAGTCCATCTGCAATGTCACTGTTGAAGATATTGAAGAGGACTGGCCCCAGGACTGATCCCTGAGGTACCCCACTTGTGACTTGCATCTCTTCTGACTGTATACCATTTACCACCACTCTCTGTTTTCTGCCCATCAACCATGCCTTGACGACAGTTTTAGAAAGAGAACAAATAAAGAAAGAAACCAAGCTGTAAAGAGGAAAACAAGTGTTGTTATTTTGATTGCTGTACTCCAAGAAAAAAGTTGAAAACAAAAGTTTTTTTCTGTCACTTAGAAAGCAGCCCTGACTCTCTAGGACATGCTTATCTGCAGTTCAGATGAAAATGTACAGTATATTGCCAACATTTCCCTGTACGAGAAAGCTGTTTACTTTACATTTCTCTAATAAAGTAGAGAAAACTGGCAAGTGTGGTAAGTTACCACAGTTTTACTTCCAGGTATACTGATTTAACTTTGTGTTGTGGTTTTTGGTAATTAGAAAGAGTGTGAAATTGTAAGTTGTTGATATATAAACATACCTTTTCAGCACCAGTAACCAGTTAAAGGGCAACATATTACTGACCCATTTAATAATGCCTCTCAGTCCGATGTCATCTTGCAAGTACTTACCCAATGAAAGAGACTGCAGGATGAGGAGGAAAAAGAAGAGCCTGCGAGTAGCTTGGCAGCACTCCATCACTCCTGAAAAACATAATAGGAAACAAAGATGTCAAAGACCATTTATAAACACATGCATGGTTAGTTAGGCACTACTAAACCCTTTAGGCTTTGAACAATCTCCCCCAGAGAGCCGGTTATAAAGGAGATGCCTTTACAAACGGTAGAAAATGTGTAAAAGTGTTTGCCTCCATTAGTGGCCAGACTGATCACGTACTAGCACTCTGTGATCTCTGATTTGTTGACGGCTTCATGGAGGCCTGTGCAAGAGTACCAACTGTTGGACTGTGTCCAAATTTAGGAAGAGGAAACAATGTAAGACCCTTAAAAAAGATGCAGTCTTTGACCTACATTACTTGAGTTCTCTATACGAAACCTAAATACGCAGTTTACATTTAAAAAAAAATAAAACAATGTAATGAGAGTCGGTAGTGAGTCCTGCCAGTTAGAAAAGGTGTTGAAGGCAGTACTACACTGATCATATATACAGGACTGAAGTTGCTGGGAAATGTAGGGTACTACCAAAACAATTCTAGGTGCTCTAACTGTACTCCTTTAATGAGCCTGTACACATCAAATTATTAGAACATCTAATATTAAAAGCCATTCTCATAGGTATACTACTGTCTGAGAACCATACAGCCAAAAAGTGGGAACATGCCATTCCTGTTCTCCTCCTCATGCTTACTGAAGCAAACAATACAGTTAATGAAGTCTTATTTTTACAAATAGTCCCTTCACATTCCAGATAAAAATTCAAGTTACAGAACAATAACCACATTGTACATTCAACAAGATTTGGGAGAACTTTTCACCTTAAAGCAGCAGTGCACGACAGCGGTGAAAAATGTGATCTATACTTTTTATTCTATTTTTGATTGTTCTTTATCTCCTGACTTGTAGGATACCCTTCTCTCTCCATTTTGCGTCTGCTTTAATACTTTCTTCACTTTTGAAATAATAAAAGGAGTGCTTCTCTTAATATGGTTTGGGTCAGGTTTGCATCAATATTTGCATCTGTTTTTGAACACCTATTTTCCCACAAGGTCAGGGAGGGAGCATTGCTTGCTGCCTTATAGTTCCTTTAGTCAAAACAGAAGTAGAAGTGATTTTCAACAACTGATGTACAAAAGCAGCTGAGAATAGTGATGGAAACCTGGTCCAAGGCATATTAAAAGGAGCACTCCTTTTACTATTTCAAATGTCAAAATAAATACTAAGGCAGACTGAAACTGCAAAAAGAAGGTTGTCATACACGTCAGGAGACAAAGGGCAATCTAAAATAAAATAAAAAGTATAGGTCAAAATTTTCACCGCTATCATGCACTGTTGCTTTAACATCACATTTCCCTATGTTTGTGACTCTGTGATTTAACCTCAACTGGTGCCTAAATGTAGTTTTCACAATTAATTTCCATAGTTTTTGAAGGGGATATTTAAAAAGAGATGCCTATTAACTGGCAATACCTGGTATCCAGAGACACCCCTTTTTTCTCCTCACCTTGTGCCAAGCAGTCCCTGGTGTCCAGTGACATCCCCCTCCCTAACTCCATCACAGTCTGTGCCAAGTACTCCCTGGTGTCAATCAGTAGTCCCCTTCAACATCATGTCCCCTATAAAGCACGCCATGGTGCCCTCTGGCACCCATTTCCTTTCACCATACAGTGTTGCACCAGGCAGTCCCTTGTTTCCAGTCGTGCTCCCCTCACTTTCGCCATCCATGTGCAAAGCACTCCCTGGTGTCCAGTGGAACCTTACTTCCTGTCCATGTTTCATGCCAAGTAGTCTCTGGCATCCAGTGATGCCCCCCCCTCTCTCAGCTGGTCCTGCACTAAGAAGTCCCTGGTGTTCAGTTGCCTCCCTCACTTCTCACAGTCTCATTTCAAGCAGCACTCACTGTTGTCCAATGGCAAACCCCTCCTTTATGCTATCCCTGTTCCAAGCAGTCCATGGCATTTATTGGTACCCCTCCCTCTCCCTGTTCCATGCCTAGTAGCCTTTGGTGTCCTATGCCACCCCCTTCCCCACCCCATATCATACTAAGTGTCCCTGGTGTCCATTAGCACCCCTCCTTTTCACATACTGTGGCACATATCCCTTGGTGTCCAGTGCCACACCCCTCCTCCCTCACCGTGTTCCATGCCAAGCAGTCCTTAGTATCCTGTGAAACCCTCCTCCATTTCTTTACCCCAAGCAGTTTTGGTGCCCAGTGGAACTCCCCACATGCACCTCCCCAACCACCCTTTGCTTCCCTCCGATGGTGACAAGCACAGCTTAAGCACAAACCTCCTTGGTCAATCACTGTATATCACATATAGAAGAGTGAGGAAATGGATGCTATTTCACTACTGCCCTGTTAGTGATAATAAGAAGTAGATTGCAGTCAGCAGAGGAGGCAAGTTTTGAGGATGTACTGGTCACAGTCTTGAGGTGAAGAATGGTGCTTGGGGTCTTCAGGGGCCAAAGTGATGGTTTCTCAGCAGCTATAAATAGGTCAAAAAGGTCAGGATCTTGCCAAGCAGCCCCACAGATGGGCTCCCAGTGGCTGCATTTCAGTTGGGAGGGTCACGAGTTAGACACACATTGTTGTGGCTGTGTATCTGATGGTCACATTTCAGTCAGGAGCATCCAGGTGCTAGCTGAGTGGCTCTGAGGATGAGATTCTAATGGTTGCTTTTATGGCAGGAGAGTTCTGGAGGGCCTGTTGAGTTACACAAAGTATGGGCTAAACTGGCTGCCCTTCATTCCATTTTGTTCATGGGCCAAATGAGCAGCACAAGGGATGGGCTCCTTATGGCCGTGTTTCAGTCAGGGTGGGTCAGGGGCTAGAGTAGTATAGGAGATGGATTAGCAGTAGCAATCCTTCAGTGGTTTGGGGATCATCTGAAAAGCACTGAGCATTGACTCTTGTTGGCTGCACATGCATGGGTATCAGTTGCTGTGCTTCACTTGCAGGGATATCAACACTGCACATCAATCATTATGACAGGGGAGAGACTACAGCTGACCCCACTTCAATCAGGGTGGGTTGGGGAGCCAGGCAAGTGGCATGGGGTTGGCTACTCAGTGTGGACATTTCAGTTTAGGGACCATGGGCTAGTTGAGTAGCACCATGCATGGAATCCTGGTATTCACACGCCACTCAGGAATGTTTTTTTTTTTCAACTATTTTTCCCTCCTGTCACCTCTGGCTGGGGCCCTACTGGTCATCCTGCCTGTTCCCCTCCATCTGAGATCCTCCTGGACTGAGCTCTCTGTCTTTTCCTTCACCTGTGACACACCTCTGGAAAATCTCCCGGTCCAGACCCTCCGAAGCAAGGCCGCCTTCTGCTCCTCGGCACTCCCCCTTCTAATGCTCCTTGGGTGGAAGTGATAGGCAACATGAGATCTGGTGGCAGGATCCGGTGTTGGAGGTGGGGGCAGTTGACATCTTCCTCCCAGCCAATGGGTGGTTTCCTTGTTCATGATCCTCCCCCCCATCCCAGGAGCACAGACTTCCAATGACATCCAGTGCAGGCTGAGTGCACTCCTATTCCCCTCCCGTGGACGTCCGCTGATGCTCCTCCCTGTCTCTGATGTGATCCCCAGGCTGTTGCACCCCCAGCCTCTGCTGGGAGTCACTAGCACTGGGGAGTCATTAACCCACCCTCCACAGGAGAGGACAGCTGTCATCGGATGCTCAATCCTCTCCTCCCCTGCTGATCCCCGAAGGCACGGGCTTATTCCTGAACCCGGGTCGCCGGCGTGGCACCCACCGCCTCAACCCTCAGTGCCACTGGGCCGGCTTTTACTCAGGAATGTTGAGGGACCAGTTAAGCAAGTAGCAAGGATCCATTGCATTCGATCTGAGTCAAAGCACTGGGGTGAGTAGCTGGCAGCTCAGGCTACACCAGCTATCCTTGAAGCCACTGAACTTTACTCTGTGAGCTAAACAGCTTATGATTAAAAAATCCTTTGATCTGCAGAAGCTTATAGTGTGAGAGGTGGTTTTGTCATGTTTGTCTTGAGTGCAACATATCCTTGCTACTTGGTTCTTGTCTAGTGCTGGCTACCCATCCCCATTTGCACTGGTCCAGCACCACTGATATCTCTGTTCCACTATCTTTCGGACAGGACAAGTTAAGCAACTGCATAGATGGGCTCCCAGTGGCTACAGCACCATTTGGGAGGGTCTGGGGCCAGTCAAGAGTCACTGGAGACAGGCTCCAGATAGCCCCACCTTAGTCAGGGTAGGTTGGGGGCTAATTAAGCAGCACCAGGGATGGAATACTATCAGATACATATCAGTCAGGAAGGTCGAGAATCACTTAAGGATCACAGGATGGACTCCAAAGGTTGCACCTCTGTTGGAGTGGGTTGTGAGGCAGAGATGTGGCATTGGCAATTAGTTCCTTGTACCAAACATCAAGTTTGAGGTGTGGTTGCTGGCACTAGTGATAGATTTCCAGTGCCAGACTTTAACTTTGGGAGTAGGGCATATTCTGAGACACATGAGAAAATGCTGCGACAGTGCTGTTGAAATTGTTGTACTTGTTATCGCATTCCACTGTCTCTCGTAATTTTATAAAAGGTGCATGAAAAATACCTGTAAAACATTACAGCACATGTGCAGCCTGCAGCAGTTAAAATGCTTATAACATTACATGGTATAATATGTACCCCACCTCATGCTGTTTAATAATCTACCCCCAAATGCAAATAATCTATTAAAAACCACTAATGCGGACATAAATAAAAAAAGGGATAGAGATAAGGACTCTAATACAAGCATTTTAGAGGAAGATGGGTGGTCAATAATTGACAATAGACACAAGACCAAAAAAGGATGATGAGACATGGACTTTAAGTTACCTTTAAGTAACCAGTTTACACCCCTATCAAATAATGATCCCAGCAATAAAGGATCTCCTCATCCGGACCCATCCCATTCCACCACGAAGAAAAATCTACCAAAAAAGCAATCTCACCCAAGTATGTCCGATTTCTTCTGATAACCAGCAAGTATTACCCCCCGCCCCAGTGGTAATCCATCCAAATAGTAGTTCTACACATGCCACATGCCAATAAACCTGCTTCTGCTTCACAGCCCAGGGATCAAACTCCAGTTATAACACCAAGGGATCACAATTTGACTGTACGGTCCACCACAGTAATGGACACTACACCATGTACTATTTCTCCTAGACAGATATGTGTCTTAGGAGATTGGATAACCAAATATATTGACAAACAGTGTGAAGAGCAGGTAACACTAACCGCACCTGCAATACTTTCCAGGGGATTATGATCAAAGATATTACAGGAATGTTCGATAACATTTTACACAATGCAGGAGCAAACCCCTTAGTAATTACACATGTGGGTACCAATAATATAAACAGGATGAATGTGGAAGAGATAAAGAAGGAATACATCAATCTGAATACCAAACTGGAAGAAAAGGGGAGCAAAATTAGTTTTTCGAAAATGTTGCCAGTTCACAATGCGGGAAATCAGAAGAACAACAAAATCAAAAGGGAAAACGAGTGGTTAAGGAAATGGACACTACAAAAGGGGTACAAGTGTCTAATGCACTCGGAAACTTTTCACAACTATAGCTTATATTCATGGGATGCGCTGCACCTCAGCAAAAGAAGGAACTTGCACCTGGGGAAATAAATTGTGTCACTCATCAATAAATGTTTAAACTGGAAAAGAAGGGGGACATGGGGTCAGCCAAGTACCAAAAAGCAAACTATGAAAAGCAAAATAAAACTAATAACCATTGCCGCATTATGGTAGCAAATGCCAGGAGTCTGAATTCAACAAAAAAACCTGAATTGGAAGCCATCATGTTAAGAGATAGGCTAGATATAGTGGCAGTGTCTGAGACATGGTGGGATGACTCCATTGATTCGAATAGGGAGATAAAAGGATATAGCATTTTTTTATAATAATAGGAACAATAGACAAGGAGTGGGGATATGCATATACATCAATGATAATATTAGCTGCCATCAACTTTTTCCATCACGTTGTGAAGAGAACAATGTCGAGAGTGTTTGGATAAATAACATTCAAAAATAGACAAAAACATCTTTTGGGAAGCTATTACAGGTCACCAAACACAGGGAATGACTACAATAACAAAGTAATTAATGAAATTACTTCAATTTCCACTGAGAGGGACACAATTATAGTCGTGGATTTAAACTTCCCAGGGATCAACTGGAAAGATCTAGCAGGAACAACAAACCTAGAGTGTGATTTCCTGAATTTAGTAGGTAGTCTAGGTCTCCAACAACTGGTGACTACCCCAACAAGGGGGAACAACATTCTAGACTTAGTTCTAACAAATTTGGAGTATGGCGTTATTAATACAAAAATAAACTATCCCTTTGGAGGCAGTGACCATAATACTATTCATTTTTGTTTTTCATCTTGCAGGTCTAAAAGAACTGGCACACATCTGATCACTGACTATAATAAGGCTAATTTTGGAACTATCAGGGGCCTGATTCTAAGAGGCGTTACACCGGCACAAGGTGAGTTACCCTGCACCCGATGGCGCAACTCACACCTTACGCCAGGCATAACGCCAGTTGGCATTTCTAAAGGAGCCTTGCACCATGCTGAATATGGGTTGCACCAAATGTGGGATACACCACCCACTACACCGCAACCTGCAACATCATGGTGCAAGAGTGGGTCATAGCAGCAACTGCGCCCTATTCCAAACGGGCAGCTGCCATAACCCACTTACGCAATTCTGAAAGCCGCATTGGTGCAGTGGAGTTCGACCATCATGAAGATGGTCTAAGGGGCATCTGTCTGTGCCAAGCAATGGATGCCGGCTCCACAGAGCCATGGCACGGTTCTCACCGTGCTCCCTGTGCCCCCAAACACATACATGCCCCTCACCCCCCCGAATGTCAGGGACCCCTGGGGTCTTTGCCCCCGCAGATGACTTTGCCACCTGTCTAGCCCCCCTATGCCCCCTGGTGCATGCCATGGTCTTCTGGGGCTGGGGGGTTCTGGGGGGGCAGTTTGCACTGGGCCGCGACTTGTGGCATGCAGAGCTATTGAGCCATGCCCGTAGCACTAGCCTACTCCTGCTGCAAGTCACAGGTCATAGGTGCTGGGACCCTGCCACTCTTAGAATATGGTGCAGGGTCCCCAGCATAGCAGCGAATGTCACAACTCGCATACGCCTGCGAGCTGCGACATTCATCTTGGAATCGGCCCCCAGGAGTTCAATAATGAGCATTGACTGGGAAAACACTATGTCTAGGTTATCAGTTGAAGACTCCTGGATACTCATAAAGAACTCAATACTAACCCTGGAAAACAAGTTCATACCCAAGAGAAAGAGTAACATCTAAAGGGCAAGGTTCCTATATGGTTAAACACAGTCACACCGTAAGCACTCAAGCAAGGATAACTGTTGCAAGAAAATATGGTTCAAATGCAGGTTTATTGTCTGCTAGGGCCAAACAGACAACAACCCTGCATTTGCATCATAATTTTCTTGCAACAGTTATCCTTGCTTGAGTGTTTATGGTGTGAGTGTGTTGGGCTGGCTGCCCATGTTTGAAGCACCGTCTCTCTTTGTCAGTGTGCTAGCAGCATTTGTGTATCTTTGAACTCCTATATGGTTAAAAATGCTATCAAGAGACAGATTAACAAAAAGGAAAGAGTATTTAAAAGCTTAAAAGTAACAACTCCTTGATTTCTCTCAGCAAATATAGGACAGAACAAAAAAAACTTAAATGATAAAACAAGAAAAAAAAGCAAATTAGAATTCAAAATTGCTCATACCAAAGGAAATAATAAATTATTCTATTCGTATGTGAATAATTATAAAAATGGGCACAACTAATTTGGTCCTATGACCAAAAATGGTTTCAAACTTGAAGACAACACTGGTTAATGTTGTAAAATAATTGTTTTGCTCTGTGTTTGATGAAAAAGTGCAGATTTCAAATCCATCATTTAATCAAGGCAGTAATAACATCCATTTTTCAAGGAAGGAAATTGACAACGTCATTAATAAATCAAAGCCTACTACATCACTAGGCTCCAATAACATCACTGCCAGATTTCCTAAAGAAATGTCCCCAGTCTTGTCACTACCCCTATATATCCTTTCTGATACATCCATGGCAAATGGTGAAGTGCCTAAGGATTGGAAAATGGTCATACTTATTCCAATTTACAAAAAGGGAAATAAGGGGCTGGTTAATAACTATAGACCCATCAGTCTGACCTCCTTATGCTACAAAGTCATGGAAAGGTTAATAAAGGGCAGAGCTGACTCAGAGAGCCTTTCTAAACAATTAACTGACAACAAGTAATATGGGTTCACGATTGGTCGCTCATGCACTACAAATCTGTTTTTCTGCTATAATAGAGTAAGCGCAAGCTTGGATAACAACATCCCAGTATACATCATCTTGTTAGACCTTGCAAAAGCTTTTGATAAGATTCCCCATTATGAGCTGGTGTCCAGATTAATGCAGATGGGACTTAATCATAATAATATCATCAGATGGACAAATAACTGGTTGTCAGATCGTACCCAATCAGTTCATATCAATGGGATGTTATCCGACTCAGGTGCAGTTACCAGTGGAGTTCCGCAGGGATCGGTCCTTGGACCAACCCTTTTTAATATGTTTATATCTGACATCAATTTAAACATTAGTAATACCATCACAAAACGTGTGAATGACGCCAAATTGGGGGGTGAGGTTAACACATTTAGTGATTATATGACTATGATTGAGGACTTGAAGCTTATAGAATCCCAGGCAAAAAACAGCAAAATGACATTTAACCAAGATAGGTGTGTAGTATTGCATTTAGGCAGGAACAACCCCTAATATCAATACACAATGAATAACAAAGCTCTTGCCCCAGTTGAGAAAGAACGCAACCTCGGAATCCTTGTTAATAACAAAGTAACAGCTGCAGATCACTGTAAAAAAAAAAAAGTTGCCTTAACCACAAAAAGAATTCTAAACTGTGTTAATTGCTCATTTACAAACAGAAACAAGCACTGTATCTTGCCACTATATAGTACAGGCTCACCATTTTGGAGTCCGTATCTAAGACAAGATGTGGAATTGCTAGAAATGATGCAGCAAAGGACCACTAAAACAATTCCTATGCTAAAAAATGTGAACTACAAAGAAAGATTAACTCATACAGGACAGGTCAACCTTGATGAGAGGTGGAAAAGGGGTGACTTATTAGAATTATACAAATTCCTAAAAAATCCCGAGTTAAAAACTGAATGTGATTTTCAACATAATAATCGTTTACCAAATTTGAGAAGCCACAACCAACAGTTATTGGTTCCCAAGGCTACCACCACGAAATGAGATAACTTTTACACTGTTAGAGTGGTGAAGGCCTGGAATGGCCTGCCTCATCATGTTGTCATTGCAACAACCTTTGACAGGTTTAACTCCAGATTAGATTCATCTTGGATAGACCCAAAGAGATATTTCATATACCCACAATGTCGTGGGAGACATTCTTGATGGTTGCAAGCCTATTCATGTCTTATCTAACCAAATAATGAAGTATTAATATTTTGCACTGTTTCATTTCAAAAATCAACAAGAACTCTTTCTTAGTAACAGAATCTAATGAACCTGAAAAGTTTGGATTTCAAATCTTTACCATATTTCAGATTTCCTTTCCCACAAAAAAAAAGCTTAATAAAATGATACATTTGTTATACATTTGGCATCACCTATATTTAATCTACCTGACCAAATTTAAACACATTTACAAAGTCTGCAGACCCTACAACAAATGGTGTGCATGCCAGTTTTCAGTCCCTCTGTCAAAACAAAGTTGAGATAAAAGTTGGCAACTATGATATAAAGCAGGACTGCAGTGAAAATGTTTTCCTAAAAAGCTAGTTTTAGCTACAGGTAATTAAAATATTAGCATACCTGTCAAATCTATTTTTCTATGTACCTCCTATACTGTGCAACATGAGTTTTTTTTTTTTCTCATTTTTCAATCTTAACCTTTGGCAGCCCTACAATACTGTTTCTATGGTAAATGTGGTAGCCATCTTTTTCTTGAAAAAGAACTAAGTTAAAACATTTGTACAAATAAACACCCATTTTGGTGGAAGTAGAACATTTTAACATCAAATAAAACTGGAAGATGCTGGGTATTTTTTACTGTAAGGAAAAAAGTTAGAGCGAAACATTTTGCCTGGTTTCATTGCATTGTTGCTTTAACGTAGAGGTGCCCAACGTTGACCCGGTGGCACTGATGACTGAGGCGCTGGATGCCTTACCTCGCACTATGCCGGCGACCCATGTTTGGGAACAAGCATGGGCCACCAGGGGTTGGCAGGGGAGGAGAACGATCGAGCATCCGAGGGACTGCTCTCCTTCTCTAGGGAAAGCGGACACCAGTGATCGGTGCCCGACTGGCCCCTAGTGGAGGCTGGGGGCAGTGCACTGACGCTGCAGAAGAGGAGTGGAGATGGGGTAGACACCTGGGGGAGCCCATGCGGACATGTGTGTGCTCCCTCCACTGGTGTCACTGCATGCCCCACTCATGCAAAAGAAAAAACAGGAAACACAGGAGTCCACCAGGGTGATAACTGTCCCCCCGTAGCGCCACCAGGAGGGTACCTCCCGGGGGCTGGATCTAGTCTGGTGGGTTGAGGGTCTCCCCACTCCTGCTATGAGAGGTAATTTGTGGGAACTGGAGGGAGGGGGTCTCATACCCGATCTGCACATGGGGGGATATCAGATGGTATTGGCGGGGACTCCAGGGGAGAAAAAGGACCAAAAAAACCACAGAGGTGCCTATTCATGCTAACTGTAGTGGCATTATAATATGGAAAGGTAAAGACAGATTAAGACATCAAGACTGTCCAGCCTTCCCTGGGACCCTACCTTGAAATTACTCCCCCATTTCCTCCATTTGATTATCCCTTTGAAACCATCCCAGCCAGCTTTGAACCCCACAAATGTGACCACTGTGCTGGGCAAGCTATTCCACTTTTCCATTACCCTTTCTGTGGAGACATACTTCACCCCCTCTGTGAGGTAGTACTTCTGCATGTCCTTTTTTGAAACTGCCCCCACCAATTTAAAATGATGCCCCACTGTGGTTGAAATACCATTAACTTGGAAAAGGCTGGAGAAGGCCACTGTATTAATTCCCCACAAAAAACTTGAATGTTTCTATCATATCCCTCTCTTCTTGGTTCCAGTGAGTACATATTTAGGTTTGTCAATGTTTCACAGAATCATAGAACCATGAACGATAACAGATAGAAAAAAAAACTCAGGTATATATAGAATACTCTGGTTATACCTACTGCTGCTCCATCATATCACTGGGTAGATTCAGTCCGAACCCCCTATAAGTATCTCAGTCTGTTTCACAGGTTTACCTCCTGCTACCTCTGTTGTCCCACTGGTATCAGCCCCTTAAGCCAGTCCCACCACACTCTGAATCCCGTCACCATCTCTGCTCTGATCACTCTCCCCTTGGCAAGCTATTCTACCTGTTCAGCACCCTCTCTGTGAAGTAGTCCTTCCTCACATCTTCTCTGAACTTGCCTCTGACAAGGTTGTTTCCAAGTCCCCTGGTGCAGGTCTCTTCACTTGAGTCATTGCTGATAGTCCATCCTGTTGATCCCGAGGCACTTAAATGTTTCTAAATATAATAATATAATAAAATCTTCATTTTTTCTTCTGGCTTCAAGCAAATACACATTCAGCCAGCTCACCCTTTCCTTATAGGACCATCCCCACATGCCACGTATTATTATGGTAGTCATCATCTGCACTGATTCCAATTGTGATTTGTCTTCCAAAAGATGAGGGCTCCAAACCTTCATACAGTACTCCAGGGGTGGCCTCACCAGAGATCTGTAGAGGGGTAGAATTCTCTCCTGCCTCCTACTGGTGAAGCTCTTGCTAATGCAGTCCAGCATTCTGTTGGCCTTAGCATATGCCATATTCTATCGGGCTGATGCCTTGAGACTGTCACTGATGGTTATCCCTAGATCTATATTCTCTGTTGTTTTACCCACACTGGCACCTCCAGTCCAATACTGTTTTATTATTTTTGCCAGTATGCATAACCTTGCATTTTTTTGCATTAAATCTGAGTTGCCAGACCTTGGACCATTGTTTCAGCCATTCTAGATCAGTTCTCATTTCTTTAATCCCCTGCTGCATATCCACCTTGCCACATATATTTGTGTCTACTCTGAGCAAGCTTCCTCTATATGCCTTCTGCTACATCACAGATGACCAAACTGAAGAGTACCAGTCTGAGGACCAAAATCCTGTTGTACCCCACTCATCACCCTCTATACTCCTGTATGAGTTCCATTAACTACCATTTTCTAGGTTCTTCACCCAAGTCAGCTGCTTATCAGATTGGATAAGCACTCCCCATTCCCAGGTCCTCGCACTGAATCAAAGACCTTGCTGAAGTACAGGTAAAAGAACATTCACAGCCACTCCTGTCCACTGCCTGTGACACTGAGTCAAAAAAGTCAGTAAGGTTCCTCTGGTATGACCTCTCTTTTACAAAGCTATACTTCCTTTATCCAGTAGGTCATCTGCCTCAAGGAATTCTACTGTCTATTTCTTGATGATAGACATAAGCAACCTCCCTATGATAGAGGCCAGAAGAAAAAAATACTCACCTTAGTAATGTTGTTTCTTCTAATGGAGTCTTGCTGTATTCTGACAATAGCAGTGAGTCCCAACCTTCAAACTGCCCTGGAGATGAAAGAGTTAACTTTCCATGCCAGGCATGGAACGGTGAGATCGAGCTCGGTTGAGACTCTGTCTGTTGCTGTTTGAACTCAAACCGTCAGATCTTCGAGCTAAACTCACTGAGGTCCTGTGTGGAAGCTGTAAACCTACACTAGCCAACTGGCTACTAAATATAATAACAGATTTTTGGTCCCAAAACAAAGACTCAAGTCAGGAAACCCCAAAATGAAATAAACACAACACCCACTCACCCAAAAAGAAAAGAGGGTGATAATAAAAAGGTGGGCACCTCCTGAGTGCCACACTGCTACTGCCCACCCACATCCCAAAAACAAAGGTTCTGAGAGGGGAAGGCAGGGGAGTCAGAATACAGCAAGACTCCATTAGAAGAAACAACATTACTAAGGTGAGTAATTTTTTCTTCAAACAACATAAAGTCTTGCTGTATTCTGACAATAGCAGACTACCAAGCAGTACCTCCTTGGAGGAGGGACAGAACCTACTTAGGAAATAGGCTCTGAAGCACTGCTGTGCCAAACTGAGCATCACTCCTAGCCTGGATATCCAGAGAGTAATGCTTGGTAAGAGTGTGAACTGTTTTCCAGGTAGCTGCTTGACATATCTCTAAGATAGGAATATCCCTGGCAGCAGCCAGGGAAGCAGCTGTACCTCTGGTAGAGTGAGCCCTCAGGCTTGAGGGTGGAATCTTACCTAGTTTTTCATAGCAAAACTGAATGCAAGAGACAATCCACCTGGCAATGGATCTTTTAGTGGCAGGTTTTCTTACCAACCTCACCATAAGTGAGGAACAGTTGGAGGAAGTCAAACCTGTGACCCTTGGTACGTTCTATGTAGTAGCTAAGGGCTCTTTTCACATCCAAACTGTGCAACCTACTCTCACCAGAGGAGGAATGGTCAGTGAAGTACACAGGAAGAGACATAGATTGGTTAAGGTGGAAGTCTGAAACCACCTTAGGTAAAAACTTCCTGTTAGTCCTGAGGACCACCTTATCTCTATGAAAAGAGATAAAATCAGGCTCCACTGACTGGGCTTGTAACTCGCTTATGCGCCTGGCAGAAGTGATGGCCACCAAGAACACAGTTTTCCAAGTCAAGTACTTAAGCTCTGCTGAGGACAAAGGCTCAAAAGGGGGTTGCATAAGCTGAGCAATGCAAACATTAAGGTCCCAAGCAGGGGCAGGGTCCCTGAATGGTGGATTGGTATGAAGCAATCCCTTGAAAAACTTGGTGAATACAGGGTGAGCTGAAAGGGAAGAGGGCTTACCTGCTGAAAGAAAAGCAGAGACAGCTGCCAGATGCACCCTTAATGTAGCTGGTGTGAGTCCCAAGCTATTCAGGTGAACCATATAGTCAAGGACTGTGGGCAGGTCAGCAGACTCTGAGGAGATATGCTTCCCAGAGCACCATATGGAGAAACTTTTCCATTTGGAATTATAAGTAGTCCTGGTGGAAGGCTTCCTAGAAGCCTTTAGAATATCCATAACACCTTGAGAGAGGTGTAAATCAGCAAACTCTAACTCTTCAAGAGCCAAGCCTTGAGATTGAGAGATTTGAGATTCGGGTACCAAACCCTCCCCTGAGCACAGGTCAACAGGTTGTAATTCCTGGGAATAGACAAGGGAAGGTGGACTGCTAAGGCCAACAGGAGAGGGTACCAGGGCTGTCTGGCCCAGTCTGGAGCAATCAAAATCACCTTGCAGGGTTGAGACCTGATTTTTACTAGCACCTTGAACAGGAGAGGGAA
Organism: Neoceratodus forsteri; assembly: GCA_016271365.2. Classification (NCBI taxonomy): domain Eukaryota; kingdom Metazoa; phylum Chordata; order Ceratodontiformes; family Ceratodontidae; genus Neoceratodus; species Neoceratodus forsteri. The sequence goes on from CM028135.1 coordinate 764,899,020, forward strand.
GGGGGAAAAAGCATACAGGAACTTCCCTTCCCAACTGAGAACCAGGGCATCCAGGGGGACTGAGCCCAACACAGGGGGCCTGCAGCAAAAAAGGGGAAGTTGCGATTGTCTGGGGCTGCAAAAGATCTATCTGTGGGGTGCCCCATCTGGAGAAGATCACCTCCAAACCAGGGGATCCAGTGACCATCTGTGATGGCCCTGAGATATCCTGCTAAGAGCATCTGCCAGGGACATTGTCCTTGCCTGGGAGGTGTACTGCTGTAAGGGAAGTGTTCAGGGAATAGGCCAGAGACCACAACTTCATTGCTTCTGTGCACAAGGCCAAAGACCGAGTGCCCCCTTGCTTCTTGATATACCACATTGTGGTGGTATTGTCTGTCCTGATCTGAACAACTTTGTTCTGAACAGACTTGGAAAAAGCTTGAAGTGCTAGAAACACTGCTCTGAGTTCCAACAGATTTATGTGAAGCAGAGATTCCTGAGGGGACCACAACCCTTGGGTGGTCAGGTCTCCTAGGTGAGCCCCCCACCCCAAGAAGGAGGCATCTGTAGTAAGGATTAGAGAGTGAGACTGGGTGACAAAAGGAACTCCCTGTCTTAGATTGTCCTGATCCTGCCACCACTGCAAGGCCTGGATCAGGGTTCGAGTCACTGGTATCAGTTTGGTCAGAGGGTCCTTCTTCTGAGACCAAAAGGCTTTCAAGTGGAACTGAATGTCCCTCATCTGAAATCTTGCTCCCTGCACCACTGCTGTAGAAGCAGCCATGTGCCCCAGGAGCTGCAGAAAATGCCTTGCTGGTTGAGACACCTGTAGGGTGAATGAAGAGGCCAGTGTGATAAGGGTCCTTGCCCTGTCCAGGGGAAGGAAAGCTCTTGTCTTTTCTGTATCCAGCTCTGCGCCTATGAAGGTGAGGAGCTGAACAGGCTCTAGAACTGACTTTGAAAGATTCAAAAGGAAACCTAGAGAGGTGAGCAGTTGCTGAGTTATCTGTACAGTAGGTGTAACTTGACTTGGTCTGGGGACTGGCCCAATATGAGCCAGTCATCCAGGTATGGGAAGATGGCAATTCTTTGCCTTCTTAGAGAAGCAACTACTACTGCCAGGCATTTTGTGAACACCCTTGGAGCTGGGATTAGGCCAAAGGGCATTGCTCTGAATTGGTAATGGCCTGAGGGCAGCTCGAACCTGAGGTATTTTTGATGGGAGCTTCTGATGAGAATATGGAAGTAGGCATCCTTGAGGTCCAGGGAGACTAGCCAGTCCCCTGGCCTTAGAGAGGGTAGAATTATTCCCAGAGTCACCATTTTGAACTTTGGCTTTAAAAGGTGCTTGTTTAAATATCTAAGATCCAGGATGGGCTGCCATTCTCCTGTCTTTTTGGGGGTGAGGAAGTACCTGGAGTACAATCCTTTCCCTTGGTGTAGGGGTAGAACCCTTTCCACAGCTCTGAGAGCCAGAAGGGAAGAGACCTCTCCCTCTAGGGCAAGTGCCTCTGAGGGATTTGCAGGTGGAAAGGATCTGGTTCTCATCTTTGGAAATGTTTTGAAGCTGAGAACCAGTCCCTGGCTTACTACTTCCAGGACCCATTTGTCTGATGTTAAAGATTTCCAGTCCTGGACAAAGTAAGCCAGCCTGCCCCCTACAGGTGGTGGAAAATCGGCCCTGGCAAACCCATCAGGGTGCCTGTTTGGCAGGGGGTTTAGGCTGAGGGGTGGAAGCAGGCTTGCTTGTACCCCTTCTACCTTTCCCTCTAAAGAACTCCCTCTGAGCATAGGCAGAAGAGGAGGCCTGGGTTTGGTCAAAAGGCCTATGAAAAGGCCTGCCCCTGCCCCTGGGATGCTGCCTCTAAGGAGTGGCTTGCCTTTCCTTGGCCTGACCACTCCTATAGGTGGTCCTGTATTCATCCATTTTCTTCATGTAGTTCTCTGTTTGCTCCCCAAACAGAGAATTACCCACCACAGGAAAATCCATGGCCTTAGTCTGGGTATCCTGAGATAGGCTAGTACATCTGAGCCAAGCCATCCCACGGCGCACAGATGTAGCCATGACTCTAGATGAAACATCATTGGAGTCCACTGCAGCATGGAATTGCACCTTGGATGCCTCAATACCATCAGCAGCCACCTGCTCCAGCTCCTTGGCAAGCTGGCCAGGGACCTGTTTAGCTAAAGCCATGACAGTGTCCCATCTAGATTTCTGATACCTAGCTGTATAGGCCATATAATTGGCCTGCCTGAGTCCCAAGGATGCTGCCATGTACTGTTTCTTTGCCATGGCATCAATCCTCCTGGAGTCCTTATCTGGGGTGTGTGGGGAGATGTCCGGGTCAATGGGCACATCCAGACTTTCATAACCACATTCACTTTCCTCATACTCTCCTTCCTCCTCCTTCGGTTCATAATATTCTTCCAATTCATAATTCGGAACCGGTGGAACCAGCCAAACCGAGCGCCTTCGATGGTGCCGGTTCGGCCAGAACCGGGAAAGCGTTACACAATTTTATCACTTTGGATATTTCATCAGCGGTTGGAGAAGAAACTTTTGGATCCACACCAGCTGATTTTTCCCTTCTTGTTCTCTTAACTGGAATCGATTCCTCAGAATCGGTTCTCCTTTTGCCCGAAGAAGTTTTGCTTTGGTCAGAGGGCACTCTCATGAATACCACAGACAGAGACTGAACCGACAGGTTGCGGTTTAAATTCAGTCGAAAACCGAGAAAAATGGTACTTTAACCGACAAAATGAACTGAGCAAAGGAGAAATCTCCAGAGCAACTGTTCAGTGAGGCGGAGTAAAGAATCTGACGGTTTGAGTTCAAACAGCAACAGACAGAGTCTCAACCGAGCTCGAGCTCAGCGTTCCATGCCTGGCATGGAAAGTTAATTCTTTCATCTCCGGGGCAGTTCGAAGGTTGGGACTCACTGCTATTGTCAGAATACAGCAAGACTTCATGCTGTTTGAATAACTATCCTGTAGTTCCCTGAATCACCCTTGTCACCTCCCTTGTGGAAAGAAACCACACCCACCATCCAACCATGGAACCACTCCTGTTGCCAAAGAACAGTTGAACAAATCTCCCACCTTCCACTTACCTCAGAACCCTGGGGTGGGGTCTGTCTGGCTCAGATATTTTATTCACTTTCAAATATGGCTTTCCTCATATGGTTTTCCCTAAGGCTCCTGGCTCATTTAAGTGGCCCTCCGCTGAACTGTCTCCAGTCTATCCCTGTCCTTTTTTAGGTGCAGGCTCCAGAACTGAACACAGCACTCATGGTGTGGTCTTACCATAGACATGTAAAAAGGCATATCCACTCTTCATTCCCATGACTGGTAAAACTCCACATGATACACCCCAGGGTTCAATTGGCTTTTCCAAAGGCCCTGCTGCATTGGGAGGTGGCCTTTATATGGTCATTGATGATTACCCTAAATCCTTTACTATTAGGGTTTCTTCTACTCTCACGTCACTGATCCGTTATTTAGTTTTTGGATTTTATTTTTACCAATGTGCTTGACTTTGCATTCCTTGGTATTAAATTTCAATTGCCATAAGCATGACCATTTCTCCAACCTCTACATCCCCCCTATTTTTTTTTTAAATACACCCCCTGCATAGTCCACCCTCCTCACAGAGTTTGGTGTTATCTAGAAAAAGACTCATGTTAATCTGTTCCCTTTCTCTTAAGTTGCTGATGTACAGAACATGTTAAAATATAGGGCCTCAAACAGACCCTTGTAGGACTCCACCAGTTACCTCCTTTACCCCAGGGACTTTACCATTTAGGATCACTGTCTGGGCTCTGCCCTCCAACCAGTTACATGTCTAATGGTTAACTTTAATACTAACCACATATTCCCCACCTTCTTAACCAGTCTATTGTGTGGAACAAAATGGAAGGTTTTACTGAAATACAGGTAAAGGATATTCATTACCTAGCCTCTGTCCACCGATTGCGTCACTGAACTGAAGAAATCAATCAGATTTGTTTGACATAACCTGCCCCTTACAAACCCATGCTGCCTCTTGTCCTGCAGCCCATGTGCATCCAGGAAGCCCACTATATGTTGCTTAACAATAGTTTGTAATAACTTCCATACTATGGAAGTTATAGACTGGTCTGTAGTTTGCCAGATCCTCTCTTCTCACCTCCCTGATGGAGAGGCACCATATTTGCTACCTTCCTAACTCTTAGAACCTCCATTTTCTGAAGAATTGTTGAACAGTTCTGCCAGGGGTGCTGCCAGATCCTGACTAGTCTCTTTCAGCACCCTCTGGTAAATCCCATCTGGGCAAGGAGATTTGTTTATTTTGAGACTTAGCAGCCCTTTGTGTACTCTTTTCCATAGAAATTACCTCTGCTGCTAACTTTTATTTTGAGGGAACCCCAAATCTGACCCTACTTTCTGGCACAAGGCCCAGGGACTCTGCTCTACCATGAAGACAGAATGAGGCCATCCACCTTGCTTATATCATCCTCCACACTCACCCATCCTTCTTCATCCTATTAATGCCCTCCCTTGTCACCTTTTTTCACTAAAGTATCTAAACAATGCTTTGCATTGTCCTTTCCTGGAGGGATAAAATGTTTATTTGAGGTTTTTTTAGATTTCAGTACATACATGTATAACTGACAATAGTAACATTACAGAATTGACATAAATGAAATAGACCAAGTAGCAAGATCAGACCTCTGTTGTATGAGTTACAGTTAAGAAGGTCAGCCACTTTTTCTGATAATTTTATATGTTTTAAATACCATAGATTATAATCTAAAACCAAAATTGCATCTATGTACAAGCAAACTCACAGAGGTTAGAAGAGTAACCTGAAGAAACCAGACAGGATGGGAGGAGAGAAAGATAAAGTGAAATGACAGGAAGAAAAATAATGAAACAAAGAGTAAAGGTGATAAACAAAGACATTGTGTGGATGATCAGAGTAAACCTGATTGTCATTGTCCTTAGCCCTGTTTCAATTCTGTAGCAGCTTATGCCTCCCTTACCAACCTTTTAGCTGCTTAAATGGGGAGTTTCACCAATGGATGTCACCTGGGTAGAACACAAATGCTGTTTTGTTTACCTGCTCCATGACTAGTATTCCCAGTTTAATGCAGGGCATTCTTGCTTGTACTGTACACTGCTGACCTAAGAATGATCCTTTGCATGAACTCCCCAGATTTCTGCCTGGGCTTCACCATTCCAGTATCTGACTGCCTTTTATGGAGTGTGGCCTACCATTTATCTGAGTTGATAAATCCCTCTATTATGATCCCTACTTTCAGAAAGTGATTGCTTTGGGAGGTTGATCAGGTCTGTGTGACCACTATTGTGTGGAAAGACATCAGCTTTTTACTTACCTACACTGTATGTTTCTCTTCCTTAGATCAAAAAAATCTCAGAAAGAATTCAAGCCCCTTTTTTCCCCCCACTGTCCTGCCTGGTCTAAGTACAGTCACAGAGCACTGTACTTAGCCACTGGAAAAAAAGCAGATCTGGAAAACATCTGATGGGAGATTATAAAAGCTCTAAGATGCACTGCAGGCTGTTGAATCTCCCAATAACGTCTACTGTTCTGATGTCAGCTGCAGAGGGTTCTGGGATTTGTAGTAACAGATAGAGCTGTGCGTAAAAAACTTCTTCTGACAGAATTTCCACGAAAGTCAGACTTTCACTTTCATTAACATTCAAAAATCCAATTAGCAACTTTCAAAGAAATTTCACTGGCAACCTACAGTAGTCAAGTACCATAAATTTAATGCCATTTAATTCCCGGTGTCTAGTGGCACCCTCCCCCGCCACCAGTTGCCGATCGCTGCCTGATGTAAAATACTGTCCTGTGCCCCCCCCCACCCAAAACAGAAATAAAATTCCCTTGTGGCTAGCAGTCCATCCCCCTACTCAATCACCTGACCTATATATAACAAATTATTCCTTGGTGGCCAGCACTCCCTTCCCTCACCCAGTCACCCACCCCATATATAACAAATAATTCCCTAGTGGCTAGCGGTCCCTCCCCACCCAATCACCTGCCTGACCTGGAAATTATGCCCTCATGTCCAGTGTAACCCCCTATCCCAATCCCCCATATATAGTCAAAATAAAGCTTTCTCATGATGGTCTAGTGAACACCCCTTCCCTATTCCTGATCCCCAGTCCATGAACTGAATTCAGATATTCCCTGGTAATCTAGTGCACCCCCCACCCAGGCAGGTAGTGTACCATCACCCCACTCTCCCCCCATCCCAAAACTGAGCAGGTGACTGGCACAGCCCTCCTTTCTCCACCATGGTCGACCCTCCACTGAGCTGTCAATGAATGAGCTCATGCTTGTACAAACACATGCTCATTCACTGACAGCTCAGTGGAAGGCTCGCCATGGTAGAGAGAGGAAAGCTGTGCAAGTCACCCACTTGGGTTCAGAATGGGTGGAAACAGGATGGTGGGACACTAACTGTTGGGGTGGGGGGCATGGGTGCACTAGACCACCAGGGAATATCTGAATTCAATTCATGGACTGGGAATTGAAGATAGGGAGGAGGGGTTCACCAGACCACCAGGGACAAATGTTTATTTTGACTATAGGCACTTTATAAGCATGAATCAAGGGCTAAATCTGTAGTACAGTATTGGCTACACCTACGGTACCTCTGGTTCACACAGGTTACTGCCCCAGCCTTACTAGTTAAAACACGTCATAAAATGCAGCTTCCTGCTACGCATGCTAGAGAAAAAAGATTCTGATGTGAAGTTGACTGGCATAAAGTTGATTTTATCTTTGTTTGCTATTACTATGCCCTCTGTAGGGCTCAGATGGACTTTTAGCAGAGCACCCTTAAATGTTACACATACCCCTCCTCACAAACATTTGTTTCAGTTTCTGTTTATATTACCCAATTGTGGAGTAGTCATGACACTTCCTTGGTTAGTCATAAACCAAACCCACTGCCACCGGAGGGACAGAAAATCACTACCTGCAATTTTACTGTGACCTCAGTAAGCCCCCTTCCCTATCTTGATAGGGTAGATGATCACTTTTCAAAATTTGCCTGAGATTGGGATCCCATCTGAAAGGGGTGAGAACCAGGAAGTCAGTCTGTCCCAACTGAGTAAGAGAAGACAAAGTAACATCTACCTAATAAGCCTCTCCTCCGGTTTTTTTTTTTTTTTACTTTCCTGCCCAGTCCACCTCACCCCTCCCCAACTCCAGGATTGACACAGATGCTCTGTGCACTCCAGAGGCTCTTCAAGTACCTAACCTGATTTGCACTAAGCTTCCCAGGATGCATGGGGAGACATGTTTCAGCACAGAGTTACTCCCACTTCTGGAAGAAATCATCATGTGGGATGCCCAGTCTTTCTTCTGCCATGGAGGATCGGGATGGGGAGATTACACTGGCACCAGGGCATAACGTCCAGGTTGGGTGGGTGACTGGGTGAGAGAGAACCACTATCCACCAGGGAATATTTTTTTCATTTATAACCCCCCTATGAATGAGGGTTCCCGAGAGGTCTTCCCTTGGCTTGCCTAAATGCCCACTGCTAGGCTGGTGTTCTGTGTATTATCAGTTTAAATGTATTGCCAGAGAGTGCCTGTATAGCCTCTGTGTACTGTCTCTTTAAGATCTGACTGGATTGCAGTCATAATTAATCTGAGAGGGAGCTCTGTTAGAAGATGTACTTGTTTGCTGATCATTTGTTAGAGTAGTAATAATATTGCGGTTTGTTCTAACCTGCCTTCTTTGCAGCATGGACAGTTCTGTTTGTTTCCATCATCTTGGTCCTGGACTGCAGAATGGACCAATCAGTACATTTGGGACTCTAAAATGGAACCTGCCTGCAGGGGGCTTGGTGGGGCCAAAACTTGTAGGAATTGTAGTTTTTGGCTCTTGGTGCCTAAAATAACCTGGAGGGGGAGCCCTTGTTGTGACTGACAGACAGATCAGCCAACCAAATCTTTTGGATCTTGGGGAAAGTCCCACACTGCTTGCCGTTTCAGTTAGATCTGAGTTGGGAAGTGAAGAAGTAACAGCTCAAGATAGTTCGAGCAGCAAATCCATAGTGGATTCACATGGGAGAACTGTGGAAAGGCCTGAGTTTGGCCTGCATGCCTGCCTGCTGTTCCAGAGAGGGAACTTGTGCTTTTTTTTTGGACCGAATCTGAATTTGGAGAGCGAATTAAGACACTGAATTGTGACCAGGCTTTAACCTGAAGAAGACCAAAGATTTGCTGAATGCGATCGGCCTGTCAGGACTTCCAGATACCTCTGAACTCCAAGATTGTGCAGAGACTCTGTAAATGCGACCAGAGAGCCATTTGCCTAGTACAGTGTAATTTCCTTACATGTGAATGTGCTGTGTGCTTCTAGTGGGTCGTGATTTGGTTCCCCACTGTGTGTCTGAACTGTGTTTTGTTTGCTGGAGGCTGTATCCAGCTCCATGGATTAAATCCGTATCCATTTCCATTTGACTGGGCCCTGCTACACTGGCCAGCCAGAGACTGGCATGGGGATCAGCCCCCTGCTTAACGCCTTGAACAGGAACGATGCCTCAGTGATTCATGTGGGCCCTGCTTCTCTGGGCACTCCAGCTCAGCAGCCTGCAGTCTCGATTTCGTCCTGCCTGTGTCCAGTATTGGGTATTGTGAGTAAATATCAGGGTAGCTCCCTGCAACAACAGCTAAATCTAAAAGTGTTGTCATCTGATTGTCTTGTTGCCTTTTCTTTCACAAACTGAGCCCTCCAGCTCCAGATTACAAATAGTGTGTGTTGTGCATGTTGCTTTCTTCCATCACAGGGCCCCAACCAGCTGCAACATTCCTGGCTATCCCACTGTTTTCCTACCTGGGTACCCAGAGTGTGTGACTGAGAAGGGAATCTGAACTGCATGCATAACTGTCTGATTAATATAGCTTTTAAGCAAATCAACCTGATTATGCCCCTCCCTTGTTCAAGAACCCTGAATAAATCAGATTTAACTTTGTTTGCATTTAACCTGACTGTGGTTCCAGTTTGTGCCAAGAGAATTGTACTGTTGTTATTTGCTGTGCTTAACCTTGTTTTACAGGGGATCCCCAGTGTCAAGCTAGAGGAAACAGCCCCGGTGGTAAGTGCAAACAGTGTCGGTAATTGCCTGGTGAATAAGGGTCATTCTGAAAGTAATTATTGTATATTGTTCAGGCCATTAGAAGGGAACGAGGGGGGTTACAGTGTCCCAAAGGGCTATGCCCAGGTTAGTTTGACCACTAACAACCCTGACCTCCGGGTGTAGGCACCCGTTTCATTACCCAGGCCCCTTAACCTGCTATTAGCCAAGCAGACAGTGGTAGTAGCCCTTGGGATATATCGCACCACCTAGAGGTTACATACATATGGGATGGGTGATCAGGTGGGGGGAGACACCGCTAGCCACCAGACAGAGAGGACATCTGGCCAGGCTCCATCTATACCCAGGGCACTTTCTTGTCCTAGCATTCCCAATCTGAACACTTTCCCCACTGCCCCTCAACCATGCCTGTACCTTGTTCTGTGACCCCAAATGATGCCCATCACTCTGCAGTGGTCAGTGGCTGCTGCTAGCAAAGGACACAAGCCTCCATCAAAAGAGCGTAGTAGACACAGTTGCTTGGGGGAGTAGGAGTAAAAAGGCCCAGCTCCGACCTAACACATTCTAATTCTAGAATCTACAATATATAAAAGCCTCAATCAATCATTTAATCACCTATCCCAATTTTTATCACCAACTACACCCTATTAATAAACAGATTAAAATCCCCTCTCACATTACTATACACTCAGTTCCATATAGATGAATAATTCCAACATAATGTTCAGCTAACCAATCAGTCCAAATGGGCCCCCCTTCTCTTCCACTTCACCTAACAGCTCTAAATAGCTACTCCACCCTTTCCTGATGTGGTGAGAAGAGCATTTTCTCATTGAACTGACTTATAATTTGTTATTTTTACCACTTACCTGTTCAGTATTTAAAAACCTCACAGAAGATGTTTTGCACTCTGAAGTAATGAGAATCAGCTACAACTCTTGTGAGGAATAATTAAGATACAGCACAACTGCTGAGTGTAGAATTAAAAACAAATGATAAAGCAGCAGTAGGCAATCAGCAATCTGACTGGCCAACTGAATCACTAAGAATGCTATGTCAACTCAAAGAGACCCACGAGACGGATGCCACTAAATGAAACTGGGTAAACCATTCAGATATTCTTTCGTAATTAAAACAAGATTTTGTTAAAATGATTAAATCTTTTTGTTCCATATTTACAACATAGCTCTCCAGAGGTTAGATTGCCACTGTTAATTCCCTCACCCCCACTCCCATGGCAACAGGTTCACCTTGGGCTGTTCATCGGGAAGCATAACAAATGTACTCCAACCCTGGCTGTGCTCTACTTTTTCCCAAAGAAAACTTCCAGGGCAGTTTAGAAAACAAATGTGTTGTTTGCAATATTTCTAATTTACTACGCAAAACATTTTGGTACACTAAATGATTACGTTTTCATATTACATCACAGACGCACTTCTGCTCCAGTGCATTTGATATACACAATGAAACTGCAGAAAAGGGCTTTTCCACTATATCATTCTGGCCTTGCTATAAGACTTCAGAAGGCTATATTTTCAACACTGTGCATAGCTCATAGAAGTTCATGGTGCAGCAGAACAAAATTATAGAAAATTATTCCAGGGGACACACTTAAACTAGACATTAATTATTTAATTTCTGAATGTACTGTACCCACTTCTAATTGTTCGCTATGCTCTGTGTTCCCACTTATGGGATTCTTTGTATTCTCCTCTGGAAATATGATATCTGCCCTAGAGGGAGCTTTCTGTTCCACTTGAATGTCTTTTACATACAAAAATGTCAAATGTTACAAATCCCCCCAACACACACACACATTTTGTGATGTATTATCAGTTTCTTAGGAAGCTGTTTGTTGCTAGTTGCTCCAGATCAGTTTGAGTGTTAATCACACTGGTCACTAAGTTAGGAATAACAGACAACAGGTTGTGGATTACATTGCATTAGGATTTCAACCACTCAGGAGGGACAATTAAACAAGAAGGCAGGACAAGGAGTTTTGTATTGCAGGATAATAGCATGTCTCAGGATATGGAAGCCTCTAGCCATGCTGATGTCCCACGGTTACACACAATCACTGGAGTGTCTTATTGAGACTGTAAAACTGATCCCCAAATTTGTAAGTTTTAAAACTGAGTAATAAGCATCAGGATATGAAGTATTTCTGAACTGCTCAGTTCTGCTGGAATAGCACTGTTCTATGATCACATCTGACCAATTACATCTCTTTTTTCAGTTACCTATTTTATAAGCTATGTAAATCCACAAACTCTATAGTTTGTTACAGCATGGCTTTAGTATTTCTGAAACAAACAGACTTTATACTTTCTCTGTGAGAAAAGGACAAAGATATGTTATCCTACCCCTGTATGACCAAGTTTCAACCAGTCAGAAAGGAATTTACTTGAACCATTTTATAAATGCTATTATGAAATGGGGCCTGGCAAAGTCAAAACATGGGAGTAGGTTAACCTAGCATATAACCTCCAATGTCATTATCCAAATCAGTCCTAAACACCTGACAAAGTCCCCCAGCCTGGAGGTACATGGGCATAGGCAGGGGGTGTTCAAACACCCCCTGAAATTACCCCCCACATTTTAATTTTTAGCCTCTGGCCCCGACCATCCCATATTTCCACCAGCATGGCCGAGGTCCCAGTCCCGGTGTGGAGGGTAAGAGTTGTAGGTGATTATTTCTGGATGGCATAGGTTTACCAGGATCCTAGGTGATAGGTTTAAATGCTTCAATGGCAAGCATTTAAACTAGCCAAGGGGGGAGGTACTGAAGAGGAGAAGGGAAATCCTAGCCCCCCCCCCAAAAAAAAATCATGGTAATTAGTGAGGTAAACGCCAAGATAAAGCAGTTGATAGGGAGAAGGGCAGGGGTAAATGGAGAAAAAGACAAAGGTAGTAGGGACAGGGATGGGGCAAAAAGAAATAAAGCCATAAAAAAATGGAGGGTAATGAGTACCAGTACCCATAGTCTAGGTAAAAAGCTCCCTGAAATGGTGGCCTTGATGGAAGAGGGATGCCTGGATATTGTGGCAGTCACAGAAAAATGGTACACAGAGAACCATGACTGGGATGTCAACATACCAGGGTACACAATCTACAGGAGGGACAGGGAGGGAAGAAGAGGAGGAGGAGGAGGAGTAGCTCTCTATGTAAGGGAAGGGATCAAAGCAACAGGCTCAGAGGTAATATGAGGAACTATTTCTTCACAGAGAGGGTTGTGAATACATGGAGCAGCCTTCCTGAGGAGGTCGTAGAGTCAAAAACAGTGGGGGAATTCAAGAATGCATGGGACAGACATAAGGCAATTCTAGTGGGGGTAGGAGGAAGCAGGCTGTTGGTTAACTAGGATCTGCATCTTATCCATTAGGTAGGGAAACTGGCAGACTAGGTGGGGTCAAGCAGTCCTTATCTGCTGTCAAATTATATGTTTCTGTGTTTCCCCTCACCATCTATCCTTCTGCTGCAGCTGGCTCATTACTCTCCCAACTCTATACCCTTCCTAGTTCAATTTTTTCCCAAAAGACCTACAGTAAGACCATGCCTATGTCCATCTCTTGGCTGCTGAGCTGCATATTGCAATGCTAACCAGAGTTTTCCTATTCAGAGGAACAAATAATTGTTTACCTTGGAGTAAGTGGTAAGGAAGATGTAATACAAGTGTGTTTTTTCTTCACGAAAAGCCCCAAAACTCACCACAGAGCATGTAAAGCCACCAGAGCTTCTGGGGGCTGCTACCAAGCCTTTATGTACAGATATTTCATATTACAAAAACTGTATATGAAATAGGTAGTTGATGGCACTGTTGGACAGTCAGTTGTCCACAACCATTGGAGCTGCAGACCCTAATGCCAGCCAGAGTCTCCCACACTCCTGATTCCATGGGGCAAAAACAATTCCCCTGAAATTAGAAGTAGGGAACATCTAACAAAAGTGTTTTTTCTTCATGAAGAGCCCCAAAACTCACCACAGAGCATGTTACCCCCCCCCCTCCGAGCTTCTGGGATCTGCTATGGTGCAGACCACTCTCATTCCCCTCCCTCCCAGTCATGTGTACTAGACACTAACACAGTCATATGATAGGCTGATGAGAAACACTGTGAGGTTTATTACATATGATTTTCATTTACTGAAAAAAACATTGATCATACATCATTTACAATGGTGTCCAAATGATTACTTGTAAAAACAAAATCTATAACTGTTACAAAAAGTAAAAATACAATGTACAACCTGTAACACAGACTTAAATAGGAGGAAGCCACTTTGAAAAAAACAGTTGCACAAACCAGCCCATTGGCGCTATGGTCATGCTACTTGCAATACCAGTGACCTGGGTTCGAGATGACTTAGGATAGCTGGGGGCAAGCCAGCGGAAAGAGGACTGAGCATCCAAGAGACAGCTCTCCCCCTTCATGATTGTGAACAGTGTTCTCTGCACCATGGCTGTCACATTGCTAAAGCTAGATGGTAGCTCAGTTGATGCTGTTCCTGGAAGTGACCCCCATATGTGTGTTGCCACTCATGGTGAACAACTAGCTGCTGTCCACCTTGCTTATTCCACTGGGCACCTGATTGTTTCAATTATGTTGTCCCTCTTTCCCCTTGTCTTCCAGTATGCACATGTTGAGAGCCTCCCAGCCCTCCTCATAGGACCTACCCTGTTGCTTCTGCATCATGTTGGTGGCTCATGACTGCACCCCCAACCTTTCCCTGTACTTCCTCAAGTGTGAGCTCTAACACTGCACACAAAACTCTCCGAGCAGATGACTGTGACTCAATCTCCTATCGCCTAGCAAGAGCCAACCAAGTTGCTTGTACAGAAGGCAAGGTGAGTATTAAAAAAATAAAATGAAACAAAAAAAAAAGAGACATCCATTGGCAAACTGAGTCAATCTATTGTACAGGATGTCATGCTTTTGGAGAAAAAACTTAGACGTAGTATCATAAAAGGTACTGGCATAGCTGACTACTGGAAAAATCATCAACTGAATGAGCGGGTCTTCAGGTGAAGGATGGCTTTGTTGCAGTACATGTTAGGGAGGGGGACGACTAGGATAGCCTGGCTTGACTACAATTACTTCCCCTGAAATAATGGATTTGGAGCCCAAGATTCAAAGAGGGGCACACTGGAGATTGGGGAGGAGTAAGGAAAATCTGGCTTGAGAAGGACATACCAACTGTGAATTGGGTTAGCAATTATTTGTTATTAAAGAGAAGGCATGGGATGAGGAATATTGGGATTGAGTCCGGAGAGGGAATGGTGATGAGTGGGGTGCCTCAGGAATCAATCCTGGATCCAGCGCTTTTTAAAATTTATATATGCATTTTGGACTATTAAGCAAAGAGTAAGTGTACAGAGTTTGTTGATGACACCAAGAACTGAGGTGAGGTTTCAAATAATGAGCAGATTAACATGTTATGGAATTATTTAAACAAAACAGTAACCTTGGTGGAACACTGGGAGATCTGTTTCAATAGGGATAAGAGCCTAGTCATGCATATTCAGAATGCACCAAGAAATATAAAGAAGATCCAAGAAATATGTTTTTCAGCTCATGGTACAATAAAAATATACAGAAATGCTTATCGATTTTAGTGAGTATATGCTATAAGTTACCAGACAAATTAACTGTGTACGTGGTGAATTCACCTAACTATGATATTTTGTTTAAAGTTGGTTCCTCCTCTACAGATGTTGCCAGGGCTAGATCCACTTGAGGTTGGGGGGGGGGGGTCACCCACTCACTTACTGTGGCAATGGCCAATGCTAAAAGAACAATTTCCCAGAAATGGCTGAGTAAGGCTGCACCACAAGTAACATAGGGGATTAAGAACCTTTGTCTCAGTCTAAAATTAGAAAAAGTACTGTACACTGTATTAAACCAGAGGGATAAACCTCAGCAGATCTGATAATCCTTAATAGTAGCCTTAGACCAGGGTTGCTTCACCGCCTGATACAGAGCGAATATGCATTGGAAACACATATACAGTACCATGAACCTTTATCTTTATATGTATCTTATTCTCTATTTTCATAAGTAATGAATGGTGGTAGGTTGAGCATTATACGCTATCTTTATGTCTCATCATTTTGTTTAAAATTTGATCATGAATGTACATCTTAAACTTATCCCTACTGTTGTGCTGGGTGCAGTTGTTTCCCTGATGTGTCTGTTTACATGTCTATTCTGTACTCTGTATACTATGTTCTGTAGTAACCAAAACACTATGGTCCCTATGCACGTAGGGACAGAGTGGCTATGCCCCACGCATCTTGAGCACGTGACGTAGCCACTCCACACACACTGTGCACCCCCACATGGTATGCACAATGGGGAAGGTGCATAGACAGTACATGCCCGATCTCCCAAGGCCACGGACCACATCATGTGGGGGGCATGCTAGCACTGTGCACCATTCACAAAGGCACATAGGGCTGGCCACGGGGGGCATATGGGGATGCAGCGTATGCCCAGGAGGACCCTGCTGTAAAACCCATATGCACCTCGTGCATGCCTGGAAACCTGCCCAGCATCAGGGTGATGTGCCCACTCACGCTCCGGGGACACCCCATAGAGGGTCTGCTGCCTCCATACCACCCCAGCACACAGCCTGGCGCGGCTGCATGCCAAATCATGCCCCCCCTCCCCACACACACATATCACCTCATTGGGCATTGGCTCTAGGGTGCTGCCACAGCTCCACACCCCGGCACTGCCAGCACATCCCACTAATGGTGGGGTATGCTACATGCCCCCACACCACCGGTGGACAGCTCCCCGGCCCCAACACAGCCCTATGCACCACTATGGTGCCACAGGAGGGGCAGCAGCATTGCCCTCCTCACACCTGCCACAGCCGCCGGCCCTCAGACATCTGTGGGGCATGCAGTCAACATGCGCCCCACTGCACTGCGGAAAAAAGCTACTATCTATCTAACTGCATATTGGGAATAAAAATAAATTACACAATTACAGTATTCATTGAGTACTACTTTGGAAAAGGTCTAGCAAACTGGCCCAGGGTATCATTCTAACTAATGACTGAAAAGCTCAGTATAAAGCAGAAATCAGCAAAGCAAATGTATTCAGAGCTTCTATCATCAAACATGTTTAACCAGACCTGAGGGGGGGAATTAATGCCGCTACACAGATTGTTGAAAGGACCCCACTTGGATAACTGTTTACAATTTGCAAGTCCGTGTTGTAGGATGGATACTGAAAGGATACAATGGATTCAGAGGATGGCAATCCAGATGGTCCTAACTCAGCAACATTTAAATTATGAATAGCGCCTTAAAAATGTATATAGTTTAGAATATTGAAGAATAAGAGGGTATTTGCCACTCCTGAATACCATCCTTAGGGACTGTTCACCATCAGAAAGCTTGGGTTTTGAGTTTTTGTTGGAGAAAGTAACTGAACCATAGAAACATAGATTTTGATGGCAGATAAAGACCACTTGGCCCACCCAGTCTGCCCATTTTCCTACCTACTGGATAAGCTGCAGAGCCTAGTTTTACCAACAGCCTACCTCATCCTACCTCCCACTAGAATTGCCTTATGTCTATCCCATGCATTCTTAAATTCCCCCACTTTTTTTGATCCCACAACCTTCTCAGGAAGGCTGTTCCACACATCCACCACCCTGTCCGTGAAAAAATACTTCCTCATGTTGCCTCTGAGCCATCCCCCCTCTATCTTCAAATTGTGCCCGCTTGTTCTAGAGGAGAACCAGAAGTCATGAACCTAAAATTGGAACAAAACATACTAGCACAGAAAACAGGAACTATTATTACCTACAGTATGTGGTAAGTTTATGGAACAGACTCCTGACGGACCTCATTGAGATATGCACTAGCTCTGATGCCTTTAAACATGGTCTGGACAGATGCAGGGGATATGAAATCAAACTGATATCATCACTGAAATAGTGAAGGGATGATCTTAATGGTCTATGTGTGTACCCAGGGTCACTTCAGGTTGCTGGTGCTCTCAGTATGCCATCACACCCGAAAACAACAAATAAATAAGCACTCACAGACGTGAAAATTCAAAGTCCATACACATATTGCTATCAAACATTTATTTCCAGTGTAAAAAAATCAGTAGTACAAATGCCACCAGCTGGTGAAATGTCTGCTTTTGACAAACAGCCAGTTAATTTTGTTTGGGAATAGTATATAAAGGGAATCAAATGTGTTTGCGACTCCAACCATAAAAGAACAACCATGCATTTACTTTTAGAATGTTCTTAATGATTTATGAATTAAATGGCTAGATCCTATTTTATGTAAATTGTTGGACTACACAAAAAAAAGACAAATTATCTTTCTACTCACTAGTAAAGCCATTAGTGTATTATATACTACATTGTAACAAGATTCAGCACAAATGCATGGTTTTTTATCTTTTCTTTAAGCATAATAAATAGTCTCTTTTCCTTCTCTCTTCCACAGATTGAAAAAAAATGATCGGTTGAAATCTTTCTGTTTTTTTAATGCTCTAAAATATTCTTGTTAATACTTTCGGGCTTTTAAATATGTTAAGGCCTTTGACTGCTTACATAATATGTTTGTAAATAAACTTGAACTTAAGCCTTCTTTTATTTCTACAGTACCTCCATAGTATCAAACCTACCAGAAGGAGGACGGATTTTAAAGACACTAGCTCCTCCTGCTACAGATCCAGGAGCTGGGAAATATTTGTAAATCAATCTGTGAGACAGTGTGGGTGGGGCCGAACATGGAACAAGCCCTGGTCACCCGGGGGAGGGCTAGAGGGTTTGCTAAAAAAAATGTAACTTTTCTGGAAATATAGTTGAATACTGAATAATGAATAGCCGAGTATCTGGGGTTGTAAAGTACAAATTCATGCCAAGTATCTGAAAAAAGGTGCTGACACACCCCTTGTACTGGTGGAGGGGTAGGTTTTGGTGGTCTGAGCCCTGAGGTGCTGGAATCATCTTCCACAATCAATAATGTTCATGTCATCAAATGTAAATTAAAGAGGTAAATGAAAACAAGCAGGCAGAGGAGGGCTAGTAGTTGCAGGAGTGGGCGGGGGGTGGACAGATCACAGAGGAGGGTTTCGAAGAATAGGGGGACAGAAGAAACATATTGCAGGATGGAGGTTATTCCAGAGGAAAGATAGGCAAGAAGAGAAGGAAAACAGAGAAAGTGCAAGACATACGATTTTTTAATTACGATTTTTGTATAGGAATTACTGAAAATAAATCACACTGTAATCAATTTATACAAATAAGTTTAATTAAAAAAAATAATTACTATGCATTAGCCAATTAAGCAATAGGACAAATAGGGGATCAGAAGTTTGTTGATATAATAGGTTATATTCACTATATCCACAGGGTACTGACATGAACCGAAATTGAGTACAGTAATCACCATATGTGTTGCAGTTCCTCATAACACCACAGTCTCAGCTGTCCTGTGGTGATTATCCCATTTTTGTGCCTGAAATGTATTTTTTAACATTTTATATGTTACTGGGTTAAATAGAGTTTTTATTTATTTATTTAGCTTTTGTTGACTGGGTAAGTGCACTAGACAAATCCTGCCTATTTTCAGGCACGACCCGGGGGAGGGGGATACAGATGCCAACTGACCTTGAACCAGATTAAGCTGTTGGTGGTATTTTTAGTGAATGAGGGAAATTTGGCCAGGACACCGGGGAAATTCCCCTACTCTTTTCAATAAGTGCCATGGGATCTTTAACATCCACCTGAACTACCACCAATCCAGGCAGATGGGACCTCGGTTTAACATCTCATCCGAAAGACGGCACCTCAGAAATGCAGCACCCCTCTCATGCTGCATTACAGTGTCAGTACTGGGATATTAGCCCAAGTGCCAGATGGGGAACTGAACCCACAGCCCTCTGATCTCCCGGCCTCAGAGGCAAGTGTGCTACCTACTGAGCCACTGACACTGCTTGTTAAGAGGTTTGACAGCAACCAGCCATGAAAGGCATATGGCATAGGTGTGCTTTTGATAGGATATATCACTAGGAGTCACGTGATGGCTGCCTAAGAGACAACAGCGTCTCCCAGCTCCTCCCACCTAAACCAGTATATTTTTACACTTTCTAACTGCTTTTATGGTAAAAATCCATTTCAACCGGACAATTAGCTTAGTCCACACAGCTTCTAGATGATCGTTGCTGTTCCTACCTTAAGATATGCACGTGGAGATGAGGAATACTACACTGCGCCACACTCCATCTCCGACGCCCAAAAAAGGTACTGCGAAGAGGCCCAAACACCAGGCCACAGCCACTACCAAGTCTCCATCCATGGGCACTGTTCTAACTGAGGAGCAATTCATGGAAATTATGAGGCCCTTCCAGGAAACTGTCTTTGCCCTAACAGGAGACCTCCAAAAGCTGCGATCGTCGGTTGAGTCCCTCTCAGTAAGAGTGGCTGACTCAATGACATGCATAATCTTGGGAAGAATTGGAAGGAAAAGGTGGAGCCTGACATGTCTACCTTGCGCCACAAGCTCTGTCACCTCGAGGACAAGCTGGAAGACCTCAAGGGACAAAGTCAGCGCAATAACCTCATTCTCTTTGGACTGCCAGAAAAGGAGGAAGGTACTAATCCAATTAGTTTTATTCAGAAATTCTGTGACAAGGTGGCAGGTCCTTCACCAAATGGCTCCACATATGTTGTGGAGTGAGCTCACCGATCGTTATGCCCACCACATCCTGCAGGAGCCTCGGCACACCCCCTGATATTTAAGTTACTTAACTATTTGGACAAGCAACATATCCAGTCCAAGGTCAGAGAATTAAAAGAACTCAGCTGGGAAGGACATCGATTGCAGCTGGCTCAAGATCTTCCCCAGTCAGTTCAAGCCAAGTGGCAGGAACTGCATCCGATCGGCTCAAAATTAATTGTGACAGGGAAGCCTTACCGGGTTCGATACCCCACCATTCTTCAACTAAAACATGAAGATCAGTGGAAATCCTTCGCATCTCTGGTGCAAGCAACATCAGAGCTCAAGACTCTGCTTCCTGACCTTTTTAAGTGAAGCTTGAATATCACCTTGTTCTTGCGATTGCCGAAGGAGTTATTCTGGGACATAGTACGTTTTAGCTTTTTTTCATTTAAAAAGTATTTTTGGGCTTGGGATATCTGACTTTCATAAAATGATTTCAGGGACTGCAACATGGGCCAACTCTCGGCTCATAGAGTACCCAGAGAATCCGTTATAGACTAAATTAAGTATCCTCCTGTGGATGTCTCCCCCCACCCAGAAATAAAGATGAGCTGTGGCAAACTAAAGCTGTCCCTGAGAGGGGTTTCTGGTCTGCTTTTCTTTCATCTTGTTTGGCCTGCAGGCTAGGACTTAAACATGGTCAGAGAGGGGGTATCAACTGCATTTTGAACCCCGATACTCCCAATCTTCGAGACAGATCACCTCCCCACACTAGTGTGTAGTTTTCTCAAGGCTCCCGAGTGGTCCACTCAGATCCCAGAGTCCTGTTGCACCTGGACAAGCATATCAAGGCCCATGAAGGTCTCTGCTGTTGATTAATCTTTCAGTGTGGACATAGTACCTGGACCCTAACAATCTAATGTTATATTAGTTCTGTTTAAACTACCAAATAAGGATGGATGGGTTTTGCCTCTGTAGCTATGTTTTGCACATGCCATCCATAAGCAGTTTCAATGATGGGTCAATATTTTCAGTACTAGTTATGTGTTATTATATTGTTAGGGGACTTATAATACCTGTAATGCTGAATATAAGGGAGCACAGGACTTTGATGCAATAATCCCTGAGTTTAAAATCCCTAATAAGTATAAAACTTTGTTGATATTCTGCAACTCTTGTACTGCAAAATTGCTAGGTCATCACTACATTACCTAATGGTTAAATTTGGTTTGTGAGTTTTGGTTGGGGGAGAGCCTGAGATGTTTCAATTGGGTAGCCAGAAATGGTAATCACTGTGATCATGCATTTTTCAGTAGATCGGTTATTAGAACCAGGGGTAATTTTGCAGATGTTCAGAAGTTCTGACTTTGTCTTTTGGGGTGGGCTAGTAGCTTTTCAGGGAGTGAGG
This sequence comes from Neoceratodus forsteri, assembly GCA_016271365.2. Lineage (NCBI taxonomy): Eukaryota > Metazoa > Chordata > Ceratodontiformes > Ceratodontidae > Neoceratodus > Neoceratodus forsteri. The sequence continues at coordinate 764,920,223 of CM028135.1, forward strand.
GAAGTGCTTTTTATAAGTTTTTGGGGAGGAAGCGGGATGGAGAGTATGGGTGGGAAGTGAAAGGAAGGCGGGGGGTTAATCTTCTGTGACCTGACCATAGGCTACATTACTTCTCTGGGAATAGTATGTTTATGTTGAGGGAAGTTCACCATGCTCTACCAGCTGCTACAGGAATAGACTTAAGAATAGAATGAGCGGACCATATGTTGTTAGTTTGAATGTCAAAGGAGCGAAGGACGGGCATAAATGTGCCATGATTCTTCGCCACCTGAGATACCTAAAAATAGGGGTGGTTTATCTGCAGGAAACTCATCTTTGTAGAAAAGAAATTCCCTTTTTTAGGAGGGACTGGGTAGGCTAAGTCTTTGGATCCGGTATCTCCACCAAGAGAGGGGGGGTTATTATATTAATAGCTAGGTCCATCCCATTCCAAGTAGCGCAGGAGTCGTGGGACCCTACATGACGATGTTATAATTTGGGGTGTACTTGGATTTCATCCAGTTATTCTTGGCTCAGTCTATGGCCCAAACATTGATTCACCCCACTTCTTTTCCTAATTTATTCCCTTATTAGCCTCCAACCCTCCACTACCTATTTTTGGGTGGGGGTTAGAACTTGGTACCTCAGTTGGACTTAGACTGATCGGATACCAAAAGTATCAGATTGTCTCTGGTTCAGAAGGCTCTCTGAGATCTAATGAATGGAACTGGGTTAGTAGACGTGTGGCAAATTCTTAATCTTGCGGCCAGGCAATATACTTTTTATCCCCCACCTCCCCAACAAAACCTCTTCTAGAATTGATCATTTTCTTGTGAGCTCTCTCAGCTTACCAGGTATTCTAACAGCACATATTCACTCAAGAGTACTTTCCGAGCATTCCCCCATTAGCATTACATATTTATTAGGCCCTGAGGAATGCCGTGATACTTATGGCGCCTTAATGCACACTTATTACAGACCCCTGGTGCTTTATCCCACGTTCAAAACTTTATCACCACTTTCTTGGATGCAAATAAAGGTTTAGTGGACAGAGTGGACATCATCTGGGCAGCACTTAAGTGCGCCCTACGGGGTGAGTTTATTCGCCTCTCAGCCATCCGGGCCCAGAAGGGCAGGGAGCAACTAGAGGGGATCCTGCAGGAAATCAGCCACCTAGAATATTCTTTGACCCATTCCTCCCCAGATGCTAAGTGGGCTAGGCTACATTTTTTACAAGCTCAGTATGCAGACATCCTGGCCCAAAAGGCCAAACTTGCCTTGCATCGTACCAGACTAACATATATAGAATCTGGAGAAAAAGCAGGAAAACTCCTTGCCCTCCATTTACACCAGGTTGAAACAGCCAAATTTATTCCAGGGCTACATGCCAGCCCTGATGCCATGGTCATAACTAACCCCGGAAAGATGGCCACAATGTTTGGTGCCTATTTCCAATTCCTCTATGCAGTAGACCCGATAGCAAACCCTTCTGCAGGAGCTATGTCAACTTATTTAGACTCTGTCCCTCTCCCAACATTATCCCCAATTTCAGTAGTGCACTTGGGTGCCCCAGTCACATTAGCTGAAGTGGAAAACGTGATTGGGCAACTACCCCCTGACCAAGTCCTAGGACCGGGCAGGCTGATCAATAACTTTTATAAACCATGTCTTCCTCAGGTGGCCCCACTTCTAGTGGATGTTTTCAATTTTTGGTTTATAGAAGGAATCAGTGACCCGCTATTTCTTGAGGCACTGATCACACTTCTACCAAAGCCCGGCAAAGATCCCTTTCTTGCGTAGAACTATCGCCCAATCTCCCTCCTGAATTTGAATACGAAAATTCTTTCTAAAATCTTGGCCACTCATCTGGCCTCAGTGATGGAGTCAGTCATTGGTTAAGAGCAGGTTGATTTTATGTCAGGCTGCTTTTCAGGAGATCACCTTAGGAAACTTCTTCATCTGATTTCCACGTCAGGGGAGACCAAGTCCCCGGTGGCCTTGGTCTCCCCAGATGCGGAAAAGGCCTTTGACCAGGTGGCTTGGAACTACTTGTTCGAGATGTTGCACCGCTTTGGAGTCCCCACAGATTTCATAACCTGAGTTGGACTCCTATATTCTACACCACCGGCCAGGGTATGGTGTAATGGTTGCTTATCAGCTGCTTTCTCCTTGCAGCGTGGCACCCAACAGGGTTGCCCACTATCCCCCCCTTCTTTTTAATTTCTGTTTGGAGCCATTGATATGAAGGGTGGGTAGTTGACCTACCCTACAGGGCATTCTGATAGGGGATAGGTGATACACCATCTCTGCCTATGCAGATGACCTCCTTCTTCATCTGGAGAATCCTCAAACAGCCCTCCCGACTTTACTTCAGGAGACAGCCAGTTTTCTAAAGTTTCCTTTTATAAATTGAACCTCTCCAAAACTAAAGTATTTCCTCTTAAATGTAGGGTAGACAACACCAGTATCCTTGACCTGGGCCTTTTGTGGGAACCAAGATTACTGACATACCTAGGTATAACAATTTCTCACTCTGTCCCTACCATGATTAAAGAAAATTTGTCCAAATTAATGTCTGTTCTCAAACTAGATCTAGAGAGATAGTCTGTACTTCCCTTGTCCTTATGGGGGTGGACAGTATTTTTAAAATGAATCTCCTACCATGTTTGTTATACCCATTGGGCATGTTGGGCTTCAAATTGGTTCTCCCACCTTCAAAGGATGTTTAACTCCTGCCTTTGGAAGAATTCAGTGGTCGATCGCGCCTACATTAAACTATCAGCTCCCAAGCTGAAAGATGGGTTGTCTCTACCTTCTATATCTTTGTACTATGGGGCCCAGCATGCTAATAAACTATTTAGGTGGAACTCCAGGGCAGTGTAACCCGACCCTACCAGATATACCCCACTTTGGATAAATATCAAAAGTGCCCTTGCAGCTAAAGCAGGCTGCTCTTTAGCCAGTCTGCTCTAATTGTGACCTTCTCAGCTTCCTCGGGCCCTACACTCCACACCCATAGAATGGTCCCTTAAAGCTTGGCTCCAACTCCAAATATACCTGTCCCTGTCCTGGACCAAATCAACCAATCAACTGATATTTAATAACCTCCACTTCCAGATAGGTCATCGGAGTATCCCACCATCTTTTTGCCCACAATTGCAGGATTGTAAACTAGCCGATTTACTTCAGGATGATAAGTTAATATCCTATCCAAACTTGCAGGTCCAGTTTCATTTAAAGAGCCAAGACTTCTTCAAATATCTGCAACTTAGAAATGCAATACTTTCCATTTTGGGCCCTAAACATGGAACATTGCCCTGCCAGGGGAAGTAGCTTCCCTCTTGCCACTGGCAGAGCAACCACACACAGTATCCGTCTTATATAAGCACTTCCAGTCCTTGGACTCACACCTTTCATCAGGCATTTGTTACTACTGGGTTCATATACTGGCTGATGGCGAGCTCTGGCAAGTCTCATGATGAAATTTGTACAAATATATTAATCAGGACTGGCTCCGCCTTATACAATTCAATATAATGCACAATTTATACGACACCCCTGCTAAGTTGTTCAGAATGGGAAAACTCCCATCCCCACTTTGTAATAAATGCCATGAGGCCATTGGCTCTCTCCGTCACCTCCTATGGGCATGCCCCAAGGTTTAGGCGGTCCGGAGTTCTAGTCAGCAAACTTTGGATCCGCTACAGGGACTGGAGACTCTTTTCACACCAGAAAGCTGTTTAATGATGATCTTTCCCTCTGGTAACCCCGATATCAGGAAAGCTCACTTGCCATGTATTGCTGCCACTGCAAAACTGGTCCCCCTACTGCACTGGAAAGAGGATTCACTTCCAACAGTCTTGGAGTGGCACAGAAAGATCTTTATGGCCCTCCAACTAGAAAAACATATTGCAGCCATGAGGAAGAGACCTCATGGGAGTCTCTATATGTTTTACTCTCCCTCTGGGGTGCCTAAGCCGATCTTATTACTCCTGGAGGCCTTTCCCTCTTTTGAGCTATTATTTTCTTAGGTAGGTCACAGACAGGGGGTTGGGGGCTGGGGGAGGGAGATTTTGTTAATTGTTATTGTTCTTTTAATAACTTCTATGTATTTTTCAGCCAGAATATTGTCATACTGTTGACTCAATAGTTTTTCTGTTTGCGCTTGTTTGTGTTACCTTTAAAAAATGTAATAAAGCATACTGAATTATATTAAAAAATAGATATATTACTAGCCTTGGTTATATAGTTTGTTATCTGCTCGACCCGAAAATCCAGGTCAAAACTTAGATAGCTACCTAAAACTGCCATGTATTTGAAATGTCCTGTACCCAAAAATTTCTCTGTGACTAATTCCGGGTCACCCTTGAAAAAAGGACCTCTTTGACCCAGTGGGCCTATCCGGTGAAAAAAAAATTAATAAATAAATATTTAAATACTATCCAAACCATGCAGCTATGGTACTGAAGGGACAATCATAAAAATGTTAATCTTCCACCCACTTCCTTTAAAAAATGTCCTAGTATATCACAGTGATGATGGAGGTACTGTATTGCGCTAACATGCCGAAAACCTAGGTCTGAGTCAAGATACCAGCTCCCAGCACTCAGGCCAGAGGGGCCACTGGATGGCTGGAGAAGCAGTGCTTACAGGCCCTGAGGGGAAGGTCGCAAACTGCATGTTCAACTGATGCTTACAGTGTCTGGCAATTGGCACTGTAGCTTGGGTGAGCACATGTTGTTGGCCTTAGCCCCACCCATAGCTTGCTGTGTAGTTGGGGAGGCTCAACATTGAGGGGTGGGAGAACCATAGGTATAATAGGGGAAAACAGGCCCATTTGCCACATTAGAAAACATCTACCCCCCCCCCATGCACATATACTGACCTCTAAAACTTTAAGTCCACCAGCATGCACATTGAATGCTTTCCTTCTTGTGGCAGCATGGTGAACCACCATGATCAGCTATAGCAGAGACCTCTGGTAGTGGAACCATGAGACTATCAAGAACTAGCCTTTGGAGAGTAGTGGGTAGACCAGTTGGGAAGACAGGCTTACGTAAACCCTATAAAAAGAGGTGACAATGACCTCAGGGGAGCAAAAACAGAATGTCCTAAACTATGTTGCACCACTGGCCAACGAGGAGGGACTTAAAGATAAGTGTGACCCCCCTCCATGTGGCCCTTGTCTTAGCCCTGTTACCATCCATGATTCCCCCAAAATGCCCCACTGGGTGTAGCCATCAAATCAACCATCCCCTAGAGCTACAGCAATCCTATCTCCACCAGTGCCTCTGAATTGAGTGTCTTCAGGAGGCTTCATCCCATCTCTCTGTCCTGTCTCCTTGCCGGGTCCATTTGGGGGAGGCAGTCTTGATGCAAGTGGACATAGCAGATATCTTAATACTCCCACATGCTTACTGTTAAGGCCCACAGTGGCTTTGCAGTCCTGTATTTGGTTAGGTTGGGCTGCTATAAACACATACCTTTTTATTGGATGCATTTACTGCCCCTGGAGAGTCAATCACAGTAGCTGCATGAAATACAGCAGATGCCTGAGATTTGTCAATCATACATCTCTCTTTTTTATGTTGGCGTGCTTGTGCAGCCAACATCTTGCAGTAGTGGAGATTTGGAGGCACAGTTGCTGTTGGGCAAATGCAGGGCATGCACCAGTAGGTGCGTCCCTCATTCCCCAATCAGCCTGCATGCCGGCACCACACCACCTGGGTGAGCACATCTAGGGAAAGGTCTGCTGCAATGCAGGCAAATCTCGTCACACACAGTGGACCTTCTTACGTGCTTCGCCAGCTACAAACATGGTGGCACAGTGGCCGCTAAACTGCCGACTTCGGGGGTGCCCAATTCCCCGGTCGACTTACTCTGCCCCTCATGTATGTGCAGATGAGGGAGCCCACTCCCTGTCAGCATAATGTGTCCCCCCCTCCTTTTTTGCTTGCCGAGGGGGTGCCCAATCCCTCTCGGCTCATGCGCCCCCCACTTTAGTTGTTTGCCGATGGGGTTGCCCAATCCCCGTCGGCATCCAATCCCTTTCCCACTTTAATGTGCCGGCGAGAGCCCACCCCCGGTCAGCATCATGTCCCTCTTCTGTGCTGAGGAGGTGCCCAATCCCCATCAGCTACTGTACTCCAAAAACACCTGTAAAAAGAAACCATCCATGATGTTTTTTAACACCTGTAAATAGAAAACAGTCCCTCGTAGTCTCCCTACCCCTCCCACCACCCGCACCCACCCACTGCACACCTTGCCACCCCACACCATACTTACCTCTGGAGCTCAGCCCAATGATCTTCTGTGGACTGGGAACACGTCTGCACTCTTCAAAGCCAACCGTGAACTAAGGAAATGCCAGTAAGCTGTATAATGGAATAAATAGGGTTTTTTCAACTTTGATGCTTATCTCGGGCATTTTTTGGAATTTTTGCACCAAATTTTCAACATGGGGTTTTTGGGACCCCTCCACATGAATTCTGGTACTGTTATGACGTTAATCGGTCCCCAAAGGTGATTTTGCAGTCACTGCGCAGAATCACCTTTTGGGACCGATTAATGCAAGGACATTGGCAGTGTTCATGAGGTGGGCTCTTAAAAAGCCTATGTTACAAATTTGGCGGAAAAAATCAAAAAAATGGCTGTTTTACGAACGTGCTTTGCGCAGTTGCTACACACGCACGTAACTTTGCAAATTCACAATATATTCACATCAGATTTTCAACACTGTAATTTTTCTACACCTCTTTGTGAACAGTACAGCTGTCATTTTTCACATCCTGGCCGAAATGTGTTTCCGCACTTCTGGCGTACAATAGCACTGTTGCTGTGGGAAATCAGTGTTTGGGGCAGATTATGAAAATGACAGTGACACTGTTCATGAGCAGAGGTCCTAAAATGCCTATGTTGAAAATTTGGTGACGATACTCCATAAAATGACTGTGTTATGAGCATGCGTTGCGCAGTTGCTACGCACGCTCGTAACTTTGCAAATTTGCAATATTTTCATGCCATATTTTCAAAATTGTCATTTTTCTGCACCTCCTTGTAAACAGTACTGCTGTCATTTTTCACATCCTGGCCAAAATGTGTTTCCGCACTTCCGACGCACAATAGTGCAGTTGCTGTGGGAAATCAGTGTTCGGGGCAGATTATGAAAATGACAGTGACACTGTTCATGAGCAGAGGTCCTAAAATGTCTATGTTGAAAATTTGGTGATGATACTCCATAAAATGACTGTGTTACGAGCGTGCATTGCGCAGTTTGCATGCATGCTCGTAACGTTGTGCATTTGTAAAATTTTCACTCTGGATTTTCACCATTGGCATTTTTCCACACCTCTTGATGAACAGTACAGCAGTCATTTTATATATCCTGCCTGAAATGTGTTTTCACACTTCCGGCGCAGAATAGCATGGTCACCGTGAGAAATCACTGTTTGGGACAGTTTGAGGAAATTATAGTGACACTGTACATGAGCAGAGGTGCTAAAATGCATATGTTGAAAATTTGGTGCCGAAAGCCCATAAAATGACTGTGTTACAAGAGTGCGTTGTGCATTTCCCACGCACCCTTGTAACTTTGCAAATCTGCAATATTTACATGCCATATTTTCAACACTGCCATTTTTTTACACCTCCTTATGAACAGTACAGCTGTCATTTTTCACATCCTGCTCAAAATGTGTTTCCGCACTGCACTACCAAAGCCAATGCCAGCGTGACAACATTCGGCATTGACAAATGCTTGTTTATATAGGTTTTGCTCCCCAAGTCGCTGACTTGTCCATATCTGGTCAGTCCCCCCAGCTCTGTCACCGACCTTCTCCTGAACATAGGCCTCACAGGGCTTAAACTCCCCTCCCCAATGGCAGGGCTGTCAAGGTTGCCTAGGCCCTTACAGAATTGTGAGGGATTGGGCTGAAGTCGAAAGTTTTCCACCATTTATTTTCTCCTATCCCCAAGGAGACTGCTAGCAGAGAATATCTGGGGCACACATGCGCTGACATGTGGCCCTGCTGAGGTAAGGTGTCATCCCCCCTTCAATGTGGCTCAAGCTGCATCACCATCTAGTAATGCCCAAGTGGTGGTAGCAGTGCAGAGCACACTACCTTGCTCCCTAGATGAGAGCAACATCCCAGGCTTGTTCCTGAACCCGGGTTGTTGGCATTATGAGTCGTACCCTGCCACAGCACCAACAGTCCAGTCCCTACTATGCGTAAGCAATAACCAATAATACATGATGGCGTGTGCATTAGATACTTCTAATGCATGGATAGGATGTAGTAAGACACAAGACCGCAGGTTGAGTACCTTCAGCCTCAGGCTGTGCATTAGATCTGCCTAATGCACATCCCCGGAATGTCTTATTACACTTTAGAAAATGGGCAACTATATATAGAATAGTGGATGGTTGATCATCCACAACAAGGCTGTGTTTCCATCGAGGGAGTCGATGGCATCATTGAAACCTCGAGAGCCAAGCTCAAGAGATTTCTGTGATGCCATCGACTCCCAAGATGGAAACAAAGCTTTTGTTGAGGATGGTCAACCATCCACTATTTTATATAGTATATGGTTGCCCACAATTTTGCAAGGTTCATACCTTTCGTTCACATTTCCGTTCTTTTTTTCTTTTCTCTTTCTGCACTCACGTACCTGAGGATTCCAGTGCTCGATGCAGTCCTGCCCCAGAAGGTACCGGTTCACCCGAGTCCTCGCTACCATCCCATGCCACACTAACAACCATAAACTGCGGCAGTAAATTAAAAAAAAAGGAACACTGAAAACAGTTTGGACACACGGAGCTGATCACATAGTCCATATCCAAACTGTAGTTATAAACTGCTTGCCTGACCGATCGCTAAATGACGACGCCATTTTCTTCTGATTTTTTTTAATCCCTGTTGGGAATCAGCCAATCAGGTGGTAGGGCAAGTCAAAAAAGTTGTTGTACTATCGATGTGATGTCAGAACGATAGTACAACAACTTTTTTGATCTTTGAACTGTACTACAACAAGATTTTGAAAGCCATCGTTTTCCATCCACAATAAACCCTAACCATATACTATATTTCACAAGTGCAAAAAAAGAGAAATTTATAGTTTAAACAATATAATTGCAAACTCTTCCATGAATGTTGCTGTCAGTTAATTCCTCCACCTGTATTTGTTTCTTTTATTTTTTTGAGAGAGAGAGACAGATTGGGACTTTTTTCTTACTGTGGCCTCCATAGATTTACATGTCCTGACATTGTTGCATTCGCTCCCCCAATCCCCCCTTCAGAGCTCAGATTTACTGTAAAAATACATTTATTAGACAGAGTGCTGGCAAATGTTTTTCTTTTAAATAAATTTAAATTGGCTGCTAATGGAGTAAATGTTGTTATCTCTCCCCACCAAAGAAGTACAAGAATGTCAAAGAAATGGGAGCACTAGCAGGATCGGAAGCTAGATGAACTGAAAATACTGGCAAGTGCTTCACCCTTTTGAAAAAAAAAAATGTGTAGTCTTCTTAAAAATGAGTTGTAGGAGCAAGTGTGCAAGCAGAATGAATTCACATCGTAAAAGCAAGCAGGTGCTATCACATTATTAATGGGTCATTTCCCTGCTACCCCCCCCCCCCCGAGAGAGCGAGCAGGTGTGCTGGTGGCAAGGAAGTCATCATACTGCAGTGTAGATGCAAGCTGCATAAGAGTAACAGTAACTTGGTAAGTGGATTTAAAAAAAAATCAGCTTACACAAGCTGCTGATATGCAGGTTCTTTATGTTTCAGCTACCATTTATTTTGGAGGGCAGCATGTGAGGACTGTTTGTGGCAGTGTGGGGGAGGGGATTAGGCTTTTTGAGTTTCTATTTCAAGCCGTGTTTCTGGTGACTTGATAGCAGTTTCTTCTGGGGGTATAAAGACCAGCAACTGTTCTTCAGACATTTGAACTTCAGAGAATAAAGAGGTTGTTGGAAAGTTTTTGGTGAACTGGTGTTTTCTTTTACTGGGTTTGAGAAAAAGAAAGATGGTGGCTGACTGAAACTTGAACATTCTACTTGTTGGCACAAGGATTTCAAAGGAGTACTGGGTTGTGGCTGCCAGGACTAGTTTTAGCTGTGCGTTGGACACTTCTAACACAAGTCTAACAACCAATCAGATTTCTTGAAATCCTTTGACCATTTTATAAGTCTCTTTATGGAATGCCCTTTCAGCCAGGTCCAGAGCATTACTTGAGAATTGACATCTTGTTATTCATAAAGACTTATGACTTATATTACAACCTGCAAGGTAGTTTGCACTGTGCTGTTTGATTCTTGCTCAGCCTAGCTAGTCCAGTGTCCTTCAATAAATACTGTATCAGATAATCTGTCTGGTGGGGACTGCATTTAAGAAAAGTTATAAGTACATCTCAATATTTGAGGTATAACAGAGTCAGCCCAGGCGTATTGTCTCTGATCTCAAATGATAACCAATATTTATGTTTTTCTGTGAGCCTGACTGCTTGTGTATCAGTACAGGAATTAAAAGCCAAAAGAATCAAAGTAGGTTTTAAAAAACACAACCTTTCAAAAGCTCTCTGGTATAGTTGCATTGGTTTTCATGGTTATTATGTTTGCTTGCACGCAAAGCAAATATCTTGTTACAGTAATGCCATTTCAGAGGTCTATCACTGTGTTACACTTGGTCCCCACACCCTTACTGGCAACTCACTGTGCACCGCTGACAGTATCTATTATGTTATATACATAATCGGTACTAACATTTAGGGAGCTGGCACTTACCGTATAAGTATAAGTTACCAGGGACATTATTACTGTGATCATTGCTAGTAACGCATAAGTAATGTGCCAAGAATACATGTATGTGTTCTTCGTATATTCTTCTGAGAAGTTATTGTGTAGCCTACACTGCCATCATGAGAATTTATGTAGCACTGCACTGATTTTCCATTTTATGTATAAGTCTTTGTTCTCATTCTACACATTTTATGTATCTATAGCAGGGGTTCTCAAATGGTGAGGCCAGCCTCCCTGGGGAGGCCCCAGCCTGTTCCAGGGGAGGCTCAAGCAAGTTTGAAAAAGTACTGTATTTAAATTTTGAGCTTTATATATTTTGTGTGATGAGATGATGCAAACTGAAAGAGGGTAACAGTAGGTGAATTTAATGTATTTATTTACTAATAGGTGACATGGGAAGGTGAATGAGCCAAGGCTCATTTCAGGTGTAGCCAGGGAAGGGTAGGGAGTAAATACATTTCAAAAGATAACTGCAAAACTATCAAGAAATACACAATGAACAACAGTGCAAACAAATATGAACAATAAACTAATAATGAGAGGTGGTAATCGATCAATTTATAGACTGATGGCAGAACAGCCCAAATACAAGGGTTGAGCATAGAAGTACTAAGAGCAATAGCAGGAAGGAGCAAAGTAATCCCAGAGAGGTTGCTTAGGAGCACAAAAGGAGGGGGAGAGGCAATGTAGAAAGGTTATTTCATATAGAGAGGAAACGGAGAAAGTAGTCTGACCCATGAAGGTACTGCAACAAGGGGTAACAATGGTTCAAGAATGAAAATAGCAGAGTACGAGGTTGGCCTGTGGGGTTACAATAGTTGAATGATAATATTTGATTATTTTATTTATTTGTTATTCAGATAACACATTTGAGCACAGGAGCTCTCTTTCAAGGGTTGCACATCAGTATAAGACAAAGAACTGAATGTGAGCCAAGTACTCAAAGGGGTTTCAATTTATTCATGGAGTACCGCACAAAGTACAGTACATTATTTTTCTTTGGGGAAGCCCAAGATTATTTAAATTTTTGGGGGAGGCCCAAAATCTTTTCCATGGATTTGGGGAGGCTCACTGTGACAAAGTCTGAGAACTTTTGATCTATAGATAACACTGTGGAGTCACCTAACTTTTGGCCAATAGGGCTTGTTTTATGTATCTAACTTACCTACCAAAGTAATAGTTGCTATCGGGATCATCACCGTATATAACCTGTTGCATTACGTTTTCCCACTGAGACTGTGTTCATACCCTGGAATTTTGGGAAGCTCTGGCTCCCAGTGCCTATTTGGTAAAACCTGTTTTTATGGTTTAAGTCTGCTTTTGTGTAATAAACAAGTTTATTACCACATATGCCGCATTTCTGTTGTTTCTTCTGCTGGTTTATTACCACCAAGAACCCGAAAAGGGCTTGACACCCTGACATTGTTGGTGACCATGTGCAGGTGGTCTAAACTAGCCAAGATTCACTGTTTGCTGGTTTTTCCCTTGCTGGTAGTAAGTAGGTGTACACACCCGTACCACCTCGCCCATGTTTTCCACTCCGTAGCATCTTGTAAAGTTTGTCTGCTTACTGGGCAAGGTTGATGCCATCTCACTTTGTTCAACTGCAGTTTTGAGTTGCAAGATTCCGTGAGTGCAGACACCTAACCGTCTGTTTGGTTCAACCACTGTGGATCGATATACAGCAGGGTAACCACTGACGGGTCCCTTTGGGTTTCCCAGCCTTTTCTATTATTTCCAATATCTGTGCAGATCTGAGACTCAATGTCTCTAGCTGTCTTGCTTCCCATGGAGGCTGGAGCAACTTTGTGCTGGACATGCAAAACTCTGATAACCCCGTACCGGGGATCTCAACCCAGTACTCATAGGCGAGCCAAACAGCCAAACAGCGTGACTCTAAAGGGCTGTTTGTTGTGGCTCTCTATGCTGCTGTAGAAATCTCCAAGGTGAGGTTTTGATCCCTTGAATTGCAACACTCAGCTCTTAAGAAAGAAATGGGCTTCCAGGTAACTGAATGTCTTAGGAAAGAGCCGTGACTGGAAGAAGAAATTCAGTCCCTGCGCAGTAAAAACGAGACTCTTTTGCATTGTACTGTACAAAATAACAATTGAGAGTTATGCATGTCGAGAGAGGATTGTGATAGGTTGAAGCAGGATAAGAAGCCGGTTTTGTAAATGAATGATTCATTGAATGAGATGAATGAGTCTTTGTGAGAGGAGAATGAGGAGTTGCAAGAGGACCTGAAGTGGCTAAGTCATGAGTTGGATAGAAAGCTTAGGGACAACTGAGAATTGAGCCCAGCATGTAGAGTGTTACAGAAAGTGGTTTTGAAAGGTGTTGAGAAGAACAATGAAAAAGTTAGTCACACACAGTGCAGAGCTAAGATGGCAAAATGCGTCATCAGCGAGAGGTGTTGGCTGGTCACGTTAAAGCGATGGGTGGGTTTCATTACACACCCATCGACCTTACATCATCTGGAGATGATGATTCTGGTGATGACTACAGCCAAGATTGTGCCCAGCCACACCCTCAACATGGTGCTTTCTCCAACCGCCACCCACAAGATGACAGAACTCTATGTCATACCAGCATGCCCCTACATTATGAGAAATATGATGAGTATCATGTGCGACACCAAGATGATGACCACCATGATGGGAGGGGGGAGGTCGAGGCCTAGCCCTTTCGATTGCATCCTGAAAAAGGAGGACAGAACAGAGATCAATCAGATGATCAAGACCGCCCTTACTAGGACACAGATGACTGAGGAGCAAAGGCAAGTCTTTCAGGAACACATGGAAAACATGTTGAAGGAAGCCACTACTCAGTAGTCACTTGTCTGCTCTCTGGCTGATGCCGCAGCCAAAGCCGACCTTCACGGCACACAATCCCACAACCATTTTCCTGATCCATGTCCCGTAATTCAGACTAGTCCCCTTCAGGTGGCTCACTCTGTACAGCAGAGCGCTGACAGTATAAGTCACATGACCCCCAATGACAATCTCAGCTGTCATTTTGAAAAAGTTTGCTCCAAATGGTAGCTGCTCAGTCTACCAGCAGGTTATCAAGTACAGATCCTGCTGGAGACTGGAGACCCCAGTCTCTGGGCAAAACTCTCAAAGGATGTTCACCAAGCTGTAGATGTGACTTTTGATGATGTCACTGTGGAACTCATTGATGCACACTCCCCAGGCATGGTTGGCATTATATTGGCCCATCTTGTCAAACAGTATGCCAAGGAAAGTCTGATATCATACCATCAGAGGTTATGATTGTCCTAATATACTGGCAAGGTGGTATCATAAGAGATAATGAACAGAGACCAAACTAAATACAAGACCTTGTTTATTCATAAAATGATCCCAGCCAAGCGTGACATGATCGAGCCAGTGGTTTTCCCCAGAACTGATAAATTTTCAGACATTCTCAGAAGGATGGAGCGCGTGTACCAACTCTACCTCTGAGATCTGAATTCTGGCTCAAAAGCCAAGATGTCCAAGGTACAATCTACCAGCGAGACCACAATCCACTACATGGTGGAGGGCAAGGCCCAACATAACAAGGCCGTGCCCGCTAATGACAAACAGGCCTACAAGACGAGGGAAGGGAGCAAAGCGCAAGCCGACTGTTTTAAATTTCAGTATGGATCCAACAACGTCCTTCATTTCCGATCCACTGAAGGTATGCTTACTCCCTAAAAAGCCGGGCGGCATGCACACAACAACATATGATGCTGTCAGTCTTCCCAAAAGCTCAGAATACAGCATGAATCTAAGAATAAAGAAACTAATATGAAATTAAATAGCCTATCTCTGCCATTGGTAGTGGTGATGGGGGAGGGGCTGAAATGGGACTATTTTTTCACTCTTTCCCCATTAAAACCTTTTTTCATATATAACACATGTTTTTCTTCCTTTTTTCTTACACTAATTACTTGGGGGCCCATTTTATAAGCGCAGTAACACACTCTGAGGTGTGTGTTATCATGCCTAGGGGCATTAGGCACTCGGCACAAGAGCCTCATGCCTTATAATGCACCTGGGTATGCTCTTATCAGGAGATAGCCTACACCTTGTCATGTTTTATTGCTTGCTTATGCTTTTCATATAGAGAATCCAATCTGTCAGCACTCATTAAATGTAATACATAGATTTAACTTTTATTAACTATAGATTTACATAGATTTACTTTAGATAACAAAGATTTAACTTTTATTTGACGTTTTATCATGTATCTCTAGTAATCTAAGAAGACTTTTGGGCCAAACCTGAAGCAAATAATGTGGTGGAAAAATATTGATAACTATTAGAGGAGATGAGGGATGTTTAAAGTGATTTTCTTAGTTTTGTTTTTAAAAAGATATAGATAATAATGGATGGGGTGGCGTATATAATGAGATTTTACACACGCCCAAGGTGTGGGATGCTAAATAAACCCTGAGGGCGAAGCCTGAGGGGTCTATAAAAAGCATCTTACACCGAGGGTGTGTGTAAAATAGAGTTTTACACGCAACCCCATCTTTTATTTTATATAATTGCTGGCCAGTGCCTTTTCACTACAGCAATTATATAAAATAAAAAATATAAAACAGAGATCGGTGTTATGGCAGCTGTGGACCAGTCAGGATTCAGCACTGTCTGCAGTCTGACAATATTTAAAATTATTTGCTGTTTAAGGCTTGCAGAGTGGACCTTGCCCATTTCTGTATTAGTTTTGGGGGGAATTGTGTTTTTGAGGAGGTTTACTTACTCCCAAGTGGTGGTTGAGGCATCCGTCTAGCGAAGGAAGTGGGGGGGGGGAGAGAGAGAGACAGAGAGAGAGAGAGACAGAAAGAGAGTGAGAGAGAGAGAGTGTTAGAAAGTGCAGCTGGCACAGGTGCAGAGGCAGTGAAACCCAGCAAATGTTTGCCATTATAACCAGCTGGTTATAACAGCAAATTATAAATGAGTTTCCCTATGGGAAAAAGCACTGGTCAGAAATTATATTACAGTTACATACCCTTTCTTGAAAGTGTCTATGTGTTGTTAATTCCAGGTAGCTTAAGTGTTTTTTCACAGCATTTGTTTTCTGACTAGTGCTTCCATTTCCACGCCCCTTCAATTCTTTGTGGTGCTAAACTGTGACACTATGATGTTGTGCAAGGGAAGAAAAAATTACTCACCTTAGTAATGTTGTTTCTTCTAATGGAGTCTTGCTATATTATGACAATTGCAGTTTGTCCCAGCCTTAGAACTGCTCCGGAGGTGAAAGAGTTAACTTCCATGCCAGGCATGGAACTTGGAGCACGAGCTCGGTTAGAAAAGCTCTGTCTGTATAATTTCAAACTGAAACTGTCAGATCTTTACGAGCAAAACTCACTAAGGTTCTGTGTGGAAGCTGTAAACCTACACTAGCCAACTGGCTACTTAAATATTAACACATTTTCCTGGTCCCAACACCAAGACTCAAGTCAGGGGACCAGAAAATACGATAAGATAAAATAAAACACAACACCCAAACACCCCAAAAAGAAGGGGTAGAAAACACAAGATGGGCATCAATAAGTGCCAACACTGGACTGCCCACCCCATCCCCAGAGTAGAGGTTCTGAGAGGGGCAGGCTGGGGAGGTCATATATAGCAAGACTCCATTAGAAGAAACAACATTACTAAGGTGAGTAATTTTTCTTCAAACAACATGAAGTCTTGCTATATGTGATGCAATTGCAGACTACACACAGTACCTCCATGGAGGAGGGACAGAACCTACTTAGGAAATAGGCTCTGGCAGCCCTCCTGGCCTGGATGTCCAGGAGTAATGCTTAGTAAGTATGTACTGTTTTCCAAGTAGCTGTTGCATATCTCTAAGATAGGGATGTCCCTGGCCGCAGCTAGGGACGCAGCTGTACCTCTGGTAGAGTGAGCCCTCAGGCCTGAAGGGGAACCTTACCCAGTTTTGATAGCAAAATTGGATACAAGAGACAATCCACCTGGCAATGGATCTCTTA
The DNA here is from genome assembly GCA_016271365.2 of Neoceratodus forsteri. Lineage (NCBI taxonomy): Eukaryota > Metazoa > Chordata > Ceratodontiformes > Ceratodontidae > Neoceratodus > Neoceratodus forsteri. Next base: position 764,936,982 of record CM028135.1, read on the forward strand.
GTGGCAGGTTTCCTTTCCCAACCTCACCATAAGTGAGAAAGAGTTGGAGGAGTCAAACCTGTGACCCTTAGTACGCTCTATGTAGTAACTAAGGGGCCCTCAACATCTGTTAGCAGCCTCCTCTCGCCAGAGGAGGAATGGTCAGTGAAGAACACTGGAAGAGAAATAGATTGATTAAGGTGGAAATCTGAAACCACCTTAGGCAAAAACTTCCTGTTAGTCCTGAGGACTAACTTATCCCTGTGAAGGAGATAAAGTCAGTCTCCACTGACAAAGCTTGTAACTCACTTATGCGCCTGGCAGAAGTGATGGCTACTAGAAACACAGTTTTCCAAGTCAAGTACTTAAGCTCTGCCGAAGACAGAGGTTCAAAGGGGGTTGCATCAGCTGAGCAATGCAAACATTAAGATCCCAGGCAGGGGCAGGGTCCCTGAATGGCGGATTGGTATGAAGCAATCTCTTGAAAAACTTGGAAAATACAGGGTGAGCAGAAAGAGAAGAGGGCTTCCCTGCTGAAATAAAAGCAGAGACAGCTGCCAAATGCACTTTCAGGGTAGCTGGTCTCAGTCCCAAAGAATTAAGATGGACCATGTAGTCCAAGACAGTGGGCAAATCAGCAGATTCTGGGGAAATATGCTTCCCAGAGCACCATAAGGAAAACCTTTTCCATTTAGAGTTATAAGTAGCCCTGGTGGAAGGCTTCCTAGAGGCTTTCTTTACTGAGAACACCTTGAGAAAGGTGTAGGGCAGCAAACTCTTAACTCCTCAAGAGCCAGGCCTTGAGGTTGAGGGATTTGAGACTCGGATACCAAACTCTCCCCTGGGCACAGGTTAACAAATTGTGGTTCCTGGGGAGACACAGGGGAAGATGGACTGCTAAGGACAGAAGGAGTGGGTACCAGGGCTGTCTGGTCCAATCTGGAGCAATCAGAATCATCTTGCAGGGTCGAGATCTGATTTTGACTAGCACCTTGAACAGGAGAGGGAAGGGGGGGAAGGCATAGAGGAACTTCCCTTCCCAATCGAGAAGGAAGGCATCCAGGGGGACTGAGCCCAACACTGGGGGTCTGCAACAAAAAAGTGGAAGTTGATGATTGTCTGGGGCTGCAAAAAGATCTATCTGAGGGGTGCCCCACCTGGCAAAAACTATCCCCAGTACTCGGGATCTAGTGACCATTCGTGATGGCCCTGGGAAATCCTGCTGAGAACATATGCCAGGACAGTGTCCTTGCCTGGGAGGTGAACTGCTATGAGGGAGGTGTTCAGGGAATAAGCCAGAGACCACAACTTCATTGCCTCGGTGCACAAGGCCGAAGACTGAGTGCCCCCTTGTTTGTTGATGTACCACATTGTAGTGGTGTTGTCTGTTCTGACCTGTACCACTTTGTTCTGAACAGACGCAGAAAAAACCTGAAGTGCTAGAAAAACAGCTCTGAGTTCCAACAGATTGATGTGGAGCAGAGATTCCTGAGGGGACCACAATCCCTGGGTGGAGAGGTCGCCCATGTGAGCTTCCCATCCCAAAAGTGACACATCTGTAGTAAGGGTCAAGGAGTGAGATAGAGGGATGAAAGGAACCCCTTGTCTCAGATTGCTCTGATCCTGCCAACACTGAAGGGCCTGGATCAGAGTTCGAGTTACTGGGATCAACTTGGATAGAGGATTCTCTTTGAGACCAAAAGGCTCTCAAATGGAACTGAATGTCCTCATCTGAAATCTTGCTCCTGCACTACAGCTGTGGAAGCAGCCATGTGTCCTAGCTGTAGAAAATGCCTTGCTGGTCGAGAGACCTGCAGGGTGAAGGAGGAGGCCAGGGCCACCAGGGTCCTTACCCTTTCTAGGGGAAGGAAGGCTCTGGCCTGCTTTGTGTCCAGTTCTGCGCCTATGAAGGTGAGTATCTGGACAGGTTCTAAAACTGACTTTGGAAGCTTGAGAAGAAAGCCTAGAGAGGTAAGCAGCTGCTGGGTAACCTGCAGGTGTGATTTGACCTGGACTGGAGACTGACCCACAATGAGCCAGTCATCTAGGTAGGGAAAGATGGCAATCTTTTGCCTTCTTAAATGAGCAACTGCTACCGACAGGCATTTTGTGAATACCCTTGGGGCAGAGGTAAGGCCAAAGAGCATTGCTCTGAACTGATAATGGCCTGAGGGCAGTTCGAATCTGAGGTACTTTCGGTGGGAGCTTCTGATAAGAACATGGAAGTAGGCATCCTTGAGGTCCAGGGAAGCTAGCCAGTCCCCTGGCCTTAGGGAGGGTAAAATCATTCCGAGTCACCATTTTGAATTTTGGTTTTAAAAGGTGCTTGTTCAGATATCTTAGGTCCAGGATGGGCCGCCATTCTCCTGTCTTTTTTGGGGTAAGGAAGTACCTGGAGTACAGTCCCTTGCCCTGGTGTAGGGGAGAAACCATTTCTACAGCTCTGAGAGCCAGGAGGGTTGAGACTTCTGTTTCTAAAGCAAGAGTCTCTAGAGGATTTGCAGGTGGAAAAGATCTGATTCTCATCTTTGGAAATTTTTTGAAGCTGAGAACCAGACCCTGGCTTACTACTTCCAGGACCCACTTGTCTGATGTTAAAGACTCCCAGTCCTGGACGAAATAAGTCAGCCTGCCCCCTACAGGTAATGGAGAATCGGCCCTGGGCATCCCATCAGGGTGCCTGTTTGGCAGGGGCTTTAGGCTGAGGGGTGGGAGCAGGCCTGCTCATACCCTGTCTGCTCTCCTCTGAAGAACCCCTCTGAACGTAAGCTGAAGAGGAGGCCTGGTTTGGTAAAAAGGTCTGTGAAAAGGCCTGCCTCTACCCCTGGGGGCTGCCTCTGAGGAGTGGCTTGCCTTTCCTTGGCTTGTGCACTCCTATAAGTGGTTCTATATTCATCCATTTTCTTCATATAATTCTCTGTCTGCTCCCCCAAACAGAATTTCCCACCACAGGAAAATCCATGGCCTTAGCCTGGGTATCCTGTGACAGACTAGTACACCTGAGCCAAGCCAATCTACGAAAAGCCACAGATGTAGCCATGACTCTTGAGGATACATCATTAGAATCCACTGCAGCATGGAATTGCACCTTAGATGCCTCAATACCATCAGCAGCCACCTGTTCCAGCTCCTTGGCAATCTGGCCAGGGGCCTGTTTGGCTAAAGCCATGACAGTATCCCATCTGGATTTCTGGTATCTTGCAACATAGGTCATATAATTTGCCTGTCTGAGTCCCAAGGACGCTGCCATGTATTGTTTTTTAGCCATGGCATCAATCTTCCTGGAGTTCTTGTCAGGAGGATGTGAAGCCAGGGGAATATTCGCCTTATCACAGGCTGCAGCCTGAACTACCCCAACATGGCTGCATTGCTGTGAAAGAAACCTGTATCAGGACCTGATAAGGTGTACCTCCTGTCCATCTTTTATCCACAGGAGGCACAGAATTAGAGCTAAAATTTTTATTGTTTGTTTCCAAAGGATTTATGTAAAGGAATAGACAATCTCCTGGACTCTGGGATATCCATCATCTCCACAAAGTCAGGCTCCTTTTGCTCATCCACAGCTTCCTCCAAAGGGAGCTGGAGGGTTTCAGCAACTTTTTTATAAAACAGAAAATGAGAAGGGGACTCAGAAAGCCTAGGGGGAGACTCTCCTAAAGGTCTGTCTGGGGAGATGTCCGGTTCAATGGGCACATCCAGACTTTCAAAATCACATCCACACTGTTCATAATCATCCTCCCCCTCCTCCTCTGGTTCATAAAACTCCTCTATATCATATTCTTGAACTGGTGGAACCGGCCGAGCCGACTTTTGCCAGATAGTGGCGGTTCGGACGGAACCGGGGAAAGCGACTGGACAATTTGGATCGCTTTGGCTATCTCTGCTGCAGTTGGAGAAGGAATTTTTGATTCCACACCTGCTGATTTTCTAGTTCTCTTTGCTGGAACTGGCTCCTCTGAGTCAGCTTTTGCTTGCCCGAGGAAGTCTCGCCTGGTCAGAGGGCACTTCTCCGTTCGGTTGGCACCGAACCGGGCTGGCCATCTGGGTCAGCTGACTTTTTGGCCTCTCGTTCCCTGAGCCTACCTACTCTCTTATCCAGGGTAGCTGCAGGAAAATTCTTGCAAATCTGGCAGTCTGCATTGAGGTGGTCAAACCCCAGACAATAAACACATGTGGTGTGTGGGTCAGCCTTGGCAAAGGCTTCCCACAGACACTACAGTGTTGAACCCAGTGGGCCGGTTTTTCTTTGGGTTTCTCAGACATAATGCCAGCCTAACCAAAACTTGCCTTTTCCGCAAATGCCAGGCAAGACACCCTTATCAGTTCCCAACCGTGTCACGGGTCGTGGAAAAAATCGAATGAAATCCCTTTTTTTTTTAGAACCGATAAGAACCGGGAACCGCACTCTAAATAGCTTTAAATGATTTTAGAAAAAGTTTTAAAGCAACCTGATCGGTTCAAACCGAACCGATAAACATTTACAAGTTCCACACAGAAATAAAACCTGTCTGTTATTTACAATACCACAGACAGAGCTTGAACCGATCGGTTTGCGATTGAAATAATTATAATCACGGTTGAATTTAACCGAGAAAAACACTTTTAAACCAAGAAATGAACCGAGCAGTAGGAGGAATCTCTGGAGCGACTATTCAGTGAGGTGGAGTAAAGAATCTGACAGTTTCAGTTTGAAATTATACAGACAGAGCTTTTCTAACCGAGCTCGCGCTCCAAGTTCCATGCCTGGCATGGAAGTTAACTCTTTCACCTCTGGAGCAGTTCTAAGGCTGGGACAAACTGCAATTGTCATAATATAGCAAGACTTCATGTTGTTTGAAACAAACGTTGCTGTCAGCATGTGCAATAGCAGAGATTATGCCAGTGATTCTTATGAATGATCGGTGCTGTTTGTCACTTTGCATTGCTGTGCATTACAGTACATGTGATTGTAATCCGCATGTACAAATCCTCATATGGTTATTTCTGCTGGTGTGTGTGTGTGTGTGTGTGTGTGTGTGTGTGTGTAATCAGTGTTCCTCAATCCTCCCCTTCCCCATTCAACAGAAAATCATCACACATCTTTATGTCCTGTTTTGCAGATACTCAAAGGTGAAATGTAAGGTATTTTTTAGTAAAACTCCTCCAGCATTTAAAGAGCAGCTTCCTGGTAGCAGTTCCACCAAACAAGTATTATAGGTCACCTGGTCCACAGTTAAGTTCCATAAATAATTGCTTTTATTTCTGTGCTTGTGAAAAGTTATATCCCTCATAATTTTTACTTTCCATATCTCGGCCAAAACAGTGCCACTTCCTGATGCTGCCACCATGCCCCTACATAGTCACATGCAGCCCCGTTCTGTGATGTCACAAAATGAACACCGCATGTGCATGCTCCATTGACTTGAATGGGGCTGATTTTTCTATACAGTTTATTGACATTCAGAGTTGCAATTTTAATGGATCAAAGTGACTGCTCGACTAACAGGATCCCTGTTAGTCGAGGGGTTGCTTTGATTTATTCTAATCACAACACTAAATGATAATAAAATGTCAAGAAAAATCACCCCAATTGAAATCAATTGTTCATTCCGTGACATCACAAAATGGGTCTGCAGGTGCCTGCATGGGGGTGTGTCCGTTTTCGGCCAAGATGTGGAAAGTAAAAATTACAAGGGATATAACTTGTCACAAGCGCAGAAATTAAAGGAATTATTTAAGGATCTTAACTTTGTACCAGGTCAGCTTAAATATATGTTTTGGGGAGATAGTAGGACTCTATGAAGTTGCTCTTTAATGTTCTGTTTTTTTACTGTGTTTCTTAGTATGTGTTTCTGTCATTGTATGCTTTGTTAATTTGACATTATTGTTATCCAACTTTGAGCAGGTTGAGGCCCACTGGAATTCAGCCACCTCAGTGGACGGTCCAGTCTGTGGCTGTTCGCTGAAATACCAATCCTCAAGAGCTCAGGACTGCTCACACGTCACAGCCTCCCTGTCCAACCAAGTTGTCAGAAACACTCAGCTGTCAAATGGGAGGTCACTCTGGCAGGGAACACAGTTCCGAGTGTCCTCACACACCGGAGTAGATGAAATATAAATTGTGATGGCATAGTTTAATGTCTGAAGTAACTGTGAAAAACAGTGCCGAGACAAGGTTTTTGTATTCCCTTGATGTTACTTAAAAGTGTTGCTGTTTTCTGGCTTGTCAGTGCTTGCAGTGGTTGTCAGGGACTGTAGTCGGTATTGAAACTCAGTCCTTTGTGAGCTACTGTTTTTGTCACTGATAGTGTAGCTTGGCATCTTGTGGTAGTTTTCTCATCATGATTAGATTCATTAGTGATAACAAGCCTGCAATCACAGTTGCATCCCTCTATGTGTGTATGGTGTTTTACAGTCATTGGTGTGTCTCAATGTTTTTCCCTCCTGGTGTAAATGTTAGCAAAGACCACCATAGTATCTATGTAGGCTTCATGTGTGGTGCTACATAACGTTCATTTTTGTGGTCAAACTGAACTATTTTCTTCAGTAACACTATTTCTGTTATAGTTCTATGCTGTCAGTGTGTGCCCCTGTTTAGAATTACCTGACTGAAATATGCCATTGTGGGCACTGCAGTCATTCAAATAATGACTAGTATGTATTTACTGCAGGTAAATGTCATGTGTGGTGCTGGTTCTAGGGGGGTTGCTGCTGTTTTTCTGAAATATGTAAATTGAGGGCTCTGAATCAGGAGTTATTTTCTTGTTTTGAAGTGCCTGTTTGAGTTATACATGATTGCCTGCTTTCATGGATTCATACATTATGAGGGGTATACATATTTTCTGTCTCCCATATGTAAATCTAGTCTAGCTTTAAAAGTATCCATAGTTGGACTTGACACTACCTGTGCTGGCAGATTATTCCATATTCCGACAATCCTCTGAGTGAAGAAATTACTTCCTTTAGTTGTCTCTAATAATTCCCCTGTAATTTTGAATCGATTATTTCTAGTATTAGATGTAATATCACTCAGTGTCAGACCTATAGTTGCTCCTAAATAACTATCATTTAATGCATTATATGTAAAGCATAGATCACCACGGATTTGTCTAAAACCTGCTGAGAATAACTGTAAGTTTTTTAATCATGCACTATAGTCCAGTTTTTCTTGATTTCTTATCTTTTTTGTATATTTCCTCTAGGCACCTTCAACCAGTCTACAGCTGCTTATGGTATGAGATTTATTAAACTGGGAGCAGTACTCAAGATGTGGTCATACCAAACTAGAATACAATGGCATTGATACCTCCTGCTCTCTGCTTTTTATGTTCGCCAGTATGGAACCAATTATTTTATGACACTTCTTAACCTTTAAAATGGTGTTTTTTTTTTCAAAGTTGCACTCATTTGTTATTATTGTGCCTAGGTCTTTCTCTTCACAGACAGACTGCAGTATGACAGATCCAAAGTTATAACTATAACTTGGGTTGTTCATTGCTTGACACATTATGTTCCTGAGCCTCCTGTAACAAAATCACAATGGCATATTTCAGTCAGCTAATGCTGAGCAGGGGCACACACTGACAGTGTATCACTAACAGAAATAGTTTTTCTGCAGAAAACAATTTAGTTTGACAATGAAAATCATTGTTAGGCAGCACCACACATGAAGCCTGCATAGCACTACAGTGGTCCCATGAGACTGTTGACTTTTACACCGGGAGGGGACAAAATCATTGAGACACAACCAATAACTGAAAACACACACACACACACACACACACACACACACAGGGATATAATTATGATTGCAGCCTCATTATCACTAACAAATAAATCCAATCGTTATGAGAAAACTACCACAAGTTGCAGTCTACAACATTATCAGTGACAAAAACAGCAGCTTACATGGGACTGAGTTTCAATACTGATTGCAGTCCCTGACAACCACTGTGAGCACACGAGCCGGAAAACAGTAACACTTTCAAATACTATCAAGGGAATAAGAAAACCTTACTTTGGCACTGTTTTTCAGTTACTTGAGGCATTAGACAAAATATTCCTTCACAATTTACATTTCATCAACTCTGGTGAATGATGACTCTCGGGACCACGTTTCCCACCACAGTGCCCTCCCGTCTGACAGCTGAGTGTTTCTGACAGCTCAGCTGGACAGGGAGGCTGTGACGTGTGAGCAGTCCTGAGGTCTTGAGGATCAGTATTCCAGCAAGGAGCCACAGACTGGACTGTTCACTGAGGCGGCTGAATTCCAATGGGCTCCAACCTACTCAAAGTGGGATAACAACAGTAGCAAATTAACAAGGCATATGACAACAGAAACACATACTAAGAAACACAATAAAAAACAGGACATTAAATGTCAGAGGAATTTTACTAAAAAATACCTTACACTTCACATTTGACTGTCCAAAAAGCTGAACATAAAGATGTGTGATGACGTTCTGATGAATGAGGGTTGGGGTTTGATGAACACTGACACACTTACACACGTGCCAGCAAAAATAACTGTATGAATATTTGTACATGCAGATTGTGATCACATGCACCTTAATGCAAAGCAAAGTGACAAACAGCACTGATGATTCATCAGAATCACTGGTATAATCTCTGCTATCACATATGCTGACAGCCATGTTTGTTTCCCTTGCATGACATCACAGTGTCACAGTTGAACACCACAAAGAATTGAAAGTGGGTGTGGCAATAGGAGCACTAGTTGAGAAACAAACACTGTGAAAAACAGACTTCCACTACATGGAATTTAATGGAAACTACACCCAAAACCTGAAAAAAATATATGTTGTGCAGAGTGTTTTAATTTGTATGTGAAGTTCTGGTGTTTCCTTCCCTCTGACTGGTATTAGGAGTTTTTCACAAATTAGCCTGCTAGCTTTATGCTAGTTTTACGACCCCTGGGGTTCTCCATACCTGATAGTGTAATTGTATTTCTGGTTCCCACAGTGCATCTTGTCTCACGTGACTGTGATGTAAGAGAGACCCAACATTCAGCACACCATGCCAAACAAACTAAATATCTTGGAAGCTTTACAAGCTGCACAAAAATTACCAGCAGCAAAGTTTTTTCAGGACAGTAAAACCTTTAGGATGAGGGTGGTCACCAAGCCAAATTCTACAGATTTTAAAATATAGACATCTCTGTTGTTGTGAACTGATTGTAATGCAATGCTTTCTGCTGGATTTATGGTTTCTTCTACATCACCATTACATGAAACAAGGTGCACTGTAGGACAAAGAAGTGCAATAAAACTATTTGATATGGTGATCTCCAGGGGTCGTAAAACTACCCTAAAGCTAGCAGGCTAATTTAGGAAAAACTCCTAATACCAGTCAGAGGGAAGGAAACACTAGAACTTCACATACAAATTAAAACACTCTACACAACATATATTTTTTCAAGTTTTAGGTGTAGTTTTCCTTTAAAAAAAAAAAACAGACACTTCCAAGAAAGGGTACTTAACAAGAATATCATTATTAAAACAAAACTAATAAAATCACTTTAAAATACCCCTCTCTAAAATGGTGCCACAGCTATTGTCTTTTTTTGTGTGGGCTTATTTACTGATCCAGGAAAAGGTATTGTACTGTAGTAAACTCTGGCTGTAGGGCAAATGAACACTGATATAGCAGGCATTTAAAACCTAATGTGCAAGAAACAGTACGGCTGGTAGGGTGGAGTTCATTTTAAAAACTTCAGTAAAATAAAGTTGGTAAATATCTTTGAGGTTTATAACTGGGTGGCAACAGGCAATACTGTGGTTCATTGAACAACAGCAGCATTAACAAACATAACCCATGTGACTGCATGTTAAGTTTGGCTCATTACTCAATCTGTAATGAGTACATCGCAAAAAGGAAACCTAACTGAAAAGGTTCTTTTATGCTCCATACAGTGCATCTTGACAAAATGTCAAAACATATACTGTTCAGGGTATGAAATGTGACAGTACCACTTGTCATTCTTAGTTACATAGAACATTTCACAATGAAATGAGCTTGAATGTTATGCAACGTTGGGGAATAGCATAAAAAAGTGAATCTATTTATATAGAATGTATACTTCCATATATTTCCATGTTAAGAAGAGAGCAAGACATGTCCTACACCATCCCGCAGGAGTCCTGTAACGATACCATTGCTTTATATAACAGTGCCAAACTGTAAGTATGAAATAACGCACAAAAGGATGAACATTAAGTAAGCTATGAGGCATGGCAGGGTTTGTAAGTATGTGCAGAAACAAACATAAGTGGACACACTGCTGGAGTCTGCATGGGAGGCAGACATAGAGAAGTGGTGGGGTGCCTTGCTGTCTGTGTTCCTCAGGCTTCAATCACAATAAATGTATTTTTTTGGGATGGCACCATAGTACCTTTGACTTTCTTTTGTAGTTCAGTAATGTGTACACTTCGCTTTGTTTGTATTTGGCTGTGGTGCATGGATGCTATTTCCCATGTAATTATTAGTCAATAAGCGTACGCCTTGGGGGCAGAATTGTTAAACCTTGTGCTAACTCCAAGCACTATTTTTTTCACACAGTTGTAACACAGCACTGGAGTACTGGTGGGAGGTTATTTTTAAAACACTACAAAGCTAGTTTGCAAAGCTGTTTGCAATAGCACAAACTGGATTTAAAATAGCACCTATGAAGAATTTGCTGCTCTCTGCTGGCAGGCTTGGAGTGAGCACCTGTCAGGTCAGGGAAATGTCGCTAGTGCTAATGGCATTCGTGCAGCAGATGTGGCAGGACAGATAAGCTGGGCAGCCTGGAGCACAAGCAACACAGTCTTCAGGCAATCCTGATCCTAAATGGACCCAAAATAAGTATAGGGCATGGGTCTGATCCGAAGGGATAGGAAGCAGATGCTTTTAATACAAAAGTCAACTACTTGCTCAGTGAAATCTTTGAAAATCTTCATTTTATTATTACAGTATATACAGCACTATCAGCAAGCCCACAGCACCATGCTGTGCCAGCACAAAGGTGGCTATGACCCAAACACTAAACAACAGCATTGACAGGATGATGTGTGAGTGTAAAACTGAACAATTATTATAATGAGGGCTATCTATTAACAGAAGGACAGTATCAAAATAACGACAATTACACCCAAGAGGAAGCCCAAAAAGGTGAAACATCTATTTGGTAGTAGTATATATTGTAATCATAACATGACGATTTTGAAAGATTTCACTTCATGAGTGGTTCACTTTTTACCTGTGAGCAGGGAGCACAGACCATACATTTGGGAGGCTCTAAGAGGTTTCTGCCTGAGCTCAACCATGCAGTTTTTAATCCTGGATATGCAAATGACCCCACTCCACTCACATGCAAGACCCTAACACTTAAATTACATATCATCAAGTGTTACTTAACATGTGTGCTAAATTTAGGATTCCCAGCCTTAGCGCTGATGGTACTGACTAATCAAGCTCTGCTGGTGTACAATCAGACACATGTAGAGGGCTCCTGACTATAAGGTGCAGTACTACTGTAGGTGAGATGTGCAGTGGGATATGTGCTGCCTCATGAATACTCATAAGCCCAGCCACAGCCTTGCTTTGCTTGTTGCTTAGTGATGATGCAGCTAGTCCAGTGGATACCAGGTGTCAGGCTGGGGGCCATCATGAATACCCCTTGCAGCAGTATGAATGGTGGGCCCTAGCAGAACAGGTACTGTAAACCTACTAAACCTGCCAATGCTTCTGGTTATCTGTCCTATACTACAAGCATCACTTTGGTCAGGCACACTGCTATTGTTCTGCAGGGGTTGGAAGGTGGTTTCCAGGAATTCTTGGTGCTGGTGGATGCTTTGGAGTGCTTTAATTACATTTTAAAGGTGACAGGGAACAGGTTTTACACATTTAGGTGCCCTGTTTTACTGTCTATTCAATATTCTAATATGTTTTGACATTTTTTGGCTAAAATAATCTAATTTTTATGTTTTCTTGCATGCATGTGCAAGAAACATTATGTGGCAGCTTAGGAGAGAAGCGGGTTGTGGAGGTGTGGCACTTTGGTGGCCAATGCTGGCACTGCATTTATGGGCTTGGCAGTGTTCACCCAATGCAGGCCCAGTGTTCTGATGAGAATGGTTCTGCAGAAGTGCCACCAAGTAAAAATGATTTCACCGCCACAATCACAGGCCACCTCATCAATGTAGCATCAACCATTCCACTGCAATAAGGGAGTGACAAGTCATTGTAGGGTGGTACCTTGACTGGTGTAATATTCCTGTCAATATGGCAGTGAGAGCCCCATGAAAGCTGAAGGGGGTTCCCAATACCCCTTTCAGCATGCCCCTGACCCAGTTCATCTGCCGACAGGGGAGCCCACTCCCCGTCGGCATAATGTCCCCTCCCTCCCTCCATCTGTTGTGTGCTGAAGGGGTGCTCAATCCCCCTCGGCATCATGCCCTCCCAAACAGTCTTCTTTGCCGAAGGGGGGCCCAATCCCTGTTGACTTCAGTCCCCCTCCCACAAAATGCAAGTGGCAAACTGGAAGCCCACCTCAGTGTGCAAAAAACAAATCTAAAAAAAAAAAAACCTTCCCGTGATGTCCTTAGTTTGTGTCCCTGAAACAAAGAAAATGGTCCTTCGCGGTCTCTCATGCCCCTTCCCCCAACCTGCACCTACCCTCTGTGCAACCCACCTCCCCACACACACCCTCACCTCATACTTACCTCTGGAGCCTGGCGAGATGATCTTCGGTGGACCGGGAACACGTCTGCACTCTTCAAAGCGACCGCGAAGTGAAGAAATGCCGGTAAACTGTATAATGGCATAAATAGGGTTTTTTTCAACTTATGTGGATATCTCACCCATTTTTTCAACTTTTAGCACCACATTTTCAACATGGGGTTATTGGGACCCCTCCTCATGAATTCAGTCACTGCCATGGTGTTATTCCATCCCGAAAGGTGATTTTGCAGTCACTGTGTGGAATCACCTTGTGGGACTGAGTAACGAAATGACAGTGCCACTGTTCATGAGGTGGGCTCTAAAAAAGCCTTTGTTGCAAATTTGGTGAAAAAAAAATGACTGTTCTACGAGCGTGTGTTGCGAAGTTTCCATGCACACTTGTAACTTCGCGAATTTGTAATATTTTCACCCCAGATTTTCAACATTGGCATTTTTCCATACCTCCTTATGAACAGTACAGCTGTCATTTTTTACATCCTGGCCGAAATGTGTTTTTGCACTTCTGAAGCAGAATAGCGCAGTTGCTATGGGAAATCAGTGTTCAGGACAGATTAAGAAAATCACAGTGGTGTCACTGTGATTTTCTTAATCTGTCCCAAACAGTGTAGTGCAATGAGCAGAGGTCCTAAAATGCCTATGTTGAACATTTAGTGACAAAAGTCCATGAAATGACTGTGTTACAAGTGTACATTGTGCAGTTTCCATGCATCCTTGTAATTCTGCACATCTGTAATATTTTCATTCCAGATTTTCAACATTGCCATTTTTTTACACCTCCTTATGAACAGTGCAGCTGTCATTTTTCATATCCTGCCCGAAATATGTATTTACAGATCTGGCACAGAATAATGTGGTTGCTATGGGAAATCAATGTTCGGAACAGATTAAGAAAATTATGGTGACAGTGTTCATGAGCATAGATCACAAAATGCCTATATTGAAAATTTGGTGAAATAATTCTGCTAAATGACTATGTTAAGCACATTCGTTGTGCGGTTTCCACATACGCTCAGAAGTTCAAGGATTCTTAATACTTCCACTGCAGATTTTCAACATAGCCATCTCTTCACACCTCCCTATGAATGGTACAGCTGTCATTCTTCACAACCTGCCCGATCTGCGTTTTTGTACATCTGGCACAGAATGGCACGGTCGCTGTGGGAACTCAAAGTTCAGGACACGTTAACAAAATCACAGTGCCACTGTTTATGAGAAGAGGTCCCAAACACTTTCATGAGGTGTGGGTCACAAAAAGGACATGTTGAAAATTTGTAGTGCAAATATCAACAAACACCCGGGGTGTTAGGGTTTCTAACCATAATGTCCCACCCTGTACAGACTGACAGGCATCAGGGGTGTGCCTTTGGATTGCCAACTGTAATGCTCATGCCATTCCACCCCCATCCCCCAACCTGCAGCCAGTGATAGGCATCGAGGTTTGCCTTGGACTCTTTGACCCCAGAGTACATTCCATTCTCCTACACTGCACCCATTTCAGCATATGTCCTTATGGAATAGGGTGACTGTAAAGCCGAACACCCCAAGGCACACCTCAACACTTGTCGGTGTCTGCAGGATAGGGTGAGGTGAAATAGCATGAACATTATGGGTGATGACCCAAACGGATACCCAATGCCTGTCCATCTCTGCAGGGTGGAGGTGGGGTTGGCATGAAGTTCAATACTTCACTGTTACTCCTAGTCTGCATCTGTCTAACTCCTGCATTCCCAATGCTAATACCAGCAAGCAAACATTCGGCATTGACAAATGCTTGTTTGCCTCTGTAACTACCTTGAATACTTTCCTCCTTAGCAGCTGCTGCTCACTTTCATACAGCCTGAGTAGTCTATGACATCAGTAACACATTCCAGGCTGTTCCGATGAATAGCATGGAACCCTGTAACCGATGTCACGGAATGTCTTATATATGTGACGTGAAAGAGCAAGAGCTGCTGAAGAGAGTGGAACTCTATGTAGACCTGGGGACACCCCAAAGCTAGATTATTTATTTATCAAACACTGGTCAGTCAATGCATGTCACAATACATGCTGTAATGTAACAAGCATGGAAATGAAAATACGAGGGCAGTTTGAAAAAAATATTTTCCTGTCACCTTTAAAAGCTAAAAGCCAGTGATACAGGATTACCTCTACTGGCAGGATTAGTGCTGCTACCACATGAAGACAGTAAAAGGATAAGTTTGGCCAAAATAATTTTCTGAATTCCATATATAGGGACTATTAATTGGGGGGTAGGTAACCAGACCTGAATCTTACTTGTGCCAGGAGTTACTCCAATGATAGTGTTTTTTAACATAATGGCATGTCTCTACCTCTCTGTCATCCTTTGTTGCATTTATAACCTAATGACTGGACTAGACTTGTAAACATGACGTATGCTCTTTTTGGTAATGATGTATGATTGTTGTAAGTCTGAAATCTATATTTATATCATGTTGATTTGTAACTTTTGTAACAAAACTGTACTGATTTTACACTGGATAATTTCTGAAAGTAGGACCTTGACTTAGGTATTGTTGCCTGCATAAAAATAAATGGTACTTTACCGTACCTACTTGTGGATATGCAGATGTGAATTATGAGACAAATATAAAACTTCCTAATAACCTTGTGTGTGGTATATTAAAACAAAAAACACAACATTTCACAGATTTTAACATTTAGGACACTAACGAACGTTACCTTACCTTTGCATCTTGAAAGGCACAGCCCTACTCTAGTTTAAAGAGTCACAACAGTAGAAAGGTTTTGATAACTTTATTGTGATCATTGATGCCTTTTTATCCCACAGATATGTTAAAATGTTAAAATATAAGTACTGTCTAGATACAGGGAAAACGGAAAGGGAAGGATTAGGTTGTTACACTGGCGCCATAGCACACTGGTTCTCAAGACCAAAATCCATGTGACTTAAGAGAGCAGTAGGGCCAATGATTTTCTATTTTTCAGTTGAAACACCAGAGACAAACAGAACTTATCATTTTTAAACCAGAAATTTGTCGTTCTTTAGCCAGCACTTGGTGTCATCTCCAGTGCCCTGTGAAAATAAAAATCCATTGGTGGAATTACCAAGAAAGCTGTAATTTCACTTCTGTGAAATTCTGGAATGCATTCTTGCAGCTTCTGCAAAATTCCAACTTAGAACACTGGAATAACTGTGCATACTGTGGATTAATGTATTAAACTGTGGAAAGAAATTCTGCAGAACTGAATCCTGAACTGCGGAATTATTTCATATACTGCAGAGTTATGTATTAAACTGTGGAATGAAATTCCTCAGAACTGTCATTCTGCAGTTCATGCATATCATTCCACAATTAAGCCAGAACATTTTGCAGAATTTGCCAAACACATTTGGAACAGTCCAATTTCAACAATGTCAGAATTTTTGAAACATTTCTTACAACTTCTGCTAACTCCAAATTAGCAGTTTCCACCCAGCACTAGTCAACTCTACTTTACCACTTTGTCATGCAACCAACCCTGCTTTGCAACAGCTTTTTAGAGCAAAATCTTCAATTTTGAGCCACATTTATCAATAAAACATATTGACTTGCCTATGTCAAATAGCACTGTCCATTTCTGCAAATAGACAATCGTTGGCTCTAGTGCAGCCACCAGAACTTGCAGGCTGATATTTTTCACCCCAAGCTCCCCAGTTTATTTTTACACAGTATACCATATAAGGAATAAAGTATGCGGGGCATACACAAGATGCCAGCGTATGGACCTTGAGAACAAAGCTAAAGAGGTCCATGCTGGCATCTCAACCCTGAGATTGAAACAGGGTGAGTTGAGTCCCCCCCCCCCCAACACTTCATTTGTTATAGTATATGGTTCCTTCAAAATTAAAAAAAAAAATTATATTTGGGCAAATTTTATGTTTCATAATTTTGTGTTTGCACTCACGCTTGGTGTCAGCAGCTCTGTTTGCTGCTAAGATGGTCAGTGTGGTTTTGTTTCTGTGTGCCTCTCCAAAGATTCACAGTTGGAGTTTATTAATGCAACCCCCAGGCCATTTTTTAAACTAGTGAGCACATCCTCCATTAAAATCTGACATACTGGTACCCACATACTGGCATATTTTACTTTACAAAAGGTTGGTACCACCCTTGGTGTTAGGATGTATAACTGGCTCATTTGCTAAGGAAGAGAGGGGTGGGGGGGTACAAGAACAAAACAACATGAACCTTGTGTAAAAATCACAACCCAGGTCCTGGGTGAAGCCTGCTAGGCATATGCTAGATCTCACTTGCTGAAGTGGCCCCAGTAAATCCAACAACCAGAAGCAATAATTGGAATGTCCAGAACAGTAACTGGGATTGTTCAGTATGGCTTTCTTCAACAGATGGAAATTTAAAGCAGAAGTGGACCCCCAAGGGTTGGTCTAGGCAGGACAGGTACATTTCACAAACTCCCCTTGCATGCAGTACAGTTCATGAACACAAAAAAGAACATCTTCTTCCCATTTCTCAATGGTCACCTGGCCATGCACCTGAACATTTTCCTCCCATGAGTGTCATTTAGTGAATCTAAGCCACACACTCACAACTCTTCTATGAACATAGGTGCAATTATGTGAAACTTAGCCACACACCTTAACCTGTAGCTTGGCCCTTGCTCAGGTATAACTGGTGTCCTTTACAAATCAAGAAGTCCTGCCTTGTAAGCTTTAAGCTGGCGTTCTACCCACCCTTTGCCCCAACCGACACTGTCTGCCATTCTTCAGGGTTACACCTTTGAAACTCCCATTTCCCACTGAAATACTAGAGGTCCCAGACTTTAAATCTCTCACTCACTGGATTGACCAAAGAATATTGGGTGAACAGTTTAACAGAACCTTCACTCTCTTGGATGAACTAGGGGCATTGACAGGTGCGATACAGCATTACCTATGGGCACACACACCTCAGACTATGATTCCCCTAAAGTATGTGGAGATCTTGTCTCCTAGAACAGTACTCACAACTGGTTGTCCCATCCACTGGGCATGGAACAACAATTATAAAAAGGGTCTCAGAAATGCTGCAATCTGATTGGCTGTTAGGATTCCAACAGCCTTACATTAATCCATGTCATACTGTCATGCACAGCCTGATCACCATGGCACATGAATTATTTCAGTCAGCATTCCATCCTCTAGCCCTGCAGAATGTGTGGAATGATGTATTCTGATTTTGAACCAGCATTCTTAAACTGTTGGTGGAAGAACTATTTATTAAAAATCTCCCTCTAAATGAGGAAAACATTGAAAAAGTATACTTTTCTTTTGGTGTGTTTTTATAATAGGAATAAGACACTCCCAGGAGTTAGATTAACAGTCAGTTAATCACTCCCTAGGGGCAATATGGCACTCAGCTGCACCTCATGCCACATTACACCCCCAGTGGGTGACTAACAGACAGTTAATCTAACCCCTGGTCATGCCTTATTGTTTAAAAGAAGACAGTCTCCTGGGTAGCAGATCAAACTGTCTCTCAATGTTCCTTTCCAAGGCAGCTGAAACACACACAGAACCTTTAAGGGATTGCCTCTTGAGTCTGCAGAGAACAAGCAGTTCCTTTCACTTCACTGGGAGTAGAAATCAGGAAATCCTGCTGTAGAACTGGTCTCCACCTCTTCACTGGAAGCTGGAAATGACACTACACTAGGATGAGAAATGCTGGGCCCTCAACTCAGAGCCCAACTGGCAGTCCTTCTCCCACTCTCACCTCCACACTGAACACTGACTCAACATAGAAACATATAAAATAAGGACCACAAGGCCCATCCAGTCTGCCCATTTTTTCTACCTTATGCCTTAGGCCTTTACTCCGTCAATGGATTATTTATTCATTCTCATCTATATTGCTCCCATCTATTGCTCCTTTATGCCTATCCCATGCCTGTTTGAAGCCCTGCACTGTATTCATATCCACCACAAGCTGAGGTAGGCCGTTCCATGCATCCACCACCCTTTCTGTGAAAAAGAACTTCCTTACATTACACCTTAATCGGCCTTCCTCTAATCTTATGCTGTGTCCTCTTGTCCTGCTATTTTTCTTATATTGAAACATGTTAGATTTTTTCATCTTGTTAATGCCGTTAAGATGTTTTATTGTTTTCGAGCATATCACCTCTCTCCCTCCTTTACTCTAGGGTATGCTCATTGAGCTCTGTTAATCTGTCCTCAAATGTTTTCTGATGCAGTCCCTGCACCATTTTAGTTGCCCTTCTTGTTCTCTGGACTGCCTCCATTTTGTAAATGTCCTTGTGCAGGTGCGGCCTCCAGTACTGCATATAGTACTCCAGATGGGGCCTAATCAGTTTATTATAAAGAGGGATTATTACCTCCCTCTTATGACATGTGATACCCCTACTGATACACCCTAACATACCTCTAGCCTTACCTACTACTTTAGTGGTCTGCTTGGATGATTTCATGTCATCTGTGATGATCATGCCCAAGTCTCTTTCTTCCCTTGTGATTGCCAGCAAATTCCCTTCCAACCTATAGGTAGCTTCAGGGTTTCTCTTCCCTATGGGTGTGATCTTGCACTTCTTTGCGTTAAACCCCAGTTGCCAATCTTCAGACCATTTTTCCAGTTTTTCCAGCTCTCTTCTGAGACTACCCACCCCATCTGGACCATCTACTCTGTTGCAGATCTTGGTGTCATCTGCAAACAGGCAAACCTTACCCTCCAGTCCATCTGCAATGTCACTGATGAAGATATTGAAGTGGACTGGCCCCAGAACTGTTCCTGAGGTACCCCACTTGTGACTTCCATCTCTTCTGACTGTATACTGTTTACCACCCACTCAGTTTTCTGCCCCCTAACCAGTTTTCCACCCAGTTGACCAACTTCTGACCCACCCCAAGCCTACTCAGCTTATTAATCAACCTTCTATGTGGAACAGTATCGAAAGCTTTGCTGAAGTCAAGGTAGGCAATATCAACTGCACCCCCTTGGTCCACCACTCTGGTTACTCAGTCAAAGAAATCTATGAGATAAGTTTGACAAGACCTTCCTGTTGTAAACCCATGCTGCCTCTGATTCTGTGCTCCTATGGATTCCAGGTGTTGCACTATCCTTTCCTTAAGGAGTGCCTCCATAATCTTGCCCACTACTGAGGTAAGACTTATTGGTCTGTAGTCCCCTGCCTCCTCCCTGCTGCCACTCTTGCTGAGTGGGATCACATGAGCCCTTCTCCAGTCTTCTGGGTCCACTCCTGTGCTCAGAGACTCACTAAACAGTTATGCTAATGGCTGTGCTAGTTCCACCCTTAGCTCCTTCAGTACCCAGGGATGTATGTCATCAGGTTCTATTGTCTTGTTCACCCTGAGCTTAGCGAGCTCTTGTAGGACCCTTTCGTTTGTGAAGGGACTTGTGCACACCTCCCTCCCTCCTATGTCCATGGTGCTGAGCTGTGGGCCCTGCCCTACCTTCTCTTCAGTAAATACTGAGCAGAAGTATCTATTTAGGATAGATGCTTTTCCTTGATCCTCCTCCACACACTCCTCCTTATCTCCTTTGATCTTAGCAATACCCCCTCTGAACTTTCTCCTTTCACTAATGTATCTATAGAAGTCTTGTCCCCTTCTTTTACTGTTCATGCTAGTGTTTTTTTGGTTTGGGTCCTTGCCTGCCTTACTACCGTCTCTGGTACTCTTAGGGAAGTTTGGTATGCCTTATCTTCATCCCACTGCATTGCCTTATATTTCCTGAAGGCCAACCTTTTGGCTGTAATCTTTTCTGCTACCGTTTTTGAGAACCAAAGTGGTTTCCTCCTTCTTTTGCTCTTCCTTTTCTCCCTAACACAATGGGATGTTGCTTCAGGTATTGCATCCTTAATGCTCGCCCACTTTTTCTGTACCCCCTCACCTGTATTTCTTCTTGCGAGGGCTAGCTTAACTCTGTTGGCCAACTTACCAAAGTCAGCTCCTCTGAAGTACCATATTTTTGCTTTGGAATGGGATGATTTAGTTCTAGTGGCCAAACTGAACCATACCATTTGATGCTCATTGGCCCCCAGATGACCTACCTGGAGATCTGTGAACCTTTCCCCATTAATCAGTACCAGATACACAATAGCCCTGTCTCTTGTGGGTTGCTGTACCAATTGTTTGAGGCCCTCCCTCTGCAGGGGAATCCACTATGTGTTTCTTCTGGCAGATATTCCTGCTGGTATTGACCAATCTGTATCTGGCATGTTGAAGCCTCCCATTATCAGAACCCCCCCCCCACCATTTAGCTGTCATGTTTTGTATATCTTCTAACAGTAATGTATCTATGTCCTCCTCCGGCCTGGAGGCCTGTAGACAACCCCAGTTCTTCTGGCTCCTTATGTGTATTCTGAATTTCTGTAACTTTGATAGTTTCACTGACATAAAGGGCCACTCACCCCCCCCCCTCGCTTTTTGCGCCTCGGTCTCTTCTGAACAGTACATAGCCGGGAACTGAAGTCTCCCAAGTGTGGTTACTGGTGAACAATGTCTCATTATTGGCTACTATATCCAGTTTAGGCTCTGTCATTTTTGCCTTCAGGTCTGGGATCTTGTTTCCCAGACTGCGGGCATTTGTGTACATAATTATCCATTGGCCAGATTTCGGTGCGTTAGTTGTGCAAGGTCCGGCTTTTCTCCTGCGTGTCGTATGGGGAGGCGGACCTCTTTCCTTACCTGGTGATGCAATTTGAACTACAAACCTGCTGAACTCCTGTTTGATTACTAGCTGAGGGGAGAGGGGTGGTACTCCTGTTCATTATATTGGGTGCTGCACCCCCTCTCTCCATTTGCTAGTTTAAATATTCTGCAAAGACATCAAATGTCTGCCCCAATGCACTGACTCCCTTCTTAGTCAGATGCAGTCCATTGAATTTAAAGAAATTTTGCTCCCCAAACTGTTGCCAATTATCTACAAATCTGTGTCCTTTTTTCTGCCACCAGCTCTTCAGCCACATGTTTAGCTAACCTATCTCCCTTTCTCTGACCTTCTGTCCACCTGCCCCCCCCCCAGACTGTCAGGATCTCAGAGAAGGAGATGCCAGATGAAATGGATGACAGTTTGTCTCCCAGCCTGGTCAGGCGTTCCTCGGTCTCCACAACTTACCAGTTGGTGAGCTTGTTAGTTTGTGGTCAGTGTCTCTCCATGCTGATGTACCTGGAAAATATCTGACCATTACCCCTGGCCGGAGGTAGGTATCACCTCCCTGATTCATGGAGTCTCCTATGATCAGAAGTGTTTTGGATTTCCTTTTTGCGTTTTTTGTTTTGGTCCCTGTTTTGGGTGAGTTTTATAGCTCTAGCTCCTGTGCTGCAGTATCCCACTCTGCAGTGTCCCTCTGCTCCTTTGTTTGATTTCGGCGTTAGAGGCAGATACCTGTTTGTGGTTTTTATATGGTTTGTGGAGGTGATACATTGGTGAGCACTACGTGATGGAGCACCCGATTTGCCCCTCCTAACAACCTGCCAACCTCCTGGACCAACTACCCTCTGCGGTCGAGGTGCTTCAGTTGGATGTTGGGGAAATGGCAGGTGGTTCTTGTAATACATTTCCTCCTGAATATGCGATTTGAGGTGTGCAGTCTCTGCCCATGCTGCCCAGAGCTGAGTCCTTAGATTTCCAATGGTCCAGCATGTAGGACAGTGTCCTAAGTCCTGTATAACTGCCCTTTTGAAAAGTGTTCCACAGTACCTGCAGTTAATAATATTCATTCCGGTTGAGTTGCTGAGTTAATAACCTGGTCTGAGTAATTAGAAGGAAAATGAAAGCAAAAGTTTGATTTTTTTTTTTATTTGTTTGTTTTTGTATAACTTTTTTATAACAAGTTAAATTAATTGCACTTCTGCAAGTAAGGTCACTGTGTGGATACCCCTCTAGAAACAAGGCGGTAAGAGCAGAAACAATCAACCAACAACAAGTGCAGTTGCTGTCCCTCAGTCTGTATCTCGTATGTGCTCCTGTAATTAGTCCTGAAACCTTAGTCTAATGATAGACAAAACTGTAAAACATGTAAGCACCACCTGCAACAATTTCACACAAGATGTACCCTGCAAAAAACACTTTGCTACAGAGAAAAATATAGCAGTAAAAAAGTAACAAACCTGTTAGCACAACATGTAGAACACTTTAACAGAAGATATACCTTACAAAAACAGTTTGAATCAGAGAAGATTACAGCAGTAATATGTAAGCACAAAACAGTAACAAACCTGTAGGCACACCCTCTACCAATGCAGCAGAAAGTAAACCCTGCAGCAGCAATTTGAATCAGAGAACAATAAAGCAGTAACATTTAAGCAAAAAGCAGTAACAAATCCTGTAAACACAAAAGAAAATAGTAACACACAGTAAATCTGCCTAGCCAAAAGAAGCCTTAATTTTTTTTTCCTCGCTCTGTCCATACAAGCAAACCTAGAAGAAAAGAGCTCAGGTTAAGCTAGGTGCCCTTGCCAGCAAACCTAGTCATCCACCTACACTAACTGAATATTCTAAGCTCCCCAGAGCAGCTGTCCACACTGTGTGGCTTATGCTGCTGTGAGAGTTCCAAATGACCAATTCATTCTTCCCTCAGGCTAGCTGAGTAAACAATTATGTCATTATTTAGGAAGCCCCTAATGAACTTCCTACCAGCTGCCTGCCACATTCCTAACAATAATACTGATAGGATTCTAGTAACCCCAAGGGACTGGATGGTCACATTAAAAAAAGAAAAATGGTACAGTTTGTAAACAAGGAGCCGAATGCAGTAATTCATGTCCAAACCATCTCAGTGAAGTGCTCGCTAAATGGCCCATCATGTTTGTTGGAGTTTTCCTGTGAAGAGCTTTGTCTAATCAGGTGATATACAGTGGAGTGGTTCATGAATATTAATGACAGAATGTGCACAATAACATTTAGAACGTGTACAGCAACTTTTAGAGTGAGCACAAGATTTCAGCACCTACAGATTTTCATACACAATAAGCCCTAACCATATACTACAAGTGAATGTCCTAATGTGTTTAGATGTAAATGAAACCTATCCTTCCTATCTTTTAAAGGCAAACAATTGCCAGTTCCAGCACATCTGTGTTTCAATAAGGGCACCAAAGAGCTCTGTGAACTCATACAACGATGGTGGTGGACACATGCGGTCTTATTTGAGTAACCCTGGCATAGCAGCCACTGCACAATAATGATCACTGCTAACCATCTCCTGATTGTAGAACTCTTTCTCCTGTTACAGTACATCCTGGTATCTCAAGCACTGTCTTAGGAAAGGAAAATGGAATAGGGAAAAGGGAAAAAACTAGGACTCGGCCTCCGGAGATTCCTGGGTGGGGCACTGAGCTTTACCATTGATTTCTAATCAATGGAAGCAAAACTTCCACAAATAATTACTTATTATAATTCTAATGCCAGCAAAAGAGTAGCTGTGTTCTAAAGTGAATAAATACTGTCATTTTATGGTTGAATATTCAGTGTGTAAAAACTAGTCTGTACACTAGAGCAAACCACTGTTGGCATGTCAGTACCAGGGTCCCCATGGCCTAATTTCCAGGTGGGCACCTTGTTCACCAATCAGACATGCAGCATGCAAGCTGCCTGTTCTTTCGGGGTATGGCTCGAGGCTGGAGGTGGCCCTAAAGGGTTCCAGTTACCTCTACACTGGCACACAGTCTGTTCCATGCCCACATGATATCAACACAACGTAAAAGTAAAAACTGTATCAGGTGGAAACAAGGGGCCAAGAGGTCAGGACTGCCCACAGCCATAGCTGGCCATCAAAAAAAGTGTGTGTGTGTGTGTGTGTGTGTATATGTTTTACACTAAATCTCAAAGCTCTTTACTGGAGCACTGACGTGTTAAGATATTTAAGGGGGATGGGGACAGTGGTGGGAGGGGGGTCCAGGTACAACATCTGGCTATGGAAGACTAACCTCCTATTCTAATGTGCCAGTTACCACCATTGTGCTCATCCTGTGAGGAGCATGACTCACAACTTGGCAGTATACAGGCTCTGGTCTCATGACAAGGAGCCATCTTGTTTAATACCAGGGTTAGCAACAACATTGCATAGGACTCACCGAAAGAACTGGCAAACATTGTTTAAATGCAACAGTTCTCTCTGAACCTCCCCTACTGACTGAAAAGTAGGTGTTCTATCCTCAAAGTACACAACTAACTTGGCATGGTAGGGAGTGTTTTAACAGAAATAAGTTTGTTACCTTCTAATTCCTTGTATGCTTCCTCAGCCTAATTTTTGATTCTTTATTTGATGTTTATTTGACCTTTGTTTGCACTCACTGCACTGGGCGACCTTTCTTGACCTCCCTGCTGCTTCCCTTCACTGCACTTTCCCATGTCTTATCAGTACTTTAATTTTTTGTGCATTTTGTTTCTTCCCCATTTATCCCCCACCATTTTTTTCTCCCCTATATTACCTACACAGTATAACAAAATTACCTGTCTTTACTGACTGAAACTCTATGCCATTTTGCCTGAATTATTTCTTTTTGATTTCAATTTTCTCTCACATTCCTTTAGGGGAAGCAACCTTGTGTCACACTTGAGCTGCCATTTTTGCCATCACTTTACACTTTTGCTACTTGTCCCTTCACCCCCCCCCCACACACACACATTTTGTCCCTGCTCTCATTTGCACATCTGTACTGCCAGCACACTACTGGCTACTACAAGCACTATTCAGACAGGTTTGCCTTTCATAACCTGTTTATATATGTGTTCTGCTCTCACTATTATGTACTGCTATCATAAATAACACCCATTGCTAATGATGGTTTAAATATCATGTGCAGTGTAACAAACCAATGTGAGAACTGAATGCTTCTTATGTAATAAATAGCTGTTAGCACATATATAACACCCTTGGAAATGAGCAGTAATGAACGTCTATAAATAGCCTTCTTAAACCAATACTTCTCTCACTGTTACTGCTGTAAAACACTTTTTAAATTATCACTAAAGGTGTTGTTTTATTAAACTTACAGCATACAATCATTTAATGCAAGAAATATAGCACCCCATAACACTGCATTTAGCATGATACCTAGAGACATTAATTCTGTCAAGGCAAATCAGTCATTTATTTTGTCTGATGCTTCTGTTGGTTCCCATCTAGTATTTGCTGGAAATTTTTCTGCACAATTCAGCAAATATACAACATGGTAGAGGATTCTGAAATCATAAATTATGGGGCTTGGAGGAGTGGAGAGCCCCTCTTGAACAGAATAAATATTGTAAACTAAACAGATCTACCAGTTTTCCAATGTCCAGAGATCCATGCCTTGTCATTAGAAGGATAAAACAGAAGATTCTCAGAACTGAAATTGATGCAAATGCAAACCAAACAAGTGCCAGACTTAAGGACACCCCACTCATAAAAAAAAAAAAATGTATTCTCACCACCATTACACTGAGTGTTTTCAGATCTATGCAGCACCCATACATGATAATGCTACCACAATAGCACAGATAACTCATGCTTACAAAAGATTTTTCAAAATTTGTTTTTTAATGTTTTGATTAGTATATATATATATGTACATGTGATGCACAAAGGGTTAATATAGCATAATTTGCCTAATGGTGCCATTTGTTAGGAACAAGAAGCATGTTTTTTTTCAGCCCCTTGAGCTGCACTTTTTAGCGGTTCCCACTACGCAACCATGTCTGCATTATCACAGCCATCTTTAACACATTCCTCATGAAACAGCTCCTGCTAAACATGCAAAGCAGCTCCAGATTTGAAGGTTTGGAACTTGCAACCCCCTCCAGGTTAACAGATCCCCATACACACCTTTCAGGTTTTTTTCTCTAACAGCACCACAGCCAACAGGCACCTGCATAACTGTATCCCTAGTCAAAACCTCAGGATCCTTACCAACCACCCTGCCTACAAAGCCAGCCCTAAGGAATTTACCAAAGACAGCTGTCAGAAAGAATGCTGGAATGTTTAGCATGCCAGCCTATTATAATGGTATATTTTTATTTCTATCTACTTTTTAAATAAAAAAAATGTTTTCTTATTCCTTCTAACCTCAATCCTGCTGCTAAGAACTTTGAGGACCTTTCTGGGTCTGTCCATTTGTACTACTCACTCATGGTAAGCACAGGACACACAGCATGTCTTCCTTTCCCAATCATAACTGTTATAATTCATAGTATCAATTTGTTGATTTTATCTTCTGCGCTATCTATGCCCAACAGCTACATAGCAAACACAAGCAAGCAAATATTCGGCCTTGACAGATGCTTGTTTACACAGTACCTCACATGCAGGTGACCTCAAAATGGGCTTGTTTGGGGGACTTTATTTACTATTCATAAGAAACCCCTAGGTGGAATACAAAATGAGAGAAGAGATATTAACAGTCGCCAAACAGGAAAGGGACCTGGGAGTGATCATATCTGATGACCTCAAGCTGGTGAATCAGTGAGACAAGGCAGCGGTTAGGGTCAGTGGGATGTTTGGGTGCATATGGAGGGGTATCACCTGCAAAAGGAGGGAGCCAGTGTTATAACTGTATAGATCACCAGTAAGACTTTACCTAGAGTACTGTGTCCAGTTCTGCAAACCACATCTCAGGAAGAACATAGAGTGGAGGCAGTCCACAGGTGGGCAACTAAAATAGTGCAGGGGCAGCATCAATAGCCCTATGGGGAGAGACTAAATGACTTCAATATGTACACCCTGAAAGAGAGAAGGGAGAGTGGGCATATGATAGAAACTTATAAATACCTCACAGGGGTAAATAAGGTACAGGAGTGGAGCATTTTTTAGAGGAAAAGATGCACAAGAACAAGGAGACATGCAATGAAGCTGTTCGAGGGTAAATAAAAGAGAGATGTGAGGAAGTACTTCTTCAGTAAAAGAGTGGTGGATTCCTTGAACAGCCTTCCAGTGGAGGTGGTGGGGGTGAAAACAGTGGTGGTTTCAAACATATATGGGATAGGTACAAGGGAATCTCAGGTGGAAGCAATGGTGGGGGTGAAGGTTGCCAGAGATCAAATTGTCTCTGTTATGGTAGTATAGACAGGAAAAAAATGGGCAGACTGGGTGGGTCAAGTGATCTTTATCTGCCATCATGCTCTATGTTTCTATGTAATTTGTCCTCAGAGACCACTCTTTTTTTGGTATAATTCTTAGGATTTCAGACTCTAAGAATGCACACGACACATTCTCAGAAAAAGGGATCAGGAAACTGGTTCACTCAGAATCAGAACCTACCCTGACATAATACAGTCTGCCAGAGTCAGGTACATACGGATTTTTCAGACAGAGTCTTGTACCCGTCCATCTCTCCTCAAGCCACTTCAGAGCTCTTAAAAAAAATTCTTATTCCTATCTGCCTATAGACACCATCCAGATCCACAGAATGCCCCCTTAAAATGGTTTAGTTTTTGTTTACCTCACGTTAGCATACTGTCGCCACACACTAGCCCATCTTCTGCTGTATCCCAGCTGCCTGAGGGAGTGTTCAACAGAGCAAGCAGGAAGTTACAGTCTGGCAAAGGTCAAACAAGAGTATGGGCAGGCGGTAGAGCGAGAGTGCAGGAGGCATGTGGTCGGGCAAGAGTGCAAGAAGGTGGTCAAGCCAGCAACTGTGTGGTGTGTGTGTGTGCACAGATGGGCATGCTGGCCTGAATGTATGGGTGCAACAAACAAAACTGAGCAAGCAAGCAGGTGGTTGGGCAGGTGGTGAAGTTGACGGGAGAGGGCAGAGAGCAACAGGTTTGTGATTTCAATTTTGTGATAAACAAATAATGTGGAATACAGGTGTGGTGGGCTGAGTGAGAGGAAGAAGGTGTCAGATGCTGTCTGGCCAAGCTGTTCTGTTCCACAGTAGCTGATACCCACAAACTGGAAGGGACTTACTGTCTCAGACTGTAATCTCAAACTTTAAAGCAGCAATTCTAAATGTTCTATGATGCTAACACTAAATTAGACACTGCCCAAATCAAGGCAATAGTCTCCAGTATTTTGTGCTTATGCTATATGAACATATTTGATGATGATGTGTCCCATATTATGAGCAGTGTTCCACATTTCCTCACTGTTTTAGTATGAGTGTTAGACATTTCAATAACAAATGGTAAGATAAGTGCTTCGTCTTGGCAGGACA
Source organism: Neoceratodus forsteri (assembly GCA_016271365.2). Classification (NCBI taxonomy): domain Eukaryota; kingdom Metazoa; phylum Chordata; order Ceratodontiformes; family Ceratodontidae; genus Neoceratodus; species Neoceratodus forsteri. Next base: position 764,965,810 of record CM028135.1, read on the forward strand.
GTTCTGTCAGCTAGCAGACTTGGAGGGGGTGGAGAGCTGGCATCATGGATGTGATAGATGTCCAGATCAGAAGTAACATCAAAATGAATGAGAGGAAGGAAACCCAAAGAGAGAGAGAGAAATGTGTAACTGATTCATTGGAATGAATTGTAACTAGTGGTGGACGAAGTGGCCAAAATCCGCTATGCAAAGCAATACGCGAATTAAGACGGAATCTGCGAAGTAATCTGCAACACGAAGCGGAGTACTTTGCATCATAATGAGGAACACAAAGTCCATTGGAAACAATGACTTCACGTTACTCCGCCTTTCTCCAACCACTTCTGCATCAATTTTAATGCAAAGTACATTTAAATCAATGTATTTCGTATCACTTCACCTTGTTGGTGAGCTCCAAGGCAAATTTTGCAGTGATTCATGGGATTGCAGGTCGCATGGGCTTTAGATTGTTCTGCACAGCCTCAGTTCTGTGTAGTGTGTGTGTAGTGGAAGCTGGAGACAGTTTGTTCTCAGAGTTCTGAAATTCAAACCCTCTAAAAGCTGTTCAAAAAGCCTTTTTGAGCCATTTTTTTCTCTCAAAATTTAGTACATCGATTGTAGGAAACCCTCCTGTGCTCATGTCATTGCATGATTATTGTTTGTGTGTGGATTTTGAATGTTAATTTAGAACATTCAGTCTGTGTACTGACAGACACTTGAAGTGTGCTTGGGGAAGGGGTGTATCTGTGGTGGAGGGAGGTAGATAAACTGGGAGAAAGGCAGTCTTTCTGTTTTGATAATATTTTTCTTGTATAACTGTGTTAATGTACACACGGTAATAATTTCAGTAATTTTTGACAGTTTTGTGCTGATTGTTGTGGTGCAGCAGTGCTTAATTTCAGTTTGTTTAAAAAATTTGGTTATATTACTGAAGTTTTTAATTTGCTGCACGTCACCTGTAGTGTGTGCGTGAGTGTGTGTGCGACATGTGCCATCAAATTAGACACATTTTATTGTGCCTCACAGTACTTGCAGCACTGTGAAACTGCTATCCACCGCACCTGCATTATTTTGTACTGCTTTGTGGTATCCCGGTAGTGGACTGTTACTGCAGTGCACTGCCCCCCAACTGGCAAAAGGTATTATTTTCTAGATTTGTATTTATGACTTGTAAGCACTGGTTAAGGTGTTGTTGTGCCTTTGTATCTGCATCTCTTGAGTGTGCAGCACAATCTTAATCTGTCTGTGCACTTGCATCTCTTTAGGGCCCAATCTCCATCTGCAACTTAAGCTGCAGTTGTTTGTTTGGCTTCTTTTCAGAGTACCATGTGGTGCATATCTCAGTGTGAATACTGTACTCTTTAATGTGCAGTTTTAAGCCAGGGCGATCATCACGAGTCACTCACGATACAAATCGCATTCTTCATCTTCATGGTCACGATGATTCACATGTAACCCCACTACAAATGGGGTTTCCCAAAAAGTCTTCCTCGAGCTTCCCTAAATGTTCACTGCCAGGCTGGTGTCCTGAGTTTTAGCAGTTTAAATGTGATTGCCAGAGAGTGCCTGTATAGCCTCTGTGTGTAAACTCCTTGTTACCCGGGGTTACTAGAATCCCAGTAAGACATAGTGGTAGGCAGGGAAGGCAGCTTATGAAACTCCAGCTAAATGGATTTCACACTGTCTCACTCTGTTCTCAGTCTCAGCTGAGACTGAGGGATGACATCACCAATATAACTATTGCAGCTGCATGAGCCACAATGGAATCTGCAGCAAGGGAGTTGGAATAGAATGTTGGGAGGTTTGAACAGAGTCTGTGGTCAGTTGGTGTTGGGAGCTTGCTGTGGAAGCAGCACAGCAGCTCAGTGTAGGCTCTTGGAGCATCAGCCCTGACAGAGGGCTATCTTTAGATAAAAAGGGTGTGTGTCTCCACCAAAAGAGAGACACAGAAGATAATTGAAGTGGTGGAGACAGCTGTTTTGGGTCTCAGTGCCCCCTCCCTCCGGAGATGGGTGCAGGAAAAGGGTTTCCTGCATATTCCTGGGGCAACCCCCTGGTTCTGCTATTAATGGAGAAGCTGCCTATTTGTTCCAGAGTTTTTTGGGAGAACAAGAAGACTTGTGAATCGCCTGTGGGGCACCTGCAACCATAGGGTGAGTGTCTGCTCTTCCTGAAAGGGCCTATGTTTTTCACCCTGGGACTTGTGTGACATGTGGGGATTGGACTACTGAAATAGTGGGAGGCCTAGAGTAATAGGCTTAGCCAAAAAGTAAAAGTAGGTTCAAGTCCAGTGCTTATTGGGAAATCAAAATGATATGTAGAGGAGATGTGACATACGTCTACCCAGGAATCTACATTGCCAAGCTTTCAGTGAAAGAGATGTTTAGTTTCCAGAGAAATGGCTGGGTATGGATTGTGGGAGCTGGAGGTGGGAGAACCCCCATCTTTAGTGACCAGGTCCACCTCTACGTATTTGCTCTGTGTATTTCTATTTTGCCTCATGCACTTGGCCAGTGATGAGGGAAGTATCAGACATGGGATTGGAAGAAAAATTCCCTCTAGGAGTTGAAGGCTGTAGTGTGGTTTGGGGAGCCACAACAGGATAATTGGTTCATTTCCCAAAATGGACCGTGGATCAAGTGGCCGGTGGGTGAGCCAGGCCAGTGGGGAAAACCCAAGTAGTGTACAAGTCAGGCTGTGTACCCAAAGATGCGTGCAAGTCCAGGCTGTGTGCCTGGTGGGTTCCGAGCCTGAGGGCTGGAAATAGTGATGAAGTGTTCTGTTGTCTCTAATCTGCATTACCAGGAATGTAGCCCTGTGGGGGTCCGTCTATGCTTTGTTTGTTCAGCTTGGATGTGAATAAAAGCCACACTGTAGAATCCCATTCCTGGTTCTGGACATTACAGTTATTGCTTCCTGTGTTCGGATTTACTTGGGTGCCCCTGTGCAGAGTAGCCAAACCTAGGCCCCCCTGTGCTGAGTTACCTTATCCTCCCTGAACCCAGTCCCCACCAGGTACTGCTGCCAGCTTCAACACCATGCCACCTGTCGTTTTTACTAAAAGGCAGGGGTGAGGGGTTACAAAAATGGAGGCACTGCTTTGGATTTAATTCTGGGAAGGAGGGAGCTCGGGCAGGGGGCTAGCATTTTGGCTATCTGGCAGTGGGTAGCCCAAAAAGCTGAAGCAATTTACCTAATGTGTTGCTGTGTGCTGTGGATTTTATGCTGCTGTTTAAAATTGCCAACTGTTTACCAAGGAGCAGTAAAGACAAAGAGTGTGCTCTTGTCCTGCATCAAATTGTTTACAGCGTTTTTGCCAGCTTTTAAAATAAACTGTGGTAAAGGAAAGTGTGGAAGACTAGGGGTAACAACAGGAAAATCGTGCCCTGGACATTGGAAATGCTTTTAAAATGAACTGTGGTAAAGAAAAGTGTGGAAGACTAGGGGGTAGCAACAGGAAAATTGTGCCCTGGACGTTGGAAATGCTTTCTGAATAAACTGAGAGACTTGCAAGTGTGATGGCTATGTTAAATGGCTGAAATGGGCTCCCACCGTGGAGTCAGTTGAAAAAAAAAAAGCATTCTGCAGTTTAAATTTGCCTGCTCGACGATCGCCATGAGGAGAGGAGCCCTCGCGAGGAAGAACAGGCTCATTTGCATGGCGTCGTGTGATTGGTCAGGCTGTAATCAGTCCCGCCCCTCAGCCAGCTCTACAGTGACTGCCCCAGCATTCGAGAGGGAGTGTGAGTGGAGTGCATGTACTGGCTAGTGTAGGAGCATTGCGGGGTGTTAAAATCACTGTAAACCTTGTAAAAATAGACTTTCTTCTTCAAAATCGGGCTCAACCCGCTAATCGATCATCGGAATTGCAAGTGTGGTGGTTGAGAAGACGAACGGCAGGACTGCCTGCCCGTTTCTGTTCTGAGGCCTCCAAGAACTGGCTGCAGGCCATTTTTCCACCATTGCAGCAAACTGCTACTGATACCAGTAAGTAACAACATGGAAACTGCTCAAACAGTGATTTTCTGCCAAATTCCATATAAATATGTGTGCAGCAGTGTAGTCGCTTTGCAAGTAACGACTGTGTCAAGTCCTGCCAGCAAGTGCAAGTCTTCTAAGCCATTGCCTGTGTGCATAGTAATGAGTTCAGCTTCATCTTAAAGTTTAAAGCCAGAGAGAGACTGTGAGTTGTAGCTAAATGTGCAGCACTAGTTATACAGGCAATCCTGTGCTTAAAAACCTGAAGCTTTAAGGGACTGAGAATCAAAGAAACATTTCCAGCATGTAAAAAGTCCATGGAAAATCCTGTAAATGTGTTTAAAACAAGAACAGTGCAAGTTTGTGCAGTTTGAGCAAAAGTTATCAGTAGTCTGTGTAGATCGGGTGCGCAGTGGCTTGACCCAATTTCTGAATGTTGATGCACAGGAGTGCTGCCGCTGCCTTTACAGGGTGGGGTAATAAAGTAAACACAGCAGCAGAAGAGCCAATTTACAACTAAAGAGAGTGTTTAGTAAAGTGGGACTTTCAGTTACAGTGAACTTTTGTTTGTTTTTCTGCAGTTATGGCCTCAGGACCAGCTTGCTATCCGGATCATGCCCAGGTTGCATTAACAGCAGCAGTAAATAGACTGAGGGATATTGAAAAGTGGTGCTATGGAGGACAACTGCCTCCTCATGTGGCAGTTCCTGGATATCCAGTGCATGTATGTCAAATATGCTTGAGAGCTGGAAGGGACATCTTCATGATTCCTTACTGTGCTGGATGCCCAGAAAAATATGGCTTGTATAAAGCGCCTCAAATTCGTTTGGCTCCCACATGGACAAAGGTTCAGGAATCTGCAGTTGACAGCACACAGCACCAGGCGGAGCCTGTGGAGGAAGGCCCCTCGGAGGAGTGTGGCACAAAGCTAGAGGGGTGCAGAGTTAGAGACAGAACCAGAAGTTGAAGTTTTGGATGCTGGATCCCATAAGGAAAGTTTGGATAAAGCATCAATAGACCCCTGGGGGGGGGCCTAACCCAAGTCTCTTAGGTGAAGATGAGATGCGGGAGGCCTTTGAGTGGGAGATGTTGACCTCCGTGCCTAGTGATGAGTGGATAGTCTCAGAAGTGAGGATGACTGCTCACTCCTGGGCTCAGATCCTCAGTGAAGAGGAAGATGAGGGGGAACCTATGTGGCCTTGTGAAAAAAGGAACGGGTACACAGCCTCAAGATCTTGCCTCGGAGGAATGCATGGAAGAGAGTGGTGATGCCACTGCCCTGGCTATGCAGGAAGAAGAAGTCAGGGATCCGTTTCTAATTTCTTTAAGGATGCGAAGCTGGCAGAACCAGGACTGGCCACCCCCAAGCCAGGCCAGTGGTCTCAGGTTGACCAAAGCTAGTAAAGAGGAGAGACTGGTTCGTAGAAAGGCAAATGAGATCTATGGTATGACCTTTCCTACCTTTCCTCAGAAAGTCTGGGAGGAGATTGAGAACAGCAGGAAATCCTGGATCTGGGATGAAGCAATGAAAAGTGTGCATCCTGGGGCCAAGCAGCATGTAAAGAACAGACTGTTTCACGAGGCGTATACCCAGTGGAAGAGAGGCAGGACACTGTTTATAGACAGAGTGCGAATAGTGGATGGAGAGGGACATGAAATCTCCCACTGTGTGAATTATGTGCGCCCAGACGGGGTAATAATTCAAGCTCCTGACCCCCGGTACTATTGGCCTCAGTGCAAGGACCTCCCAGCAAATGTGCCCGTGCCTACTAAATGGAAAGCCGAGCAGTAGTAATCAATACTGCCACACCAGACTGTGAAGTGCCTTTATTGATCCGCCAATATGGACATCCAGGACTCAGGTGCCCCACATTCATCGTTCTACAGTGTACTGGCCTTTCCAGAATCCATCGATTGGCCCACCAGATGACTTCAGATCCAGAGAGGACACCAGCCCAGCTGTATCCTGAGCCATCACCTGGTAATCGGATGACGTCAGACCAGCTGTTTTCCTTTTGTTCCTGTTCTAAGGTTCCATCTCCAGAGATGACATCAACCCAGCAGTTCCCAGATGTGCCCTCCTGTGGTTCCTGGATGATGTCTGCCCAGCTGTATTGGAAGGAATGCTGCCAGGGAGAGTCTTCGTCAGAGGTGCAGGTCGGTTCAGAATTTTCCATTCTACAAGGGTCTGGTAAGTCCGAACTTTTCTATCTTTATGACATTGCATTACACACCCTACACTAGCAGACTTCAAAATGTGTGAACTGTCCTCAAAGACTCTCCCCGTTGGGACTTTGACCTGTTAGCACTGTGCTTCATCAGGCTCCGGCCCAGGAGAGATTCTTTATTGGACTAGCCTTCGGGCCTTGTGGTCACTAGTTGGGACTTTTAGGGCACTCCATCCCCCCAAATGTGTATTGTAAATAATGTTGTTGTTTTCTACCGTTTTCTAATGTATATACTGTTTTTCTACCTTTTCTAAAAAATCTTTTTGGGATTCTTCAGTGTTTTGATGGTAGGGGTTTAGGTAGACTGTGTATGCAGATTAGGAGTGTGTGTTGTCTATCTTTTTCTTGCAGGTGTTCCTGGAGAAGATAGAAGAGAAGACAAGAAGAGGAGATGGGGCTCATCGGAGTTCCTCATTAGTACTTTAGTGTGTAGTAATTTAAAGTACTGTGGCGTTGTTATCGTTGTTGTTACTGAATTAACTCTTTCCTTCCACAGGTGTGGTTGTGGGGGTAGGGAGGAGGCAGTAACATGGTATAAAATGTGGTATTTTATTGGTGTGTGGTTGCAGGTTGCCCAAGGTCGGGGAGGTCCCCGGGTTGTTTTTGTTTTGGGGGTATTAAGTAAAAGGCAGATAGGTTTTCCCTAGAGGGTTGGCGGGGATAGACAGGCTGTGGTCCTGAATGGCCATAGGGACCACAGTGCTGATCTATCAGGGCTATGCTCTGGATAGTTCTACCAGAGCCACTAGGTATCCATAGTAAGTGGATAGTGTAGAGGCTGATATGTCAGCCAAAGGCCTCTAGGCCCTTAGTGTTGGCTGCCTGTGCTTGCACATGGTAGGAGGGGGCCTGATCACCCCCCTCTGCAGGTAGCACATAGGGTGGGATGGCCTGAGGCCAGGTAAATAATGACTGCGGACAGTCATTTTCCTGGTCAAGGGCAAGTGTAACCCCCTTGTTACCCAGGGTTACTAGAATCCCAGTAAGACCTAGTGGTAGGCAGGGAAGGCAGCTTGTGAAACTCCAGTTAAATGGATTTCACACTGTCTCACTCTGTTCTCAGTCTCAGCTGAGACTGAGGGATGACATCACCAATAGAACTATCGCAGCTGCATAAGCCACAATGGAATCTGCAGCAAGGGAGTTGGAACAGTATGTTGGGAGGTTTGAACAGAGTCTGTGGTCAGTTCGTGTTGAGAGCTTGCTGTGGAAACAGCACAGCAGCTCAGTGTAGGCTCTTGGAGCCTCAGCCCGGACAGAGGGCTATCTTTAGGTAAAAAGGGTGTGTGTCTCCACCAAAAGAGAGACACAGAAGATAATTGAAGTGGTGGAGACCACTGTTTCAGGTCTCAGTGCCCCCTCCCTCCTGGAATGGGGGCAGGAAAAGGGTTTCCTTTATATTCCTGGGGCAACTCCCTGGTTCTGCTATTAATGGAGAAGCTGCCTATTTGTTCCAGAGTTTTTTGGGAGAACAAGAAGACTTGTGAATCGCCTGTGGGGTACCTGCAACTGTAGGGTGAGTGTCTGCTCTTCCTGAAAGGGCCTATATTTTTCACCCTGGGACTTGTGTGACATGTGGGGATTGGACTACTGAAATAGTGGGAGGCCTAGAGTAATAGGCTTAGCCAAAAAGTAAAGGTAGGTTCATGTCCAGTGCTTATTGGGAAATCAAAATGATATGTAGAGGAGATGTGACATACGTCTACCCAGGAATCTACATTGCCAAGCTTTCAGTGAAAGAGATGTTTAGTTTCCAGAGAAATGGCCGGGTATGGATTGTGGGAGCTGGAGGTGGGAGACCCCCCATCTTTAGTGACCAGGTCCACCTCTACGGATTTGCTCTGTGGATTTCTACTTTGCCTCATGCACTTGGCCAGTGATGAGGGAAGTACCCAGATGTGGGATTGGAAGGAAAATTCCCTCTAGGAGTCGAAGGCGCTAGTGTGGTTTGGGAAGCTACAACAGGATAATTGGTTCATTTCCCAAAATGGACCGCGGATCAAGTGGCCAGTGGGGAAAACCCAAGTAGTGTACAAGTCGGGCTGTGTACCCAAAGCTGCATGCAAGTCCGGGCTGTGTGCCTGGAGGGTTCCGAGCCTGAGGGTTGGAAATAGTGATGAAGTGTTCTGTTGTCTCTAATCTGCATTACCAGGAATGTAGCCCTGTGGGGGTCCGTCTATGCTTTGTTTGTTCAGCTTGGATGTGAATAAAAGCCACACTGTTGAATCCCATTCCTGGTTCTGGACATTACAGTTATTGCTTCCTGTGTTTGGATTTACTTGGGTGCCACTGTGCAGAGTAGCCAAACCTAGCCCCTGTGCCGAAAGTAACCTTATCCTCCCCGAACCCAGTCCCCATCAGGTACTGCTGTCAGCTTCAACAGCATGCCACCTGTCGTTTTTGCTAAAAGGCAGGGGTGAGGAGTTACATGTGTACTGTCTCTTTAAGAGCTGCCTGGATTGCAGTCATAAGTAATCTGAGAGGGAGCTCTGTTGAAAGATGCAACTATTTGCTGAAAATCATTTAGAGTGATAATGATAATGTAGTTTGTCTAACCTGCCTTCTTTGCAGCAAGGACTGTTTTGTTTATCTCCACTATCTTGGTCCTGGACTGCTGAATAGGACCAATCACTACTGGTGGGACCTAAAATGGAGCTACAGGAGCTGTCTGGAGTCAAAATCTGTAGGAATTGTAGTTTTGGGCTTTTGGTGCCTTTTTTGCACTTGAAGGGGGAGCCATTGTTGTGACTGACAGACAGATCAGCCAACCAAACCTTTTGGATTCTGGAGAAAGTCCCAGGCTTGCTGGCAGTTGAGTCAGATCTAAGTTGGGAGCCAAAGAAGCAATAGCTTGAGACAGTCAAGCAGCCATCTGAGTAGTTTCGCGTGGGGGAGCTGTGGAAAGGCCTGAATTGTGGCCTGTATGTCTGCCTGCTGCCCCTGAGAAGGAGATAAGAGAATTATTTCGGACTAAATCCAAGTTTGTGAGAATGAAGTAAGCCACTGATTTTTTACCTGGCTCATACCTGAAGACGACCGAAGATTTTGCTGAATGCGATCGGCCTGCTTTTGAATCCCCGGTTTGTGCAGAGACTTTGCGATCGTGACCGGAGAGCAGTTTGCCTGATACAGAAGAATTTCCTTACATGTAAATGTGCTTTGAGTTGTTAGTGGGTCGTGATTTGGTTCCCCACTGTATGAACTGTGTTCTGCTTGCTGGAAGCTGTATCCAGTCCAAAACGTACTATATCCAAAATTGTCTCCATTTGGCCTGGGCCTTGCCACACTGGCCCAGCCAGACTACCCACTGCACAGAGAAAGCAATTAACGAGAGACCTGCCTGGGGATCAGCCCCCTGCTCCACGCTTGAACAGGAACAACACCTCAGTGAATCATGTGGGCCCTGCTTCTCCTGGCACTCCAGATCAACCACCTGCAGTTTCAATTTTTGTCCAGCCTGTGTCCAGTCTTGGGTATCATGAGTAATCATCAAGGTAGCTCCCTGCAGCAACAGCCTAATTAAAAAGTGTGCCATCCGATTGTTTTGTTGTTTTCTTTTCACGAACTGAGCCCTTCGGCTCCAGATTACAATTAGTGTGTGTGGTGCATGTTGTTTTCTTCCATCACAGGGCCCCAACCAGCTGCAACGTTCCTGGCTAGCCCACCATTCTCCATCTCGGTACCCAGGATGTGTAACTGTTTATGGACCCTGAAGTGCATGCAAAACTGTATGATTGATACAGCCTTTAAGCAATTTAACCTGATTATGCCCCTCCCTTGTTCAAGTCCCTTAAATAAATCAGATCTAACTCTTTTTTGCATTTACCTTGACTATGGTTCCAGTTTGTGCAAGAGTACTGCGCTACTGTTATTTGCTGTGTATAACCTTGTTTTACAGGGGTGTCCCCAGGGCTGAGCCAGAGGAATGCCCTGGTGGTAAGTGCAAACAGTGTGGGTACTTGTGTGGTGGTAAAAGGGGTATTGTGAAAGTGATTATTGTGTATTGTTCCGGCCACTAGTAAGGAAAGAGGGGGGTTACAGTGTCCCGGAGGACTGTGCTAGATTAGCTTGACCACTACCAACCCTGACCTCCGGGTGGAGGCACCTGTTTCAGAACTCAGGCCCCTTAACCTGCTACTAGCCAAGGCGGCAGGGGTAGTAGCCCTTGGGATAGCACCACCTACGGGGTTACATTTTGGAGGTACTACTGGGAATTTGTGCCTTCTAGTGGCCAAAAATTACGAATTATTGTTAAAGATTAATGGCTACCCCAGAAGAAAGGGCTGTACACCAGCTGGTGGGTGGTGTGCTGGGCTGGTGAGCGACCCCCAAAGTGCTTTACTTATACTGGATATTCCCCAGGGTACCAGTAAATACACTGTAGAGGGAGCACTCTCCAAAGTTGAATGTTTAAAAAACCCTGTGGTGGTGGGTCGACCGACTGATTTGATCACCCAAACTTTCATAGCCTTGGTACAGTATAGTGACCTCATGGTCAGCTCTAAAGTGCCATAGACTATTGCCCCAGAAGGGGTTCCAGCTGCCTGGAGAGTGATAACAAAAGACAGTAAAGACCTTGGGGAGGATGAGCTGCCACCATTATCTGAGACTTTTGAGGAGAAATTTGCTAAGTTGTTGCTGGAGGAAGGGAAAACCGTAGAGAACTTTAAGAAACTATTCCTGCCACCTTGGGGTGTTCCTTCCCCAACACCCCCTCCCAATCCAGCACCTGTTACTGCCCTGCCTTCTGTGCCCATGCCAATGCTGGCCCCTATATCTGTACCTGTCATTAGTCATGACTCCTACTGAAGGCTGAGAATCTTCTCAGGCACCATCCCCATCCCCAAGGGGAGGATGATTGGGAGACCTGCATAGACTATGTTGCCCCTCTAGTACTTGAATGGCAATGCTCAGAAGCAGAGAAACAGAAGAGGTTGAGTGAGAGCCTCCGAGGTTCTGCTCTGGCTACCATCTGTGCCAAGCGGGCCAATAACCCCGAAGCAGCTGCACAGGGCTATATTGATGCATTGGAGAATGTGTATGGGAGCCTGGATTCAGATGAGGATCTGTGGTGGAGAGTAAGAAACACTCAGCAGTACCCAGGGGAGCCATTGCCTGTGTATGTACCTCGGATTGAAAAGCTGCTACAAGAGTGCCTCAGAAAGGGTAGTTTGCTATCAAATGAATTAGATCGAACTAGGCTGGACCAGATCCTTAAGTCTGCTCCATTTTCAGAATTGTTACTGCTTCAGTTACGCCTTGCCAACCGACTGGAATCACCCCCCCTCCTATGACAAACTAATGAAAGAAATTTGGGGGGTTGAGCAAAGGTGACCTCATGGGGGAATTGCACCCATATCTGCTGCTGCTGCACAAGTAACCGAGAGTGATCAGCCAAATGAGACTCAGGGGCAAAAATCAGCACTTAACGAGCACTCTGAGAATGCAAAGGATTTCCTGCCCTGTGCCCAGCATTGGAAAGATGAGCTACTAAAGGAAGTCCGAGAGTTGAAGACAAGTGCCTCTGCAAGGGTTTCCCCCATGGAATAAGATTGTGGTCCTTTACAGGACGTGACTGCCGTGGGGCTTGGGGTGCACCCTTAGGCATCCGTTACCGAGGGTGGCTCCAAGGCTGAGATCACCGGATTGACTGCCATGCTAAAGGAACTGTTAAGACACGTTGTACCACTCTCACCACTGCAAGCAGATACTAGACCCCAATCTATTACTACTGCTTCAGTTCCTCATATGACGTTCTCTCCCAGGATGACCCAGGAGTATATCATTTGTCACAACTGTGGAAAGGATGGCCATATGAATAGAGAATGCCAGTCTCAGAAGGGCTTTGAAAGAGTAGTAAACAGACTCCAAGTCAGTGACAAGCAGAATCTTGTACACCAGAGTGTGGTCCTTGAAAATATTCAGAACCATCCTCACAGTCAATTGTCCGGGGTCAGAATGTGATAAAAATGATGATCGGTGCATGTGGTCTCAGAAGGACTCAACCCCAAACTTAGGTCACTCTCCTGTTGTACATGACTCTATTTCATCTGGACAAGGGCCCAGGTAAATGCTGCTGTTTAACAACCTCTCTTGTGACAGAGTGAGCAAAAGGGACAACAGCACAATCAGACACAGTTTGTTTTAAACTTACTGCGTTATGTCCCGTAGGAGCATTCATAAGGGGGATATTGGAGGGTGAGGGCACTTCTAGTACAGTCCTCCGACCTCCGTTCTGTACTTCAAACAACTCTCGAGCTGAGGAGAAATCAAAGATAGAAGGACTTTCTAAATTAAATGTGTCAAGTACAGCATTTCCATTCCCTGCCCCAAGGAGAGGGGCAGCTAATCCACAAAGAACAGTTTGTATTGGGGGCACTTTCTGAACCTCAGGAAACTTTTTTTTTGATAGTAGGAAGCTCTTTAGGGAAGCTACAGAAATAAAATAGTACCCTTAAATTTTCCACACTTGGTACCTGCAGTTCCAGAATTCCAGCACTATATCTGTGTCTGATACAGAAGGGACTGACTTGTCACATACCCAGGAGTTCCACACTGCACTCCCAGTTGAACAGGAGTCTGCTACTGCTACTGAGAATCTGCTTGTTTCACTATGAGCTTCCTAGGAGGTTCATATAACCATGGTTCCCAGCCCATCAGGTTTATGGGTCCAGCCTGCTTGAGGTAATCTCTCTGCCACATTGGAATGTCTGGTGTAGTGGCAGGGCTACTCTTGAGCTCCAAGAGACTCCTCACACATTTATATGGTAAACAGTCACAGGCAAAAGTCACTTAATGGCAGCAGGATTCACTTGAGGTACACAAACCTCTTCACACATTTATATGGTAAAAAGAAAGCACTATACCAGGCAGGCTGCATCTGTATCCCGATCGCAATTACTGCACAATACCCGGGAGAACACACAGCAGATTCAGTTCCTGACAGACAGAGTGCAAATCAGCAATTTCTCCAGTCTTCTACAGGGTGAGCCTGGTTTCTACTCTTCAGATATCCTTTGATTCTCTTCACAGGACGGATTCAGTCCTAACAAGCAGTTACACAAGCTGCAGACCGGAACTCTGGACCTTACACATGTTTTTTGACTAAAACTGTGCACTGAAGGAGCACAGGGTTCCTTTCCCCTTCACTGCCAGAGCTAAACTGAAACTCCAACAGACAAAACCAGGCACTTCCTTTGAGTTCCTCCCAGTTCTTGACTGGATTGGCTGTCACTCACAATAGACTGCTGCTGTTGGTCCAAAAAGGCGCCGAAGTCTAAACTACATCTCCCAGAGTCACTGCCCATATAATCCTCTTGTGGCTGGCTCAGATTATGAGTCCAAGTTCTGATTCATCCAAGGCACCACTTTAGAGCTAGCTTACCCCACACTGATTGGTCCAGTTCAGCAGTTCAAAACCAGAATGGGGAACTAGGCAGACACAGTTCTGACTGCAAAGAAAGTAGGTTAGACAAACTGTATTTTCATTATTACTCTAAATGATTTCTGGCAAACAGTTACATCTTTCAGATAGGTTCCCTTTGCACTCCTAGTGACTGCAAAAATGGAGTGAATTGGCAGCAGTTCGAGTGGTACTCAAGCAGAGAAGCACACAGTCCCCCATACAAATAATTATGTCTGCAAGCAGACAGCTCTTAAAGAGACAGTACCAGAGGCTCTAAAAACACTCACTGATAAATGGCTTAAACGCCAAACACCATTCAGGCTTGGAGCATTCAAGCAAGCTCCTGGAAGTCTTTTGGGAACCCCCATTTGCAGGGGGGTTACACCTGTATCCTGTTTGGTTTTTCTACCTGCCCCGGACAACTGGTTCCCCATCTTATTTTCTTCCCTTCCCCATTTGGACATGCAGGGGTGGCTGGTTAAATTTACTGTACAGCAATGCATCTAGAGTATTGTTAGTCCAGACTATGGGGTGCAGTACATGGATTTTGTACTGTGTAGATGTTTAGTCTTTTAGAGTTTAGGATTTAATGATGTGGTACATCAGCTTAGTAACGTTGTAGTTTTATTAGAGTTTAGATATTTTCTGTAATAATATTTTAGTATGTTTAATAAACTTTGACCTTATTTTTGCATTCTAGTCAGCTTCATGCCTCTCCTTGTGTTTCCAGTTAGTAGCAGCTGAACTTGGGCCCCCTTCCCCAAAATTTCCCTGACACCCGCTGGCCGAGCGTCACACAAATCCACCTCCAGGAGGTTGGCGTAGTCAGATTACATGTTTTCCCTCTGAGCTGTAGCTGGGGTAAACCTGTGCCCTGACACCACCATGCCATTTGGAGAGCGGTTGGTGTCAGTGGCTTCCCCCACCCATTACACTTTAATGACTGATCCACTTTCATTTGTATAATCATGGTTCCATTTTTTGTTATGTTTTTGTTTAATGACAGTTCTTTATCTCCTATTTTATTTTCAGGCATAATTTTGCATTACCTCATCATTGACCTAGGAACTGCAGATAATGAAAGGTACAAAACTGCTGCTTATTCTACTTAGCCATTAGAAAAAATCACTTACCAAGTTATGGGGGGTTATACACATGTTTATCTACAAGTAGTATTATTACTACATCTAATCCTATGTGCATATTATTCAAAATACAGAAGTGTGTGTGTGTGTGTTGTGTGTGCGAAGGGATAAGTTCAATTTTCAAATCATTTTCTGTTATCGAGCCCACAGACATGGAGTAAAATGTCAGCAGTCCCTGGCATTCTCTTATTGCACTATATATAAGTTACATGGGCAAAAACTGCAAGTATTTACCGCTGTCTTGTATTAGTGTGATTGTTAGGTTCTGACACCTATATGTTTGATACGTTCTCCTCAGAAAGCAACTTGCACATTCAGCACTGTTCTGTTTTTTTATAATAGGTGGTCTTTATTTATTTGGCCCAAACAACCTTAGTATTTTTAAACAGAATTATTGAGGTATGCACATTTTCCTGATTAGCCCAAATTATTGGAATGATGATTATTTATTTCATGATTTAATTTAATTTATTACACTGGGTAATATACTTCTCAACCTAATGCCAATACATCAGGGACAAATGACAAAAATCAGGGACACATCTTAAAAAAAATATCTTCTCTAGAAGCAACTACATTAAGTGACTTATTGATAATATCTTTTTTCTGAAGGAGAACTAGACTATAACACTAGTAACACTAATATGTAAGCAATAAGACATGATGGGGGGTGCATTACAGTGTGATGACCGCACTCCTAGGGATGTAGTTAGGCACAAGGCCGAAGGCTGAGTGCCGATTGTCCCTAGGAGTGCGGTTATCACACTGTAATGCACAACCCCGGAGTGTCTTATTGCGCTTATAAAATTACCCTTTATTTTTAGAAGCAGTTTTTTTTTTATTTTAAAACACATTTTTAACTAAGTAAAAATGTAAGTGAATCTGTGCTTTTAACATAAAATATTCCTTCCGCCTGTTGGTGCTAGATTAAATTAGTGTTATACAGTGTGTACCTCCCTGCCCACATAAGCTTCATATTCCCCTGCCAGCCACAACAATTCACAAATGCTGTTTTCCTCATTCTAAGCATGACACATTGTCCACTTACTTTATTTCATTCTCTTCACTCTGTAGACAAAAACTAAAAGGAAGCCATAACAGAGGCTTCTCAGTTCCCCGATGTTGCAAGCATAAGCATGGTTCAAAACTGTCACACTCACTGACAGCATCATGAACTGCTCACTCCGTCCTAAAAGATAAACAGCAGGGTGGGTCATTTATCACCTTTTCTCTTTGTTTATATAGTATTATTGCTTACTTTCTTCATTCTGTTATTTTTTTCTCTGTGGTTCCCCACATTCAAGAAATGGAATGTTTACCACGGAATACAGGGATTCAAAATTCTGCTCGGTTCCACAAGCAGAATGTTCCTCTACTAACATACTGTACACACACAACAAAGGCCTGTTTCAGAGCCAGAGCCTCAATTTTCTAACTGTTAGGGCAAGCAGAAGAGATTTCCATGATGAGCAGGTAAAGATAGAAGGGGGATTTTTCACTGTTAGCAAAGAAACAGTTATAATGAAAACTGTAAACAATGCTTAATGTTTATAATTTATGTGTATAATGAAAATGTGATGATTTGGTAAACAACATTTAATTAATTTGTTTATATTTTATATTTAAGGTAGTTTTATTTTTAGGGCCCAGTTGAAGGTTTCTACAGTGTAAGGGTAGCAGCCATGTTTGTGGTGGAAGATCAGTTCGGTTGTGGGGAGATTGATGGAAGATAGTTCTGGTTGTAGGAGGACTGATTTGCTTGTTGTGTGATGTCATTTAGGACCAGGATGTCTGCATATATATAGAGATTTAATGTACGGTCAGCTGATCTCTCTTAGCCAAAGAGATTTCTAGATTTTTTCTTGCCATTTTATAATGGAAATAATTTTATGATACAAATCTCAACTCTTCTGTGACAGAAATGCCATATTTATGAGTGACCGAGTAATGTTTTGAGTTAAAAATCAGGGATATACCTGAAAATCAGAGGCATTTGAGAGGTATGCTGGAGAACATTGTGAGGAGTAATGACCATTTTCAAATGTGGCCAGTTTAAACAAAAATAGAGAACAATCAAAAAGGCACAAATAAGACCGAATTTATAAAAAACAATTTCCCCAAGCTGAGCCTGATGTCTTAAAAAAGTAACAAAAGTGCACCTGTTTAATTTTAGTGTCTGTACATAGTTCCATCCCATTTATTTACTGAAATTGTTTAATCCCAGGTAAACATCCTGTATAGAGTATATACTGCAGACTGCCTTCATAAGGAAGGTTGAAACACAGTACATTCTCTGCCTAATGGAATACGGCATACATTAGAGGTATGTCAGTTCCCTTTTATGGTTTGCCAGGGACATACACATGGCTGCACACACTGGTGGGTGCGCAGCTTGCATAGTACCCCAATGCACAGTACAGTCACCTGGGTCATTTCAGAGTGCAGGTCCCCAGCCCGGGTCCAGTGCAGTTGGCAGCTGGCCATGGCAGGGTGCGGAGGGCAGTGACAGTCTCCACAACAGGTCGGGTATGGGGGGAGTGGGGGTGTCTACATACTGAAGCAGTGGGTGGGGGTCCTCTATGCTATGGATATGGACCATAGTTTCCTCTGGTGCAGTTGGGTCCGGGGGGGGGCCTACACTATGGAGCTCTTTGGGATGCAGTTGGATTGATCGGTGATGGGAGGGGGTATCTCTAGTCCACCAGGGCTGCCTCCCTGCTGTGCACCAGGTTACACTTCCTCAGCCCACCTGTGGGTGGCTGGCCAGGTTAGGCCAGCTATTCATGGCCTAACTGTGGAGTGGACTGCTCTGGACTGCGAGGGGCGCCATTCCCACTGAGGATGCCACAGCACGGCATATGCATGGGAATGCACCCTTGACTTGCAAGACATACTATTTGTGTGCACCCTGGCCCATTCCCTTGCAGCCGGTGCATCCCACACATCTGAATATCACGCTGTGGTGCATTGTTGGAGTTGCACGGCACATCTCCCTTTTTTGCCGGGATGCGCCGCATATCTCCTTTGAATATAGGGGCCCTGGACTAGGTTACCCTGAAGAAATACATTATCAAAATGGTAAAATCATGACCCCACTGAAAACAAGATATTGCATCTAATCTGGGACAGCCTGAGTAAATACAGTGCAAAAATGTGTAAATGAAGATCCCTATGACAATGAGATGTAGCATCTCCCCTGTGCTATCCAGGATACAAAATGCAGGATAAGAAATATTTAAAGGAAATCTACTCTAAACTGAACTTCACTGTGTTCACTGACATAAACAAACAGTTTCTTCAAGTAATAATGCACGAGAAGGTGTAGGTCGTGCTGGGATAACCTCACACCCGGGTGGTTGGGCACGGGGCTGCAAGCTGAGTGTGTCCAATGTCCCAGAAGTGAGGTTACCCCAGCAAGACCCACACCCTGCATTATTGTTATAATACAATGGCTCATTGTTATACAAAAAAAATTAAAACATTTTTTTTGGTAGATTCTTAGTGTGGCAATATATCTTTGTTTCGTAAGAGAAGATGCAAACAATGCAGCAAACAAATCAATACAGTCAGGTTGTGCTCAGATAACCTCACTGTTGCCTAGGGCATACAGCCAATCAGGTTCCAGGATTTTTTATTGACATTATATAATTATTGTTGTATAACATATTAGAATGCAATATTTATTTTGAATGTTATGGCCATGAGGATGGTGTTTACAGAGTGTGTGTGTGTGTTTATATCCAAGATATAAAATATAGGATAAGAAATATTTAAAGGTAATCTACTCTAAACTGAACTTCACTGTGTTCGTTGACAAACAATTTCTTATTGCTTTATAACATATTAGAATGCAGTATTTATTTTGAATGTTGTGGCCATGAGAATGGTGTGTACAGAGTGTGAGGTGTGTGTGTATGTGTGTGTGTGTGTGTGTGTGTATGTGTGTGTGCACTCGCATGCATGCATGTGTGTTTGCTGTAGCTCAATATATTTTTTTCCCAAAGGCATAGTAGAAAATGCCTGCTGATTGCTACATATTTAGTCTGGGTAGGCCACTGAAGACCTGACATATGTCTGAGACAGTTCTTATCAGATAGTGTCTTTAGAGGTTAACAAAACAATGTAAATTATAGACTTGCTGGGAAAGGGTGACATTTATGAGATAAGAATCTTTCTTGGAAGACAATACATTCCCAAGTGAAACTAGTAGCAAAAAGCTGTTTAAATGCTAAGTATTTAAATATGCAAGTTGTTACATTCCAAAGGGGGTAAACAAATCTCCAGTTTAATAGGCAACCGATATTTAAAAAATATTTAACAAGCTGTTTCAATTTTCTAATGGCATCTGATAAGCAGCTTGGAGTTATGTCTGCAACATTCGTAACAGAAAGAAGATAGTATTATATTTCAGTTGGCATGGACGGGTACATCGAAAAGTCCCAAACATGTGTTCCACAATACTCAATTTTCCAGCTACAGATAGCAAGATGTCTGTAGGCTCCGCCCACCACCATAAAAAGGAACCACTGTGACAGTACTTCTTACTGTATATTGTAAATAAAGAAATGGAAAGAGTTGTGAGCTATGCCTGTATGAAATAAGCTTTATAATATTAAAGATGTGATATATTACAGTGGCATGGTAGTGCCACTATAGTTAGGGTTGAGTACCCCATTTAAGGTTAAACTCTGAAATTTAGCAGCTTAATAACTTTGCCACTGTATAACAGATTTGCCTGAAATTTGGCATGCACAGTGTGGTACCATAGATCTTTGGATCTGCCAAGCTTCGTAATGGTCAGATATACAGTTGCTGAGCTACATAGCATCGGAGAACGCAGTAATTATGCATTTTTGCGCATTCTTTGCTCTCGCCTACAGGTCACTCTGTCTGCGCGACTGGTCCAAAACCTCCAGGGAACATGCAGCCAGGCTCCAATGTGCCTTTCAAAGATTTCGTGAAAAAATATTAAACTGTTCAAAAGGTATTCAAAAAGCAAGTTTCCCATTATAGTCAATGGGAAAAGTTAACAAAAAGTTTTAAAGTGTCGCAAATGCAGTTTTAGTGTTGCAAATTACCCCTGTAGTTTCACAAATCCGCCATCTTGTTTTCAGTTGGTGGTCACAGAAATGCTTGGCATTTAAATTTGGGACCTTCTAGGGATACAATTCTTGCTGTGTTCACCTAGTCGAGTCCTGAGGATGCTAGCCATGACTTTTTGGGGGTTAAACACCCCAGAAATATGTTTTTAAAATTTTGTAAACAGTAGTGTCACAAAGTAGTGTCGCACATTCGACACTTTCGTGAATTTTTTTGCGAAAGTGTTGCAAATCACAACACTACTTTGCGACATAATGCAAAAAACAATAGGAAATCTTTGCCACTCTGCTGCAAAAGAACAATTTGGCCTTTTGGGCTGAAATTTGAAGGGAGGAAAGCCAAGATCCCACAGATGTGCCTTTTTTATTTGATTTTTTTTATTAAATTCTCGGATTACAAATATCTTTGAGCAGAAACTGCTCGTTTACAAAGGTTCCACGTCAAAGGATGAGGGTCAACATACATACAGAGGTAGTAAAAGAATGCACAATAAACAAGCAAAACAACTAAAAGAAAAAATAAAGATACTCAGTTATAACATACTTTGAGATAATATTCATAAAACGAGCAGCTTGAGTAGGCAGCTGGCTGCGGTAACAATAAGAGAAAGAGGGCACCATAGGCAGTTAGTATTGCAGGCATGCGACCGGGAGAGGAAGTTGGCAGGCTAATGGGCCACTGTACGATGGTAGTGGAAAATGTCTTGTAGCAGTGGAGATGTGAAGCAGGAAAGGAGTCACAAGGAAGGCCCAGTGCCAGAGGGAATGAGATTGGGAAAGGGCGGGCTGTGAGACATGAGTGAGCTGGGAGGTGTTTAGAGAGATCTCTGTTCAACAAAGCAGTCACATTGAGTGGTAGAGGTGAGGTAAAGTTTGAGATTCCTTTTGAAGGGTCCAAGTGTAGTAGAGGAAAGTGATTCTTTATTGAGGGAATTGAACCATTGAGCAGCTCTATAGATAAAGGACCGCTGACCCATGGAGGTATGACATCTGGGAACCTGGAAGGTTAGAGACTGGGCACCACGTGTTTGTTGCGTGCCACTGTAGGTAGTAAGGAGTGAGCTAACACCAGGTGGCATGAGACCAAGGAGAATCTTTTTGGTAAGTAAGCAGGTCTGGTATTGTATTCTGCTGCATAGGGGTAGCCAGCTGGCCTGTGCATAGAGGTCACAGGTGTGAGTTTGTCGGGCTGCACCTGTCAGTAGTCTACAGGCTTTGTTGAGAGCAACTGAGATCCTGTGGAGGGCACTTGTTGGGGCAGAGCCATAGATGGCAAGGCCGTAGTCAATGATAGAGGTGACAGAGCTGTAGATGGCTAGTTTAAGGGTATCCGCAGGCATACAGTGCTTGTGTTTGTATAGTAGTCCAATCCGTATATTGGCGGTCTTGGCAACAGTGTCAATATGCCGAGTGTAGGAGAGGGTACTATCCAGGGTAATACCAAGGTACTTGAACTCCTTGACATGTTCGAGTGGGTTCCCAGCGTGGTTCTTGATGGTGAGGGACAGAGAGTTGTGCCTGCTCTGTCGGTTACAGAAGAACATGGCTTTAGTCTTGCTGTGGTTTTGCTTTTGTGCTTTTGGTACTTTGGTGACAAAATGCTACACAGCTGCAAAGTTACGGCACTGCAAAGTTGACAATTTTTCCCATAGGCTAACATTACAGCGTCCGCCGCTCCTTTCGGGGCTCGTATCTCGAAAATGCTTAGAGATATGGACTTCTTGTTGGAATAATACTTATTGCAAAACTAGCCAAGAAAGTCATAAATAATGTGACATTTTAATTTTTTTCTACGTTGTATGGTTCCTGAGATATAAGCAATTTAGTATTCCAAGTGTTCATTTTCTGCCCCGAGGGACATTATTATCCATACATTCTTTGTGTTCACTTTGCTTCTGAATGCACCTTTTTGGGAAAAACAGTGTGTCCTTTTGCATTACTGTTAGAGTCAGCATTTCCGCTTCCATTTCCGTTACCATTTGCGTTAGCGATTCCGTTTACAGCACCCTGTACGTTACCCTTTGTGTTTACGTTTGCGTTACTGTTACCATTTGCATTTCCATTACTGGTTTTGGTTGCATTTCCTTTCACGTCACTGTGTGCATTTCCATTTGCATTTATGTATGTGCTTCCATTTGCGTTTCCTTTAGTATTTCACTTTCCTTTGGCGTCATCGTTAGTGTTACCATAAGCGTTTGCATTTCCAAGTGAGTTACCGAGACCGTGCACATTACCATTAGGGTTTGCACACATGCTTCCATTTGTGTTTCCCTTTGTGTTACTCTTCCCTTTGGCATCATCGTTGCTGTTACTGTAACCGTTTGCGTTTCAAATTGCATTTCCGTTACTGTTTGCGTGTTCATCACCATTTTCCTTTCTGTTGGCCTTATCGTTTGCGTTTTTGGTAGTGTTTCCATTGTTGATTGCGTTACTGTTTCCTTCTGCATCAGTGCCTTTAACGTTTGCATTTCTGTTTTGCGTTTCTCTTACCGTTTGCATTTTTGTTACCATTTGTGTTTCTGTTGCCGTTAGCATTTGCGTTACCATTTGCATTACCACTTCTCTTTTCACTAACGTTTGCATTACCATTTATGTTTGTGTCACCATGTGCGTTACCATTTCCACTTGCATTTGCGTTACCATTACTACATTCCATTCACTATTTATAGTGCACATTCTCAAAAAGAAGGGAAATTCATGGCAAAAAAGTTTGTTTAATGTATCAGTTAGGGTTGTTCCACACTGACAAAAGCAAGGAAATTTGGTGTTAGGGTTGAAAACCCTAACTGAGCATCCCCCCCACCCCCACCACCACACACACACATATATATATATACATGCAAGTAGGGGAAGGACCAAGACAACACAACCAATCACACACAACCAGCAGAAGGTGACAGAACTAACATACAACTATGTAAACCACAAAACCACACACCCATGCTCCCGTCGGGCTCTTGCATGGGGTTGTCACTGCTAACTCTGACCCCGGACATTCCACACACCACAAAACACATATCACTATGCACAACTGGACATCTTGGGCCACACGCTGCCACCAACACATAACACACACAACACATATGGTATTTTGGGGTTCACAAGATCCAAAACAGAATTTTGCACATTCCCTGATATACTTTCGAAAATCACTTTCGCTAATGTCACAGTGGTTTGATATGCATTTGCGACAGTATTTTGTGACACTATTTTCCATGCTTTTGCAAATGCGACACTGTTGTGTCTTCCATTTGCGACAGTATTTGGCGAAACTATTTTATATGCTTTTGTAAATGCAGCACTTTCGTCTCTTCCGTTTGCTACACTTTCACGTTTCCGGAAGTATTTTACAACAGTATGCTCCTTGTGACTGCACATCTTTGCCATCATCCTGCAACCAAACGGTTGGCTTCCTTGGACTGAAATTTGCAGGGTGGCAAACCCTAGTCCCACAGATCTGCCTTTTCCTGCTTTCGTGCTAAAATACTTAAGCATGACAAACTTACACTGTTACACAATTGAGCAATTTGCCATAGACTAACATTGCAGTGCCCATGATGCCTTTTCACCACCCAAATCTCGAAAACGAAGTGAGGTACACCGTTTTCGCTACTGCCAGCTAAAGTTAGATGTCTTACCTACTTGCTGTAGTAACACAGATATACACCTCCTGCTGCTTGTATGTGATTGGTTGTGTTGCCTTGGTCCTTTCCCTACTTGCATGTATGTCTGTGTGTGGTGGGGGTGGGCGTGGGGAATGCTCAGTTAGGGTTTTCAACCCTAACACTGAATTTCCTCACTTTTGTCGGTGTTGAACAACCCTAACTGATGCATTAAATAGAGTTTTTTGCCATGAAAAAAAAATATATATATATATATATATATATATATATACATATACACACACTCCACACGCACATAAAACTCTAGCCTGCTCCA
This sequence comes from Neoceratodus forsteri, assembly GCA_016271365.2. Taxonomy (NCBI): domain Eukaryota; kingdom Metazoa; phylum Chordata; order Ceratodontiformes; family Ceratodontidae; genus Neoceratodus; species Neoceratodus forsteri. The sequence goes on from CM028135.1 coordinate 764,989,582, forward strand.
ACCCTCTGCACATTAATTCATCTGCCACCTTCTGTCCTTGGGCCATAAAAGAAAAGCCCCAACCTCCTCCTCCTCCTACCCTCTGCACACTGTCCCACATACTAACCTCAATTCCTGTTCTGATTGTTTAAAAAAATATAAACAAAAAATACAACCTGTCCTCTGCACAGTATCAAGACCGCCACCAACCATCTGTGATTAAGTCAGTAAAAAAAAACCTGAACCTGCTCAGGCCCTCTACACAGTATCTCCAGTCTGGTCTGAAAGGCTGGTTGCAACTAATATATCCTGTGCAGCATGGACCACTCTATGTTCCTGTCTTCATGTCATTTTCTATTCAGCATTACAACATAAACAGAGAGTGGGTACCAGCTGTAACTAGGTGAGTGATTTGACTGGTTGTCCAATATGAACACTGGCACAATGTTTTATGATCACAATGGTGTCTAGAGTCCAACATAAAATATTATGTAACTGACTATTTTCCATCTTCATTAAAGAAATGGGAGCTAAACTTCAACTTCAAAGACAAAAAAAGGACTGTATTGGAGAGCAGCCAACAGAAGCTTCTGGTACCCACAATTTGTTACCGTCAGCTTTCAGGCCTTGAGAGCTACAGATATATGGGATGAAGGAGAAAAAGAATCATGCTTACAACAGATTGAGTCATTAAACCTACTATGACTTTTCTGGGGGCTCTCCACTGGAGTTAACTCAGCTAGTTACTGGATTCAGCAATCAGCACATTAGGAACTGCTATGGCTCTGACCAGATTTTGTTTAAGCTCATTTTTCTCTTCACCTGTAATATCGGGTTTCAATTTTTCTAGCTGTCCATAACCCTGGAGCCATAGTAGCCAGTCAAAAGGGACTCTAGGTCCATCATGTCTGCTTCAACCCATGCATAACAGGCATGTGGCTTGGTCAGCTGCCACTGTACAACAAGCAATAACACTGCTACTTTAGCACCAGATCACGTCCTTCCTATCTGGTTTACACGTCCTTCCTATCTAGTTTAGTGGTTACAGCAATGAATGGGGAACAAGGAGATTCCAGGTTCTAATACCAGCCACAGTCACTCACTGTACGAGCTCAGAATAAGTCACTTGACCTTCTCATGCTCTGGTCCTCCCACAGTAGGTGGCAAAAATAGCTTCTACTGAGAAAAATTACATATAGGTTCAGCACAGTTCTCCTTTAAAGAAGAACTACAGTCAAAATTTGCAAAGCAGCATAACTGAGTTTAAAAGATATTATTTTACATACTGTATACCACTAAATCATGCAAAATTTCTTTGCAAAATGACACTTTGTGTGACATGGTTTCTCTATATGTTAGATATGTGGCACATGCCACTGCAGCTTGTAACTGCACTGGATGTTTGATCTTAAATGTAAACCTGGCTTGTACAGCTGGAAATCGGCACAGAAGCCTGCAGCTACAGCTCTATTCAAACAAAACATCAAACCCAAAGGGGATGAAAGACATTAGACGATCGACAGGAGAGGCGTTCAAACTAAGTGTGAATTTAAGGTTAAAAAAAATCAGCAGCAAATACAAGCTGATGTGGCACATGCCACATTTCTCATGTACAGAGAAACCACAAGGCCCAGATAAAGTGGCACCATGCTATGAAACGTTGCTATGATTTAGTGGTCTATGTACAATAAAATATTTTGAACTGAAGATAGATTAAGCCTCGCAGTTTCTGTTGGCTTTTAACTTTTACCAAGACAGGTAAGGATCCCCATACAATTACTGGATTCTGACTCTACAAAGGAGGTGGGCAATCTGGAAAAACACTTCCTGTTAGAAGCAGGACTCTCCTTAATGGAGAACTATGCCATACCAGCAGGTCATTTTTTCACAATATTTTTATGTACTGGTTCACATTCTGTTATTATTCAATCTAATACAGGCTTGTAGTAACCTCAGTGGGCATTTCTGTTATACAATCTGGTGGTAAATGCCATTTTAGAACTTATGATATAGTTCATGTCCCTAGCAACCACAGAGCTCTGTAGTAGAACGTGGATGCATTGTGACAAAAACAGAAGAGCAGAACAGGGGGACATAAAGTATCATACAGTTCTAAAATGATTCATACCAGCAGAAACAGATACTGATGTAACTTAAAATCCCACATAGCTAGAGCAATAGCAGAGTCTGAACCAGTATTAAAAATAGCTTATACTGAGAAAAATTACATATAGGTTCAGCACAGTTCTCCTTTAAAGAAGAACTACAGTCAAAATTTGCAAAGACAAATGTTGTACAGAGCGTTTTGATTTGTGTATAGTTCTAGTACGTGCCTTTCTTTCATTAGCTGTTAGGATTATTTTTCCTAAATGTTCCTACCACTTTTGTGGTCCCTGTGGATCTACGTTTGAATTTTTATTACTTTTCTTTGTCCTGCAATGCATCCTGCCCCATGTGATAGCGACACATCCAAGACCACTGATTCATTTGAGTGATAGCTTGTGCAGCTGCAATCTACTGTTAGAAGTCTGATGTTCTAGACTCAACTAAATAACTCTTTCTAATGCAATTTTTCGAAATATGTGTTTAGGTCTATCTAGCACGAGGAAATGTTTTGTTTTTAACACTTTTCATTTCATCAAACTATACACACACATAAAAAAGCACACAAATCACCCCAAGTCATAAATCTTATAATTAATGAAGACTCTAGTGGTTTTCTTACAAAATAGCCCATTCAAAGGAATAACTGGAAGGGGAAGGGGACAGATCCGTTCCAGTACAGTAGCTTCTTCTTGTTGGTTTTACATGGTTTCTTGTGGATTTTACTTGGTAGGTTATTTCTTTTCTTTCTTACTACTTTTAAGGAGCTAGCAGGGTATTGTTTTGGGGGCTGTTGGAAGTTTTAAAACTGTTTTTGGTGGCTATAAGTGGGCTCATTTGTTTGATGTTTAACTGTGTAGCAGGCTGCGTTTGTGGAGGCCTATTTCTTCTGATTTAAAACCTATTTGGAGGGATTTAATTGGGGCAGTTTCTTTGGTTGCAGTGCTTGGAGGGGCAAACACAGGGCTGATACACTCAAGAGAGAGAGAGTTGGGTGCAGGCTCAAATCCCTCCCTTCCCAGAGCTCAGCTCATTTATAGGGGAACACCTGCCTGCAATTGGAGGAAAAGGCTTCAAGTGCAGCTCATGTAGTTCTAGCCACTGGGGGTTGGGTTTAGAGGCTGGGAGAGAGGAGCTTAGGGAGTTGTTTACTTCCCTTATAAGTTTACTGTGTTGTACTGCACCTAGTAACAGGGTTACCTGTTTACTGTGGGACTGAATCTAGGATTAGTGGCTGACCTGATTAGTGGGTAGGGCTGTATCTTGGACTATTGGGGAACCTGGTGGCTCACACAAGGAAACCTACTTGGAGGGGGATGGGACCACATGTCATTAGGGCAGGCATCTTTGGAGGGTGGTGGGGTGCACAGGGTGTTGGGCAGCCATGATACTGGACTGGGCTTGGAAGTTCGGTGGTTGCCCAGTGTGCTACCAGCTGGTACAGCTTAGGGAGGAGTTTGAGGTGATTAGGAGACAGTTGGGAGAAGGGGGGGGGTATGGTTGGGGAATAGAGCAAGGGCTCTCCCACGGGGTTGCACCAAACACTAGGGGTGGGGCATAGGGAAAGGAGTGCAGGAGAGCACTCTGGGGTCACATAGGGACCCTGGCAGATAGGGCCCAAAAGGAGGATACTACCAAGGAAGCAGGCAGCTAACTGGGGACCCTCACAGATGGGGGCCAAAGGGAGGACATTCTTAGGGAAGTAGGCAGATGGCTGGGGCAGGACAGAAGGAAGCAAATGGGGAGATGTGAATCAGACCTTAAGCTCAGTAACTGCTTCAATTCTCTTCTGCTTGAGGATGGGGGGTGTAGCCATGACAGGGACAGTTAGAGATGGAGAGGGAGCAGGGGGGGCAAGAGGCGGGGGCGGATAGCAGGAGGAACAGGGGGAACTTGGAATGTGGGAAAATGGGGAAGCAGGGGCTCAGAGCAGGAGGAGGAGGGGTAGAGGGAGGAAAGCACAAGGAGAAGGATCAGTTGGGAGGAAAGGGCAAGGAAAAGGACCAGAAGTACAAGGAGGTTACAGTAAAGGGAGCTGAGCATTTAGGCCAGGGGAGCACGACAGGTAAGGAGGGGCTGAACAGAGACGGGAAGGAAGGGAGAATGAGCCAGGCTAGTTTAGCAGATGGGGGAAGGACCAGTCCGGAGCAGTAATGGTGGAGGTAGCTAGGTACAGATGGATACTCAGGAGGACAGGAGGCATAGGATCGGGGGCCAGGGTAAATAAGGAGGGGATGGCAGGTGGAACCCAGATAGGGGGAGGAGCAAGGAGCCAGCTTGGGGGAAGGGCTGGTAGAAAGGATGAGGGGCATGGAAGGGGGGAAATGGAGGAAAAGGGGTGGCCAGAGTGCTCATGTTGGGTGATTCCATGATCAGGGGATCACATGGGATAGGGAGGGACAAGCCTGCTCGGTTAGAACAAAATGCTTCCTTGGACTAACAGTGCATGGGGCCAAGCACAGAAACATAGAAACATAGACTTTGATGACAGATAAGGACCGCTTGGCCCACCTAGTCTGCCCAATTCCCTACCTAGAGGACAGCAGCAGATCCTATTTAACCAACAGCCTATTTGTTCCTACCCCCCACAAAAATTGCCTTATGTCTGTCCCATGCATTCTTGAATTCTCCCACAGTTGTAGACCCCACAACCTCCTCAGGAAGGCTGTTCCATGCATCCACCACCCTCTCTGTGAAAAAATACTTCCTCACATTGCCCCTGAGCCATCTCCCCTCTATCTTCAAATCGTGTCCCCTTGTTCTTGCACATCTCTTTTTCTGAAAGACGTTACCCTGTTGGACTGTGTTGATTCCACTGAGGTACTTAAACATTTCTATCATGTCCCCCCTCTCCCTCCTTTCCTCAAGGGTATACATATTAAGCTCCTTTAGTCTCTCCTCATATGGCTTCTCTTGCAGACCCTTCACCATTTTAGTTGCCCTCCTCTGAACTGCCTCCATCTTGTCTATGTCCCTGTGGAGATGGGGTCTCCAGAACTGGACGTAGTACTCCAGATGGGGCCTCACCAACTGTCTGAACAGGGGATAACAACTTCTGTTTTCTGCTGGTGATGCCTCTCTATACATCCCAGTATCCCCCAGCGCTCCCTACCGCCTTCTCACATTGCTTGCCAACCTTAAGGTCATCTGATATGATTACCCCCAGGTCCCTTTCCATTTTTGTTGTTATTACTACCTCCCCTCATTGTCTTCCCCTGGGCTTTTGTTTCCCAGGTGCATTATTTTGCACTTCTTTGCATTGAATCCAAGCTGCCATACTTCTGACCATTCCTCAAACCTTGCCAAGTCCCTTCTCATCCTTCTCACGCCTCCTTGTGTATGAACCCTGTTGCAGATCTTTGTGTCATCTGCAAAGAGGCATATTTTTCCTTCTAGTCCCTCTGCAATGTCATTTATAAAGACATTAAGAAGGACTGGACCCAGTACTGAACCCTGTGTAGCCCACTAGTAACCCCTCTTTCTTCAGAGTGGACTCCATTTACAATTACTTTCTGTGTCCTGCTGTCCAGCCAATGTTTTACCCAGGCTGCCACCCTGGGACCCACTCCCAGTCTGGTTAATTTGACTATTAATCTTTTATGTGGGACTGTGTCAAATGCCTTGCTAAAGTCAAGGTAGGCCATGTCCACAGCCCCTCCTGGTCTACTACTTTGGTCACCCAGTCAAAGAAATCTATGAGATTCATCTGACATGACCTTCCTGCTGTGAACCCATGCTGCCTTGGGTCCTGCGCCCCACTGGCCTCTACGTACTCAAAAGTTCTTTCCTTCAGAAGTGATTCCATCACTTTGCCTACCACAGAGGTCAAACTGGCAGGTCTATAGTTTCCTGCCTCTGTCTTGGCCCCACTTTTGTGAAGGGGAATCACATCTGCCTTCCTCCAGTCCTCAGGTACCACACCATCCTCCCATGATTTGTTAAAAAGGCTATGAGGTATATCAGCTTGCAAAGGATTGTGGTGGTTCCCTGGACATAGTGGTCCAACTGGGTACCAATAACATTGAGGGAAATAGTGAGCTAGAGATACAGGCAAGGTTCAGGGAGCTTGCCAGGGTCTGTCATGATATAGGATGTGCAATTTCCTTCTCGGAAATCCTGCCAGTGCCAAGGGCTAGTGGGGAACACAAGAGGAAAATTACAGTGATAAATCAGTGGCTCAGGGAGTGATGTGGGGCCAGAGAGTATGGGTTGATGGGGGATTGGGGGAAGACCTGGGACGATAAGGGGCTGTATGCTAGAGATAGGCTTCATCTCAATTCGGAGGGGAAGGAAATCCTTAAGTTGAAAATAGAGGGGTTCATTGGTGAAAGGTGGGGTTTAAACTTATGAAGGGGGGAAGGATGGGAGAAAAGGCTGTCGAGGGGGGGTCCGATAAAGGAGGGACCCTGCCTCCACCTCCCTGGGGAGCCAGAGGAATGCAGGAAAAGGCCAACTGGTAAGGCACAGACCAGGGGAAGACAGAATCCCCACGGGAACATGAGCAGGGGAAATGGAAGTATAGGGAAAGGGTGGAAGGTAGTCCTGCTAAATGCCAGGAGCTTGGGCAATAAAATTCCTGAGCTCCAGGCAATGCTGAGGGAGAAGTGGATGTGGCAGCAGTCACTGAGACCTGGGCCACTGCAGAACATGACTGGGACCTGGACCTGGAGGGTTACACGAAGTTCAGGAAGGACAAGGGGGGGAGGGAAGGGAAGGAGGGGTAGCAATAATAGGCAAAAACTGCATTGCCATAGGAGGAGTGGAGGAGGTGGAAGGAACCGTGAAGGTGATTTGGGTCACCTTGATATCAAGGGGGTGCAAGAGAGTAAAACTAGGACTGGTGTATAGACCCCCTGCACTGGCAGAGGAGATGGAGGAGAGTCTGGTGGCAGATGCTGGGAGACACTGCAGATTGGGACGGGGAAGGGTGGTGGTGTTGGGGGACTTAAACATGCCAGGAACAGACTGGGGGACTATAACATCCTCGGTGGCCAGGGAACAGAGGTTGTTGGATGTCTTTCTGGACGCTTTCCTAACTCAGCAGGTGGGGGAACTGACCAGGGAGGAGCGGATACTGGATGTGGTCCTGGCAGACAGTGACCAGATTGGGGGCCTGGAGATAAGGGACCCATTGGCAGGGAGTGACCATGCCACGGTCTGGTTCTGCCTGAACCTAGGAGGGGTAGAAGGCTGCACAAAGATGAAGGCAACTGATTTCAGGGGGGCCGATTTCAAGGAAATGGGAAGAATCCTTAAGGAGCACTTGGATGGGATTGGGCCAGACATGGACACTGACAGTAGTTGGGAAATCATTAGGAGGGGGGTGCGGGATGTTACCAGCACCTGTGCAAGAGTAAGACAAAAATGCGGTAAGGCCCAAAAACCCTGCTGGTGGACCAGGGAGGTTCAGGAGGTGGTGAGGGAAAAGAAGATGACCTACATGCAATTCAAGTGCTCAACGTGTGAAAGGGACCGAGGGGAATACAAGCTGATGGCCAGAAGGGCCACTAGGGTGTTGAGGGTGGCTAAGGCATGGAAGGAGCAGAACCCAGAGAAATTAGGAGAGGGAACAAGGGGTTCTTTAGATATACTGGGGAAAAACGAAGGGCGAAGGGGCAGATTAGCAGGATTAAAACAGGGGAGAGATGGGCACAAGACCCAGGGGAGCAGGCTGAGGTACTACTTGAGTACTTCACCGCAGTTTTCACCAATGAAAATGGGGGGGGCTGCATCATACATGGGAGGAGATGGTGAAACTGAAGTGGGGGCCCTTACCGAATCGGCAGGTCTGGGGAAGGGGGTCATCACTGGCAGGTGGGGGGGGAGACAAAGCAAGGTGATGAGGTAGCAGAGGTGGAAATCATGGCAGAGAGAGTGACGGAAGCCCTCAGGTCCCTTAAGACCGAGAAAGCACCAGTGCCAGATAAATTACATCCCAGAGTGCTGAAGGAACTGGCGTTTGTCCTGGTGAAACCCCTGGCGGAGCACTTCAGCATCTCTCTGAGGACAGGGTGGGCGCCCCAGGACTGGAAGGTGGTGCATTTAGTACCTATCCACAAGGGGGGATCAAGGGAGGTGGCAGGGAACTACAGGCCCATCAGCCTGACATCGGTGGTGAGCAAGGTGATGGAGGGCATTGTCAAGGAGAGACTAGGGGAGGACCTGAAAAAGTTGGGGGTGCCTGGACGATAGACAGCATGGATTCATCCCGGGGAAACTGTGTCAGACAAACCTTGTGGAGTTCTATGACTGGGTGACGAGTGCTTTGGACCTGGGTAGACCAGTGGACGTCCTCTTTCTTGACTTCAGCAAGGCGTTTGACTCTGTTCCTCATGGGGGCCTGTTGGATAAGCTGGGAGAAATGGTGGTGGGGAACCAGATGATCAGATGGATAGGCAATTGGCTCCAGGACTGGACCCAGAGGGTCATGGTTGGCGGAATAGTCTCATTCCCAAGGAGGGTCACTAGTGGAGTCCCTCAGGGATCGGTTCTTGGGCCCCTCCTGTTCAACGCCTAGGTCTCTGACAAAAGGAAGGGTATCAGGAGTAAGATGAGTCTCTTTGTGGATGACTCAAAACTGGGAGCAGTGGTGGATGGGGAGGAGGGGAGGGTGACCCTACGGGAGACCTGGAGGCTCTGAAAAGGTGGTCTAGAAAGTGGAAGCTGAGTTCAATGCAATGAAATGCATGGTACTGCATCTGGGTGCCAGAAACCTGGGCCAAGTGTACACCCTGGGGGAAGGGGATGCTACAAGTCTCAATGGCTGAGAGGGACTTGGGGGTGGTGGAAGTCAACATGAACAATTTGGAGACTTGTAGGAGTGCAGCGGCAAAGGCCAACAGGATGCTTGGCTGCATCACAAGGGGGATCACCTCCAGAAGGAAGGAAGTGATAATCCCACTGTATAACTGCTTGGTGAGGCCGCACCTCGAGTACTGTGTGCAGTTTTGGAGGCCACATTTAAAGAGGGACATTGAACTCCTGGAGAGGGTCCAGAGGAGAGCAACCAAAATGATTTGGGGCTTAGGGGATAGGACCTATGGAGAGAGGCTCGAAGAGCTAAATATGTACACATTGGAAGAGAGAGAAGGGACCGGGGGAACATGATAGAGGTCTTCAGGTACATGAAGGGGATAAATAGGGGAGGAGCAGTCAGGGTGCTCTGAAGAAAGGAGGGGGTGCAACTAGATGGCATGGGTGGAAGCTGGAGGGGAGGAGAGTCAGGGAAGAAAGGAGGCAGTGCTACTTCACTGAGAGGGTAGTGGAGCCATGGAATGTGCTGCCCAGGGGGCTGGTGGAGGCAGAGATGGTGGAGGGGTTCAAGAAGGGGTGGGACAGGTACAGGGGAAGGGTTCTGGAAGCAAAAACCAGTGCAGCGAGAATATCCGGGACTGGGAAGGGAGAAGCCAAGAGAGGGAGAGGAGGGCAGCAAGGTCAGCTCCCAGGGTGGGGACTGACCAAACGAGCAGACACGAAAGACTGTTAGGCCTATTCTGGGGGCATTTTAGTGTGTTAGTATGTTAGTAATTATCCTTCAGGTGTTTGCCAAGCTATGACTGTAGCCTTTATTAGTACTAACTGGATAAGGAGAGACACTTAACATCACAGATCTACTGCTCTAAACTTGACATTATTCAGCACTTGCTGAGTCTATGGTCACAGATCGTAAAACTAGTAGACAAATTTAGAAAAAAAACTTCTAACAGCAAACAAAGGAAAGGACTCTAGAACCGCATCCACAAATGAAAACACTCTGCACAATAGTTTTTTTCTGCGTAATTTTTACTGTAGTTCCCCTTTAAAGTCAGCAAAGGGATGAACCTAGTTCACAGTTCTTTGCTCTTACACCTGAGCCATAGTGCTTCATATCATGTCTGGCCTATCTGATGGGCAGACTCAAAGCCCCCTGACTGGAACCAAATTAGGATGCTGAGTCATGATGGTAGCAGGTCTAACCATTCAGCTAAAGAAGAAGGCTTTGTGAGGTGGTAGGTAGAATTTATTTTTATTAACTTAGATTATCTAGGATTTTGGACAGTAAGATAGTCCCATTGAGGTGTAACATATTTCCATGAGAGTCCTGGGGCAATCAGACAGATTTTGTTACATCGCTACAAAACACTCAAACACAACTAGAACAAATAAAATTTATATTTTCAACCTGTTAACAATCAGTCTAGACAGCTACTGCTCTATAATTAATGTTATGTGCCATTTGATCACCCATAGTCTGGTATACGTTACACAAGGAGTAATTTCTATATGTCAGCAATTCAGTATCGTAAAATTCAATCATGATCACAATGCTCATAATGGAGAATTATTAGCTGTGCTTGGATAGTACCTGACCAAGTCGGTTACCTTCAGATAGAGGGCAGGAGGGCGTGGCTTAGCAGCAGTGGAGAGCAGACATGTATTGGACTTGCTACAAGATAGCTTCCATTTTCTTATTTTTTAAACTTGTTAATTTGGTTGAATGTGCTGCAGATTCATTTCAATAGCCTGGTAAATGTATTTTTGCAGCTAAAATGGGCAAGCAATGCAGCACAGTGGCTGTGGGAGACTTTTTCCATCCAAAGACTGCTCAGCAGAAAGATGCCAGGCTACCTCAGCACGAGGCGGCATCCGAGATGGCAGATACAGGCATTGGGTCTGGAGAAGTCACTCTCTGAATGGTAAATTCTACCCTCAGTCACTTGGGAAAATGCTGCAGGACATAGATAAAAAGTTTGATATCCTCAAGCCCCAGTTCGCAGTTTTGGAGACCAGGGTGGACATGATGGATCACTATTTGCAGCAGATGGAGGCCTCCCACCAAAAACAGCAGGATGTCACCACTAGGTTAGTCTCTAAGAACACTTTGTTCTGACACCATTTGGAGTAACTGAAGAATCAGTTTGTGAATGTAATCTTCAGCTGGTGGGGCTACTTGGGGATGCTGAGGGGATGATCCCCTGGAGTTTACCCTCACCTTTCTCCTATGAATCTTGGGGCTTTCTGAGGAGGCTAAGAGTTTGTCCATTGAAAAGGTGTACCATCTGACTCCTTGGGGGGCCCGGGCTGATCCAACTTTCCCACATACATTTATGGTGGTTTGCACAGGAGTGGGGGATCGGGACAGGGTGCTTACTTTGGCATGGTGGCAACATACTCTCAAATATGATGACTCAACTCTGTTTCTTTTCCTTGAATTAGCTTACAGTACATGAGTCAGGAAGAAAGCCTTCGATCAGGTACAGGGTCTGAAAGGAGGAAAGCCTTTAATCAGGTATGGGGTACATAGATACATAGATACATACACAGTGTTGGCAGATAAGGGCCTATGGCCCAACCAGTCTGCCCATTTGAGCTTGTAAGTTCAGTTTGTTTTCCTAGAAGTCTGTTGCCCCTTACCCCTGACCTCCAGAATTCCTTTATGTCTATCCCATGCATTCTTAAATCCCGTGATTGTTTCAGCCCCCACCACTTCCTCTGGCAGGGTGTTCACTTGTCCACCACCCGTTCTGTGAAGAAATTCTTTCTCATGTTTCCTCTGAATCGTCCTCCCTCCAACTTCATCCCATGCCCTCTAGTCCTGGAACATCTTTTTCGCTTCAAAATAGTGTTTTCCTGAACCCTGTTCCTCCCTGTAAGATACTTGTATGTCTCTATCATATCCCCTCTCTCCCTCCTCTCCTCCAGGGAGTACATGTTCAGTTCCTTCAACCTGTCTTCATAGGACTTGTGATGCAATTCATGCACCATCTTTGTTGCCCTCCTCTGAACCTTCTCTACCCTATGTCCTTACGTAGGTATGGTCTCCAGAACTGTACACTGTACACCAGGTGGGGCCTCACTAGTGTCTTGTATAGCGGAATTATGACCTCCCTTTTCCTGATGGTGATGCCCCCGCTCATACATCCCAGCATCCTATTTGCTTTACCTGCTGCCTTGTCACATCAGCTTCACCTTGAGGTCATCAGAGATGATAACCCCAAGATCCCTTTCCTGCTTGGTGCATGCTGTATCCTCACCCCCCAACTGATATATTGTGCCAGGGTTTTGTGCCCCATATGCATTATCTTGCACTTCTTTGCATTAATTTCAACTGCCAAACCCTGACCATTCTTCAAGTTTCTGCAGGTCGCTTCTCATTCTGTCTACACCCTCTGGTGTGTCTACTCTGTTACAGAGCTTTGTGTCATCAGTGAACAGTGAAATTCTGCCTTCTAGGTCCTGTGCCATGTCACTGATGAAGATGTTGAATAGGACCGGTCCAGCACTGACCCCTGTGGTACCCTACTGGTCACTCTTCCCTCTGTGGAGTGACAGCCATTTCCACCACCCTCTGTGTCCTGCCACCCAGCTAGTTACCTACCCACCACACTACTGTCGCCCACACCCGTATTCCCCAGTTTGTGTAATAGTCTTCTATGTGGCACAGTGTCAAAGGCCTTGCTGAAGTCCAGATAGGCCATGTCCACTGCCCTCCTGATCCACCTCCCTAGTCACCCAGTCAAAAAATTCAACGAGGTTGGTCTGACATGACCTCCCCCTGGTGAAACCATGCTGCCTTGGGTCCTGTAGTCCATTGACAACCAGATGTTCCACCAATCTCTCCTTCAGTAGTGCTTCCATGATCTTCCCCACTACCGAGGTGAGGCTGACTGGTCTGTAGTTCCCTGCTTCCTCTTTGTTCCCACTTTTGTATAAGGGGACTACATCTGCTGTCCTCCAGTCTTTGGGTACCTCCCCTGTTTCCAGTGATCAGCTAAACAGGATAGCCAGAGGTTCAGCCACCACCTCTCTTAGTTCTTTAAGGACCCTGGGGTGCACCCCATCTGGCCCCATTGCTTTATCAACTCTTCTTACTTCCAGTTCCTTCAGGACCCTTTCTCGTGTAAAGGGACTTGTGTCCATTTCTGCACCATTCTCACCCCTTGTACTCCCTTCAGACCCATTACCCTCCTCTTCCTCAGTAAAGACTGAGCAGAAATACCTGTTTAATATGTCAGCTTTACTGTTGTCATCCTCCACGCAGCCCCCATCCTCCCCTTCAGTCTCTACTATCCCTCCTTTGTCTTTCTTTTTCACTTATGTACCTGTAAAGGTTTTGTCCCTCTACCACTGATTTTGCAATGTGCTCTTCTGTCTGAGCTTTGGCTTCCTTACTGACCTCCCTGCCTCCCTTTGCTTCTCCTGGTACTTCTCCCTATCCCCTTCTGCCTGTGTCTTTTTGTATTGCCCGAATGCAATCTTTTTGACTTTCACTTTCTCCGCTACCTCCTTGGAAATCCATAATGGTCTCCTCTTCCTTTTCCTCTTGCTAACCTGCTTAATGCATAATTCTGTTGTTCTTGTAATCCCCATTTTAAATACTGCCCACTGTTCCTCAACCCCTGATTCCTGTCCCATTCCCCTTAATGCCTCTTTCAAGTATCTCCCCATTTTCCCAAAGTCTGCCCCCCTAAAATCCAGGATATGTGTTTTGTGTGGTTTGGTTCTGCTCTTTCTGTGATTTCAAACCACAATGACTGGTGGTCACTGTTTCCCAGGTGCTACCCCTGTTACCCCCATCACACTGTCCCTGTTTGTGAGCACAAGGTCCAGTATTGCCTTCTGCCGAGTTGGTTCCATGACCAGTTGCTTGAGAACGCACCCTGAAGGGAGTCCAGGATAAAATCTGCTCCTAGTTGATGCTGCTGCTGGGATGCTCCAGTCCACGTCTGGAATATTGAAGTCTCCAACCAGTACTACCTCACCTTGTCTGCCATCCTTTGGATGGCTAGCATCAACTCTATCTGTTTCTTCCTCCTGGGATGGTGGTCTTAGACCACACCTGTGCGATGGCTGTCCCCATTTCCTTTCCAGCTTAACCCACAGTATCTCTCCCCCATTTTGTTCCTCCTGGATCTCTGTGGCCCTTATGTCATTTTTCACATACAGTGCCACTCCTCCTCCTCCCTTCCTGCCTGCTCTGTCTCTTCTGAATATGCTGTAGCCAGGTATGGCCATCTCCCAGTCTTGGTTATCATTACACCAGGTTTCAGTGATGGCCACAATGTCCAGGTCTGACTGCACCATGACAGCCTCCAGATCTCCCATCTTGTTGCTAAGGCTCCTGGCATTTGCACACATGGCTTTCCATGATTTGACCTCCCTAGACTGTTTCACTGTTCTACTCCAGCCCCTTCCTTGGTTGTCATTTATCCCTGGCTCTCCTTGCTGTCTGCCCTTCTGCTGAATGTTGCCCCTTTTCTGCTTATCCACCTCTTGGGCACTAATCTCCATCTTTTTCACACTGCTTTGCAGAGATAGCCACTCCTCTGGTTCACTGGTTCCACTGCTAGCTGTGGGGGGTGAGCAAGTAGGTACCCTCCTTGCTGGCCTGCCACCCCCCTTTGCTAGTTTAAATGCTTGTCAATGTAGCATATAAACTTATCATTGAGTGCTTGGATTCCCCTCCAGGATGGATGCAGGCTGTCAGGCTTGAACGAACCTCCATCCCTCCAGGTGGGTCCCCAGTCACCAATGAATCCAAACCCTTCCTCACAGCACCAGTTCTTCAACCATGAGTTAAAGTTCCTGGTGCATGCACTCCTATGCTCTCCCTTGCCTCTCACAGGTAGTACTTCTGAGAAAGTGACAGAAGTAGCTACTTGCTTGAGACCCCTCCCCAGTTTCCTAAACTCTTCCTGAACTTCCTTTGGCTCCCCATTTGCCAGGTCATTAGTACCTAGGTGGATAATAACATCCAGCTCACCCTCCCGTCTTGCCTTCCCAGTGATCCCCAGGATCTTCCTTCCATCCCTCCATGCCGTGGCACCTGGTAGGCACCTCACCTCCCTGTCCTCCCCCTCATGTGTTCCTAGTTGGATCCCTCTTATGATGGAGTCCCCCACCAGGATTCGCTTCCTCCTCCTCTGGGGTCCACTGCTTTCCCCACTGAGGTCACCTCCTTGGCTAACCTCCACATCCTTTCCTTCCACTTCTCTGGGTACCTCTATTTGGTTGTCCTCATTTGCCAGTGTAGCACATGAGTTCTTGAGTGGAATAGGATCTGGGATGTGCCTCTGCCTGACCACTCTAACCCTCCCTGAGCCCACTGTCATCCAAGTGCTCCTCGTTCTCGGCATCCATTGAGGCAGTTGCATTGGACTGGGTGGTCCCTGGATAGGGGTGATGGTACTCCTGACCCAGTTTACTTCCGCTCTGAGTCTGGCTACCTCCTCCCGCAGTCCAGAGAGATGCATGCAGATAGGGCAGCACCTCAGTGTCCAGAAGGTCTACCTGAATATGGCTGCCCCACAGCCACTGCATTGCACCACTCCCCACATTATACTGCAATTCCACTACTTGTCTACTACTGAAGCTCTCTTAGTTCCCTTTTTATTAATTTACTGTCCTAAAAATCCTGCCACTGATCCTCAGATAAATTTTTTTTTTTTTTATTTTAAAGAAAAAGAAACCAATAAATAAATAAATGAATCAAAACACTTGTGCTGAGGGTGGGCTTCTTCCCCTTATGCCCCTTCTACTTCACACCCCTTACTATACCCTGTGTTTAGCTCCTGTCAATCAGATTTAACATTGCATATAATTAACAGCTGGGGGAAGGGGAGGCGAAAATTTGCAGCAATTAAAGACAGCACAGAATTACACCACCACTATGTTTTAAATTTTCAACAGCCCAAAAACAATTATAAGTAAAGACATCAACGAAAGTATAGCGTCACTAAAAGCCCACAATCTAAGTTTAAAAGAAAAATAGCAATTACCAGTTACTCTAAAGCACTGAATTGAATACGTTTCCTTCCTTCCCCTTCTGGCTTCTTCTGAGAAAATAAACTCTACTTGCTACTTCAACTCTGACTAAGCCCCACCTCCAGTTATCACGTAGCTGAGGTCAGAGGCCAGACAATTAACACCCTTCACCAAGCTACAGGGCAGTCAGACAAGCCAAGATAAAATTTGCAGCAATTAAAGACGGCACAGAATTACACCACCACTATGTTTTAAATTTTCAACAGCCCAAAAACAATTATAAGTAAAGACAACAACGAAAGTATAGTGTCACTAAAAGCCCACAATCTAAGTTTAAAAGAAAAATAGCAATTACCAGTTACTCTAAAGCACTGAATTGAATATGTTTCCTTCCTTCCCCTTCTTGCTTCCTCTGTCAATATGGGGTCTGCTTCATCCATACAAAATTCAACACCAGTTGCTCTTGTCAGCAAAACTCTGCAGAGTGGCAGGGGATTACCTGTTTGTTCAATGATCCCAAGGATGAACAGAAACTTATGAAAAAAAATTAAGCAAGAGTTTGCTATGGCGGTCAGTGAGGAGTCAGACAATATGGATTGAGGATTTTTCTGGATCTTGACTAGCTATGGACCCAATTTGTTGCTGTGTTTGTAAGCACATTTTTGTCTGTTCTTTGTTTGCTCATACACCAATGTTTTATGCAGTGTTTTGGGAATTATGGTTCTCGATATATGATGGGGTGGCTTGATATTGGTATCGTTATTGGGTAAAGAATTATTTTTACCACTGTGTTTTATTAATCTGTGTCGCACAGTACTTTGAATATGGCATTTCCCACCACTATCCCCTCTTTCTCGTGTAGTCTGTACTGGTGCCAGAGAGACTCGGCATGAGCACCTAGTTGCTCTAGATAAGCCTGGATTCAGGCTGATTATTTCCAACCTTTCTGAACTTTAGTTCTGACATACAAATCGAAACTGGTCTCATGATAGGGAGAAGGGAGTTCCTCTGTCAATATGGTTTCTACAATGCCTTTTTTGTTTGATGAATTCTAAGGTTGCTATCACTAGTGGATGCATGTTAAATGTCCTACATTTTGTTTATGAGGTCGATACTCTTTTGGGAAATAGTAATTAATGTTGAAAGTAAGTGTTTTTTGCTGCATTGGGGACAAAGGGAGGCTATGGCCCTGATGGAAAAAGGGAATTTAGTATGTTTCTTTTATTATATGTTCTGTCCCATAGAGCTCTCATGCTTATTTATTTGTTTATTTCATTTTTTGGAAATAACCTTTGAACAAGCTGCTCTTTTTTAAAGGTTCCACTTCAGCAAAACAGGACAGTACATTGTACATAATTACAATTACAATTCACACAGACATAGGCACAGTCAAGCAACAATCAAGGGACACATCAAAGAGGCAACATTTGGATACAGTAATGTACCATGAGTTTAAGATCAATCTAGGAACTAGAGTAGCAGACCCAGTTATCTGACTTCGGATCCAAAGAATCCAGTTTTGACTCCAAGGGATCCATCCCAGATCTGAAATCTGAAATGGATCAGATTCAGGGTTGGATACCAGTACTATTCATATGAGGAATGTTGGATCCTAAAATGTACTATCTGAGCACCAAGCACGAAACATTGCTATCAGTTGAACCTTCACATCTGAAGGGCACTTCTGGTGTATCTGTTAAATGCTAGAAGACTATTCTGGTTTTGTTTGTAATATCTCCTATAGATCAGGCTTCAGACAGACTGCCTTTTTTTCTTGTTTTCTTTTTTTAATTTTTTGCCATATTTAATAAATCTCTCAGAACTTGCTCAAAACTCCAATATCAATTCAAATCAGCAGAGCTGCTCATCATACCTTCTCAGAAAGATGGTCTGCTTCACAATAAGCATCCACTTTGAAGTATCCCAAACCCTGACTTTGATGTTGCTGGGGCAACATAAAAGGACACAGAACCCTAATCCAGCCAAATAACTTGCACAATGCTTTAGGGAAATCAGTATTTTTAAATGATTTTAGGGGTGCGATTAATGAGTATTAATTTCCAAATACTGCAAATAATAAGGTATTTGGAACTCACAGAAACATAGAATTTGACAGCAGATAAGGACTGATTGGCCCACCTAGCCTACCCATTTCCCTACTTAATGGATAAGATGCAGATCCTAGTTAAACAACAGCCTACTTCCTCCTACCCCACACTAGAATTGCCTTATGTAACTCAAATCAGAGAACAGAGTATGTTTTCCTTTCAGCAGGGTAAGGCATATGAGGGGAAGTTGAGGGCACTGAACATGTATTCCCTGGAAGACAGGAGAGAGAGAGAGAGGGGGCATGATTGGGACCATCAAACACTTGAAAGGGATAAATAAGCTGGATAAGGAGAGTCGCTTTAAGCTGAGTGGCAACCATAACATGAGGGGGCACAGTCTTAAGCTGGAGGGTGGAAGGTTTAGGAGGGAGGGAGGTTGGGAAGCACTTTTTCACAGAGAGGGAGGTGGATACTTGGAATGTGCTGCCAGAGGAGGTCATCTCATTGAAGACAGTGGACAACTTTAAAAGAGACTGGGATAGGCATGGGGGAAGGTAATGATCATGAGTAGGGAGGACTTGAAGAGTGGGGAGGGAGGGCAGGGACAGTAGCTCAAGCTGTGGACCCTGAAATTTGAGCAGACTTGATAGACCAAATGGCCTTCTGCTGGCTTCTTTGTATGTTCATATGTTCCTTTCCAGGGGGTATTAGGAGGAAAAATATGCAGGGACAATAAAACAAACAGAAAAAACTGAACCATGATAAAAAAAAAAGTTAATACTCTCTAGCCCTTCCCCCAGTGGGTCAGGGCTAGGTCTATGTCCATTCCCCTTTCCCAGTCAGCTCATTCCTCCCCATCCCCCAGAAGAGGGTTTCTCTGTCTCTGTCTGTCTCTAGAAATCAATGACAGAATGCAGCTCTTCCCCCTTAGATTGTGCATACCACACACTCTGCAGTCCCCTAACTACTGTATAATTAAATAAAGAGGAAAGACATACTGCAGGTTAGGGATGGAGACTAATAAGCTAGCCTGGATTTTGACTTCTAATGGTCCCCACACTCATGGATCAGGTGTTTGGAGGAGATGGTCTAACTTGTTAAAACAAGCATTTGTCAATGCCAAATGTTGTCTCACTGGCATTGGCATTGGCATTGGTAGTGCCAGAGTTAGAGACGCATAAGAGGAATGGCAGTGAAGTATTAAAATGACGCCAACCCTACCCCCACCATGCAGAGAACGACAGGCATTGGGTGTGCCTTTGGGTCGTCAGCTATAGTGCTCATGCCATTCCACCTTACCCTATCATGTAGACACTGACAAGTGTCGTGGTGTGCTTTGGGGTCTTTGGGCATTATACTTACCCCATTCCACAAGGAAATACACTGAGATGGGTGCAGTATAAGAGAATGAGGTGACTTTGTGGCTGAACAGTGCAAGGCACACCACAATCCCTGTCACTGGCTGCAGGGTGGGGATGGGGGTGAAATGGCTTAACCATTACAGACAATGATCCCAAGTCACACCCCTGACACCTGTCAGTCTCTACAGGGTGGGGTGCTACAGTTGGAAACCCTAACACCATAGGCGTGTGTTGGTATTTTCACTCCAAATTTTCAACATGGGCTTTTTGTGAGCCCACCACATGAAAAGCTGCACTATCAGTTTGTTAGTAGAAAGGTGGTTTTGCACACTGACTATTTGGCAACACAGGGATGAAAACACATTTTGGGCAGGATGTGGAAAATGACAACTCTATTGTTCATGAGGAGATGTACAAAAATGGCAACGCTGAAAATCTGGAGCGAAAATATGAAAAATTGGTGAAGGTATGAGCGTGCATAGAAACTGTGCAACACACATCAGTAACCCAATTATTTTGGGGATATTTTTAACCACATCTTTAACATGGGCATTTTGGGACCTCCCCTCATGAACACTGGCAGTGTGAGTCTGTTAATGTGTCCGAAACATTGATTTCGCACAGTGACCATGTCATTGTGTGCCACAGGTGTGAAAACACATTTAGGGCAGGATGTGAAAAATGACAGCTGTACTGTTCATAAGGAGGTGTAAAAAAATGCCAGTGTTGAAAATCTGGCATGAAAATAGTGCAAATTTGCAAAGTTACAAGGGTGTGTGGAAACTGCGCAACGCACACGTGTAACACAGTTATTTTATGGAATTTTGTCACCAAATTTTCAACATAGGCATTTTAGGACTTGTGCTCATGAACAGTGACACAGTCATTTCCTGAAACTGTCCCGAAAACTGATTTCGCACAGCAACCGCGCTATTCTGCACCAGATGTGCGAAAACACATTTCGGCAAGGATATGTAAAATTACATCTATTCTGTTCATAAGGAGGTGTGGAAAAATGGCAATTTTGAAAATCTGGAGTGAAAATATTACAAATTCACGAAGTTACAAGTGTGTGTGGAAACTGTGCAACGCACGCTCGTAAAACAGTCATTTTTGGGATTTTTTCCCCCAAATTTGCAACATAGGCTTTTGAGAGCCCATCTCATGAACACTGGCACTGTCATTTCATTACTCAGTCTCAAAGGTGATTCCATGCAGTGACATGAAATCACCTTTAGGGCGATTAACGCCATGACTGTGCCAGAATTCATGAAGAGTTAAGCTATGTTGAAAAATTTGGTGCCAAAATTCAAAAACATGAGATATGCATCAAGATGAAATCCCTATTTATTCCATTATACAGCTTACGCATTTCTTCAGTTCGCGGTTGGCTTTGAAAAGTGCAGACATGTTCCGGTCCAACGTAAGATCATCGTGCTGGACTCCAGAGGTAAGTATGGGGTGAGGGGGCCTGGGGAGGCAGGGTGTGCAGTGGGTGAGCACGGGTTGTGAGAGGGGCAGGAGACCGCAGATACTATTTTCTTTTGTGGTAAAAAAAACATTGCGGGACCATTTATATTTTTTACAGGGCATGTGGCACGCTGGGGTGGGCTCCCAGTGTATCAACGAACTCCTTTTTGAAGGGGCAGCTGGCATACAATAAAAGGGAGGTTACATTATGCTTCATGAGTTAGGGCACCCCATCGGCACACAACAAAAGCAGGGGGGTGTTACATAATGCCGATGGGGAGTGGGCTCCCCCATCAGCAACATCACTCAAGCACTGAAGCCAACAGGGATTGGGTCCCCATTGGGAAAGAAAAACTGTTGGGGGGGTGTGCATGATGCTGAGGTGGATTGATCACCCCCTCGGCATACATTGTAAATGGGAGGTGGGGTTATTATGCCAACGGGGAGTGGGCTCCCCCATCGGCATTCTGACAGGCGGCAGTGTTGCATGCACATTGGGAGGCATGTTGTGGTCATGCTGCATGAGAGCTCCACTCTCATTGCAGCAAACATTTTGTTGGATCTGGTGGCCACATTCCAAATTGCTGATGTGGCGCCTGCATGCTGCCTGATTGGGGAATGAGGGACGTACCCACTGATGTGTGCCCTGCATTCACCCAACAGTGACCGCGCCTCCGAATCTGCTACTACTGCAATATGTTGGCTGCACATGCATGAGCCAACATAAAAAATGACTTTAGGTCCTGGTGTGGGGGCAGTCTTGGGGGTCCTATTAGAAAACTGTGTTGTGTTCGGATGCTGTGCCTGGAGACAGTCATTTTTTAAAAGACTTTCTGCATGTACATGGGGGGAAGGAAAGACGATTGGAGAGGGAGATGAGGTGGGCACAGCACTAGTCCTAGCCAGCAGGGTCTGGCTTGAAAAGAGTTTTTATTCTTATTTTACTTCATTTTTGGCTATGTATCTGGGGCTGCATAGTATGTATACTTTCCAAGTGTTCACAAAAACTTACTCCCACACCCTTAGTAATGTTGTAATGTTTTAAAATGCAGAAATTCCAGGCCTGGGGAGACAAGAATGGAAACCAACAGGGAGGGTTACCAAACATCAATGCAAGCATTCCCCTTCCAGGGTGAATAGGTGAGGGAATGCATTGTTGTAGCTGTAGGCAGAGGCAGAGAGAGAGAGAGAGAGAGAGAGAGAGAGATATGGAACAGTGACCCAGGTATGACAGCCACTACTCACCTGATCCAGACAGCACCATGTACACCCCTCCCCAATACAGAGCAAAAAACTCCTAGTGGCAGGAGTGGAATGCCCAGTGAATGGACAGTCCCAGATCTGTGATGATTACAGGATCTAGGGAGCCTGGTGTTGGACACAGGTGGCTGCCGGGAGAGTCCTTTGGGTAGTGGGGTACTAGGCAGGCTCAAATGTGGGTGGGTTGCCTGTGAACCTCAAAGACAGAAAATAACAATTTCCACAGTTCCATATTGTTTTGTTTGTTCTGAAAACCCTCACCCATACTAAATGTCTGACACCTTAAGGGATATTACCCCAATGATCAAAAGAAAACTGCCACACAAGTGAATTATGCCTGCCACTGAAATCAAACAAAGCTGGTGCAGAAGTTGTAGAGCCTCACCACAGAACATTGAGCAGAAGTGACACACGAAACTACAGGCCCCACCTGAGCCTAATCCCCAGATCAAACCCATTTCTCAAAGACAAAAATATCTATGCTGTCTAAGCCTTGTGGTTCATAGACAGTTAAGTGTTCCAGCATGAAATTCTCTCTCATTTCATCTCACCTATATGTACAGCTGCAATTCCAGTCTGACATTTGTTATGTTTTCATGGCAGCAGTAATACATTACAGAACCACTTCTAACATGCTCACAATCAAGTTAAAAAGCAGGTTTCACCTGCCATGTCAGCTTTGATGAATCAATACTTCGGATAAAAAGCAACCATGTATAGTAGTGTGCTTCAGAAATTGTTCTTAAAAAAGGAAATACATCCTTTGCCTGCTTTCAGCATAACCCTATGTCACCAGATCTGCAATTTGTGAACTTGTTGTGAGCTGCAGGGCATATTTCTGTGCTCCCAGTCACATTGCTGTACTAGTTTGTTACTGCCTTTTGCAAAGCCCAGAGCAGGACACTTAAAGGGGAACGGTATTCAACTGATGTCATTCCTGTAGAAGCTGTCCAAGACATGTTGCAGTCTGCACTTGTTCTATCTTTACTGGCCTTTTAGTAAACCCAGTGGTTGATTTACAGATATACCCTGGTGCTAAGTAAAGAATAACAAACAGTGTATAAAAGTTAGTTAAGCTATGGTAACCTCTTTCTCACCGTGAGTTAAATCTAAGGTGCAGTCATGGCTCTTTCAGCCTCCCAAGGATGAAGAGTTGTTAGATATGGTTATCGCACTACAGCTAATTAAATGTCTTCTGTGTATATCAACTGGATACAGACTGGTCCACATAAAGGCTGTTACCTAGTGCTACACACACCCTAATCTCAGAAGTGGTAAATCTGGAGGCAACATTAGAGAGCAATTCTTCTCTTAGACAGGGTGACTATATAGAACTGCTTACCAGGGGAAGACAGTGAACATAAAGAAAGTGCAGACCTTCAGGGTAATCCTGGACACATTTCTACTTATCAAAGGAATCAATGGACGTCCTGGGTAGTACAGTTGGTAGGCAAATCCTTATAAATTAGTATCTATTAGCACAACATACTATTAGATTTTCATATCTGTTTGACCTGTCAACTACGGCAAAGCAGCTACAACATTTTGTGACATCACAATGGGATTCAGGCACTCACCCAGCAGCACTCTCATTCATATTACTGCAGAGCAGGTCGGACCACCTAGCGCAGGGATCAAACACTTGGAATCCTCATCTTCATTTTATCCGTGCCAGATATGGCTGTAGTAGTGGTGCTCGGATAATCCAAAAAATTGAACCGGTATTGTTGGATGCTGTCTATTCTGATATTTTGGAATGGTCAGATATTGTAGGTCTCAGTCCAGCAGATGGTTGGATATTTTGGTCATAATATGTACTCATTTTCTGATCCAATTATCTGACCATGTTCATTAACTAGAAATACAAACGTGTGGCAGGTATATTTCTGGTGTGTTCTAGTGTCAGGACATCACACTTTTGCCCTGACTGTATGCTGTGCACATCTGGGTTCATTGCTCCTGTTGTAAAGTGGCTGTTTTGGACACTGTTGTTCACAGAATCTAGCTCTGATATTGCCAAGTACTTCAGTACTGAGTAAATACAATATTTACTGTACTTTGCTCCCTTATCTTGTTGCCTTTACTTTTTTTCTATTGGCTGTGTGGCAGTACTATATATTCCAAGACCTTATTCCCTTAGACCATTTTCTCTATGAAAAGGTTGCATCTTGTGTACAAGTTTTTTTTCATATTTCCATCTTAATGCAAATTAAAAAAAAGAATATATTATATATATATATAATAGCTGCACTACAGTTAGGGTTGCATGGCCACTTCTATGTTAAATCCCAAATCGTGAACATTAATAACTTTGCAACTGTTAGTCCAATTTGCCTGAAATTGTGCATGTGTGGTACCACAGATCTCTAGATCTGAAAAGTGTTGTTCTGGTTGTGGAACTACAGAGTGTCAAAAACTGTGAAAAATCCTCACTTTTTGTGCATTTTTCATCAGCCGTTGTGTACGAGCTGCATGTCCGTTTGGTCTGAAATTGTGTTGGGTAGATGTGGACTGAGTCAAAGGGGTGCCTTTTGAAGATTTGGTGAAAAAATGTTAATCCATTCAAAAGTTATGCCATTTTTTCATGTCCCATTATAGTCTATGGAAAAATGTATATGGGCAGCATGAAAACTTTCATGAAAACATTTTTTCATTTGTGCTCTGGAAAAATTCATTTGTGTTGCTGCAATCTTGTTTTCATTTAGCGAGAGACCAAAAATGTTAGAACTCAAAAAATACTGCCCCTTTTGAAATACCACCACTTGTGTTTACCTAATCGAGGCATGAGGAACACGTGCCTGACATCAGTTTTTGTCAGCATTGACTGAAAATTTTTTTTTTTTTAATTTTGTTCAAGCTTCCATGATTTCATTCAAACAAACATAATTTTCGTGCATGATAACATTTCGTTGAAGCATGAAAACAACCGTGCAAACATTGTTGATGCGGAACAACATCCTTTTAAAATAAATAGGGACGCAGTAAAAAGTTTGTCATTTGTTTGCAACAAGGTAAATTGTGCTTTTCAGCTAAAATTTACAGGGCAAGAGACTCACACTTGTGCCTTTCACTTGTTTGGTGAAAAAATATTGAGTGGTTCCACAGTTATCACATTTTGAAAATTGAGGAATGTCCCATAGGATAACACTGCAGTGCCCATGGCGTCTTCAAATGCCCGTTTCTCGAAAATGGTTATGCCCTCAAAGTTATGTGTAAGTGGCGGTGCAGAGCCCAGAGGTCCCGCGTCCCCAGTCATGCATATGATTATGGCAAAATTGACATTTTTATGCATAAGTGGGAGCATGGGGTCCGGAGGGTCTGCGCTCCCACTTACGCATATGATTACACCAAAACTGACATATTGATATATAAGTGGGAGCCTGGGGCCTGGAGGGACCATGCTCCCACTTACACATATGATTACAACAAATTTGACATATTGATGTGTAAGTGGGAGTAAGGGACCCAGAGGGCCCACGCTCCCACTTACACATATGATTACACCAAAATTGACATACTGTCAGGGAGCACAGGGCCCAGAGGGCCTGCATTCCCACAAACACATACCAGTTATCAGTTACGTTCAACTTTCTCAAAAAGAAGGGAAATTCATTGCAAAAAACTTTGTTATAGCATCAATTAGGGTTGATAGCACAGCAACTAAAGTGTGGAAATTCCACGTTAGGGTTACCACTCCTACCACCCCACCCCCCCTCCACACACAACAGGCATTGGGGTGTGCCATGGGGTCATCAGGTCCAATTCTCACCCCATTCTCCCATACTGTAGCATGTCACCTTGTTTACAGATGGAATGGGGTGGGAGTTGGGCCTAATGACCCCCTGGCACACCCCAATGCCTGTTGTTGTGTGGAGGGGAATGGAGTGGGGTGGTAGGGGTGGTAACCATAATGTGGAATTTCCACACTTTTGTTGCTGTGCTATCAACCCTAACTGATGCATTAATAAAGTTTTTTTTTTGCAATGAATATTATATGTGTGTGTGTGTGTGTGTATATATTTATATGTATATATGTATATATCTTGGTAGTTATCAGGGAATTCATAAATTCTGTGGTGAAAAAGTTGTGGAAGATAGACCAGAAGATAAGTTTGCTATCCCTTCTTCTCCTCCTCTCAGTACACCTGCATTCTCTCTGGCAGGGAAAACTAGAAGCAGCTGCAATTGTTTGAGTACAGGAAGAAGACATCAGGCCCTTGTTGCCCATCTTCTTCAGCACCAGCTCCAGTCTTGCAGACCACTGTGGAGAAGATTAAGAAGTCAGCAGTCATGACGAGTTGTGTCTGGCAGACTTTTGGTGTGCACAAATGGTTATTTTATGTGTTGCCACTGAACCTGTAGTCAAAACACCAGCACAGGAAGGGGACACAGACAACAGTAAAACTGTTCAAGAGGATGTCGATCATGATACTGACCATACACCACAGGATCGTGAGTTTGAAGAAGAGGAGGAGGAGGAGCATAATGCAGATGAAAAACAACTTGAGAAGGGAAAGGGTGAGGCCAGAGTTTTGTAAAACAAAAAAAGGAAAAGATAAAAATGCTGGTGGTCTTGGCAGAAGGAGGAAGTTTCTGAAACATTTGGAAAATGCATGTCTGCTTCTTATTCTGTTAGAGGAAATGGTGGTGAAAGTCCCATTCCTGCTGTGTTACTCATAAAACATGGGTCAAATTTTTCAAACTGGGAGGCAGTATAGTGCAGTGGGTTAAGGTTCTGAGCTACAAATCTGGAGACCTGGGTTTGAAACCCACAGCTGCCTAGGTGCATACTGTGTGATCCTGAGCAAGTCACTTAACTTCCTTGTGCTTCCAGGTCGCATCTGGAAACAAACTTCGGCTTAGTGTGCTACACCTGGTTAAACAATGTTCCCTTTTTCTTTCCTTTCCCCTAATGTGTACATTACTTACAAATCGGTGTGCTGAACCATATATTTACTTTGCTATGATAGTATCAGTTGCAGTAAGCTGGCTACTGCTTTCGGAACATCTGGGGTGAGGAATCTTCTCACGCGTATACACCACAGAGAGTGGTTATATATGACATATGTCTGTTCTTAACTGTAGCTGCCTCAAGTTTTTCCTTGCCAAGAGGATGCAGGTGTGCTGAGAGGAGGAGAAGGGATAGCAAACTCATCTTTTGGCCTTTCCTCCACAATGTTTTCACCACAGAATTGACAAATTCCCTGATAACTGCCCAGATAGAGACATTATTTTTTTATTCTTATGTTGTCTTGCTCGTGCAGTGCAAGCAACATTTTGTGGCAATTTGCTGGAGTAGCAGGTTGTGGAGGTGTGGCAGTGTTGTGGCCAATGGTACCACTGCTTTTTTGGGCTGGTCTTTTTGGCACCAATGAATAAGCACACTGTCTATGACATCAGTTGAGAAGCGTGCCACCAACTAGAAAGAATTTCACCGCCACAGTGAGGGTGTGCACCATCATTGCAGGGCATGCCTTGCCTGCTGAAACATTTCAATAAACATGGCAGTGGCTGCCACCATCAACCTCTCACAGTCCCTAGAAAGCCGACAACGGGAGTGCCCAATCCCCCTCCTCAGTTCATTTGCTGATGGGGGAGCCCAATCCCCATCGACATAATGTTCCCCCTTGTTTTATTTGTCTGCCGAGGGGGGTGCCCAATCCCCCTCGGCATCATGCCCCCCAAAAAACAGACACACTTTCTTTGCTGATGGGGGGCCCAATCTCCATCGGCTTCAGTCCCCTGTCCCCCAGAAATACAGGTGGCACACTGGGAGCCACTCCAGTGTGCCCAAAGCAAACCTGTAAAAAAAAAAAAAAATTCCCGCGATGTCCTCCCCCCACCATAGCACAGAAAACTGTCCCTCGTGGTCATGACGCTCCCCTCCACCAACCCGCACCCATCATCTGTGCACTCCACCTCCCCACAACCCCCTCACCCCATACTTACCCCCAGAGCCTGGCGCGATGATCTTCGGTGGAGCAGGAGATGTGTGAACTCTTCAAAAGCCAATCGTGAACTGAAGAAAATCACGGTAACTGTATAATGGCATCAATGGTGGGGGTCAACTTAAGTGGATATCTTGGACACTTCTGTGACTTTTGGCTCCACATTTTCAGTATGGAGTTCTTGGGACCCCACCTCGTGAACTCAATCACTGTCATTTCGTTATTCGGTCCCCAAAGGTGATTTCGCTGTCACTGCGAGGAATCATCTTTTGGGACTGATTAACAAACAGACAGTGTCACTATTCATGAGGTGAGCTCCCAAAAAGCCTATATTGCAAGTGTGGTGAAAAAATTCCAAAAAATGACTGTGTTGTGAGCGTGCATTGTGCAGTTTCCACACACGCGCGTAAGTTTGTAGAATTTTTAATATTTTCACTCCAGATTTTCAACATTGCCATTTTTTCACACCTCCTTATAAACAGTACAGCTGTCATTTTTCACATCCTGCCCAAAATGTGTTTTCGCACATCTGGCGCACAATGGCACGGTCGCTGTGAGAAATCAATGTTTGAGACAGATTAAGAAAATCACAGTGACACTGTTAATGAGCAGATGTCCCAAAATGCCTATGTTGAAAATTTGGTAAAAAAATTCCACAAATTGACTGTGTTAAGAGTGTGTGTTGCACAGTTTCAAGCACATTCATAAGACAGAAAATTTTTAATATTTTCACTCTAGATTTTCAACATTGCCATTTCTTAACACCTCTTTATAAATGGTACAGCTGTCATTTTTCACATCCTGCCTGAAATGTGTTTTCGCACATCTGGCACACAAGGAGGTGGTCGCTGTGGGAAATCAACATCTGGGACAGATTAACAAAATCACAGTGCAACTGTTCATGAGCAAAGGTCACAAATGCTTTCATGAGGTGGGGTCACGAATAGCCCATGTGGAAAATTTGGAGTGCAAATGCCAACAAACGCCCTGGGTGTTAGGGTTTCTAACCGTAACGTCCCACCCTGCAGAGACTGACAGGCATCAGGGGTGTGACTTTGGATTGTCAGCTATAATGCTCAACCATTCCATCCCAACCCCACCCTGCAGCCAGTGACAGGTATCAAGGTGTGCCTTGGACTCTTCAGCCCCAAAATTCACCCCATTCTCCTATACTGCACCCATCTCAACATATTTCCTTATGCAGTGGGGTGAGCGCAAGGCCTGATGACCCCAAGGCACAATGTGACACTTCTCAGAGTCTGCAGGGAAGGGTGAGGTGAAATGGCTTGAGCAATATGGCCAACGACCCAAAGAGACAAACCTCAGTGCCTGTCAGTCTCTGCAGGGTGGGGGGTGGGGTTGGTGTCAGTTCCATACTTCACTGCCATTCCAATTATGTAACTCTCTAACTCCTGCACTACCAATGCCAATGCCAGCAAGACGACATTCGGCATTGACAAATGCTTGTTTAAATCTGCATCAAATGGAAACAAAAAACATGTTCACAAGACACAACCACTTCGAAGAGGAAATGGTCCAAAGGAATAAGGTCCTGAAGTGTACAGTACTGCCACATGGCCAATAGAAAAAAAAATTAAAAGGCAACAAAATAAAGGACCACAATATAGTAAATATTGTACTCACTCAGTTCTAAAGTACTCAGCAACATGAGAGTTAAATTCTGAGAACAACAGCATCCAGAGCAGCCATTTTACAACAGAAAGGACAGTGTAACAACGCTGTAATCGCTTCGAGAGGCTACCATGACAACCATCAACCTCGAGAGCACAGCTCGAGAGACTGATGGTTGCCATGGTAGCCTTGAGAAGCGATTTCAGCATTACTATTGACAAACAACCCCACACATTGTCTTTTATAGTGTATGGGCTTTTTAGAAGAGTTTTAGCGATCAGTGCATAATCCCCTTCTCCCGCACCCCCTCCCTCCAGCACTCTACCAAACTGCAGAATGCAAACAAAATTTTTTGAAACTGGAAGAACACACACATACCAGAATTTCCAGTTATAAAGTGCTTTATTGACATTCAGTGTTTGCTAGCATCCTAAGTTTCTGAGCTGAAATAGAAATAAAAACTTAGAAGTTCATAAATATGATTAAAACTGACATCCTTTCACACACTCATCAGTAGGTATCTGATTGGTGGCTGCATATCACTTGTGTGGCCATGCCAAAGGTCAAAGGCGACATCAGCATGATCTGGTCGTGAAGTGGCCTGCTGAGTAAGCCAAGAGGGGATGCGAGGTAACCCGTTGGATGAAAATTAAATATTTATATCACACAGGCAGCAACTGTGTTATTAATTGTGCTAACTAAGGAGGACTTACATGTTATTCCTCATCGGATGAGGAATCAGAGACTACTGCATGCCTTCTTTTGGCTTGATGTCCATAGTAGTTGTTGATGGAGACAGAAATCGTTGGCTGGTACATGTTACCAGCCCTCAGCAGGTTAAAACTGACAAGTTCATTCAGGGGATGTCTTCTAACTGTGGGTGCTGTTTTCTCTGACACAGGTACAGGCTGATATTTACTAGTTGATGGCTGCACAATACCAGAATTGCTGTTGCCACCAAAAAGGGAAGAATTTCTTCTCTGCTTTGCCTCACCTAGGATGCTGTGATAATTTATTGACAGCAACAAACGGTGCCCCAAGACTTGTTGCACCTCAGTTGTGGGCACATCACTGTCCACCAGGCACTGAACTGTGGTTTTTCGGGTAGAGTGATTGGTTATCCTCTTCTCAGTGGGCAAACTAGCAGAGGTTTTTATTGAATGCAACATATGATGGATTTTATTCTCCCCATGGGCATTTTTCGGTACTACAGTGACATACATGCCTTGTGGTTAACATTTGGAGTTAAATAAAAAGGGGAGTTTGGTTTTTGCATCCAGCTTGGTCTGTTAGACCTATAAAGTTTATATGCTGCGATAGGGTCTCGCTCTGTTTTTTCAATATTGGCATACATTCTGGGCTTAACTGCTCGCATATCCCGTGAGTTCTCCACAGACCTTGTCTTGGTCTGTCTCTCTGAGTGCTCTATGTATCCATTACCCTCGGTGTCTGTTAATAATGCTAGTGCCAACCATCTTAAACTATATTGTTCTGCAGTGTGCAGAGCAAAGTACAAGCCATTGTTAAAGAAAATCATGTTTATTAAAGCGGTGGGGCTGTGGAGACCAAGGGTCTTAGTGACATATAGCTTGTCTGTGTCAGTTGGTGAAAGGGCATCTGCACAGTTTGGCTTGTTGCCCTTACCTTGCTTTTTAAGGAACTTTTGCTTTGCTGCCAAGGGCGTAGCTACAAGGGTGCAGGGGATGCAGTGGCACCTGGGCCCATGAGGTTTGAAGGGCCCAAATCATAATTTTGATGTTTATTCAGAACTGCGGAAGGGCCCTGTAACATCACCTTGCACCCAGGCCCTCTGGGAATTTGCTACGTTACTGTTTGCTGATAATGTTGTGAGGGTTTACTTAAAACTATCCTGGTTGCCATGGAACAGTGCATGCACATACTCATTTTTTAAAAGGTATCTGTCCATGCTGCCTACTATCCCACGTAAAGTGCTTGGCACATACTCAGATCTATCATTTCGTTTTATTTCATAGATATGTTTCAGCAAGGTGAAGGTCAAGCTCCACTACCAGAATATCACAGATGCTGTGTTGCTCGTTTATGCTGGCAAGGTGACTTTTAATTAGCCTGAGTCCATATTCTGTTTTTTAGCAGTGCACCTGTTTTCCTGATCCACGATGAACTGTTTGCGGACTTACATGTCAGACTGTGTGGCTAGAGCAGCTGCCATTGCAGTCGCTAGAGAATACAGGTGGTTCCTGAAAGAATGTAGTTATAAATTCAAACGTTGTGGTTTGCTAGCGACTCACGTTCTGTGGAGGATTCGGCTGAAAGCTGTATTCCTTCTTATAAACTCATCATAGTGACGTATTAGAGATAGGTTTATCAATTACATCATAATGATGAGTTTATAAGAAAATTAACTGTTAGATTTCTATACATAGCATGCTCCTCCCATACATTATAGAAGCAATTAAGTCAGATGTGTATAACATGCAGTCAGGTGAAAAGTGTGATGTGGTCCACGAAAGCTGAGGAGCTGCCAAAAGGATATGCACTCATTTCTTATATTCTGATAAGGTCTGGAATGCTCTGAAATGATGGTGAAGAGGTGCAAGTCTCCCTGAACATGCTGTAAAGCAGGATATAGTAACTCAGTAAAACTCAACAAACTATATGCTTGAGTTTTTCCATGAACAATAACTGATAAAGTACAAATACCATCTCTGTAACAAAACTGCAGGGGCAGATATGCTGACTGTGAGTAACTGGAAGAATGTAAAGACAGTGGTCTCAGTTTTGGAACTATTTGAGGCTGTCAATCTTGAGGGCACCCCGCCCCTCAGAAAAAAAAAGAGTCACACACTTGCACGGCGAATTTAAAGAGCACCCTGAAACCAGTGATGCCATTTCACTGAACAGCTCACTCTACCATGTTCTATCTTAGAACAAACAAATGAACAGTAAATGTGGGAATGGATATTATGTGCTGGCAAACTTTCTTTGATGTTCAGTTCAGAAGTACTGTGCAGCGCATCTTGTAGTAGACTCAGATGCTGAATACTGGAAAGAGGTGCTGTTTGGCAAACTATCCAAGCTGTCATTGGAAATAGGTCCCTCCTTGTCTCAGTCTGAAGAAACACCCTGATGAGCACTGATCAGTGGTTTATTTTAGAGGTTGAAGATGTAGAAGAAGCTAAAATCAGAAAACATGAGGAGATTGAGGACAATGTCGAGGAAGTGTGTTTGGAACCTGCAGGTTCTTGTCTGTTAGAATGCATGTTAAGAAGGCATCTATAAACAGTGAGTAAAAAAGCAGCAACCTTAAAAGAAGGGTACAACCTCCCTCTCACTAAAAAGATAGATGTATGCTTTGCAGATCAGACTATTCCTGACACTGATGAGCATGGCTTTATCAAGAGTAGACTATTTATTACCTTTTCTGTTCCTGGCTGCACACTGGGAATTAAGCAGTATACCACGACAGTGTGTGGATGATGCCATGATTTACCCATGCCTGGTGTGGTTTGGTCACATGGCCACAGGTAGAGTGAGCAAACCATGCCAGAAGTGGGTAAATCCTGGCATCACCCACACACTGGAGTGGTGTATTGCGATTATACAATGGCCCTGTTTATTTTTGTGAGAGGAAAAATAAATTATTAAAAGAGTTTTTTTATTTAAATAATTTTTACTGAATTTATTCCTCCCTGACAGAAAATAATTCTTAGTTGGTCGCTGCTTCTGAACTACAAATGCTGCACTCTGTCATGTTTTTTGGACATCATCATCATCGCGGATGACCTGAAATCATCCAAGCAGACCACTAAAGTAGTAGGTAAGGCTAAGGGGATGCTGGTGTGTATTAGTAGGGGTATCACAAGTTCTAAGAGGGAGGTAATAATCCCTCTTTATAAGACACTGGTTAGGGCCCCATCTGGACTACTGCATGCAGTACTGGAAGCCACACCTTCACAAGGACATTAACCAAATTGAGGCATCCAGAGAAGCGCAACCAAAATGGTGCAGGGACTGCATCAGAAAACATATGAGAACAGATTAATGGAGCTCAATATGTATACCCTAGAGCAAAAGAGGGAGAAAGGTGATATGATCGAAACATTCAAACACCTTGAGGGCATTAATAAGGTGAAAGAGTCTAACATGTTTCGATGTAAGAAAAATAGCAGGACAAGAGGACACAGCATGAGATTAGAGGGAGGCCAATTAAGGGGTAATGTGAGGAAGTTATTTTTCACAGAAAGGGTGGTGGATGCATGGAATGGCCTATCTCAGGAAGCAGTGGATATGAATACAGTGCAGGGCTTCAAACAGGTATGGGATGGGCATAAGGGAGCAATACAGATGAGTATGAATAGATAGGCCATTGACAGAGCAAATGCTGTTAGCACATTCATAAGGTAGAAAAGAAATGGGCAGACTGGATGGGCCTTGCAATCCTTATCTGCCATCAACTTCTAGGTTTGCATGTTTCTTTCTTGCTGAGACAGTGGGGGAGTTGTGGCTTTTTTTGTTTGTTTGTTTTACAGAGCTCAAAAGTAATAACTGGACAGTCTGTGAGTTGTGTTTTTTTTATATACAGAATTCACAAGTAACAACTGGAGAGCCTGGGAGTCCTTTTTGTGTTTGTTTGTTTGTTTGTTTGTTTGTTTGTTTGTTTGTTTGTTTGTTTGTTTTAAGAGAGCTTACAAGTAACAAGTAGGTCTTTATAGCGCCAGTGTCATGTAGCATGTGGTGTGAATCTAGGTGCCCAATGCCTCAAAGAAGGAGTTCTTTCCGCGGTGTTCTGAGGAGACCAATTTTTTTTCTTTCAGAGGAGCTAGTGGTACTGCAAAGAGGCTGAAGTGAGTGATTCTTACAGCAGCAGCACTGAACATAACAGAAACTGAAGTAAGTGAGTGTCAGAGGAGATGGCAGGTAATGATATTTTCGTGCATTTGAAACTCCCGGTCCAGCCTTACAGTTTAAGGGGATTAAAAATGGGGATTTTCATTCATTCCTCAGCCATTTTAACTTCTAGGGGAAATAAAGTGTGCTTTTTTTCTTTATACTCTGCCTTGGACCCTCAGAGTACTCAATAGGGTCAGAGGTGTGAGGGTGCGGAGTGACAACGGCTGTGGATTTCACTGTGAACCCTCCTGTGACCACTCCACTGGTCCCCATGTTTGGCTATCATGGAACTGGAGAGTGAAGAGATCTAAATACAGAGGACAAGGAGGGACAGATTGATTTCTTTTTTTTAATAAAATGGAACAGACACTTTTATTTTGGTTTTTTTGCAGGTAGCTTCAGGGCAGGATTTTTATACTGTTCTGGAGTTGCTAGTCGGCTTAGCGAGGAGCTTGTTTGAAGACTGTGGGATCGGAGTGATTTCAGAGGAGTTCATGATGAGGCTGACTGGTGGCTGGCACCTTTTCCCGTGGGGTGATACTAGAATTTACAACACTGGAGAGGTGCCAGCCAGCAAATCAGAACATTGGAGTTTGTGTTATTTTTCCTTAGCCATTGTATAATGAGCGTTCAGCACTACTGGTGCCATTGTGAGTGACTGACAAACTCTGTTTAGTCTTGCCAATGTTCATACTTGGAAAGATCAAGACGCACAGAAGGTGTAAGTTCATAAGTGTACATCTCCCCACAGGGGGCATTAATCCTAGCCAAGTTGACAGAAGAACTACTGGTCTAGTTTTGTTCTGTATGCCTGAAAGGAATCCACTTCCAGAGTCTCCCTTGGAAGTGAGTTCCAAAGTGGAACAATCCTCTGGGTAAAAAAAACCTCTTCTGGAGTTACTCCTGGGGTAAGATAACATTAACTGAAAAGCATGACTTCTCAATGTTAAGGTCCTATTATTAAAAACAAGTCCCAAGTCTGACATCAGTTTACTATCTTTAGAGATCTCATACATTGTTAGTAGGTCACCCCTTGTCCTATGTAATTCCAAGCATGACAAATTAGCTCTCTTAATCTTTCAGTATAGTTCATACCCTGGAGACCATCAACCATTCTTGCTATCCTTCTCTGTATACCCTCAAATCTAATTGTATCTCTATGGAAGCATGGGTTCTAGAGAGGGGAGCAGTAATTCAAACAGGGTCAGACGTAGGCTCTATATAAGGGTAGTATACAGGCCTGATTTCTAGAAGTAAATGATTTTTTAATACATCCAATAATCCTATTTGCTTTCACTGCTAACCCAGAGCAATGTTAACTGAATTTGAAATCATTTGCTATTATTGTTCCTAAATCATTCTCACAGTCTACTGGTTTTAATGGTTTATTATCTAATTGATAATTGAACAAAGAACATTGGTTCTTTGAACCCAGATGCATAACAACACATTTACTGGTATTAAAATCCATACCATTAGTATCTGCCTAATACTTTAGCATGTCAAGGTCTTTTTGGAGCGATAAAGGCCCCTGTATGGTACTGACATCAGCGACTAGCTTTGTATCATCTGCAAACTTTATTATGAAATTGTCACGATTTTTATGTAAGTCAGAGATAAATACCAAAAAAAGTACATGTCCCAAGATGGAACCCTGGGGGACTCCACTTGCCACTGGACCTTGACTGGAGGAAAAACCTTTTATTCTCACAACCTGTGTTCTGTTAGTAAGCCAAGCTTTGATCCATTTAATAACGGTACTGTTAATACCCAATTTATGCATTTTGTCAAGTAGGTTAAACTGTGGTACCTGACTGAAAGCTTTGCAAAAGTCCAGGTAGACAACATCTGCTGATTTTAGGTCTTCTAATATAGCACTTCTTTTTTCGTAAAAGACTAGGTTTGCAGTCAAACAAGATCTCTGATTTTTAAAACCATGTTGGAATTGGTCACTTAGGTTTTTGTTACCAATCTCATATTCAGTTCTTTCTTTTATAATGGCTTCTATTGTTTTACCCAAGACACTAGTCAAACTGATTGGCCTGTAGTTTGCAGGGTTATTATGGTCACCTTTCTTAAAGACTGGGACCATGTCAGACAGTCTTCCATCAGTAAGCACCTCTGCAGTATTTAGGGATAAATGAAATAGGGCAGACAAAGGTTCAATCAACTGTGATTTAATTTCCTTCAGTAGTTGAGGGTGCAAGAGGTCAGGACCAGGGGGTGTATGGGTTTTGATTTTGTTTAATTTAGACTGAATTTTCTCCTTTGTTATTTCTGGGATACTACTTACATGCTGCTCATTATCCGTCTATAAGGTTCAATTACCATTTGTTGAATAAACTGAACAAAAATACACATTAAAAACTTCTGGTTAGGCCTTGGATTTGTTTTCAACTCTTCATTCGATTTGAGAGGACCTAAGGAGGTGTCATTTTGTTTTTTATTTACATAGGAATAAA
This sequence comes from Neoceratodus forsteri, assembly GCA_016271365.2. Taxonomy (NCBI): domain Eukaryota; kingdom Metazoa; phylum Chordata; order Ceratodontiformes; family Ceratodontidae; genus Neoceratodus; species Neoceratodus forsteri. The sequence goes on from CM028135.1 coordinate 765,026,460, forward strand.
AAGATTTACTGCCATCTTTTATGGGGGCCAATTTGAATTCGATCTCCCAATTTTCCTCAATAATGTATGTTTTACACTTTTTTAGTCACTCCTTATATTTATGTTTATTGAACTGGTTGTCATCCCTTTTGAGTGCTCTGTATGTTCTTCTTTTGGCCTGGATTGCTGTCTTAACTTTTTTTTTGTGAGCCACATTGGAACTTTGCCCTTTTTGCTATACAGTTTCCTATTAGGAATATGTTTATGACTGAGTTTGATTATTTTATTTTTAATCATTTGCCAAAACTGTTCAACATCGAATAAACTCTATTTCATTCCCAGTGATGTAATTTCTCTAAGACTGACTTGAAGTCAGCTCTTTTGAAGTCTTTTACACTTGTGATACCTTCTTCTTTGATATCATTGGTAGTAACATTAAAACTAAAGTGTTAGTATTGAGGAGAGGTTCCAGGATGTGAATATTTTTAATTTTTTTCAGGAGAGTCGAATATAACCAGATCCAAGATATTATTTCCTCTGGTTGGGCAGTTTACCAGTTGATGGAAACCATTAGTAAGGCATAGGTCCAGTAAAACAAGTTCCTGAAAAGAGAGTGGCATGTGTTCAGTCCAGTCAATCCTGGTGTGTTAAAATCACCCAGGATTATTAATTCTTTGTGCTTTAATTTACTCAAGATGTTTGAAAGGAGACAATTATGGTCAGTCAGGCTAGTATCTGCAGTCTGTAACAGATGCCCAGTGTTAGACTATTTGCATTACATCTGGGGATATTTACCCAGAGAATCTCATGAGTTTCATCAGTGCTATTATCTTCAATTTGATTAAATTGTATGTTGTTTTTTTTCTGTAGAGGGCAACTGCACCACCTGGTCTATATTTTCTGTCTTTGTGAATTATATTATAACTGGAGATGTTTTTATTCCAACATGATGCAGGACCCTACCATGTTGAGCAATTCACATTTCTAAAAATGAATTTGCAGGATGTTCGTGTGGAACCACTAAATCTCTGCTATGACTAGTTAGTTCCACTGCCAACAATGCATCAGTCTGAACAGTCAGAAGTGTGGGATAATGGTGATGGTTGATAAAAGAGTTCAACTTTTTTACCAGTCCATGACCTGGACTCTGCAATGGCCAAGACTAACACCAATGCCCGGCCCCCTCATCCACTTGCCCAGATGATCAACAGGATTCCCATCCACCCAACATCTCAGTTCAAAACATACTTTCCTTTCACAATGACTTGCTGTAAATGTTGCCTTCTTCACCACCAACCCCATTTTGTTTAATCTCTCTCTGATGCCTACTTGTCTGGAATCATACCATCATCAACTTTATGCCGAACTGTGTTCAAAATGAATCTGTACGTTCTGCAGTTTGTTTGATTCAGACATTGTATAATAATAAAAATAAGTACATGTAATACTGATATTATCGAATAAAAAGCTGCAAGTTCATCCTTAGAGTCCTCACTGACTCATATGAACTAGTCTGTCAGCTCAAATCATAGCGTTCTTCTGGTCACAAGGCATGCACCAGTCCAGCCTAACGTCCTTATTAAATCAAGTCACTGAGTGTGAGCAATATATTCTAAATTCAAGTCACTCCTTCTGGAGAACAGGTCACAAACCCTAAGATATATGTGATCTCTTTCTGCCTGATATCAGTGATATGACACTTTTCAAATGACAGTGACTTATCATTTGCTTGAGTTTAAAATATAGCAGTAATACTTTCCACTCTCTTCCTCTTTCTTCTTTATTTGATGCACAGCCAAGAAAGAACATGTAACCAGTAGTGAGATGTTACAGGCAAAATAAGCAACAAAGTGAAATCTCTGGCCAATATCATTATGACACTGCAGCTCTTTAAAAAAAAAACATTGCAGTACTCCTTCTTTAGCTACAGCTGCAGATTTGTTTGTTTTAATTGTGCACCAAACTGAGTGTACCCATTTTTAAAGCACTTCAACTGGTTTATTAGTGTGGGTAAATGTTTCCTTTAAAGTATCTTTTTCATTAAACAACATAGTATTGTCTAAAGAAACTGATGAAGAGACAAAGCAATATATATTTTGATGAAGGTAAGTTTTGTGAGTGAAACTTTGTGTGCTGGTGTGGGCTCCCTCGGCTTGTTCAACTACATTTAGAGTAGCAACTGTACTCCCCTTTAAAATAAGGGAGTTTTTATCTGCATAGTTGGTTGCCTTAAGTCTGGTGCTTAGTCTCCCTCCTTATGCCTTTTTGTCTTTCAGGCACTAATCTCCAGGAGTAAGCATGGTGCAGTAGCAACATGAACCATAGTATCAGAACAGCCGGAATTTAAAACTCCCATCCTGTTCCTTGGTACCAAGGTGCATGCTATATCTGCTGTCAATGTTAGTGTTTATTGAGTTCAGTTGATAGCACACAACAGTGTATACAATATAAGCCTATCACTACAGACCCAAGTGTTTCTTAAATATGAAACAGCAAGAAATTCAAGGTAAAAAAAAAATAAAACAAAAACAAGCACATGAAAAAAATTTAAAAACTTGCTTGTTTTTTGGCAAAAACTGAATAAATGCTTGCAGCAGTTGTTGTTTAGGCTCCGTTGTTACCACCGAGACGGTCCGCAAAGAAGCGGCAGTGGAATTGCCAGATTCATAAAGCCTTTCAAGACCATAGCATAATGCTTCTTAATACAATGTAGTATAATAGGAATATAATTACTGGCTACCATTTTTTTCCATACAGAAAGCCAGTTATAATTTACCGTTATAACCAGCTGGGCTGGTTATAACGGCAAACACGCGCCAACTTTCTCTATCAGAAGCGCGAGACACAAACACCTGCAAAAGAAGCTGCTTTAGTCACTCACTCCCACTCTGTCAGCTCCATCCCTTCTCTCAGCGGTTCAGTTCAAAACTGAAATAGTGAGGCAGTCTCCATAAAAATCATCTATATCTGTCCAGCAAGAAAGAAGCAAAAAAAAAACCTTTTCTAGATCATTCACACGAAGACGACTAAACGTTACAAAAAGCACTGCAGAAAATGTTAACATGAACCCTAAGCCACACTATCCTAATCTCCTTCTCTCCTCACGCAATGCGAGATCAATGGCAAACTACCTGGCAACACCATAGAAACCAGAGCACTCCATAGCAACCCCAGACCATTCAGAACCCTCCAGACTGAACTGAAAACCGGACTCTATACTTAAAACTTTTAAAAAGTATTGCTAAAAAAGTTAAACATTTTCTTACTTAACCATTCATTTCACTTTTAACATTTCAGCAAAAAATTTCAGAACTGGGGAAAAAAAATGGCAACCACCACAACGTTACTCCATAAAGAACTGTAAGTTTCAATATATCCAGGCTTTAAATAAGACATCTACTGTGTTTCTTTAGAAAACAATTTTGTTGTTTGAAACACAAAGTATTAAAACCACTACGCTATCTCTTTACTGCATTAAAAACCTTAATAAATTACCATACTACAGTTCTCTTCAGCACAGCTTTTACAATCGCGGGGGTGGGGGGTGGCATAGCAAAAAATGGAAGCCAGTAATTATGAAGAATAAAGAATGGGGAGGTGGTTATTAACTTGAATTGCACACACATTGCTCGGTGGGATGCTCACTAAACCCCGAGGGCGGATCTGGCATCCCACACCAGCGTGGTGTGTAAAATTCTCGATATAACCACCTCCCCATACATTATTCTCTATGTGATTTATAGTGTGTAAAAGGTCATTCTGAGATATTTTATGAATGTAAATGTGATAGCAAGAAATAAAACTACATTTTCAATGAATAAAAAGAAATAACAAGAAACTCCAGAAAAATTAAAATAAAAGTTATAAAAAATAAAAAGAATTTCACGGGGCTGTACCTATCATGCATGTACACATGGACATACACACTCACCCTCCCCCCCAAGCAAAATGATGGCCCACTTATGGGGACAGTGACAAAGCACAGTTGCCACAGGCATGACAAACAATACACACAAAATTTCTTGGCTGCTACCTGTTCATTTGCTTTTTTTCTCCCTCTTTATCCTATTCTCTCTTTCAAGCAGCACTATCCCCAGGCAGTAACACAGCAGCAAGCCCTGCACCATTGTATCCTGAAGTTCGGAGCCAATTTTCCTGCTCTTCCTCCCCGGAGTCCTGTTCAGCAGCATGCTCCGCTCCATCCAGAAGCCAAGAGTCTAACTCTGCTCCTCTGTGCTGCTCAGCTTGGCAGCAGTCATCAACACATCAAAATCCCACATGACAAGTTAGCAACCTTTCTGTCTAGTGTCTAGCTTAGCAGCATGCCAAGAATCAGGTGTGTAGAAGCCCAGATTAAGAACGAGCGAATGTAAAAATTGACAACTTCAGTTCCACTTTCAGATCTCCTGTCATCAATTCAGCTTCAACACTTTGGCCAAAGGCACTGTGGGGTCCAAGTATGGGTGGTTAGCAGTCAACAAATGGGGTTAACTGCTGGCTGGCTAGCACAGTGGTTGAGCTACCACTTGCCATCCAGAAAACCTGGGTTTGCACCCAGAGTCTGAGACGTCTGGTGCCGACTGGTGAGGTGGAGTTCTGGCATCTATCTAGATGTCTCCTGCATTGCAGAAGAAGAGCACCTTCTTCTGCTGCATGACTTCACACTGGAGCCCGGGGGGGGGGCATGTTTTGCAGGAAGGAACAAGTGGTTCCTATGCAGTGGTCTTATGCTGGCTAGCATCTGCTCCCCTGATGATTGAAGCAGAGGTGTTAATCTCCCCAGAGTGGGGCTAGCAGGGCAGTTCTGAAGGTGGTGGGGCTCGACTGTCTTTCAGATGGCCCTGATAGGTGCTCTGCCAGGTCGGTTCTCAGAATCACACCCTGGGGAGGGCAGACTGGGTGAGCCAAGTGGTCTTTTTCTGTCAACAGTTTATATGTTTCTAAGGGAGGGCTTGGGGCAGAATACTCTAACAGCACTAGGCAGATGATGCTGCCCCTTCCCTGACACCACAGTAGGGTCTTTCCAATTCCTCACACCCCTCGCTGGCTCCTCCTCCCAGGCCTTAACTGTTGACTGAAGTATCTTCCCTTCTGTTTGGCAAACTGGTGGAGGGGCCCACATGCAGGGGACAAGCTGTGGGTTATGACTGGGGTTTACATAGAGGATGTTAAGAAGATGCTCGTGGTGTGTTGGAATATTGGAGAACTACTATGGTAGACAGAAGGGCTTGGGTAGGTGGAAGGAGGAGGAGATGGCAGCAGGTGAGAAGAAATGAGAGCAAAAATAGTAACAAAAAAATTTGTTCACCACCCCACACCCACTGAGATTAATCCCAACCTCTTCTGCACCCATTCCTAAAGTCAGTTTAAAAACAAAACTCAGTCGGCACCTGGCACAGTGCCAGGAGCCAGAAATTCTTTTCAGTGACCTGGGTTCAAGAATGGACTCCGATTGCTAAGGGCCAGCCTGGGGCGAGTCTTTTCCCAGGTAGGGGAGACTTGCTGCTCCACTGTCGTCTGCCAGCAAGTGGAGGCCAGATGTCAGTCATTAACAATGTGAAGTTAGTGAGCTGCGGGCCTAATGCAGTTCGAGTGTACCTCTAGCCAGCATTCACTGACATTTTCACCCCAGCAGAGGAAGACTTGCCAGAAAAAGGAAGACTACTGCAGAGCAGGCATAAATGAAGACATGACTGCCTGCTCCTGGACTGTACTACCACCATCGAGGATGCCTGGCCCCAAATCTGGTTGAATCTGGATAATCATTTCCAGAGGGAAGGATGGCCCTCCCCATCCTGGCCTGACCATAGGAGTGTAATCCAAGGGTGAACCTCGTGGGCCATGGGACAGCTAAACTAGCACATTTCACATAAAACTGAGTGAAGCATGCTCCTATGCCAGGCTAAAACATACTATCATGAGGATAAAATTAGAAGTGGTTACTATGGCAGCTCTAAAAAGGGAGGCAGACTAGACAGTAGTACCCCAGATGTCAAGTTGCCGTAGGGACATTTTTTCATGGCTTAGACGTGCCTTACAATACAGCCATACTTGGCAGAAAAAAATGAAGTACCAATATAAAACTAGGGCAGAGAAAATTCTAATGGTGAATGGGGGCACTGGATGGAAGATGGAGCAAATCTTATGACCACCCACTCTGTCAGCCTGATATCTCCAATGGGGAAAAGGTGCTCGTCCAAAACTGATTAGTGAAATGATCTCCCACCATAGCACAGAGAAGTAATACACTCTTGGAAAGTGTGAGACTAGAAAAGGTACAATACAGGGTAATGAACAGCATAAGTTTGTATTAATTTGGGGCCCCCTAGAGAAAGCGCTAGACAAACTCTGGTTCCCCCTGTAGGAATAAACTGCAAAATACAGCGTTAAATGAGCAAAGATTGTGCAAGTTTACATACTTAATATATGCGCTCTCCTGTTTGATCTTTCCCCGGGTAACTAAATACTTGTTAACTAACTACTTGTTAAGTAATGTAATTGTAGAACAGATACCAGTACATGTGGGCCAACCTAGCCCCCAGTGTGAGCTCTAGTGATGTCCTATCTCTGAGGGCCTTGCTTCACTAGCTGTGATGTTATATCAGATGTGCACTGCTATACAGTATGCATGCATTGTTATTAAGGTAGTTTACTAAAATTTATTTTATTAACAAATGAACAAAAAAAATTCCCTGGAGCTTTTCATTTGCCAAATAGTCTCAGTCAACATCTGCCAATGGGGGAAAGGAGTGCTCCGATTGGTCAGGAGCGCTCCCTTGATCTATAATGAAGAAACAGGCCTTACAGGAGTCACCTTCAACCCTGCTTCCCCCAAATGGCTTAGAAGAGGGGGTGTCGCTTGTAGCAAACTGAAACACTGTAATTGCATCTTACTGTATTTTTGGCCCTGATGTGGAACTTTTGTAAATACCACCTGACTGTGTTCAAAGGTACTCTCCAAATAAACAAATAAATACCTAAATCAGCAAAACCAAAGCCCCTTTACCTTTTCTAGTTTTTCCAGTATTACATATTACTATAGATTTAGTACTTAAGTGTGAGCTTTCCTCCTCGCAAACTACATTACTGCTGTCTCATGTAGTGACAGCTTAACCTTGTATCTATGACATCACAGTCTACTGTCATGGGAACAGTTGTGATACTACAAACAGGATTATAATTTCACTGCATCCCCCAACAAGGGAGTAGGAGGGTACTGAGGGAGAAGGGTCTAGTCTGAACACAAACGCCATCTAAGATAAGTAATAATGGGAAGTGAAAAGCAGAAAAAAAAATATTACATAAAACTGGATTATTCTCAAGTATTATCAGCTTTAAAGAGCCTATGACATTACTAGCAAAACACTGGAAATTAAACTGTTTTTTTTTTATCTTATTTTTACACCCCCTTCCATCATTCAGGCTGCTGCCATTTGGCCCTTTGCAGGCTATCTCCCAACCCAGCTGCTCCCATCTCATACCGGGTTACTCACGGCTTGCCCCTGTGGGGGAGCCAAAAGGTGGGAGGGACTAACCTGCCACAGGAACCACGGTCTAACCCAGCAGATAGGGACAGAAGGGATCCAAGAGTACTGAGGTCATCATCCGGCAACCTGCCTACTTGCCCCCCCCCCAAGGGCACCCATGATGTGATAAGCATATAGTATGTGTACATGCCTGGATGTTATTAGTATGGCTCTCTGCCAGGCAGCCCCAGACTTTACAATCCTCAACTGCACCACCATTTGTAGTCAACCAGGTGGCAGCATTGCAGCAAAGGATTTGACCCCAAGAGGAGAGAGCCCTCCGATGACCCAGGGTCTCAATGTCACCGTTAAGATGGAAATTAAAGAGTTTTCATTTACTTGCTCTATGTCCTATTTGTATCTTCCCTTATTCTCAATTAGGAAGGGCATGTAGCAGATTATTATCCTCTGGACCTCATCTGCTGCTGACTGTGTACATCTGAAGTCATAATCTCCTGTTTTTAACATCATAATCATTTCCATGGCAACTAATTTCGATTCATAAACAGAGAATTCTGTCATGAGTAGGAAGACAGCAGGTGCAATTGAAACTAAGGGAGAAGGATCCTATTTTCAGGTAGCTGTCTTTGGAGTGATAAATACAGAAAATGTACAAAACATAAGCAGAACTGTGTGAAAAATATTGTTTTACAAAGTTTTCCCAGATGTCACAGAATCTTTAAAATAATGACATCATTAATTGGAATCTCACTTTAAATTCTGCCTGATGCAACCATAGAGACCCGACTGAAGATTTTCATTAGGTAGACTTGAGGATCTTATGTTGTACAGGGACCTTGCTGTCATTCCACAGGGCACAAACATTTTGTCTGTGGAGGTTTAGTTGATTAGAGGTTTTGCTCAGAGTGGTATCCCTTTCAAGTCACAGACGACACTTTAAAACATAAAAGAGTCTCAGTTTCCGACCTGAACAGACCCCATCTGCCTGGTTTGAACTTTAGTTACAATACATTAAAATTGGCAGTGCCTCTATGTGAGCAGGTGTGTATATGTGTGTGTGTGTGTGTGTGTGTGTGTTGGAGGGTGAAATTGCCAAATGTATTTCTGTGACCTGAATAAGATGGTCACCCCATGATGCCTGGAAATAAAAAGTACTCCCCTCCCCCCACACACACACATATACTGTTGACCCAAATTAGCAACAGTGCATTAATTAGTGCGTGCATCGTGCATGCATGTGTGTACTGAGAGAAGGAGAACTTTTAATCAGACAGTGACAGAGAAGGACCATGGATAATGGAGGCCTCGATATAAATAATAGTCTAACATCTGTTAACATCTCCACCTTCACCACAAAGACAGACCAGCATTAGGACAGATGTCTCTCATTGTACCACTTGAAAAACCTTTCATTCCACAAAATAAAAGTGCTGACCGCTGAGTTTTTTAATTCTGTGTATTTCCTTATTTCCTCAGCTTACCCCTTCTGCTGGCCCACTGCCCTAGTGTTGCCATATACATTTTCTGGGCCTTACCTCCACCACTCACTCACTCTGGACCATCTATGGTCGGTGACTACTGCAGTCAGTAGTGTGTGGCTTGCAAGGGTGCCAGCATCATGCTGCCACTGAGGGTGTGTCCACCATTTTCTCCTGGAGGACTGCTGGCACACAATGACTCATGTACATGTACTGGTGCGTGGTGCATTATTGGCATCTGGCAATGTCCCTCCCCCAGTGTGAGCCTTTGCTGTACCATCACTCAGCTTCAGCTAGGTATCAAGCAAGCAATAAAGCACATAATCCCCCCTTCCTGAAGGAGGAGTGCTGTCCATGGGGTGATCATTCCTCCTTCCCCTGCTGGATCCCAATGACTTAAGTCCATTCCTGAACCTGGGTCACCGGCGTAGTGAGCAGAAGTGCTACCACTATGCTTTTAGGCCAGATTCCACTGAATTTTAAAACATAAATGACTGAATTTGTAATCAGACACTTTATTAAAGCCAGAGCACTGCTGGCTGTCTAGTGGCTCAGAGGGAGTGGATGCAGGAGCTCACAGCAAGGCAGTCATGCTAGAAGAAGAATAGACACTCAACAATGTGTCCCAGCCAGGGTGGTTTGGCACTGCAGCAGTGATTCCTCATTGTGGGATGGGGAGTCTGCTGCCTCATGAAAGCACACATGCACTGAGACACCAGAGGCTCTAGGTGACACCAGGAGAGAGGAAAGTGCCAATGGTAATGCAGTATGTATCACCATAGCTACAGTACTAAGCTTCACCAGGGAGAAATATCCTTCGGTTGCTGGAATTACATTAGGAAAGGTACTCTCGGGGCTTGATGCACTGGCACCCCATCCAGATCCTGATGAGCTGAAGGGTGCTCACATCTCAAAGGCTCCGCCACGGGGGCAAGGCATGGATGAAGAGGTATAATGGCCTGGGCGGGTCATGGAGGTCACTGGTGGCAACCTGAGCACTACACAGCCAAAACACCCCAACAGAACATGAAGAGCAGGCACGTGATGACCCTGTGGGTAGTGTGTTACACTTCCATACTGGCAGTCTGAGTTTGGGAACAGACTGAGGAGCTGGCTGGGTGCTGGGAGGGGCAATGCCACTCAGCATCTCTCCCAGCTGGGGAAAGGCTGGCACCAGGTTCTGCCACCACAGGGATTCCTGTAAAGTCCAGGCAACTGACGTACTCTGCAGGAGAATGCTGCATGTACGCGAGACTTGTCAGAGCACCACCTGGTGCTAGATGGGTGATGGGCAGGAAAAAAAGCAAAAAACTCATATTCCACAAGCCATATATAGGACGGTCACTGGCACTCTCTCAGGCCCCAACAAGTGTAGCTCTCCTCTGGCCATGACAGTGCAGGTAGCGGTAGTCAGGGCTAGGAAATTACCACGCGATCTAATGGAGGAGTAGGTCTCCAGCATAGAAGTAGAAAGCAATATGAAAAAAATAAATAAATAAATAAAAAACAGCACTGTTTTGTGTAGAATTCTGAGAATTAGCCTTCCTATTTGATGATGTGTGTTACAAAATCTTTTTTTTTTTTCAAAATCCGACAAAGGATTACTATGTCATAACTGGTGGTCAAGTTGTTAAATAACCATGTTGCATCCACTTTCAAATGCCATAATACACAACTGGTTGAAAGTATTGATTTCTCATGAGCTCCCCAGCCAGTAAACAACCAACCGACAACTACCACATGAGAAAAACAATTTAGAAGTGAGTGGAACTTTTCTTTTCGCTGCCTGATTCTCAGTAGTCACCTCTGACATGAGGCAGCATAGGCTAGTGGTTAAAGGCACTGAGCTGCAAACCTGGGTTTGAAGCCCATCAGCCCCACCTGCATACTGTGTAACCCTGAGCAAGTCACTTAACTTCCTCATGCTCCCAGGTTGCACCTAGAAACAAGCTCCAGCTTAGTGTGTCTTTCCTGGTAAAACAATTTCCCTGTGTCACATTACTCCCCCCCCCCCCAAGCAATTACAAAACCAGTTATTATGTAAAATAAACTATGGAATAAACTATGGAATGTTGACTTGGGTTGCTTGGATTCTGAATCACAGAACTGGATTTGTGGGATTTCAACCAGATTTTCATAATTCGAATTTTAGGATAGCAGTCCAAAATCCTAATTACAAACTTTAAGACTAAAACATGTTTTTAAATAGAAATTTAACAATTATAATTTTAAATCTGATTCCAGTTTTGAGGTTCTTTTTGGAATTGGATGGGAACTGAATTCGGAATCAGAAATTCCTAAATGCCAAAACAGCCCACCTGGATTGGGACTGACCCATTCTGAGAATCTCCACCATTGACATTGTTAATTTCTTTTCACACCCTCAGTGTGATATCATCACAAATCACTCATGTTTCACACTCGTGGTTTATATGGCATCACACACCTTTGGTGTGTAAAAAGAACTCCTAATGTTCAACACCCCGCACATTATTCTCCATATCATTTTCTTAACATCAGTTTCTTATGAACTACAGGACTTGGCATCCTCATAATCAACTTCTTACATCATTTCATGCAATCAGCTACATAATTCTGAAGAACTGTAGGAGCTCAGCGATTCAAAGGTTGTACACAGTGAGTTCCAAATTCCCTGGTCCCATGTATACCATCCGACATCAAAATGAGAAGTTAAATAAAACAGACTGGCAGTGGCCCTAGAGCAAATATAAAATATACCAAAAGGTACATATAAGACTGGAATGGCTTTCCTGGGTTGTGGTGACAAATACGTGCTTTACACTTGTTTATTAATGTCACAAAACCTCTTGATGCATTGCAACTTTACTGTGTACCCTCAGGTGTACGGTAAAGGAATAATGCATGACAGGGTGTGTGTCGTGCTTGGATAACGCCACGCCTGAGGGTGGAGTGGGCAAGAGGCAGCAGGCTGAGTGCGTCCCATGCCCCAAGTGTGGCATTATCCCAGCATGACACACACCCTAGAGTGTATTATTCCTATTATACAATGGCTTGTTGTTATATATAAAATAAAAAATTAATTTTAAAGAATGTTTTTATTAAGAGTGTAAAAATATTTTTGTTTCTTAAGAGGAGATGCAAAAAAGTAAGTAATTGATATCATTGACCTCTACATCGGTTCACAGTGCGGAGACTAGACCTGTGGTGTTATGCTGGGATAACGCCATGGGTCCAGCCCCAAACTGACCAATCACAGTCCAAGATTCTTTTTTGCCATTGTATAATATTCCTTATATAATTATGTGTTGCCCAAATCAACTTCAGTCAATGATGTAGGAAAGTTGTACAACATACACATACAAATGTCATATTATATCATGGTAAGGGAACTAAAACCACTTTCAGGACTCAAGTTCCTAGCAAAATGGACCAATTTTGACGTTTTCAGGTCTGTATTCAATCAGAATGAAAGGAAGCAGTTTGGTCTGGGACAAGATTCTTAGAAATGATATGCATTCCTCTAAAGTATCTATATTTAACTGTACCTGAATAAAAAGTGACAGGAAAAACTGTATTTTGCATTGGTTTGTTTTTATGGGCAGCATTCTGCTACAGTTCTGTTCATAGAATCAATAATTTGGAGTTTTTACTATGTCATGGTTTGTGTACAAAATGCTAACTATGAGCTGCTGACCTATCAGAATTGTGCTTAGGGTTCTACAAACAAACCGTGAAATAGTTAAACTCCAAATTATTGATTCCATAATGAGAACTGTAACAGAATGCTGCCCATAAAAACAAAACGATGCAAAATACAGTTTTTCTTATCGCTTTTTGTTCAGGTACAATTAAATACGAATACTTTAGATGAATGCACATCATTTTTGAGAATATGTACTTCATAAACAGCAGTCAATTAGAAATGACTTCCCGTCCTCTTTAAAGTGAAACTGCAAGCCCAGACAGAGATTTTGGTTCTACAGAGATTTAGGTTCTAACTGCAGCTACCAGGCAACATGTTGTGATTGTTTTTTGTTTTTCTTTCTGTAGAACACAGTTTTATGGATAAAAAAGATGACAGCACAAGGTGTTACAATCAGAGTACACTGGCAAACTAGTTGTAAAGAGATGACATTGATTAGCAAGAGCATCCAGCAAACAGTTCAAACGAGATGAGAAAGTCAGCAAGTTAACAAAGATGTGTGAAGTGGTGATGAGCTCGACTATGAACTCAGTTCAGCGTTCATTTCTTAAATTTAGGGAGGCAGTGTAGACTAGTGGTTAGAGCACACAGCTGTTAAGCTGGAGACCCTGAACTCCTGTATATTAATGCCATAACAGGAACTTGCATACTGTGTGACCCTGACAAATTCACTTATCCACCATATGCTCCTGGGTCACACTTGGAAAACAAGCTTTGGCTTAGTGTGCCTTCCCTGACAAACAAAAAATAATAGTCACTGAATCACTGTGTAACCCTAGACAACTCACCAAGCTATAACTCATAGTCCCTATAGCTACACAGGACCTTCAGTGAGTGTATGCCAGACATTGCACTTCAGTTGTATTACTAGGCTAAAGAAATGATCAAGACGTGCTTAAACAGCTGTGCTTCATTCTTTGAAAAAGGCAGTGACTGCATACAGCACAAACAAAATTAATTAGGACTAGACTGTCAAGAGGTTTGGGATTCCCAGCTCTTCTCTATACTATTTAGACTGGAATATAAAAGCTCCCAGCAGCCTGGGCCTATAGAGATCACGTAACTGCTATGGACTGCAATGGTTTCTGCATGGACATAATATCAGTAGTACTAAACAAATAATATTGTTGCTTTACCCTTTGAAGAAAAGCTTTGAAATTACCAGTTTGAACAAAAAATAATTTTTTGTTTGCTCAGAATTACATCTGTGGTGAAATAGATGGTATGTCTATGCACTTGTCATGCAGGCAATCAATTTTTGTACATTGAACTTGGAGTGACATGCATCAGGTTGCAGAGAGAAGGGCCAGTGTCTGATTACCTGGAGGAAGGTTCTCAGTGGTGCAAGCCTGACCCCTGGCGTGGGGAAGGGAGAGGTTTGAACAGTAATCAGGAACCTAGAGCTTATACTATGCCACAAATCTCTTCTGAACCATCTGAGCAAGCAATAACCCATGACAGGGTATGTGTTTATTGTGGATTAATCAACACCCCAGGTGTGCTGTGAGGCACAAGGCCAACGGCCGAGTGTCCTCACAGCACCCAGGGTGTTGGTTAATCCACAATAAATGCACACCCTGGAGTGGGTCGTTATGCTTATAACATGAACCACACATGGAGAGAAATAGATGAAAACGTTTTCATTTACAGGACAAAAAATGTGGGGACTACTTAGTGTTCTTCCACTACTTTTGGCCATAGGACCACATCCATGTGTGTTCTGCCACAGCAAAAATAGTGCTTTTTATACAACTTTAGTTCAACTGCTTCAATAATGCCACCTACAGTTCCGGTTGCTGTGCATAGATTGTATGTGTCACACACTGCTAAATGCAACAAACCCCCAACACACACACACACAGAAAACCAGTACCTCACAACAGTCTCTGATGAACAACGACTGACATTTTCATTACTGCATTACATTTACAGATATCTTTTAATACCCTTTTCACTTTTGACATAGTCGTCTAGAAGTGTTATTCGTTGTTACCTTCTGTTGGCTGTCTCTGTGTTGCCCACTGCAGTATATGTCGTGACTGCACAACTTATCCTACACTTCTTTCTCAGCGGAACACTTGTTTATCTCTGTCCCTCATAGAGATAAACAAGTGTTCCGCTGAGAAAGACTTGTTTATTTCTGTCCCTCACAGTTTTCCCCACTACCATCACATTACTAATTCTCCTCGTATCTTAAATAACTCTCCATTACTGAGCGTGGAACTTCCCCACTCATTTGTGCTGTATGCATGTCTTTCCCTTCCTCCTCTGTGTGTCTCAATTACTTTCTTGCACAAAACACCACTGTATCTCAGTTGCCCAACTACTTCTGCAGTTCCCTACTATCGGAAGAACGTCATTTATTCGTGCTCCTCACCACGTTACTGACAACACTAATATCCAACAAATATTGTCCTTGCAACCTGTGATGCACACTCTAATTGGCAGCACATTGACAATCGCCTTGGTAAGCTACCTTGCACATAATTTTCTCCACCATATCTAACCATTTCTCTCTCTCCCTACAGGGTGTTTCTGTATGTTTCCATTATTACTTGCTCATGGTACATGTTCACCATGTCCAAGTTATGCTAGGACTGACAGTGTCCATCGGTTGGGTGGGTGGGTAGCTTCCCTCACTTACTTATGGACAAATATGGCTTCTTCAAATTTCCTTTCACACTGCTGCTAAATTAGTGCCGTCCACTGCTTTGCTCAGAACCTGCACAACTTTTCACCACATCCACTTTGTGTGAAAATACTAAGGATTAATGAATGGTCAGCTGATTAACAGTAGCCAGTCAGTACTGTCAACTACAGATGCCCATGTTATAAAGAAGCTTTAATGTCTAGGCCTGGAAGATGAAGGATAGGCATGCTTAACCAAATTCCAAGTAGAAACAAGCTTCTGTTCTGGACTCTGTTTTTTTATCTGGTAAAATATGATTTTAGTAAATAAAATAAAAAAACGTAATCGATGGCCTGACAGATGGCCAGCCTATGGGTTTCTCCTCACCTCAAGTGCAGAGAGATATATGAGAGATTCACTGCTTATTGGCCAGGAAGCTAAAATCCCTCTTACCCCATGTCAACCAGGGCCACACCAGAATGTTGTCTGTGTGCCATAGGGTCTCATCCCCCAGTCAGCACTGAATGAGACATAATTGGTCCTCAAGGAAGGAGGAAGACTCCATCATGGTTTGAAATCCACAGATGACTTTGTCAGAAGACCTGTAGTGGTAGGTGACTGGTTGGAGTGATGCTGTGCTGCTTTGTCAGGTTCCTCTGAGAGGAAAAGAAGAAGAACCTGGTATATGGGTGGGGGGTGGTAAGAGAAAGAGAGAAAGTTTAGTGCAAAAAACCCGACTTAGTTCCATTTTCAAGCAGACATTTGAGTTGATCATAAAAAAACATGGCAATTCTGGTTTCCATCCAGTAAGGGAGTGACTAGGCTCCCTTATTGGATAGCATTACTTCAAGTTACAAATAAATAAGGTAAAACAATTTATTATTACTTCAGTGACAGTATTGTATGAGGAGCTGAAGAAAAGATGGAACAAGCTTGCCACTACCAACTCTGTTGTACAGTAGAGATGCAAGAAACATAAAGGTTCTGAGAAGCCATGAAAAGTTTTTATAGTTACCCGAACCTTATCAGTACATTCAAGTTTACAGCAAAGAACTGTTTTAACCATAATTTCTCACTTGTAAGCTATTGTCATTAAGGTGAATTTAAAAATCACTTGGAGTGGTACTGCAATCAGTTTCACATCTACTTAGTTTTTCTTTTTTTTTTCTCTCTTTTTTTTCACAGTTTTTTGCCAGGAAAGACTCATTAGCCTGAGGCTTGTTTTCAGATGCATTCTAGGAGGACATATAAGTTAAGTGATTTGCTCATGCTCACACAGAATTCAAGTGGTGGCTATGGGATTCAAACCCAGTCCTCCAGGTCTGCAGCACAGTGTTCTTAACCATTATTCTATACTGCCTCCCTCCAATTAGTACTAGTAGAGTTGGTATTCCTTGTTAGTATGACCGCTTACTACAGATGTGGCACACTGGGTTTCTTCTTGTCATTCTTTTTGGGTCTTTCCACCATCACCCTACTTTCTGAATGTAGACCTGTTGGGGGAGTACATTCAGCTCCAAAAGTAATGTTTTAACAGTTACCAAGAACCTGAGAATCAGTCCAGGTAAGGTTGTTTTTCAGCAAACTGCACCGGCTCTGTAAGGTTCTTAACTTAATCTGAAGCAGTTCTTCCACTCCTAGTCTTGAGTCAGTGGTGGTGTGTTAGATTATCAGAAAATTATTATGATAAAGAAAATATATATATATATTTTATCTGAGTTATGTTTTGTTTACAATAATGTTGGTAATGGGGGTCCAGTTTCACTTTAGTGAAAACTAAAAGAGCCACTGCCATTTTTTGTAATAGTTTTATTTATTTATTTATTTATTTTGGTACAACCAGCAAGAACTGTTGCTTTAAGATCAAAGCACTGTCCTTTTATTTTACCTGATGTGGAACAATGTAGGAATGGAAAGAATACTACGTAGTGAGTTCCAAACAGCGAAAAAGGAAACCAGGAAGCAGAAAAGAGGGGACAGGATCATCAGACATCAGTGTTTCAGTCTGTGAAGCCAAGAGTAGAAAAGGCAAGGCCCAACACATAAATCTCCAGAAATGCTATAAAACGTATTAAGATAGCTGCAAATCTAATTTTTATTGAAGACAAAACTTAGCACAACAAAACAATCACTAGTGCATCCTGTTGGGCTGTGCAAGTGATTGCTGTGTTGTGTTGACTGCTTCGTCTTCAATAAAAATTATATTTACAAGTGATCCTTAACCTTGCCTTTTCTATGGTAAAAATTGAGATCACAGTTTCAAATTTCACCATAGCCAATATAATCATGAACAAGTCACCTGACCTCTGTATGATTCAATGCACCTAGCACTGGTGGAAATTAAGAAAAGAAAATGTGGTTAGGTGTCATATCACAATCCCAAATTTGGTATTCTGCCTCAAAGTTTGATATTCTGCCCGTCTAAAAGAGCAGTACAATAGATTAAACTGCAGCACGGAGATGGAGACGCAGAGATGCGATATTCCTGTTGGAACACCAGCCTGATAAAAATGGTATTCCTTCTTGAAAACTGGTATGCAAAACAGGGCTGCATGTCTAGCTTTGCCTATTGCCAAGCTATAAAAATTTGAAAGCACCATGATCCCAATAAACATTAATTCAGCTATGCTGGATCAATGTATTGCTGAAAAGAAAACAAAAATAATAATCTATACATAGCGAGGAATAAAAAGTCTGTGTCCAGAATGGAATTGAAGTCTAGGGGAATAAACTTCAATTGGATGTTCATATCCAGTGCATGTTGTTTATCATTCACAGGACTTTAATGCATACAAAATTACATTCTTTTGACTTCCTTGGATGACTCTTCTCAAACGGTGCTGGGGCACCCTTTTGCTCAGCCCTTATATAATTAATTTGATAGGTGCAGATGATTTCTGTTTGTTATTGGATTTAGTGATGAGAACAGTGAGCTGTATTTGTGATGTTTGAGGCAACATTTAAGGGTGAATCCCTGCACCTATGTATGGGGCTACCACTGATTAGCAGAATTGACTAGGGCATTGTTTCTACTCACTTTACTGTTTCTAATTCCTGAAAGTTCAGGTTAATCCTGATGGTCCTCCCCACCTGTAACAGTTTTACATAGTGCGCTGTTCCATGTGCATCCCAGAATCCCCTACTGCAGACATTAGCTACAGGCTACAGCTGTAGGAGATTCAGTTACCTTTAAGTACCCTTGAGTTTCTTAAGGCACCAATTTGTGTTTGGAAGGGATATGTGTTGTCATGGAGCACAAACAGGTAGGTCGTTCTCAATGCAATCTCTACAATTTCAGCAGATAAAATTGATTTTATCATTGTAATCTGCACTAAAATGTATGAACTTACAGAATTTTGCATCAGAATTTAATGGCAACATCATGGGTAAACCTCAAAAGGCTCCACCCTCCAGTTGATTTGCAAAGGACCAGAATGTAGTGGAGATCAAGAATGATGATGATGATGATGATGTTGGAGTAACATGGTGGTGCAGCATGATGTTAACCACTTTCATGATCTCTATCTGTGATAAAGTTGATGGCATGTCCTCTTAAGTGGTGATAGCAGATATAAGACTTTGGAGGTAATGCAAATGGAGGAGGGGGAAATTATAAAACAAGCAGAATCTTCTTCACACACTCACGGTCTGTTGCTTGTACAGTATCTGAAGGTACATCTGGAAATCATGGGAAATAAGGTTCACACACATAATGCTAGAATTCTGGGGCTCCAGAACTTCCAATTATATCACCAACCTCGATGGCTAGCTAAAACAACAGCCTGCCTCAATAGCGAGAGGTCACAGTTCTCCAATGACAAACTCTGAAAGTGCAGCCTCTTCCCTCCAGTTTATGGCAAGCGGCTCTCCACTGGAAGTGATCAGTGATAATATCTTCCATGAACTGCGGGCATTTAGGATGAAGGTGAGTGATTTTCAAGTGGCTGTACAGCAGGACATCAACACAGTAAAAGCTGAAACCCAGGAACTCCAAGCAGCTACAAGCACTCTGAAAAATTTGACCATGTGATGCACTTGCATCTCCATCTGCACCACTGTTAGCAAAACTGCCAAACAGCAAGACTCAGAAGCATAACTGAGGCAAAACAACTTCTGTATTGACGGAGTTCCTGAGGGTGAGGAAAAGACTTACATTGCAGAATTTACAGGGCAGCTAATTCAGCAGTGTCTGCAGCTCCTTGATGACATGGATTTTGAGTTGGAGCAGGAGACACTGCCCTTGGCCCTAAACCCGGTCCTGGGACTATCCCCCTTCCATTATTATGAAATTCCTTCACTTGCAGACAAAAGAAAAGGTACCTCTGACAGTGTGGCACCAAAAAGGTGTTAAACTTAAGCACATAAAAATTTACTTTGATCATGACTAATGCTCCTGCAATTCAGCAGAAACACAGGGCCTATGCACCATACTTTCAGTAATTACAGCAAGCAGAGAACCGCTTCTAGATGCCCTATCCCATGAAACTGAAAGCTCTATTTCCAGAGGGGGACATCACATGTCATACCCTGGAGGGAGCAAAGCAGAATTTTGAATGCCGGGGCTTTCTATTCCACAGCATCCCTGGGCCCACTAATGATCCAGAACTAGCCACTGTAAGCAATGCCAATTCCTGCAAGACAGCAGGGATTCTTGTGATCCAGACCTGCAGCCCTTGACTCAGGACCATTAAGCACAGCATTCACAGGGGGCCTTTAGTCCATTAAGGGCCTTCTTTGACTGTTCAAGCAACAAACACATTAACTTTACTGGTTTAATTAAAGTACACTAGTATAGCACAAACGTCCCACTGGACCATACCTCTTGTGCTCACATCTAGATTAACCTACCTGTTTCTGCACTGGGCATTTCCTCCAGGTAATGGGATTGAGACTAGGGTTTAGGGTCATTTCTTAGGCCGGGGCCTATGTAGGGGGAGGGAGCAGGGGTATCTCGCAGCACCCTCCCTCCCCTTGCACTATCATTTTATATAGGCCTCAGTGGTGCAGTCATAGTGTCTGAGGCTTCTGTCCTGGATTACTGCTCAGATAATAACCTAGTGTGCCATCGCTCCATTAGTTGACATACAGTGGTTTAGGGAGTGCCCCCTGCTCTTCATCACCCTGCTCCACTTAGGGGCCCCCCCAACCCCTTCCTTCCCCGGACCTACTTGTATTGCATTTTTGAGCATGGTAACACTTACAGTAATATAACTTTGGCTACAATTTAGCATATGATTTATCATAATGACATTCCATACCATCTAAGGTAATGGGCTGAGACACTACCTGGCCCCTGTTACTCACTTTATATACTAGCCCACTGGGGCTGAGGGCCATCAGAACATGCGACTAGGATCCTGGATTCCTGTCTACACTCTGCCACCTTTGTCACTACTTCAGAGTCGTCTAGGCCTCTTCCCCCTCTGGTGGGAGTGGACTGTAAATGAATGTACAGATATTCCCTCCCATAATACTGTTGGTCTGATCTTCTTCTTGGGTCAGGGTGGGGGGTGCTTTAATACATGGACTCACTACATCTTGTGTCAGTGACATACTTGAACTTACGGGTCTTTATTCTAAAGCGAGGGCCCACGAATATGGCTGCCCCCCCCCCACAAGTAGTGTTATCATCAACTCCCCTTGGGGTGAGTTACAATATGTGCCCCCTGCCTTGGAAGAACAGTGCTTTACATTTATTTTATTATGTTGTTTGATGTGACCCACTTCTCCCATCTTGTGTTCCACCTATATATGGTGCTAATTTTACAACACACACTATGATTTCCTGTTTACAATTGTTCTGTGCCCAACTTTAGTATGTTTACAATGGTACACACACAATTGCTCAATACTCTGTCTTTTGAGAAAGTGGTTAACTGCTAGGTGGGTGGGTTGGTTTACCTTGCCCCAATGGTTCTTGGTTCACTTTGCCCCAGTGGTCCTTTAATTTAAGTCAGTGATCTTGCATTAGCACATTTGGCTGGGTAAACATTTCTGAGTCTTCCATTATTAGCTGGCTACTGACACTTGATAGATATTGCTAGATCCTATTAAAATACAGTTTTATAGTGTTAATGGCATGAATAACCTAGTTATATATGCCAAAGGCAGACATTCTATAACATCCACCATACCTTCCATTTGTTGGAGTATGTCCAGCAATCCTAATGTGTTTGGACGTGGAGAAAGCATTCGATAGGGTGTCCTAATGATTTTAATGGGACACTATCAAAACAGTGGGGGAATCTAAGATTTTATGGGACAGACATAAGGTAATTATACTGGGAGGGAAGAGGAAGTAGGCTGTTGGTAAAACTAGGATCTGCAGTTTATCCGCTAGGTAGAGAAATGGGCAGACTGGGGGGGGGGCTAAGCAGTCCTTATCTGCCATCAAAGTCTATGTTTCTCTGTCAACTTCTTCTGAAACCTCTTCTGTTGCCTAAGCTTTCAGCTCCTTCTTGATCTCCTGTGCCCACTCCCTTCTTTTCCTGTTGTCCCACCCTCTCCCTTTCTTCCTCCCATTATTCCACCCCATCTCTTCTCCTTCTCTCCTACCATTCCTGCTACATCCCTTAAGGCCCTCTTTACTATAAACCCCCACAAAAGGTGTGAGCCCTGATGGTCTAACTCCCAAACTCCTGCACCTCTCTACCTGCCCTGATGGTCTAGCCCCCAAACTCCTGCACCTCTCCACCCCGGCTATTGTACCTCCTATTATCAGGGCTCCATGTTTACTGCGTCAAAGTGGACCTACATTCTGCGGCAGAACCTCATACTTTCTGCAGCAGAACAACTGCTGAATCTGCAGCCATTCTGTGTCAGATAAACTGTGGTTAAACAACATACGTTCAAGGGATTAAGTCTTAGTTAACCCTTTGACTGCCTTTATCCAACCACTCCACTACACTGAAAGTGGAACAGCAGGCCATTTAACTATGTAGTTTCCTTATCACAAATATTAAACTGCAATACCCCACACCTGGCACAGCCATGGGCATCTATGTTTTCTCTTAATGACTTTCTCCTCCCACCCCAAATTAGAAGGCTTATCTATTTTTCTTGAAATTGGTGGCCTTTGCTGTTCTCCTAGGTTATAATCGGAGGAAGACAGGCACACTAAGCTAAAACTACACAAAGGCAAAACCTGCTTGGATTTCTTCTGATTTATATTTACAGTTAGCAGATATCAAGAGAGACTCCAACTTAAAAGCCATTTTAATCAATGTTCTTTAAGATTATTTTTTTAATTAGGAATACCCCAACTACCTTGCAACAAATGTTTGCTGTGTGCAAATCTGTGTGTTGGGGGGGATTGTTTTCCTATAATAGTGAAGGAGGGTGTAACTTGCAGTGTCTGTAGGATTTGTTGACTCCTGATTTTTCTTTTGGGGACACACTATAAAAATGCAAACAAGTCATTTTTATTAAATTGGAGTAACCTTGGTTAGCATGTTCTCTTCTCCCAGCAACTCATGGTGTTGTATTCCTCAGTCAGTGACCCTCATTTCACTTAGCAGCAATCAATACAATTCTCCATTCTGATTTTCTTTGGTTTATCTGCTTGCTCCAGTTCTAGTACACCCTGTTTTCCAACTCTACTACTGCTGGGCAACTTGACCTTCCTTAAGAATTGAGCCTGATGCCACCACTTAGGCTGCAGATTGAAATCTGCCAAGAAATTACTATCACACTGGCAGACACTGATCTGTGGCCCACAAATCAAAACTGTCAATGTCCACCAGTGGGGACCAAGACCTCTGCTCAGTCTGCTGCCAGCCACATGTTTCTGCAATCTGCTCCTCCTCTGATCCATGCCACCACATGATGCCACCTCCATGGGCACCACTGAATCTGCTCACTTCTTGACTACAGCTCGCCTTCTAGGTCTTCCTTCTGAATTTGCCTTCCAGGGATTCAGTCTGCACCATGAGCAGCCTCAGAATGAAACATTTACATGGCTGAGCTAGCCACACCTACACCTGCACAGCAGTAAATCATAACTGCTGTGGACCTAATCAAGCTCTGCTACTCTTGCTGCAGCCCCCCCCCCACACAACTTTGGCTGGATGGAGTTGCATAACAAGAGCCAGCTTGAGTCAAGATGCCATGCGGCCACTAGCTTTTCAGCTTTGTAGTAGGTGGCATCTGTTTGTTGCCTCTTCTACTGAGTATGAATGCTATGGCATACTTAACATATCAGTAGCTATACCCTTGCCTTTTGTGATCGCATAGAATAGCCAGCATTTCTGCGGCCATGTGGTTGGTTTTCCTGATTTCTGTGGTCTGCACCGATTTCTACACCCATTGCTGCAACCATAGAATCGCAGTAAACATGGGACCCTGCCTATTATCTCCTTTCTCAACCTCTCCTTCTCCCTAACTTCTGCCCCTGATTCTTGGAAACAGACTACAATTGTCCCCCTTCACAAAGGAGTGATTACACCTCTCTTTGCAACTACCACCCTATATCCATCCTCTCCACCCTGGCCAAGCTCCAGGAATACTTTGTGCCATCCCAACTCTCCCCCTTCATTTTTGTTTCCTCCTTCTTCACTCTTTTCCAGTCTGGCATATGGAAGTTCAACTGCACTGCTACCTCCCTCCTCCAACTTACTAACTCCATTCTATCTCACATTGATCAGGACCTGGTCACCTCCACTATCTTTGCCAGCTTGGCCAAAGCCTTTGATACTGTTGTCCACTGCCTTCTACTGGACAAGCTCAAGGCAGCAGGGCTCTGTGACTCCTCAGTTTGGTGGTTCCACTCCTATCTTGAAGGCAGATCTCAAGCTGTCTGGATTGGATGATCCATATCCCCCCAACTCTCATAATGTGGTAAAAAGTAAATAAAACAGATGTTCTAACATGTTTCAACATTCATCAATCGCTGTGGTTAAGGAACTGTGCTAATCTGCTCAGCTGGGTTTTGAACACTAAAACGAAAACAATGTGGTCATTACAACGTAAATAAACAAGGCTCAGCACATATACCATATCCTTGGAATCAAGCTAGTTATGTTTGCTTTCAAAGCATGTGAATTAATTTGTGTCAGTCTGAACACATGAGAGGGTTTTGGCGGTATACCCCTTCTTTACCTATCACAGCATCAGAATACTGAATTTCATCTCAAATTTTGCCCATTCTCTGCCTTTCTCCTGCTTTTTCCCTTAGAAGTCCTTGTCCAAGCACAATGTTTTGAGTGAACCTCTTCATTCCCTAAAATGGAAATATTTGTGTAGAAAGATGGTTCTGTAAATATTTCCCCCTTTTTCATCCATTTTTCTCCACAATGTTCCCCAGCCCAAGTAACTGAGTCATCAGACTTTTTACTTTTTAGGCTTAACCTAGATTTCAATATAGAATTCCTACATGTACTTGTACAGTTTGGGAAAATATTAACAAAATTGTATTGCTATAAGGGAAATTTAAGTATATTTCTTTGCACAAAAAACAAGCACTGTATTCTTCTTAAGGAATAAACAAGAGCAACTGCACACCCTGAACAAAAGGCTGTGTGTTGAAATGTTATTGAGTTTAACAGTTCTACTATTTCTTCATGTTCACACAAATAAATGATGTCATTATTGAATAAGTGGTGAGTAAACCATCTTTCCAATAAGTCCTGCATGCGTTTTATTAACCATGCCACTCCTGGTCTTTCTCATACAGTACATAATTCTTTTAATTGTTAAAAAAGTATGTTCTTGATTCTCCCCCAAAGCTGTATCAGTTATTGGGAGATACTGGTTTTCTTTTTTGTTAAAAGACTCGTGTTACCAATCAGTGGTAATTCTTTTTGTTCCTCAAGTGGAATGTTGCAATGCATGTGTTTTATTGCATAACAATAAATAACAAAGTAAAAAAAAAAATCTCTGATTTGCCAGTTCTGTTGTACTCCCGAAGCAAAGTATAAATCATGTGACCCATACTTAAGTCTTGCAACTACTGTAGGACCAGCAACCCACAAATGGGAGTTTTTAAAAGGTCAAGGACATTGTAAACATAACTGAATCTTCGATGACTGTTGTCAGCCAGGGGGGAATTTATGATGCACCCAGAGCAGTGTGCTGTACAAAATTAGCTATAAGAAATTAACAATGAATATGATTTTTTTCTTGGCCAAATCTGCTCATCAGGGGGTGGCCCACATCAAAGTGTAAGGATTCACTTTTAGGTGTCCCTTTAAACCATGTTGTTGTAGGATTTTGCAAAAAAAAAAAAGATGTATACTGGAGTTTGTTGTGTGCCAGCTCCATTTTAAGGCTCATATGAACATACGAACATACGAAATTTGCCAGCAGATAAAGGCCTAGAGGTCTATCAAGTCTGCTCGAATGTGCAGCTAGCACCCCTTATTCTGCAGCTGCCCCTCCCTTCCACCCTTCCCCTTCATTAACCCTCCCCCTTGTCCTGTCCCACCCTCATTTGAAGCAGTCCACTGTTCTACTGCATACCACTTCAGCAGGTAACGCATTCCACCCAGCCACCACCCTCTCTGTAAAAAAGTGTCTCCTCATCTCCCTCCTGAACCTTCCTCCCCAGTCTCATATCATGGCCCCTGGTGGCCCTTCCCTCCCTTACTTTGAACAGCCCCTCTGTACCTGTCTTGTTTATTCCTTTCATGTATTTAAAGGTTTCAATCATGTCACCCTGTCTCTCCTCTCCTCCAGTGAGTACATGTTCAACTCCTTCAACCTCCTCTCATATGATAAGTCCCCCAGCCCCTCGATCATCTTTGTCACTCTGTGCTGCACCCCCTCCAGTAACTTAATGTCCCTCTTCAGATACGGACGCCAGTACTGCACGCAGTACTCCAGGTGTGGTCTAACCAATGACCTATACAGTGGCAGAATTACCTCCTCCCTCCTTGAGGATACACCCCTTGCAATACAACCCAGTATTTTGTTGGCCTTTGCAGCTGCCTTCCCACATTGTGCCGAGTTGTTCATTGACCCTGTAATGAGCACACCCAGATCCTTCTCTCCTCTGTCTGGGCTAGCTGCACCCCCTAGCTGGTAACTCCTTCTTGGGTTCTTCATCCCAAAATGCAGCACCTTGCACTTTTTGGCATTAAAGCCCAGTTGCCAGGTGTCTGACCAGGTTTCAATATAATGCATGGAGAACTGACCGGAAAAAGGGGTGAAGGGAAAATGATCACTGAGGGGGACATGGGTGTAGTCAAGGACTAGATCATGCCACTGGGGAGGGATACAGTTTTCTTTTTTCCTTTTTCCATCTATAATCTTTGCATCAAATATTGACTAGTCAACAATTTTTGGAGCAGAGTATGAATACTCACCTAGTATTCAAAACAAAAGGTACTGGCGTACCCATACTATTTGCTACTTGGGACAAAACTATAAATACTTACCACAACCTGTGATTTTGTACCAAGGAAAATAAAAAAAAATATAAAAAGGAAAAAAGAAACTAAAAAATTAAAAACTTCCCATGAGGCCAGGGATAGTCCTGTGGTTCCCTCTTACCTTCCCATGTTTTCCACATGCCCATTCCTATCCTAAGCCATAAAATATACATATAACCCCTACCCCGATCAAGAGTGGCATCTTGCAACCATGGCTCCCCTACTCGTCACACAGACAAGGCAACAAACCACAAGTTGGCAGAAAAATAAGTATCACCCCTGACATTAGGGTACATACTTGACTCGGGCATCTAAGAGGTCATGGGTTAGAGCACAAAATAACATTTATATTTACTCAGAGTCTGAGAAAGGGGTGCCAGGTCTATGCTGTGTCTCCTACATGAGGGGGCCCCATAACGTTTCACTTGGACTCACAGATGGATTGTCCACAACCATAAAATTGGGATTGTATGGTATGGTTTTATTTCTGACAAGATGTTAGGCAAAACTAGGGTGGTCCCCCAAGTTTGTACTGTCCAGGACAGATAACACAATTTTTGCAGCAGAAGAAACATTTTTCACATAGAAACAGGCAGTACTGCACATTTCAACACAAACCTTTTCCAGAACACAAACTAGCCACCTCATTGCTTAGGGATCTTTGTGGATTTCTGACCAAGTCTATATATTAGTGGAAATTTTCACATATTTAAATTGAACATTCTGGTGAGATGAACCATTGTTAAGATCTTCAGGCAACTGTGCCTACCTGGTAACCAGTTATCTCTGAACTTTGACTATGAGTGAGGTTCTGCTCACCCTGGCCCCAGTCAGACTCTGCCATTACTTTAGGACACACACAAAACTGGATTCTTCAACCCCACTGGTTTGCTAAAAGGCATTCTTTTCTTCACTATACTTTAATAGCACATATTTGTGGTGAACAGGGTCCTGAGCAAATGTAATCTTGCCAGCACAGGGCACATACATCACCAGACAACCCAAAAAGTCTCTCTCAAATGCTCAATGTACTCACGGTTTGGTATTCCATTGTTACAGGCATTTGACACACAGTCTAGGAAACATTTTTCCCTCAAAGTCCATAGCTTTAGCAGAAACTCTTCAGTCTCTCTTCTCTGGGCAACTGTCACAATCTTCAGTCCATCGGGGGTTGCCCCTTAGAACCACCGATTTCTCAGCCCCTTTCTACATCTGAAAGAAAATGAACTCACTGGGCTACACTGGCATAGGTCTCCACCACTTCTTAGGCAAAACTGTTGTTCCACACTCTAGGATGAGAAGAATGATGACCAGAGGTCCTTCACCCAGCCCAGGGAAGCTGGCAGGCACCCCTAGCCCTCTGCAGATACAGAAAGCTCCTTTCTCTTCATTCTCTAACTCAGAACTCACCAAGATTCTAAACTGCTTCCCTTCAGCTGAGCCAAAGAGGCTTATGCTGCTGTGATAGTTCTAAATGACATCGCTCATTCTCTGCCTAGCCTAACTTGGTAAACAATGAGGTAATGTGGTAGAGATTTTCCAAAATCCCTCTGCTTGCTTCCCAGAAACCTACCTGGTCTAATACTAATGGGATTCTAGCAACCCCAGGGGACTGGGTGGTTACTTATAGTCATAGAGATCTGTGTATATAAAGTGCGGCTGGCACAATGCCATCTGCCCTGTATGACTTTTTACCAGCAGAAGAAAGAAGGTGGTGATGCCACTGTAGAAAACACTAATGAGGCCTTATCTGGAGTATGGAGTCCAGTTCTGGAGGCCACATCTTTGCAAAGATATGGACAGGGTGGAGGCAGTCCAGAGAAGGGCAACTAGGATGGTAAGGGGATTGCACCAGAAAACATATGAGGAGAGACTGAAAGACCTCAATATGTATACACTGGAAGAGAACAGGGAGCAGGAGGATATGATTGAAACATTCAAGTATCTTAAGGGCTTAAACAAAATCCAGGTGGAGGACATCTATCAGTATAACAGATATTCAAGGACAAGGGGACATGATATGAGATTAGAGGGGGACACGATAAGGGGGAATGTGAGGAAGCTTTTCTTCACATAAAGGGTGGTGGATGCTTGGAATAGCCTACCCCAGGAGGCTGCGGGAGCTAGCATAGTGAGGGGTTTCAAACATGCATGGGATAGGCATAAAGGAACCCCAGTGAGGGGAAAGAGAGGCAAAATCCAATGACCAAGCAGAGTCAGCAACCGCTGATGCAGGCAGGGATTATGAGCAGACTAGGTGGGCCTAGCAGTCCTTATCTGCCATCAGTTACTAGGTTACTTTTCAGGCCTCCCTCCCTAGCCTAATTTTCCCTCAGCCCCCAAAGATTAATATCTGTCCCCACGATACCCAGTCCATGATTGTGGGTAAGTAGTTGGCAGAATCCTGACTAGTCTGTGTTTACACCCCAACCTACAGCATGCT
The DNA here is from genome assembly GCA_016271365.2 of Neoceratodus forsteri. Classification (NCBI taxonomy): domain Eukaryota; kingdom Metazoa; phylum Chordata; order Ceratodontiformes; family Ceratodontidae; genus Neoceratodus; species Neoceratodus forsteri. The sequence goes on from CM028135.1 coordinate 765,055,527, forward strand.
GTCAACTGAATTCTGCTGATGGCCTGCCTGCAGCCAACTGGAGGGGGGAGAGGTGGGAAGTAAAATGCACATCTTTCAGTAACGTCATGAACAGTATCTACAGATTATTGCAGAGTTATAGAATGGAAAGTTTACAACAGCAGGGCAGTGTGTGCAGCAAGGAACGTCAAGCAAGAACAAGGCAAAGGACTGGGGTAGAAGAACCACCAGAGTGAGATGACCAAGGTGAAAACCCAGAGATGAACAGGGCATGCAGGTGTGATGGATGAGCAGTGAATCACCAACACAGCCAAGACCAGGATATCTTTTAGAAACAGGCTGGGAGGAGGAACTTAACAGAATTGGGGAGGAGGGATGAAGCGATTAAAACAACTAAGGAAAAAATGCTTAAAAAATGGAGGAGAGGGTGAAGGACAAGAACTAATGGAGGGGCTGAAAACAGTATCAAAATGAATGTGTATGGATCATTTATTTCTGCACAAAATGTTGGGGACAAGAGAAAGCAACCTGCTGAAATAAGTGCAGAAGCCAGCATGGGTGCAGGCAAACAGGTTCACTGAATGAGCAAGTAAAAGGGTAAATACAGCACTAGGTCAAATAAGGTTGTATACTGTATTGCATCTTGCTTGTGTTTTTAGGACTGGAGGCATGCCTTTTGATGACCATTGGCATAGATGTGGACCAGAGGCATATTATCACATTTGTGAACAGAATCCCCCATCTCAGAATTTTAGACTCCAGTAGCCAAGTAACTGTACAGAGTCCTTAGCAAAAAAACAGACCCTATGATGTAATACTATACAGCTGAGATTGCACAAGGACTAAACTAAAACAAGCATTTGTCAATGCCGAATGTTTGCTTGCAGTATAAGACTTGAAGAGCCCCTGATGTTGTTGGGATAACTCTGAAAAACATAATATCTATATCTACACACAATTTAGCTTATATTTAGGCTTGGCAGTATTAGATTTAAATCAGTAATTGTAGATAAATGTCGATTTCACTGCACACACACAAATAGATGGAAAAATATTTCCATCGATAATAATCTAAATTTACAGATAGAAAAAGTAAGTTCTGTTGCTATTTTGACATGTGACGATAACAATTTGTGCTTTTATCAGTTTGTAAATCCTCAGCATTTGCTGTCATTAAGTGCAACAGTGAAAAGTAAATCTATACAAATCGAAATAAATGCTTAAAAACCATCATTTCGTGCAACTGGTAAAGTTTAAATCAATAATACTTGGGAAAAAGGTTTAAAAATAAAAATCAATATTTTCCATCAAAATTATAAAAAAATAAAAATCGAAAACTGCCAGCCCTACTTATATTTTACCCTGGTTTGTAATTGTCGCCCTTATTTGTTTATCATTAAGGTCATTTGCAGGGAAATAGGATCTCTCCCTATTTGCCCTGTCTGCTTGTCTACTTCTGCATCCACACTTCTTTTTACGATATCCCAATCTATTGCTGTGGAGATAATTATGATGTCATAAACAGGGCATTATAAAATTATGTGTAAATAAGCAGTCAAAGCTAATACATCCAAGGAACAGTAATCATGTTTTCATGTCACTTCTCTCAGTAATAAAGAAAAGGGGGAAACAGCTGCAAAAATATAGTTCTGACTGAATAGTAGAGAGGGTGAAATCATAAAACTGTAAAACAGTGGGTTGCATGTTCAGCCCCCCTCAGAGCCACAAACAATATTGCCTAAGAAAATCTGAGTGACAGTGAACTTATAGCTGGGCCAGTGGTGTGAAGGGCTGAGGCGTTTGACACCTAACCTCCTGACACAACAATGACCCAAGTTCAGGAATGGACCAAGGTCACTCGAGAGTGGGTGGGAGAAAGGAGGATTTAGCATCCATTAATGAATCTCATCCTTCAGGGTAGGGGTTCAGTGTGTACTTATGCTTGGCTACCCACTAGTGGAGGGCAGATGGCATAGTAGCGGCCACCAGAATTGAAAATCAGATGTGAGCACTGAAAGCATGCACTGCCTTCACATTCTATGTGTGTGCCATTCCATACCACTGAATCTGTTTCAAAGGAAGAAACAGGCAGAAAAGCACTCCTGCTTGCAGGATGATGCTACGACCCTGAAGGCACTGCACCATCATCATCCATGGCACCCACTCACACGAGGTAAGAAGTAGATGGAGTAAGTCCTAGAGGTGGGGTGAAGGGGTTAGCTTCAACAGCACAAGATGGCAGATGGAGAAGAGCAGGAAGATAAAGTCCACATAAAAAAAGGACTGCAAAAATATTTAAATGATAAACTGAGTTGTATCTAACTCTCACATTTTTCAAAGTTATCCAACTGGTATAAGGAGCCATTTAAAGGGAACAATATGTAGTTTAAATCAACTATTGCTGGTGCTTTCTGTTCAGTCTTGACATGCTGTAAACATATTAAAAACTATTATATTTGCATTCTGCATGCTGTTTTTCCCCAACTTTGTTTAATGCTTTCAAATAGCTGTTTCCTGTCTGTAACTAGGGGGAAACACACACCCACAGTGTGAGGCTTATGTTTATCTTCAAAGCCTAATGACATCTAGTAGCTGGCTAATGCGCAGAAGACTATTGTGATTGGTGGGAATTTATCCTTTAAACTACAAGAGGGTTACTCCTATCAGCCAGTTGAACACTGTCATCATCAGGCTTCTCAGCACTGGCCTTTGAAACCAAGCCCCCTACATTTCTACACCCATTGGCATACACAGTACGTGCCTACACAGACCCCTATAGTACAGTATCAATATGTTCACTTTGCACATGTGCACAACCAAACATAAAAAGGATATCTGATGTTGGATGTATAGTGACTTGAAGATTACTCTGTGGAGGCCAAAATAGTCCTAGCCTATCCAGTATCCCTATAAAGACTGGCACTGCTTGGCAAACTTTCTAAAATCTTTTCTCTCTGATAAACTTTTATCATAAAACTATTTACGAGAAGAGACTAGAGTACGGCACTTGGGTATGTTCACACTGGAGAACAGCAGGGTATAAGGGAACATGATGATGGTGTTTAAACTATTGAAAGGGATTAATAGAGAAGCAACTATAGAGCATGCACACAGGCGTGGTGCTAGGAAACCAATGAAACAGCATATCAAAAAAGTTCCCTGCACACACTAACCTGAAAAGAGGGATGCCAAACAATGTCTTCTTTTAAAAAAAAAAACACTTAATCAGACTCAATCAGACTCTGGCCTGATATGGTTTGGACTATGTCCTTTATCAAAGGCTGGATACAATGGTTACAACAACACTTATATATGGTTAAAACAGATCATGTGATCTGATGACACCCCAGTGACACTGACTTCTGTGATTGGATAAAATAGTAAATACATACAACTTTATTTAAGAATGCAGAAATGCTATAGTGCCACACTGTGCATACTAACTAAATATAAAAACACACATCTCTAGGCCTTTCCATAAAGATGAATATAATTAAGAGGGTCACAGATGTTAATAAAAAAGAGAAAAGGAATACAACATACAAGTAGGTAAGGGGGGAGGAAAAAAGGAAAAGTAGGGAGAGGAGGGGCAGAGGGGAGAAAAGGAAGAGGAAAAGAGATGAGAAAGGGTGGAAAGAAAGGATGAGTAAGGTAAACATTAGGGTCAGCATATATCATGTATTCTAATTTCACTACAATGCAGGACATAAGGACCTGGGTGCAAATAAGGTATATTGATAGTATAGTAACTCTTTCAATCTTCAAGTAACAAAAGGAAATTCCAGAACCTAAATTTCTACCTTACAAGGAAAGAAGATTATATGGCTATACCTATGAATTCAAACAATAGCCTATAGGAAACATAATAAATATCTGTTCACATTTCTTATTGGCTACAAAATGCACATGTAAGTTAGCTCTCTCAAAGCAAAAGTATAGCACTGTCACATTATTTTCTTTTCTGTCCCAAATAATGACGTACATCTAATTGCATATTCAGTCCTGTTTTTTTAGTGGCATTAAGAGTGATGATCCAAAAGTTCTCTTTGATAAACATGAGGTTTTCAAAGTTTCCACCTCTCGGGTTCCTACAGACTTTGTCAATGGCAATGAACTGGAACCTACATCACACAGCACATTGGATCTAAGGATATACTAATGCAGTAGGCAGTTGCATAGGTGATGTCATTTTTCTGGATAGCTCTAATGTGTTCTCCCACCCTTGTTTTAAAGCACCTCTTTGTTTTTCCTACATAAAATGCATCACAGTTGCATGTGACAAGATAAATAATGCCTTCAGAAGCACATGTGATGCATTGGGGTAGGAGGGGTGATAGGGAGGAGAAGAAGGGCGAAGGAGTGGAATTACAAGGCCTGGGGATGGATGTCTGACACTTATTTCACTGGCCTCTGGTGGGGGCAGTTACAGGATTCCATAAAGAAATTAGAAGTAGAAGAAATTAAAAGAAAACAGATTGGCTGAAGCATTGTAAATTATGTCCTTTTCCCATTTCCCTACATATAGATTGTCTATAGAAGGGGCACATGTTACCCCCATCGCAGTGCCTTTTATTTGCCTATACATCACTTTATCAAAGAGAAACACATTATTTTTCAATACATGCTCCAACAATTTGATAATAAAATCCACAGGTGCTGTTACACTTTCAGACTTGTTTAGAAAGTAAGCTGCTGCATCCAGCGCCCCCTCATGGGGGACATTAGTATACAGAGACTCAATGTCAACACATAACCAGAAACATGTCCTGCTCCAATGTAATGGTGGATAAGATGTTTAAAACGTCTTTAGTGCCTTTCAGGAAAGAAGGTAATCCAGAGACCAATGGCTTAATGAAAAAGTCGCAGTACAGTGACAAACATTCCATCAGCGAACCTATGCCGCTGACTATGGGGTGGCCAGGAGGGTCTACAACAGTTTTGTGCACCTTTGGGAGTATGTAAAAGGTAGCTCTAGAGGGGTTTGATGTTATCTGAAAATCCTTCATTTTGCAGTCAATTAACCCTTTAGAAAAAAATTCCATCACCAATTCATCTATATTAAATTTAAAATCGTAAGTGGATCATAAGTGGGGTCTTCTGTATGTAACCCCCCTGCAAATGGGGGTTCCCAAAAGACTTCCAGGAGCCTGCTTGAATGCTCCAAGCCTGAATGGTGTTTGGCATTTAAGCCATTTATCAGTGAGTGTTTTTAGAGCTTCTGGTACTTTCTCTTTAAGAGCTGTCTGCTTGCAGACATAATTAGTTTGTATGGGGGGACTGTGTGCTTCTCTGAGTACCACTCGAGCTGCTGCCAATTCACTTCATTTTTGCAGTCACTAGGAGTGCAAAGGGAACCTATCTGAAAGATGTAACTGTTTGCCAGAAATTATTTAGAGTAATAATGAAATTACAGTTTGTCTAACCTGCTTTCTTTGCAGTCAGAACTGTGTCTGCTAGTTCCCCATTCTAGTTTTGAACTGCTGAACTGGACCAATCAGTGTGGGTAAGCTAGCTCTAAAATGGTGCCTTGGATGAATCAGAACTTGGACTCATAATCTGAGCCAGCCACAAGAGGATTGTATGGGCAGTGACTCTGGGAGATGTAGTTTAGACTTCAGTGCCTTTTGGACCAACAGCAGCAGTCTATTGTGAGTGACAGCCAATCCAGTCAAGAACTGGGAGGAACTCAAAGGAAGTGCCCGGTTTTGTCGGTTGGAGTTTCAGTTGAGCTTTGGCAGTGAAGAAGGAAGGAGCCCTGTGCTTTTCAGTGTGCAGTTTTAGTCAAAAACGTGTGTAAGGCCCAGAGTTCCGGTCTGCAGCTTGTGTAACAGCTTGGGACTGAATCCGTCCTGTGAAAAGAATCAAAGGATCTCTGAAGAGTAGAAACCAGGCTCACCCTGTAGAAGACTGGAAGAATTGCTGAAAATTGCACTCGGTCTGTCAGGAACTGAATCTGCTGTGTGTTCTCCGGGTATTGTGCAGTAATTGCGATCGGATACAGATGCAGCCTGCCTGGTATAGTGCTTTCTTTTATATGGATGTGTGAAGAGGTTTGTGTACCTCAAGTGAGCCCTGCTGACATTGAAGGACCCTATCTTATTTGGAGGTCGTGAGTACTAATTCAGGGTCGCTCCCTGTTGAATTGCCACATTAAATCCAAATGGAATTACTGTACTGCTGACTGTTTAATTCTCCTTTCTCTGTGTGAAAGGGCACCTACCAGCTGCGACGGTTTGGACTAGCCACTAGGGCTTGGGTACCCAGGACAGTAACTGATAGGGATAGGCCTGTGCACAGAGCCATAGGTAGATTATTAGAGTGATAAGCCAATTAACCTGATTTCCCCTGTCCTTGTTATATCCCCTAAATAAATCAGAGCTGCTTGTTTCAGCAAAGTTATACTGCCTGAGGTATTTGTCTATGTTAAAGTACTGTACTGTGATTGTTGCACTGTATCTCATTTCACAGGAGGTCCCAGTGCCGGAACCAGACCTGGGGTAAGTGTATACTGTGAAGGTAATTCTGATATATTGTGTGGGCCACTAGTGGGAAGAAAGGGGTTGCAGTGTCCCAGAGGGCTGTGACCAAGTTAGTTTAACTATTGCAAACCCTGACCTCTGGGTGGAGGCACCCGCCATTGGATCCAGGCCCCTCAACCTGTTAGTGGCAAATCAGGCAGGGTAGTAGCCCCTGGGATAGCGCCATCTAGGAGGTTACATCTTGGAGGCTCACCGCTGGATTGTGTGTCCTCTAGTGGCCATATTTACGAACCACTGTTAAGAAAAAATGGGTACCCCGACAGAAGTGGCTGTGCACCGGCTGGTGGAGTGGTGTACTGGGAGGAGATCGACCCCAAAATGCTATGCTTATCCTGGACATCCCCCTTGGTATCAATACGGACACTGTTCAGGGAGTACTTTCCAAGGTGGAAGGTTTACAAAACCCTGTGGTGGTGGGTCGGCATGCTAATCTGCTCACCCACACTTTCCTGGCCCTAATAGAGTTTAAGGATCCCATAGATAGCTCCAAAGTGCCACAGACCATTACCCCAGAGGGAGCCCTCACTGCTTGGAGAGTGATAACTAAGGACAGTAAAGACCCGGTGGGGAATCAGCCCCCACCACTATCTGAAACTTTTGAGGAGAAATTTGCTGAATGGTTGCTGGGAGAGGGAAAACTGTGGAGGACTTGAAGAAACTATTCTTGCCACCTGGGGTGTTCCTCCCCAACACCTCTCCTGCTCCAGTGCCCGAATGGTGGCTGAACCAATGCAGACTCCTATTTCTGCACCTTCCATTAGTCACGACTCTACAGGCTGAGGATCTTCTGGCACCCTCCCACCCCCAAGGGAAGATGACTGGGAGACCTGGATAGACTATGTTGCCCCCAAGTGCTAGAATGGCAATGCTCGGGAAGGCAAAAGCGAAAGAGGGTTAGTGAGAGCCTCCCGAGGTCCTGCCCTGGCTACCATCCGTAAGCAAACGGGCCAGTAACCCTGTGGCGACTGCACAGGCCTATCTTGAGGCCTTGGAGAATGTATGGGAGCCCAGATTCTGATGAGGACCCATGGTGGAGAGTAAGAAATGCACAACAGTACCAAGGGAGTTGTTGTCTGTGTATGTCTCGCTGGAAAATTGTTGCAAGAATGCCTCAGAAAGGGTAGTTTGCCAGCGATTGAACTGGACCGAACCAGACTGGACAGAATCCTTAAGTCTCCCCCTTCTCAGAACTGCTGTTGCTTCAGTTACACCTGGCAACCGACTGAATCCCCACCCTCCTAAGGATGAGTTAATGAGAGAAATTCGAGAGTTGAGAAAAGGCGACCTCGGGAGGTACCTGCACTAACAGCTGTGGCTACGACCCGAGTGACTGAGGGTGACCCATCAAGTGAAGTTCAGGGACAGAGGTTGACAGTCAATGAGTGCTCTGACAAGGAAAAAGATATGCCACAATGGGGCGAACTGTTGAGAGAGATCCGGGAATTCAAAAACAGTCCCTTTATGAAGGCCACGCCTGCAAGTACGGCCCTGACCTATATCCGACTGCATCTGCTATGGGGGTGGGGGTACCCACCCATGTATCTCCTGCTGATAACAGCTCCAAACTCAATTCCTTGACCATGGAAGTGGAGAAACTGACGAGATGTCTCCAAATGCTTATCACGCAGACAGAGATGGCACCCAGGTTTCCAGTTAGTAATACCCCGCCCTGGCTCCCAGTGTGGCGCTCGGCCAGCTCAAACTCCAGAAAGTATGTTTTGCTATAATTGTGGGAAAGATGGGCACATGAAAGGGAATGCCAGTCCCAAAAGACACTGACAAAGTTGCATATAGGCTACAAGGAGAGCTGGAGAAGAAATCAGTGGTTAAGGGTGACGACATGATCCCAGTGAGGGCACCAAAATGCTAATTCACGTCCTTTGTGGCAAGGTCAGTTGCCCAGGCCCCCACTACCGCCTCTCCAGACTGGTCCAGAATAGTGGGTCCTCCATGGAGACCACTGTAAAGGTGAATGGAGTGTCTACAAGAGCTGTATTAGACAGTGGCTCCCAAGTGACAATTATGTTCCAGGATTGGTATCAGAAGCATTTGTCAGACGTACCCTTACAACCATTAGAAGGACTGCATGTATGGGGGTTAAGTGAGAAGGCCTACCCTATTCCGGGTATATCCGAATTGGCTGTCTTTCCCCACCTCCGTGGCTGGAGTGGCTGAACAAGTAGAGACCCTAGCCTTAGTGTGTCCCCCACTGGACTGTATGATGGTGTCCCTTTGTTGATTGGAACAAATGCTCATATGTTCGGAAGGCTGGCACAGTTGTGTTATGAAAACAGGGTCAAAGACTAGTAGAGCTTAAGAGTTCCGGCTTTAATTAAGAGGCCTATGAGGCACAGAGATGCTGAAAAAACAGAACCAGAGGAACCGGTCGGAATTGTATGGAAGAAGGATCCTGAGTCTCTAATCCTGGCGCCAAATGCCCAGTGTACCTTACAGGAGAGGTCCGATCAGAAAGGATGTTAAGAATAAAATATTAATGTTGGATGCACCAGGCGATGGAAAATTGCCAGAGGACTGCTGGTCAAGCCTAGTATTTTGCCCGCTAGAGCCCATGCTTATGCCAGAAGGGTAATGGTCCAAGTTCATAATGTGTCTGAAAGAGACATTCGAGTAAACAGAGGTTGCATCCTGGCTAATGTGCATTGTGCAGACACTGCAGTGCTACCCAGCAGCAAGAGTTCAAGGAAGAATGACAGAGTAATGCCTGACTTGTTTGATTTCGGCGACTCCGCTGCCAGCTGAATGGAAAGTAAGGATCAGTGAAGCTTGCCCAGAGAGACCAGGTGTTTTCTTTAAAGGAATGGGATGTAGGATGCGTGCAAGGCTGAGCACAATATCCGCTGCATGACGAAAGACCATTTCGTGAGAGGTCTGACGCCTGGCACCTGCTGACATAGATGATGTGAGACGGCATCTGCAAGAGATGTTAGCTGCTGGTGTAATACAAGAATCCAGAAGCCCTTATGCTTCCCCCATTGTGGTAGTGAGGAAAAAGAATGGAACAGTAAGGATGAGTGTGGATTATCGCACCTTAAACCGGCGGACTATCCCTGATCAGTACACAATGCCCCGCATTCAGGATGCTTTGGACTGCCTAAACGGGAGCAAGTGGTTCTCTGTGCTGGATCTCCGCAGTGGGTACTACCAGATCCTGATGGCCCCAGAGGACCGTGAGAAGACGGCCTTTATCTGTCCGCTTGGCTTCTATGAATTCATGAGGATGCCTCAAGGGATTTCAGGTGCCCCAGCCACTTTTCAATGACTGATGGAGCGTGCAGTGGGGGACATGAACTTACTAGAGTGCCTGGTATACCTAGATGATGTTATTGTGTTTGGCAGCTCACTGGAGGAACATGAGAGCAGATTATTTAAGGTATTGGACTGACTGGAGGACTTTGGCCTTAAACTGTCCATTGATAAGTGTCAATTCTTTCAAACATCAGTAAAGTATGTGGGACACATAGTATCCACGAGGAATAGAGACCGACCAAGTAAAGTTGAGGCCTTGACCACCTGGCCACAGCCAAAAATCTAAAAGAACTGCAAAGATTCCTGGATTCTGTGGTTATTATCGCGCTTCATCAAGGACTATTCAAGAGTGATCCCCCTTTACTTAACCTTACTCAAGGGTATCCCCAACCCACAAAAATACCAAAAGTCAGCGTCCCTCAAGACTGAAAGAGTGTATTTTCATCCGAGTGAAGTATTTGGGGCCCGCTGGACTCCTGATTGTGAGACTGCTTTTCATGAGATCATATATCAACCTACCCATGCTCCAGTGCTGGCCTATGCCGATCCAAGAAAACCTTACGCCCCACACTGATGCTAGCTTGCAAGGGTTGGGGCTGTGTTGTACCAAGAGCACGAGAATGGCCTGAGACCAGTGGCCTTGCCAGTAGAAGCCTGACCCCATCGAAAGAACTATCCTGTACATAAGTTAGAGTTCCTAGCTTTGAAGTGGGCTATTGTTGACCAATTCCATGAGTACTTGTGGGGCTAAAATACTAGTAAAACTGACAATAATCCTTTGACCTATGTGCAGACCTCAGCTAAGTTGGATGCCACTGGCCATAGGTGGCTTTCTGCATTATCTACATATGACTATGCTCTCGAATACCGAGCAGGTCTGAACCACATAGATGCTGATGCTCTCCCGGAGGCCTGTTCCCCAGAATGATTGGGTCCGATTGGCAGAACCTGACATCCGGCACTCTGCGGAAGTTTGACAGGGAGGAACAATGTCCACGGACGCAGTGGACTGCATGGTGGATTGCTTGGGAGCCTCTGAGAATTGCATACCTGCTGCTTGTTGCCACTTTTCTGCAATAGACATTGGTGCACTGCCTCAGCTGGACAATGACAGTATTCGGGCTCAATCGCGATCCCATGATCAAAGCAGCTTTAGAAGCCCTCTATGCGGAAAAGATGTGCAAATTACGCCCACTGATTTGAGAACTGCACTGTTATACAAAGGGTCCTAAGTTGAAACTGATCAATAAACTGTTATACAGAGAAACAGTAGACAGAGGGGACAAGTAGACAAACAACAACTAGTGCTGCCGCTGCCTTCGAGACTCAGTACTGAGGTCCTTGCACAACCACATGGGGCACCTTGGTATAGACAGAACACTTGACTTGGTGAGATCCAGATTCTATTGGCCTAAGATGGGGGCTGATGTGGAGCAACACATTCTGAACTTGTAGTCGCTGCTTACAGAGGAAAGCTTTGCCCCAGAAGGCTGCCCCTTGTTAACATCACCACCAGTGCACCCATGGAGCTGGTCTGTATTGATTTTCTGAGTTTGGAGTCAGATCAAAGAAATATCAGTAATGTGCTGGTGGTCACTGACCATTTCACGAGATATGCCCAAGCTTTCCCACCAAAGACCAGAAAGCATCCACTGTGGCCAAAGTACTTGTAGAAAACTTTTTGTTCACTATGGGGCTCCACAAAGAATCCATTCTGATCAAGGAGAGACTTTGAGTCGTCTGATCAAAGAGATGCTTTCTCTGTGGGAGTGCGAAAGTCCAGAACCACTCCTTACCACCCCAGGGGGACCCACAGCCTGAACGTTTCAACCGCACTTTGCTAGATATACTAGGCACCTGCACCCAAAGGACAAGCCTAGATGGAGCCAACAAATTAGCACCCTGGTACATGCTTATAACTGCACCAAAAGTGATGCACTGGATTCTCCCCTACCGCCTGATGTTTGGAAGAAAGCTCGACTACCAGTAGATGTGTGTTTGGGGTCTCTCCTGATGGGGTTCAAGCTGACAACTATTTACAGTATGTGCAAAGTTAAAGGCCCAGCTAACTCATGCGTACCAACTGGCTCAAACCATGGCTGCCAAAGAAATCTGGCCAACAAAGAAAGGTATGATAAAAGGTGAAAGCACAGGAACTCCAGGAGGAGATCGGGTATTGCTAAGAAATTTGGGACTGCATGGCAAGCACAAGATTGCTGACAGATGGCACCATCTCCCTCACATTGTAGTGGGCAACTAGATGATCTGCCAGTGTACAAAGTAAGGCCTGAGAATAATTCAAAGATGTAAAACAATGCATAGAAATCATTTACTGCCCATTGGACAAATCTTAATTGAGTCTGAGCCCCTAGAAGATGCCCTCTGGACCAGTGACTAGAGCTGCTGCTAAGAAAAGATCAAGAAAGTCTGCACCTACAGAAGCAAAGTTAAGTGTTCCCTCCACAAGTCCCAGTTGAGCATGACTGTCAGTCCATATCGGAAGAAAGTGAGAGTGACTTTGAATACTATCCTTCTTACGAACTGAGTCAATTGTTTCAGGGCAATCCCTAGTCAATAGTGGAGACAAAGCTGGGCCTTCTGGACTGTCTAAGCCCCAGCTTCATCCCTGGAGCCAATGCTCCCAGAAAGTGAAGTGCAAAGCATCAGATCAGATGAAATGGAATCATTGTGCATGGTTGAACTGTTTGAGCTTTCAGGGAGAAAATGATAGATTGGGGCAGACTGGTGATACACGGAACAAGAAGAGTATTTTGAGTGCCCTGACAGTCCACTGCCAGTGTCCCAAAGCTCTCCATGCGAACCAAATGTTGTGGACTCAGAAACTGTAACTCCTGGAGCTGAAAGTGCCCCAAGTTCTAGCCTCTCTACCCCCATGGAGACTCCTGACAAGTGAGGACAATGCTGAAAATGAGGCTCAGAGTGCAGAGACTATAACAGTTCCCCTAGAAAGACTGGTCGAGCTGTAAAGCCTGTGGTGCACCTCAGTTATGATTCACTTGGGAGGCCTGTGGACTTGCCTCTCAATGTTGTCCATAAAGTGTATGTCCGGCTCATTGCCCAAACTGAGCATCAGTGCTAACTCCAAGTTACTTGTGTTGCCCTCTAAGTATGGTGCCCTTGCCCCATCCAGCCCCAAGGTAACTGATAGGGAAGGGCCCTCTCTTCAGGTTTCAGTACAAGAGGTAATAACTTGAGTTATGGTACAATGTGTATGTAATACTGTGTAAAGAGTGACGTACTGCAATGTTTCAGAAATGTGTTCTTGGTAAAATGATATATTGACTGATGATTACATTAGAGCCTAATGCAAATGTATATGGTTGCAGTTGAAACTTATGGGTACTTGCTTGGCGCGATCAAGCTTTCCCAGGCCAGGAAGGGTGTAACCCCCCTGCAAATGGGGGTTCCCAAAAGACTTCCAGGAGCTTGCTTGAATGCTCCAAGCCTGAATGGTGTTTGGCATTTAAGCCATTTATCAGTGAGTGTTTTTAGAGCTTCTGGTACTTTCTCTTTAAGAGCTGTCTGCTTGCAGACATAATTAGTTTGTATGGGGGGACTGTGTGCTTCTCTGAGTACCACTCGAGCTGCTGCCAATTCACTTCATTTTTGCAGTCACTAGGAGTGCAAAGGGAACCTATCTGAAAGATGTAACTGTTTGCCAGAAATTATTTAGAGTAATAATGAAATTACAGTTTGTCTAACCTGCTTTCTTTGCAGTCAGAACTGTGTCTGCTAGTTCCCCATTCTAGTTTTGAACTGCTGAACTGGACCAATCAGTGTGGGGTAAGCTAGCTCTAAAATGGTGCCTTGGACGAATCAGAACTTGGACTCATAATCTGAGCCAGCCACAAGAGGATTGTATGGGCAGTGACTCTGGAAGATGTAGTTAGACTTCAGTGCCTTTTTGGACCAACAGCAGCAGTCTATTGTGAGTGACAGCCAATCCAGTCAAGAACTGGGAGGAACTCAAAGGAAGTGCCCGTTTTGTCGGTTGGAGTTTCAGTTGAGCTTTGGCAGTGAAGAAGGAAGGAGCCCTGTGCTTTTTCAGTGTGCAGTTTTAGTCAAAAAGCGTGTAAGGCCCAGAGTTCTGGTCTGCAGCTTGTGTAACAGCTTGTTAGGACTGAATCCGTCCTGTGAAAAGAATCAAAGGATCTCTGAAGAGTAGAAACCAGGCTCACCCTGTAGAAGACTGGAAGAATTGCTGAAAATTGCACTCGGTCTGTCAGGAACTGAATCTGCTGTGTGTTCTCCGGGTATTGTGCAGTAATTGCGATCGGGATACAGATGCAGCCTGCCTGGTATAGTGCTTTCTTTTATATGGATGTGTGAAGAGGTTTGTGTACCTCAAGTGAGCCCTGCTGACATTGAAGGACCCTATCTTATTTGGAGGTCGTGAGTACTAATTCAGGGTCGCTCCCTGTTGAATTGCCACATTAAATCCAAATGGAATTACTGTACTGCTGACTGTTTAATTCTCCTTTTCTCTGTGTGAAAGGGTCCCTACCAGCTGCCACGGTTTGGACTAGCCACTAGGGCTTGGGTACCCAGGGACAGTAACTGATAGGGATAGGCCTGTGCACAGAGCCATAGGTAGATTATTAGAGTGATAAGCTAATTAACCTGATTTCCCCTGTCCTTATATCCCTCAAATAAATCAGAGCTGCTTGTTTCAGCAAAGTTGTACTGCCTGAGGTATTTGTCTATGTTAAAGTACTGTACTGTGATTGTTGCACTGTATCTCATTTCACAGGAGGTCCCAGTGCGGAACCAGACCTGGGGGTAAGTGTATACTGTGAAGGTAATTCTGATATATTGTGTGGGCCACTAGTGGGAAGAAAGGGGTTGCAGTGTCCCAGAGGCTGTGACCAAGTTAGTTTAACTATTGCAAACCCTGACCTCTGGGTGGAGGCACCCGCCATTGGATCCAGGCCCCTCAACCTGTTAGTGGCAAATCAGGCAGGGGTAGTAGCCCTGGGATGCGCCATCTAGGGGTTACATGTAAGTTTGCAGTAGAACTCCTGGATACTAAGTTGTCTTAGTACCTCTGTAACATATTTTGTTTGTCCAGGAGAACCACTGCACCCCTTTGTCTGCCTGTTTGATGATCAAATCTGCATCTGTTTTCAAAGTAGTCAATGGCTTCTCTCCTGGGTTAAGTTCCTCTCACTAGTTCTTTAAAAACATTTACAGCTGCACATAATGGAGGACAAAAAGTAGATGGCACAGAGAAAGAGGCCATATGCACAAAGCTACTGGTGTTTTTAGGAGGATCCCCTGAATTTACCTGTGTTGCTCTTTTACTGAAAAATGCTTGTAAATTAAGTTTGCAGCAACACGTTTAAGTCCACCAACATATAATACCAACTCTATCTATTGTTACTGTAGGTGCAAATCCCAGTCCCTTTTTTTAACAGTTCCTCTTCTGGTGCACTCAACATGTGCTGTGACAAATTGGTGATCTGTACATCTGTAGATAGTTCACTTGCCTTCTCTGGTGTCTCCTGCCCCTGAATCCTTGCTGGTAATGTAATCTCCCTCTGTTGTTCTTGAAGTGTTGGTTTCCCCTGTATTGTCAGTGGTTGTAGTTTTCATCATCACTTGCCTCTCCGTGTCTTCTTCCGTGTTCCATATACTATCGCGGGCATTCTTGCAGTCTCAGACTCTTTCTGGGGGGTAACGCTTGTTGGTGTAGTCCATATTCCTGTGGTTGGTTTGGACCCGTAGGTTGTGGGTTCAGTTGCAGTCCATCTCCCCCCAAAAAAAGGCACATGTCTGGATTCCTCTCCCTCTGAATCATTCCCACCCATAATGCACTCTAAAGAAACAGTTTTAGCAGGTTTGAGAATGCCTTTGAGTGACTGTTTTTCCATGAAAAAATAGTTCCTTTTCCAATCTCCTCTGTCCCGAATACATTTTTTTTTAAGTTTTTATAAATCATCATCCAATTTTGAGATGGATTCCTAAGTCTGTTATTAAGTCTATCAAAATCACTGTGTTCTCCAAATTTCAGGACTTAATTTCATGTTTCTTTAAGTCCTCCTTTAATTTAAATTCTTTCTCTCTCCTAAATTTTATCAATAATTTAATCAATTCAAAACTGGCTTCTAAAAGAATATCATTCCATTCTTTAAGGAACTCTGCATTTTCAGTCCCACATGCAGGATTTTTAAGAAGGGGAGCCCTCTCAGGACTCATTTTACTTCAACATATGCTTCCAAATTCACATTGTTCCAATATAAGTGTCGTATTTGATGGGTCAATTTCTCCAAAGTTTTGAATGCTGTAAATAGGGACTGTATTTCACATTTCGTGGGGACACCTAAGTCCTACACCAAGAACGATTCATTGCTGCTGCTGTTGATAGATAATGGTCCACATATTCAAAGGGTTGGTTGAATTGGTCCAATTAACATTGACATCATTATTATTTGGAAACACCAAGTTAGGGCAGTTCTCATGATGCAACTTTAGCAGCGCTCAGGAAGCGTGTTGTTGCATACTTATTAAAAACTGAAGGTCTGTAAAAAAGAGGGGCGTATACCCTCAGTTTTTACACAGGAAGCAAAGCAGAGGTGTAGCTTACCTCTAATTTAACAGGGGATGAAAAACTCTCAGTGCTTTCCTGACTATAACTTGTGCATACACTCTAAATAAACAGTCTAGGCAACTATAGAGCATGCACACAGGTGTGGTGTAGGAAACCAATGAAATAGCATATCAAAAAGTTCCTGCACACACACTAACCTGTGAAGAGGGACACCAAGCAATGTCTTCTTTAAAAAAAACAACATTTAATGACTCAACCAGGCTCCGCCTGACATGTTTTGGACTATGTCCTTTATCAAAGGCTGGATACAATGATTACAACACTTACAGTATATATGATTAAAACAGATCATATGGTCTGATGACACCCCAGTGACATTGACATCTGTGATTGGATAAAACAGTAAATATATACAACTTTATTTAAGAATACAAAAACACTATAGTGCCACACTGTGCATGCTAACTAAATATAAAAACACACATCTCTAGGCCTTTCCATAAAAATGAATATAATAAAGAGGGCCACAGATGTTAATAAAAAAGAGAAAAGGAATAAAAAATACAAGTATGTAAGGGGAGGGGACTACAACTGGACCCGCAACAGATGGGTCCAAACCAACCACAGGAATATGGGCTACACCAACAAGCGTTACGCCCAGGAGGAGTCCAAGACTACAAGAATGCCCATGAGAGTACATGGAACATGGAAGAAGACACAGAGAGGCAAGCGATGATAAAAACTACAATCATAGACAATACAGGGGAATCAACACTTCAGGAACAACAGAGGGAGACTGCATTACCAGCAAGGATTCAGGGGCAAGAGACGCCAGAGGAGGTAAGCAAACTATCTACAGATCATCAATTTGTCACAACATATTTTGAGTGCACCACAAGAGGAACTGTTAAAAAAGGGATTAGGATTTGCACCTACAGTAATGCTGGATAGAGTTGGTACTGTACGTCAGTGGACTTAAACGTGTTGCCGTAAACTTAATTTACAAACATTTTCAGTAAAAGAGCGACACAGGTAAATTCAGGGGATCCACCTAGAAACACCAGGAGCTTTGTGCATATGGCCCCTTTCTCTATGCCATCTTCTTTTTGTCCTCCATCATATGCAGCTGTAAATGTTTTTAAAGAACTAGTAGAGGGGGGACATGAAGAATATTTCAAAACTCCACAATTTAATCATTACAGCAATTTAAATGCACAGGAGAGATATGCCATTGCTACTTTGAAAATGGATGCAAATTTGATCATCAAACAGGTAAACAAAGGGGGTGCAGTGGTTCTCCTGGACAAACAAAAATATGTTACAGAAGTACTAAGATAACTTAGTAGCCAGGAGTTCTACTGCAAACTTGCAGAAGATCTCACTTACGATTTTAAATTTAATATAGATGAATTAGTGATAGAATTTTTCTCTAAAGGGTTAATTGACTGCAAAATAAAGGATTTTCTGATAACATCAGACCCCACTAGAGATACCTTTTACATACTCCCGAAGGTGCATCCAGTACTGCAACTTTTTCCTTATGCCATTGGTCTCTGAATTACCTTCTTTCCTGAAAGACACTAAAGAGGTTTAAAACATCTTATCTACCATTACACTGGAGCAGGGCATGTTTCTGGTTATGTGTGACATTGAGTACCTGTATACCAATGTCCCCATGAGGGTGCTGGATGCAGCAGCTTACTTTCTAAACAAGTCTGAAAGTGTTTTTAGAAAGAAGAAAACACTAGGAGTTGTGATGCTGCTCGGTCAACTTGCAAACTTTAGAAAATAAATGGCTGCACCCACATTCCAACAGAGACAGCGAAGTCTTGCTTGCTTATAGTTACTTCATTTTTTTTTTTTTAATTTCTGTTTATTCATCCTCCTAGCCTGCCACCTCCGACCCTTCAGTGAGCAACTGGACATCCACTGCCTGGAACCTATCAAGCAGACCCCTGGCCCCATGGAGCTGCGGTTACCCCCAAGCGGGGGCGAGGCGGGGGTTCAAACCCGTTACTTCGTCGGTCTGGGTCTACTGGGTGGGCACAGGCAAATGGTGCTTGCGGCCATGGTCTTCCCATCTTCCCGGCTGAGGCAGGCTTGTTTCCACGTTTTTCTCCCTTCCCGAGCAGCAGGTAACCTCCCCCGACGTCATGATGCACGTGCCAACATCCATGCTGCTCAATGGCCGCCCATCCCTAAGTGGAGCTTGCAGTTCCTCGAGCCTCCGCTCGGGGTCATGCAAGTGTCAGGCATCGGCCCAATCTCTCCCCGGAGAAGGCGAGCTGTCATTGGATGCTCAAGTCTATCTCCCCCCAGCCAACCCACCGATGACCCGAGTCCGCTCCCGAACCCGGGTCGCCGGCGTGGTGCAAGGTGTGGCGTCCAGCGCCTCAACCCTCAGCACCACCAGGCCGGCCTATAGTTACTTCATTTTAATGCAGCAAATTAAAAACATTCATCCAAAAGTGAGAAGAAGAAGAACAACAAAGCAGTGGAAAAAAACACTGCTTCCTTATATTTCACCCCACATGGGGTTTCATCAGAGGATCGATAAGCAAGCAAGACTTCTGATCTCTCTCCGTTGGAATGTGGATGCAGCCATTTATTTTCTAAAGTCTGATACTGTAACAGCACCTGTGGATTTTATCAAATTGTGGGAGCATGTATTGAAAAATAATGTGTTTCTCTTTGATAAGGCGATGTATAGACACATAAAAGCTACTGCAATGGGATAATGTGTGCCCCATCTATAGCCATATCTATATGTAGGAAATGGAGGAGGACATAATTTACAATGCTTCAGCCAGTCTGTTTTCTTCTAATTTAATACTTTAGAAATGCTTTATAAATGATGTGCTGATTGTTTGGAAATGTAGCATATTGGAGTTTATGAGATTTATAGGGTTTATTCTCACCACAACCCCCCACTTAAGATTCATTTATACCAGTGACCTCTATGAGATTTCTTACTTGGATTTAAAAATAAAGAAAAATGGTGAGGGTAAACTGGAGAGTAATATTTACAGAAAACCCCCAGATGGGAACAGTTTGCTGCTGGTAAGCAGTTGCTGTCCCATACATGTGGCCTCCAATATACCAATAGGCCAATTTTTGAGAACAAGATAAAATTGTTCAACTACAACATCTTTTGAACAAGGAGCTGAGGAACTGAGCAAAAGACTCACACAAAGAGGCTACTGTAACACAAGAATGAATCAAGTGAGGGAAAGGGCTTCAAAAACAGACAGGGAAAAAACTTTAGAAACTAACACTGATATTGAAGTAGCAGATCTCAGGTTTAATTTTGTAACTAGCTATTTGGCACAAGCAAGGGAACTTGAGACTATCTTAAACAACATTGGCATGTACTAGTAATGGAACCAGGCCTTAGAGAAACAGCTGAAACACCTATCAGGATGTGCTATAAGAAAGCACCCATTTTGAGGGACATCCTAGTACATAATCACGACACCGATAAAAAAACAAGTACTTGGCTACAAAAAGCATTAGGATGCTTTATTGTAAAAGGTGTGTATTATGTCCATACATGTACTGTGAAAACTTTCTCTAGCTGTAACACCACAAAAACCTTTTACATTAGACAATGCATCACACGTGCTTCTGAAGGCATTATTTATCTTGCTACATGTAACTGTGATGCATTTTATGTAGGAAAAACAAAGTGGTGCTTTAAAACACAAAAGGGTGGGAGAACACATTAGAGCTATCAAAAAAAATGACATCACCTATGCAACTGCCTATCACATTAGTATATCCTTAGATCCAACAGCACATAGGTTCCAGTTCATTGCTATGGACAAAGTCTGTAGGAACCCGAGAGGTGGAGACTTTGAAAACTTCATGCTTATCAAAGAGAACTTTTGGATCATCACTCTCAATGCCACTAAAAAAAAACAAGACTGAATATGCAATTAGATGTACATCCATATTTGAGACAAAAAAGAAAATAATGTAACAGTACCATTCTATTGCCTCGAGAGAGCTAACTTACCTGTGCATTTTTAGCCAATAAGAAATGTGAACAGATATTTATTATAAAATGTTTACTATAGGCTATTGTTTGAATTCATCAGTATAGCCATAGAATCTTCCTTCCTTGTAAGGTAGAAATTTAGGTTTATAGGTTCATAGGATGTTACGAGTTAAGGGGACCAATGGTCCATAGAAAACTCGCACCGATTAGTGGAAAAAGTACTTATCTAATAAAAAGTATTTCTTTGTCCCATATAATAATCAAGTCTCTTTTAAAGATGACCATACTCACACTGTTAACTACATTAGAAGATAATGTATTTCAGACGGAATTATTCTCTGGGTAAAACCAGTTGTTATGCCTACTAGTCCTATTAATATTCCTTTTAATTTTAGATTGTAAGTTTTGTGGAAAAGTGTCAGTATATCTGACTAACCCTAGAGTTTCCATAAGGCAATCATCTTGAAGAGCATTATATGTGAAGCAAAGATCTCCCCTTGTTTGTCTATATAATAAAGAGTACAATCCCAGGTACTCAAGTTTTTCATCATAGCTCAAATTCTTTAGAGTGGATATATGTTTTGTGATTCTTCTTTGAACACCATCAACTAGCTTTTTACTTTGGGTAGTTCTAGGTGAACATACTGGGGCACAGTATTCAAGGTTCGGACGTACTAGAGTTGAATAAAGGGGTTTTATTATCTTCGGGTCTCTGCTTTGGATGTTTCTTAAAATGCAGTTGATAATATTATACAAATCACACATGCCCCACAATGCAAAGCATCATGGACTGCAAATGCAAATCACCACTGTGGTGATTTGCATATGCAGCCCATGATGCTTTGCATTGTGGGGGCATGTGTGATTTTGTATTTTCTTGAAACTTGGCTTCCCAGCCAAATGCCCTTTGGGGTAACCCTTGCCTCAGTGTTTACGCACAGAGGTTCTTTGTCTTTTAAATAGTTTTTTATTTTAATGGATTCACCACACTATATCCCAGGCACACTGCCTTAGGGGTAGCTGGTCCATTCCACTGGGGTGTCAAACAGACGAGGCATACTGATGAGTCCTGGTAGGACAAAACACGTGTCTATGTCTTCTGTTAGCACCCTTTGCAAACTATGTGAGAGGGGCCTTCGCACCATGCAATTTCTGCTTAAAGTTGGACCAGCATAACATTCTGTGGTGATTTGCATATGCAGCCCATGATGCTTTGCATTGTGGGGGCATGTGTGATTTTGTATTTTCTTGAAACTGGCTTCCCAGCCAAATGCCCTTAGGGTAACTCCTTGCCTCAGTGTTTATGCACAGAGGTTCTTTGTCTTCTTGATAATATTATGACACCTTTTAACAGCTATTTTGTTATGTGTGTCGGAAGTTAATTATCATTAATTAACACTCCCAAGTCAGTTTTGAGGTTGGTTTCTTGGAGTTGTATATTATTCATCTTGTAAGTGTTTTTAATATTGTTATGCCCTAAGTGCATAATTTTGCATTTTTTAATATTAAAGCTAATTTTATTATTTTTTTATCAGAGTACTAAATTATTAAGATTGTTTTGCAGGTTAGCGGACGATGATGAGTTGTTAACTACATAGCCTAGTTTGAAATCATCTGCGTACTTAACTGTCCACGTGTCTCCAATAGTTTGCATGGATGAGATAAATATTTTAAATAAAGTTGGTCCCAGTACTGAGCCCTGAGGTACACCATTTATGACAGATCCCCATTCTGAGCAGTACCCTCTTAAGGCTACTCTCTGTTTCCGGTCAGTAAGCCATGAAGAAATCCAATTTACTATTTTTTTTTGAATTTGTATTTAAGAAGCAGTTCAATCAAGATATTCTGTGAAAGCATGTCAAAAGCCTTGGAATAATCAAGATATATGACATCTACTGGTAAGCCCCCATCCAGGGCCTCACTCACATATTCAAATAAATGAATTAAATTAGTTACACAGGATCTACCAGATTGAAGACCATGTTGGTTGATATCTATTAAATTTTGTTGTAAAATATGTATTTCTACCCGTTTTTGAATAAGTGTTTCTAACATTTTGCAGATAACAGAGGTTAAACTTATGGGCCTGTAGTTGTTAACATCTTTTTTATTACCAGTTTTAAAGATGGAAGTTACTATAGCATCATTCCAAATTGAGACCGTTTTTCCTTCTTTCAGTGAAGTATTAAAAAGTAAAGTAAAAGGACCCTTTAATACTTGACTCAGTTCTTTGAGTAATTAAGGATGTATCCCATCAGGTCCTGGAGAACCATTGCATTTTAGATGTGAAAAAGCTTCCATAATCTCATTTTCTGTAAAGGGAATCCATTCTGAGCTGTCACATTCTTGAAGAGTAGGTGTTGATTCTTTAGGATTAAATATACTTAAGAATTGTTTATTAAATTGAGTTGCCATTTCTATTTCATCACTAATTACTTTGTTGTCAATTACCAGTGGGCCAAAATTCAACCTTGTACCATGTAGTGACCCTATACAATTAAAGAAGCTTTTTTTGTTGTCTTTAGTATTTGTGGCCAGCTGTAATTCTATATTCAATTTAGATTTCCTTATAATGTTTTCAATGTTAATAGTGCTCTTTTTGTATTGTTTCCAGTTGTTATTTGTTGGGAACTTTTTAAATTTCTTATAATACCTCTTCTTCCTATTAATGGTTCTTTTAATATTCACATTCCACCATATGGGAATCCTATGATTATTTTTATACCTTGTTCTATTGGGAACCCATTTATTTATACAAACTTGTAATTTCTCCATAGTAATTTCCATATTGTGGTTAAATTCGTATCCCTGAGTTCTTTTCCCATTACCAGCAGGAGATATTCACTCATTCTTTTATAATTGGCTCTGTTAAAGTCTTTCACAATAGTAGAACCTTTTATATGTTTTGTGGTGGTAGTAACACAGAATTTAATCACATTGTGGTCACTAGTGCTTAAAGGTTTGATGGCACTGGGAGTGGCGATATCCTCATCACAATTTGTTAGAACCAGGTGTAAAAGATTATTTCCTCTGGTATTACCCAAGACTACCTGTTCCAAATTGGACTTAATTGAAAAGTCAAGAAATGTATTCTCTAATGTACCAACTGCACTTAGATTGTGCCAATTAATGTTGGGGAAATTTAAATCTCCCATCAGTATGTAATTTGATTGCACTTTTCTGTTCTCCAAATTAGACGTGACTCTGTCTGTTTCTATGGAAGCTAAGTTTGGAGCTCTATAAACTACACCAATTGTTAAGTGCTTACCCGGTAGATTAATGTGGGCCCATAGGATTTCTGTTTCATGACATGGTACTTGTGTTGGATCAACCATATAGGACTTTTATTTTTCTGATACATGTAAGGCTATCCCACCTCCATATTCATTTTGTCTGTTTTTTGAGAATCTTTTATAACCAGGGATGTCCATACCCCAGTCATTTGTCCTTGAACCATGTCTCTGTAACACCACATATGGCTATATTCTGATCTCTTAAGATGTATTTGAGCTCCTCAATTTCATTTGTTAAACTTCTAGCATTAACCAATAATATATTAATATCTTGGTAGTGTGAGACTAGTTCAGATTTATTTATATGAATATTTGATACATTGTTAGGAGATGCAGACACAGGCAGCCTCTCCCCAGAGGAATTAGTTTAAATTATGATTTATAAATGTATGAAATTGTTTCCCTAGAACAAAACTACCTCTTCTACTTAAGTGAAGGCCATTGCCACTGTACAATACTGGATGATCCATAAATTCTTTCCAGTGTGTGATGCATTTTATCCCTTGCTTACAGCACCAAATATGTAGCTGCAAGTTAATGTCTTTTATTTTGTTATTAGTAAATGTTGAGGCCTTCGATACTGGAAGAATCTCTGAGACAGCAATTGTAAAACCCATAATTGCTAATTTATTTGTGAGGGCTACCAAATCTTGTTTTATTTCTAGGGCAGAGTAGTGGAACACAACATTTGCACCGGCATGTACTAGTACTACAGACAATGTATTCAAGTCAACAAAATGTTGTTGACCATAAATTAATATCTTTAACTCTTACTCCACTGAAGCTAGATAGAGTTCGATTGGCTTTGTCAGGGTTGCAAATTGCCCTGTCTAGGTGCTTTACTATCAAGTCCCCAAGTACATATACTGTTGGTGAAGCCTGGATGTCTATTCCAGGTATATCCATTTGGGTACATGGGGTCAGCAGGTTAGTTTTGGAAGTATCAACTAAACTTGGTTCCCCAATATTTTGATCCGGTATCTGTGTAGTAGTAGAGCCCATGTTGTTGTTCTGCTCCTGTTAATGACCTAGAGCAAAGGATTTTGTTACAGTACAAGTTAAATCACTATTAGTCATATCAATATTTAGGTCAAGTTCAACTACCTGTAGAAGTGGGTCAAAGTGATTAAACAAAGGAATGTTAAAAATGCTTGCTTTCCTTCCTTTTTTTTGGTACCTTGGCATTCTGAACCATATACCATTCATCATCTGGTCTCTGATATATCTATTTCTAGAGCCCTTTTTATTCTGGAATTTTCTTTTGTTACTTGAAGATTGAAAGAGCCACTATACTATCAATATACCCTATTTGCACCTAGGTCCTTATGTCCTGCATTATAGTGACACTAGAATATATGATACATGCTGACCCTAATGTTTACCTTACTCATCCCTTCTTTCCACCCTTTCTCATCTTTTTTCCCTCTTCCTCTTGCTTTTCTCCCCATTTCCCCTCTTTTCGTCCCCTCCTCTCCCCACTTTTCCTTTTTTCTTCCCCCCTTTACTTACTTGTATTTTGTATTCCTTTTCTCTCTTTTATTAACATCTGTAGTCCTCTTTATTATATTCATCTTTATGGAAATGCCTAGAAATGTGTGTTTTTATATTAAGTTAGTATGCACAGTGTGGCACTATAGTATTTTTGCACTTTTAAATAAAGTTGGATGTATTTACTATTTTGTTTAATTTTTTCATTTTTAACCAGTAAGTGGACTGGGTACAGCCCTTTCTTTAGCCATGCCTGACACATAACATTACAATACAAAATACATTTACAGAGCATACAGAATAGTCACAATTGCAAACAGTATCACAATATAGCTTCATTAACAATAAATGTTTAAAAAGAAATTCTAATTGTGCTTTTTGAATCAATTCTCCAAATTAATTTAAAAATGCAGGTGCGTACCAGGAAAATGCTTTCCTACTCATTTGTAACCTGAAAACAGAATAACATATTGATTTAAACAATTTTGTCTTGTACCCCTACCATGATCTTTAGCTACAATTAGTTTATATAAAGACAAGGGATATCCTGAACAATTTATCTGAAAAACAAAATTTACTAACATACATTTTAAATGGTTAATTGGAGAAGGTACTCCAAGATCTTAGTAAAGCTGACAATGATGAGTTCTGAATAGGGGCAAGTAAAGTGAATCTACAAATACCCATATACAAAACTTTAAATTTTGACTCAAACAACTGATTACAATGTGCAAAGTAATACTTCCATAATCTAATGTTGGGAAAAATAACATTTAGCTATAGTATAATGAGCTTCTTCTGTTAAGAATTTAATATTTCTATAAAGAAAACCAAGTTTCTGATGTATTTTACACAACTTCTCTAAATGAGGAACTGTACTAAGGTTTGGATCCAGGTATAAACCTAGATATTTAACAATGGTAACCAAAGAGAGAAGATTACGACCAAGACCTACTATATGAATTGGGTGAAGTTTCTGAAGTCTTTTTGAAGTACTGAACATCATAACATTTGTTTTAACTTCATTAATAACCAATTTATTTACCTCAATCCAATTTGCAAAAATATCATATTGTTTTTGAAGGGAATCCTGAATTTTGTAACTATTTGACCCTGATACCCAAAACACAGTATCATCTGCATACAATAAACTATTATTAGTAGTAAAAGGAAGGGGTAAATCGTTAACAAAAATTGAAATAAAAGAGGACCTAACACCGAGCCTTGAGGAACACCTGCCATTATCTCTCTGGATTGAGACATATGGCTGTTAATTTTAGTTCTTTGAATACGCTTTAACAAATAACTTGAAAACCAATTTAACTGAACATCCTTAATTCCTAGTTTCCTTAATTTGTGTAACAGAATATTATATTTCACCATGTCAAAGGCACTGGCCAGGTCCATGAAGACTGCACCATGGCCTTACCTTCCTCTGTTGCCACCAGTACAGCATCTGTGAGCCCGGCCAGTGCCGTCACAGTGGATTGACCAGCTCTGAATCCATGCTGTTGATCAACAAGTATACTCTGTTCCTCAAGATATACAAGTAATTGCTGGTAAACACACTTTTTCAGTAACTTACTAATTTCAGATAACAATGAAATAGGCCTAACATTAGACACATTGAATCTATCACCACCACTGTAGAGAGGAATTACAATGGATTCCCTCCACAAGGCAGGTACAACACCTTGTTGTAATGAAAGACTGAACAAGACCATTAAAGGCCCTTCACATAAGAAGCAGAGTATTTTAGTAAAGTAGATGAAATCATATCTATCCCTCCCTCTTTACCATCCTTCAAATTTAATAGCAATTTCAAAACCTCTGGTTCCCCTACCTCAGAAAAACTGAAACAAGGCTGATCATTTTCCCTATCACTATCACTACCATCATCAATCTCCCTAACCATTTTTGTTTCCATACCACTAATTGTTTTAGAAACAAAGATTTCATTAAAACAATTTGTCATAATTGACACATCAGAAATCAAAATACCATCTAACTTAATACATTTTATACCTCTGTCCTCTTGGGGGTTATAGATATGTTTAAAGGAGCACCAAAACTTTCTTGGATCTTTCAGATTTCTTAACTGATTTTGTTTAAAATACCAAGATTTAGCTTCAACAATTTTCTTTTTAACTTCATTCCTATAAGACTTATATAGCCTTAAAGAATCAACATCCTTAACCTTTAAATAATGTTTTTGTTTTTTCCCCCTACTTTTAATTAAATCACGAAGTTCTTTATGTAACCATAGGGAAAATTTACCCTTCACCCTCCATTTTGTTACAGGGGTATGTTTGTTGAATAAGCTGACTATATAATTTGTAAACCGGGCTACTTTATAGTCAAAGACAGACTAATCAATTACTTTAGTCCAGTCAGTCAATTCCAAATCTTTACTATAAGTTTCTACATTAAGTCTCTCCTTTTGTGAATAAAATTAGGAGGACAATTTGCCTAACCATTTACATACACAAAATATGGGACAATGGTCAGAAATAGACTCAGATAGAATATTCAAACTGCACAAATTACCCAGATGATTTGTCATTATCCAATCAATGACAGAATGATTATTAGTTTTGTAATTGAATCAAGTAGGGCTCTTGACTAACTGAAAAAAGCAAAAGGCATTCATTTTAATTTTTAATTTCACAACCTCACTTTCGTGTCCTCAGTCAGAATTAACATCTCCCAGGATAATAAGTTCCCTTCTGTTCTAATGAATTCCAGTTCATACATCAAAAATTGGATAATTAACTAATTTAAATTTAAGAGGACAATAGAAACAAGTAAAATATAAATGTTTACATCCTGATACACCCAGTTTGATCTTAACAGTTAGATAACCAATATGATTATCCAAGGGTCCTCTGGCAACAACCTCAGCAATGATATCCTCCCTAATATACAACATCCCCCCCATTTATTCCCTTCTCTATCTTGTCTATAAACTGAATAACCATTTAGTATGATTTGACTTGAGGGAATATGTGGTTTCAGCCATGTTTCACTTAATCCAACTATATCATAATTACTCTGCTCTATCCATACCCTTAATTCATCTAATGAGGCTGAAGACTCCTTATATTCAAAGAAATTATTTGCAAACCTTTTAACTGATTTCCCCCAAAAAGGTCCCAAGCAGTTAAAGTGCCCGTATTAGTCTCTATATCCCCAGCTAAAATCAATAACAATATTAAACAAAAACAACCTATTTTACTGTTTTTCACCTTAAAAAATGTACCAGACCTTAAGCCCTTCACCTTATTCCCTTTGTGCAATGCATACCAATAAACAGACATAGCAGCAGATGGGGTAATTGCTTTAAACTTATTTGTTTTAAAATTGTTTTAACCATATATAAGTGTTGTTGTAACCATTGTATCAGCTTTTGATAAAGGACATAGTCTGAACCATGTCAGGCCAGAGCCTGATTGAGTCTGATTAATTTTTTTTTTTAAAGATGATATTGCTTGGTATCCCTCTTTACAGGTTAGTGTGTGCAGGGAACTTTTGATATGGGATTAATAGAGACCATTTTCATCCATTCATTAGGTTTATTCTGAGAGAATTGAAAACCACTGAGTGAAGCTCACTTACAAAGCCATGATGATAGTGTGGACATGGGTAAGATGTTTGGTATGCTGTGATGTGTGCGACGTTTGAGCCACCCGAAGGGCAACTCAATCGTGGCGCATGGCACAGCAGCTACCGAGCAGCCACAGTTACTGGATGGGGTGGATTGATGACCGTAGTGACAGCAAGTCACTACAGGTACATCGTGAAGGTGGGAGTGGGCACTACAGTTACGTACATGGGGGAAGCCGAGGCACGCTCGGCAAGGGGAGGGATTTGAGGAGTAGCGCTGCAGTAGGCTGCCAAGCTGGTCCCATAGTGTAGCAGGTCAGCTCGCTGCTTTGGTGGCTAAGGTGCTGGGTTGGGTCCGGACGAAGGTTCATTTTATTGTTCCCGGCCTGCATTGTACTTTTCGTTTGCCCCCCGACATGCACCCCTGGAGTTGAGAATCCTTAAGTAGGGGGTGCAGGAGGCACACACCCTGCACAAACATAAAAATGCAAGTCCCCAGTGCCATTTTGTTGTGCGCCAGGAGTCAGAGCACCAAAATTGATTTTCGGTGTTCTGACTTCACCATATGATGATTGCCCTTTGGTAGTCGCCGTTATCACATAGAACCAACTGTTTCAATTGGCACAGGACAGTAGAATAGAGGATGAGAAAAAGGCTGTTAATGAGTAGGATAACGTAGTAATATCACAAAAGAGGGCATAAGTTATGCACTCACAAACATACAAATCAGCTGTGTGGGAACCACGAGACAAAGACGCTGTGGGTTGTGCTTGGATATCATTGCACATGACAGCTGCAGACAAAGACTTGGTCAGATATTTCCCAATATTTCTGCAGAGATTCTCTCCAGTGGCCCTTTACTACCATTGCAGGCAGGCAGGGAATTTCTCTGGATATATCATTGAAATATCAGGAAATATTTGACAATGTCTTTGGCTTCAACTGTGACCTGTTTTAATTTATCACAGTGCAGGATTTCCAACACCCATTTTATAAGGGCAAATATTTGGAAACATTTCTTTCACTCAGAGTCAAGTAAACTTGTTAAGCTGGCCAGCAGCAGAATAACAGAGACTGTAGGAGAAGCAGGGAATGTTGATGCTTTTAGAATTAAATGAGGTGAGTTTCTATTGGACATGGACATCACCAAAAATATTGAGCAAGAGAGGGTAAAGCATAATGCTCAGCTGAATTCAATAGGACTGTGACTGCTGTGAGGACAGAGGATAAACTGGATGGATCATTCATTTGTGTAACTGTGTCACAAAAATCCTGTGTTCCTGTGGCTGCTTACAACCACTCCTCATGCTAATCAGAGAGTTGGGGGAGATATAAATGAAGAGAAGGCAAAATGGTTTTCTAGACCTGCTTGTGTAGGACGAGCTTTTCCTTTTTCTAGCCTCCCCTTCCCCTATCTTATGAACATAAACATCTTCTTCCATGCTCTGGTGGAGTTGAACTCAAAAGACACATTTGATACATTAAGTAATATGCTATGCTAATGAATCAGAAGACACAGTATTTTATCAGATGCTAAATGAACAACATACAAGGAGAAACAACACTTGTTTTTAGATTTAAAATATACAGCACAGCTAAATGGTCTAATTTTTGTTGTTGTTTGCAAGGAGTTATTTATCCTTTCTAAACCCCTTTTGTACACTACCCTTTCATACCCCTCTGAACCCCTGATGCCTGCCAGACTGGCCTGCCACTACCAAACTCAATCGTAGGCTCCCCAGAAGGTTACTCATTCCTAGGCTCTGCCATATTCCTTCCAGGACCCCTCTTCTGCCACCAAAAGATTAAATGCTTCATGCCTTCTGGAAAGCAGCTGGAAGTGAAGAAGTGTGTGGACTTGAAGAAAGCACAGTGACAGCTGTGGTGACACGGGAAGAACACGAGGGCCATCTGGCACCCTGAACTGTGGAGTGCGACTCAACTGTTCCACAGAGATTATGTGTGGTGTGTTTTATGTAGAGAGGGTAAGTTTATTCTGAAACAACTAGATGATAGTGCCTGAAATACCTACTGCCAATAGTAGAGAAAGAAGTGTGAAAAGGGGAGAGAAGATAAGCTATAGAAAGTCTTTGTTGGGGAGTAAGGTGAGGTGACATTAAAACCACAGATAGGGACGTACCAATGAAAAATGTTTTTTTAGTTTATTTACTGTTTATGTCCCCTTCATTTCTCTAGTACCAAGCTCCTCCAGGACCATCTGGCACCATTCCACCAGCTCCCACCTACCTCATGTGTCATCCTCCTTGAAGGTTGGATTACACCCCACTGGGGTGGGGTATGGGGTAGAGGGGATATACACCTGAATGTGCATCAGCTGTTATGAGCAGTTATGAGGAGGTGGGGGCTAGCCCAAGATATACTAGGGTCCTTTCAAGTCAGCACTGGTGACCTTTTTTTTCTCTGTATTCTCCTCAATTCCCTGGAGGATGCCAGTACCCGGAAGGGGAAAAATACACATGTGAATGCACCCCGGTTGGCATACCTCCCCCTTCCTCACAGTGCCTTGTTGCACTGCCACCTGTGATCACCCAGAAGGCAGTATTGCAGTGAACAGTGTCCCTCCCTCCCCGGAGAAGGAAAGCATCCACTCACTCCTCTTTTCCCCTATGGGCCCCTGATACTCCAGGATCATTCCCAAACCCAGGCAGCCAGTGTCATGACTGGTAGCCATACCACTTCACCAACGGGCCATCCTGCTAAAGGAGAATTCAGAGACAGTAAGTGCAATTCTGTAGTTAATGCAGTAAGGCTGATCCCCCATCCCCCTAAGATCATTTCACCCCCTTCCCATGAGATTGTTTTAGTCCCTCACTATTTCTCCCTTAATTTTGCCCCTGTCCAACTCCTAGTTTGTGTAGTGTAAGTTTTTTTTCAACTGTTGATTTAACTTTTAAACACAGGTCTTTTCTGCTGCAAGTGCCCAATTAGCTGCTTTCAGAATGCTCTATCTGCACCATGCAGGCCTATAGCAGATGAAGCACAAGCCCTTTAGACACCACTGACTAATCAGGTGTCAGCCCAGTGTCATGCTCCTATTCTGCTGGAAGCTCCATTAAGGACCCCACAGGCTGCCCTTTAATACCAGTTTCCAGACTAGAAGTCCTTTACCCATTACCCATTACTCATCTCAAACTACCCGACCCAAGAATTACACTGTTATGTTGGGTAGGGTAGTACATTACCTGAACTAAATGTCCATATTGTTAACTCCTTCAGTGGCTGTGGTGGCATTCGATAGGTAGAATTTACAGAATTATATTAACACAGTCCTAAATAGACTGCTATCAACCATTGTAGCACACTCGCCTCTGAGGCCAGGAGAGCAGAGGGCTGTGGGTTCAGTTCCCACATCTGGCACTTGGGTTAATATCCCAGTACTGATACTGTAGTGCAGCATGAGGGGGGTTCCGCACTTCTGAAGTGCCGTCTTTCAGATGAGACGTTAAACCAAGGTCCCATCTGCCTGGATTGGTGGTAGTTCAGGTGGATGTTAAAGATCCCACATGGCACTTATCGAAAAGAGTAGGGGAATTTTTTATTACAACCAGAAAACAAAACATGTACAAAATAGTGTTTACAGCACACAAAATCATAATATAAAACAAGGATTAACAGAAATAAGTATTACATCATACATTCAAAAATCAGCAGCAGTTTAGCGACCCAAAAACTAACCAGTGCCAACTCCCCCAACTAAAATAGTAGGAATTGTTTATTATCACAACAGTAGACCAAAAGTGAAATATAAACTGTGGTATGTCACATAAAATAATAAACAAATCATATGGAAAACAAAACAAATTAGTATTGTCAACATACCATGTCAGAGCAATGTAAAATAAATAATATGAAAACATCCCCCCACTAAAAGGATTAGGGAGTATTTGCAACTAAAAGCAACAATCAAACAATAATATATACAGTAGAAATCATAATGCACAACAAATGGAAACAAAACAAGTATACTAGCATACAAATGGGATGTACAGGAAGCATAGAAACCAAGTATGCACAACAAAACAGCATCATAAAATGATTGGAAAATTAAAAACAAATAGTACCAGAAGATACAAATGCCTCCCCCTTAGAGCGAGAGAAGTGGGTCTAAAACAAAACTAACAAGTATGCAGAAAATAGCAGTCCCACCAAAATTACCCCAAAAGGAGGTTCTAGCCTTGCAAGCAGGGATACCCAGCACTTTTCAAGAAAGCCTGGACATAGCACCATAACCTTTACCTGTGTGAAGCCAGTTCATTTTCCTCCACCACAATCGAAACAGTTCAGGATGCACTTTTCCCTTTCCTGAAGTCTCCAGCTAAGTACTACCTTCTTAATGTTATAAATAATCTGGGATACAAAGAGCAATTTCTGCGAAGTGTCAAATTACACACGTGCTTGCCACAGCTGAAAGCCTATATGACCCATTAACAGGCGCATAGTGATTACATCATAAGTCACCCAGGAGCCCGCAGAACCCCTCCCACCCAGATCTGTGATGTAGGATCCTGAAAAGATTTAAAGGCCACACATCCTGAAATTGGGACCAAAAGGAAACTACAAAGGACAATCCACAAAAATGTTCCATAGTTTCAACCACCCTAAGCAGGTTTCCTACCTGGGACAAAACCTCTCCAAGAGTTCTTTATGCCTCATATTGCCTTTTACCCCTAATCTCCTGTGGAGACATAGCCATAAAAAATCCCACATATAGTGGGGTACCCTCTTGCTTACTAATAATTTTAATTTGGAATGTTGCTCAGAAACTGGTAAATCATGAAACCAAGGATCCACAAAAAGTAATCCTGCAATATAGTACTATAGAACTGCTGACGTGCTTGAAGAAGAAAGGATTTTCTGACAACATGCCAGATTTCAACTTTTGAAACATCGTATAAGTGACTAGTCAATGCACATAGCCATTACCTGCTGGGCCAAAAGGAATCCTAAACCCAATGCCTAAGAAGGGATCTATACTATCAGCCACCCACGGGACCAGATCTTAACAACCCCTTGAGCAAAGGAACTAAATTATAAAAGATAAATATACTATGCAAGAATACAACCGGATTCACCATACCCAAACCTCCTTCGCAATAGGTAAATAAGTGATACCCCTCTTCACGGATTTAATCTATTACCCCATAAACAAAGAAAAAATACATATAAAGGAGGTTTCTAAAGAAGGGAGGGAAAAACTGCAGCTATAAACAAAAATATGGCAACAAAAAGTTTTAATCAAATAAATTCACTTTGCTTTAGACATTGACCCTTATTCAGAGTAACACCTATTACGTGCCTCCAATAAATAGCTCTCCCAATTGTACCGATGATCATCCACACCTCCAAAATAAACACCAAGAATCTTCCTATAGCCAGTTTTAATAGGCATGTCCCAAATCAATGCCACATCAGTGGCCCCATACCCCAAAGGCAATATCCCACTTTTAAACCTATTAATAGAGGAACCAGACATAGCTGAAAAGGTGTACAATAATGTCCGTGCAGCAACAGCAGAATTATCTGACAGAACTAAAACAAATCATCTGCATATGCTATTGTCACAATCTGTGGGTCCATATAACCAACTGATAATCCAACAATATCATCTGTATTATTTAAAGCATGCAAAGGGGTCCAAGGATAAGACATAGAGTAGGGGACTGGTGGACACCCCTCCCGTACTCCCTATGTACTCAATATCTCTTCCAACCATCCATTTATGCTAGGTATCAGAGTGAT
The DNA here is from genome assembly GCA_016271365.2 of Neoceratodus forsteri. NCBI lineage: Eukaryota > Metazoa > Chordata > Ceratodontiformes > Ceratodontidae > Neoceratodus > Neoceratodus forsteri. The sequence goes on from CM028135.1 coordinate 765,090,021, forward strand.
GTCTGTATAGCAGGTACGAGCCAGTTTATAAATTGTGAGGAAACCCATACCGCCTAGAACTCTCCCACAGATAACTATATTCTACTTGATCAAAGCTTTAGCCTGGTCAAGACAAACCAGATGCCTAAACATGTCTCCAGATGCTCCTTTTGCTATAAGCTCCTGAGTAGATCAGTGCATCCTGAACCCTTCGATGTGGCACCCACTAAATTGTGATGGATGTAATAAGGAACCCAATACACCCGAATCTAATACAAAGATTTTCATCAAGATCTTATAGTCAGTGTTCAAAAGAGACAAAGGCCTCCAATTATCTAAATCCCCACGCCCCTTTATTTTTATACAGTAAAAGCAACACACCCTGTAACATGCTTTTAGGTAGAGACCCTGCCTGTAACCCAGCATTCAATATCCGACATAGTTCAGTACCCAAAACTTCCCACAAACTATATATAGATTTTATGGGACAATCCATCAGCACCTGGAGTAATTCCGACTTCAGGACAAATTGCAGTCTTTAGTTCATCTACCGTAATGGGTTGGACCAAAGTAGACTGCTCATCTATAGACAAAACAGGGACTGGTCTTCTAAGAAACCAATCATTAATGGGGATCTCAGGAGCAATCTACTCTTAAAGGATGCAGTAACATAGTCATGTATCGTATCTAAAATACCAGTGTTTGCTGTAACACGCCCCAGTTGAGGTGTTTAAATACTTCATAGCTAGGAGTGTTTAAGAAGTTTCAGATTTTCAAAAGGTAAAGTATCCTTCTTTGTACCACTAATCCCATATTTATGCTTTCTCCACATCCTGTAAAACCTGAGATTGTAAATTAGCCAACTCTTCCTTTACCTTTTAATTTGATCCAAACCTGCAGATCCCAAAGACTGGGGAAAGTAGACAAAAATGAAGTCGTTCTCTAAGATATTGAAGTCCATCATGCGGAATCTCCCATTTAAACGACCTATGGTTTGAAAATAGAGTCTGACTTCACATTTCGTGTCCTCCACCAAGTATTTAAATCTTCATATAGAAAGAAACAGACTGATGTGCTAAAAAGGAATGTAGACCATCAGCCACACCAGGGATATCTAATAAGATAACATTTAATTTCCAAAACCTGGCCCCTCGAACTTCAGGCACGTCACATAACACTAATCTAAGCATTTTATGATCTGATGTGGCCACCTCCTGCAAGGACTGTGATTGCACTACAACCCCTGGTGAAAGAAAAAAATAGTCAATTCTGGAAGCTCTAGTTCCGCAAAAATAAGTATTTCCAAACCCATTAGAGGTAGGCCCAAAAGCATCATTCAAACCAGTATCTGCAAGAAGCAGACAAGCTTTTTGACAAGCTTGCCATATCACTATACACTTTCTTCCTCGTTCCAGAAGAAACACTGGAAGGCAAGGAGCAGTTAAAGTCCCCCCCAAGGATAGTAACATAAGAGGTGCATAGAAAAGGATATAATGAATTAAAAAGGGTTACTCTATCAAATTTAGATTGAGGTGCATAAACATTAAGTAACCGTAAGGAGTAAGGAACCCCATAACATCCAAAACCAAGGCCCTACTGGCTAAAATCTCTTTGACGAATTACTTTTATATGTGAATGAAAAACAAATCCCCACCCCACTAGACAAATCACTTCCCAAAGACCAAAAACAATCTCCCACACCCAACCAGTAGTGGCAGCCTCTATCTCATTAGGAGAATGCAAACAGAACATCCTGCAGGAAAACACAGTCCAGATTTTCATATAAAAATGAGAACAAGTGCTCTGACATTTTAACAGGAGATTTAATGCTATTTGCATTTAAAGTTGCCACTCTAAAGTAAAAGGGAACCATGAGTTAATGAAAGGGTAAAGTCACTTTACTTTGCTAGATGCTCTTGTTACCCTTCCACTTTCCCATCTAATGGCTTAGGGCCAATCTGTCCTTCAGCAGATTCCAAGGACTCAGGCCTTAAGGGGGATGCAGAAGGCAGAGACATGTCGGAAACCACCTCTGGAGCCTCTACCAATACTGCAAAGGTATTAGGGTCAGCAATAGAACCATGTATGGAAGGTAAAGCTGTTTTCCTACCCACCTTCCCCTTTCCTTTAACAGATTTCCCTTTCTTGCCACTAACCATAGTAAAACCATCTACCAAGGGTCCAAATTAGACAATACCGAATCCTGGCAAATAACCCCCTTATCCTATCTCTAGTACCTCATGAGTCACCACTTCAGGTATATCTATAGAGTCTGTGCTTGAGTTAGAGTTAGCAATCAAACAAACCTGACGGGCAAGGGAGACTAGTCCCAGAGGTACTGGGATCCAACCTTCCTCCAGTAGGAATGCCAAGTCGAACTGCCTCCCTAATATAATGGTCCTGTACCCCAAAATCAGCTTCCAGTGTATTTTTAGCTGCCAAAGGGCAAAGTTCAAATGTGTGACCCACCACATCACAAAGATTGCATTTAGAGGTTTGGAAACAGTGAGCACTAGGATGACCAGACTCCCCACAATAAGAACATTTTAGCACATCACAAGAGGTGCTTATGTGAGTCCGAGACCCACACTTGAAGCAAACCCTTGGCTGACCTGGATAAAAAAGGAACCCCTTATCCCTCCCCAAAAAAAAACAGTTGGGGAGATGCACTAAATCAGAATCAGTAGAGTGGAGTTTAATCCTAAATTTTCAACCCCCATTCCAAAATCCCTCTGCATCCAGGATAGGAACAGGATTCCTCTGTATTTCACATCTTTTAGATAACCAGTTAACAATATCTACAACATTAACCTCTTCATTTCTGAACATGATCGTAATGACCCTAAAGGCCTGTTTTGAAAGAGGCAGTACAATAAAGTCCGACCACAGGGGATTAGTTTTTAGATTTAAATAGCGACTCCAGAATAGTTCCAAAAGAGCTGGGGTGCGAAAACTGACATCAAATGTGAACTCTCCAGGAACATGGATCAAGGCGTAGACTTCAGAAGGGGAAAAACCCATACTTTTCTTCAATAAAGTTTTTCCAACATAAAACCTATCAGGGGGATTATCCCTGGGGCCAACATATCGTAAACGAATGGCATTTCGTTGCTTGGCTAATTCTAGAGGTTGCCTAAAATGACTGGCATAGGAAGGTTTTTCCACAGGTTCCAAAGCTGGCCCCTGTATGACAGAGGAAGTAGCCACATCTGTAGCCATTTCCACTGACAGGCTGTCCAAGGGTAGTCCAGAATCAGTAGTAGATTTAGGAAAAGGGGAGGCTGGAAGTGCAGAGACTAAAACAACAGGAGAAGGGACTGTTAAAGCCACAGTACTTATCTCTGCAGACTCCGGTAGTGCTGAAGATCCATCAGCCGGCTTCCATGAATCACCGAAATCGGAATCCAGCCAGCTACAGCGCGCATGCTCCGGAGACCAGGATTCATCTACCAGATCTCCCAATCTTTAGAAGTCGAAACTTCACTGACTTTCGGCCTTTCAGTAGCTGGATGCAACTTGCTGGGCCCGCTGCTGCTGCAGTGCTGGGAACCCTCCATCTTTCTGCTTCCTGTCATCCTCCACAGTAGGTTCCTACGCTCCTGTACCAATAATGCACTCACATGAAGAAGTTCCTCTTCCAAACTTCATTGTTTCTCTGACAAACTAAGCCCCAATGTAGCAACAGAAACTGAAGGACCACTTGAGTTGGCGCTTGCTGGCCACCGCAGGTGCATCCCAGCCACCATTTCAGCATTTCCAGACTGTGAAATCAACAGGTAAGGAATTACTCTAGGCTATCGCAGCCCATGTGCAGCTCCTCCACTGTCCTCCTCCTCTGCCATCTTGGTCCCACCAGAAAATGGGTCCCCCTGCTCACAGGAAGCAGGAAGGAGAATTTCCGGTGTCCTGGTCAGATTTCCATCATTCACTAAAAATACCAACAACAGTTTCATCTAGTTCAAGGTCAGTTGGCATTCATCTGTATCCCCCTTCCCCGGGTCATGCCTGAAAATAGGCAGGATTTGTCTAGCATACTTACCCAGTCAACAAAAACTAAATAAATAAATAAATAAAATTGCAATCAACTTAGAAAAACAAAAGGTAGGATAAACTTTCACACATGCCCTCCCTCCCCAGCATATGCATCCCCTGAAATAACAAACAATTATTAAACCATCTTCCTGGTACTTTTATCTGTTAAAATAGAAAATGAAACCCAACATTAAATTGCCTGAATGGGAACCCACTTATGCTGCAAGGCACTTAAAGGGATATCAGTCACCAAATAACAAAATGGCGGTATTTATCATGGTGTAACATTAAGTCCGCAATCTAAGGAGGATTAACCCACAACAGAGCAGGGGTTTACTGAGCATTAATCCACACCTGGGTGGTATTGTAAGGCATGAGGGCCGCAGGCAGAGTGGCTCAACCGCCAGGTGTGGATTAATGCTCAGTAAACCAAGCAAGTGGGTTAATCCTCTATACAACATGGGCAATGTCATGCTAGAGGTTTAGCTAAAGGAATATTAAAATTAATCCCTGTGACCATGCATTTATAATAAAATAGTCCTTCAGTCTAATGGATATTGTCTACTGAGAATGCTGTAGTTTGAGTTGTCCACTAGGTGGATTTGTTGTCATGAGGGGATGCAACTGCTATTAAAGAAGTGGCAAAATTCCACCATTCTCTGGCAAATGTCTGCAGTTCTTGGGTGAAGTTCCACCGTTTAAGGTGAAATTATGCCGTTTGAAAGTGAAATTAGCTATCTTTTAACATGTTTCTCTGGTGAAGTGATCAGATTAAGTCAGTTTACATTGCTGTCAATCAGGATTTTGTGGTCCAGCAAGGCAACTGTGGGTACACTGGGGATTAATCGATGGGCAGGTGACCTGTTTGGATGAATAAGAATACATAATTTTGTACCCATGTTATAAAATGTGTTAGGACTGTACTGTCCAGGAACTGCCCTGGTTAACACTCATGTCCCAGCAGCAATGTACAAAATATAAAAACAAAATCTGTCATCTCCAAACAATAGGAGGGAGAGTTCCACTGAGTAAATGAGTGTTCCCAATAAAAACAGTTACCAGTGTAGCACAGTTTAAAGGTAAGCCCATATTCAGTCCTCTTCCAAATTCTGCTCCTCTGCGGTAGTATCCATGGCAGTCTTGGCTGCAAATTCTTCCTCGGATTTCTCAAGCTTCTGGCTGACATTCTTGGGGCTGGTGAACTGCCAGGACTTTCCTCCATAGGTGATTTGTAACCTGGCTGGTAAGAGGAAGGAGTAGATAACTCCCAGGGCCTGTAAGGTGCTGATGTACCATGTCAAACTTCTTCCTCTGGGCCCTGGTTTGAAAGGAAAGATCTGAATAAATTTTAACATCCAACTCATTGATCAAGAGCAGCTATTCCACCTGGGTCTCCAACAAGATCAAGTCTCTTATCTTGATTCCTGAAGTGTGCACTAAGACCATGCATGGTTGAGTTGATGTGGGTGGCTTTACTCAGGGATTTACTCAACAGGCCCACATCATTAATCACCAGTCAAATCCTCTGGTACTTCAGTGGCCTCTCAGAACAATTGCCTCACAAAAGTCAAGATGTCTGTGCCCTCGGTACCCTTTGGAACCCCGACCATTCTCAAATTTCTAGTATCAACTCAGTCTCCTGAGCATCATGTCATCCCCGGTGCTGGCAATTCTCTTTGTGTAAGTGCTGTCACCACTGCCTGAGCAGTGGTTGCCCGCTTCTCAGTATCTGCTAGTCAGTCCATCAACTCTTTTATGGCAGCATCATGAGACCCTAGTTTGTGAAGAGTCTTTTCCATTTTGAAGTGTATTGCTGTCATAGGCTCTAATAGTGTGTGCCAGGATGACTGCATCAATGACCCCCAGGGCTCTGGTGCTTGTTGTATTCATGCTTCTCCGTCTTGTTTGCATTGGAAGGGTGTTTATTTTTGTGTTCCAGGATTGTTATATTTCTGGCCTCACCATAGTAAACTTCAGTATCAATCTCTTCCTGGTCACTTCAGGAATCTATCTGAGCAAGTATAAGGCTGAGTTGTAAAAATGTAATTGGTTATTTTGAGTACTGACAGTTGAGATGCAGAGCAGGTGAAAGCAATGCCTTGCCTTAAAGCTAGATCTCTAGTGTCCTCATCAGCACCATGATCTAACCCCACAGCTTGTTCCTGATGGTGGAGTTGCAGGGTCTGAAAAGGAGAAGGAACACCTAGCCACCCCCAAAATAAATCAGGGTAGTTAGTGAGAGAAACACCAAGACAGAGCAGTTCATAGGAGAAGGGCAGGGATAAATGGAGAAAAAGACAAAGGCAGTAAGGACAGGGATGGGGCAAAAGAAATAAGCCATCAAAAATGGAGGGTAATGAGTACCAATGCCCATAGTCTAGGTAAAAGCTCCCAAATGGTGGCCTTGATGGAGAAGGGTGCCTGGATATTGTGGCAGTCAGAGAAACACGGTACACAGAGAACAATGAATGGGATGTCAACATACCAGAGTACATAATCTACAGGAGGACAGGGAGGGTAGAAGAGGAGGAGGAGGAGGAGCTCTCTATGTAAGGGAAGGATCAAAGCAACAGAACTAAAGGGTAAACAGGGATGACAGGAGGCACTGTGAGTCACCCTGAGACTGGAAATTTCACCACAATCTGCACAAGGGTTGTATACAGACCCCCGTCTCAGAGGGAGGAAATGGACAAGGGAAGTGATGAAGGCATCCTTAGGATGGCAGAAAGGGACTATATTGCTGATGGGGACCTGAATATGCCAGATGTTAACTGGAGCACCTTTCTGCAGCCACATCCAAGAGCAGGGCCATTCTTGATGCCCTACAGGGGGCATGCCTCAGGCAGCTAGTTTTGGAACCCATTCAGGAGGGAGCAATCTTAGACCTGGTACTTTCAAATGGGAACAGAGAGGATCTCAGATCTAGAAGTGGTAGCCATCTGGGAACAAGTGACAACCAAACAGTGTGGTTCATGGTAAACTTACAGTAGCTGTAGAGTCAAGCCATACAAAAGTGAAGGTACTGGACTTTAGGAGGGCTGATTTTTTTCAAAATGGGAGAGTGCCTCAGAAAAGCACTAGCAAACAGGCAAGAAGGTGGGATGGAGCAACAATGAGGAAACATCAAAACCGCCATCACAGAGGCAACAAGCCTTTGTGTGAAGCAAATAAACAAATCTAAACAAAAGGAAAAAAACACTATGGTTCTCAAAAGAAATGGCAGGGAAGGTTAGGGAGAAAAAGATAGCATTCAGGAAGTATAAGAAAACACAGAAGAAGCAGGACAGAGAACTGTACCAGCTAAAGCAGAAGGAAGTGGGGAAGGCAGTCAGAACAGAAAGGCCGAACTGGAAAAGATAGCCAACCGGTTAAGAAGGGATGAAACCTTTATAGGTACATTAGGGAGCAAAGAAAGACTAACTTGGGGATACTGAGGTTGAATAAAGAGGAGGGTGTTGGGCAGAGCACAGTGAAAAAGCAGGGATACTGAACTAATGCTTCTGCACAGTATTCAAATGGAAGAGCAGGGGAGATACCTAATCCAGTCAATAGAAGCACTCTGGATAGGGGGTAGTCCTTTCACAGAAGAAAGGGTTCTGTAAGAACTCCTAAAACTGAAGGTGGATAAAGCAATGGGGCCTGATGGGATTCCCCCAGAATTCTAAAAGAACTAAAGGAGAACTAATACACCACTGACTGCCCTTTTAATAAATCATGGGAGGATGGTGTGGTACCTGAGGACTGGAGGAGGGCAGATGTGATTCCCGTCACAAAAGTGGGAGCAAGACAGAGGCAGGAAACTACAGACCTGTCAGTTTGACCTCAGTGGTAGGGAAAATGATGGAATCATTTCTGAAGGAAAGAACTATTGAGTACCTAGAGGCCAGTGGGGCATAGGACCCAAGGCAGCATGGATTCACAGCAGGAAGGTTATGTCAGACAAATCTAACTGATTTCTTTGACTGGGTGACCAAAGTAGTAGACCAGGGATGGGCTATGGACATGGCCTACCTAGACTTTAGCAAGGCATTTGACACAGTCCCACACAAAAGATTAATAAAAAAATTAGCCAGCCTGGGAGTGGGTCCCATGGTGGTAGCCTGGGTAAAACACTGGCTGAACAACAGGACAAAGGGGGTTACTAGTGGGTACCATAGGGTTCAGTACTGGGGCCGGTCCTTTTAATGTCTTTATAAATGACATTGCAGAGGACTGGAAGGAAAAGTATGTTTCTGCAGATGACACAAAGATCTACAACACGGTTGATATGAGGTGTGGTGGAAAGGATGAAAAGGGACTTGGCAAGGTTGGAGGAATGGTCAAATGTATGGCAGCTTAGATTCAGTGCAAGAAGTGCAAAGTAATGCACCTGGGACACAGAAACACAGGGAAGAGTACACAATGGTGGGTGAGATACAGACAACAACAAAATGAAAGGACCTGGGGTAGTCATATCAGATGACCTAAAGGTGGGCAAGCAATGTAAGAAGGCAGTAAGGAGGGCTGGGGGGATACTGGGATGCATAGGGAGAGGCATCACCAGTAGAAAACAGGAAGTTGTTGTCCCTCTGTACAGACAGTTGTAAGACCACATCTGGAGTACTGTGTACAGTTCTGGAAACCCCATCTCTGCAAAGACATAGACAGGATGGAGGCTGTTCAGAGGAGGGCAACAAAATGGTGCAGGTTCTGCACCAGAAGATATATGACAAAAGACTAAAGGAGTTTAAGATGTATAGCCTCGAGGAAAAGAAGGAGAGAGGGGACATGATAGAAACATTCAAATACTTCAATGGAATCAACAAAGTCCAAGAGGGTAGCATCTTTCAGAAAAATAGATGTGCAAGAACAAGAGGGCACAATTTAAAGATAGAGGGGGGATGGCTGAGAGATAATGTGAGGAAGTATTTCTTCACAGAGAGGGTTGTAGATGCATGGAACAGCCTTCCTGAGGAGGTCGTAGAGTCACAAAGAATGCATGGGACAGACATAAGGTAATTCTAGTTGGGAGTAGGAGGAAGTAGGCTGCTGGTTAACTAGGATCTGCAACTTGTCCGTTAGGTAGGGAAATAGGCAGACTGGGTGGGCCAGGCAGTCCTTATCTGCCATCAGATGCTATGTTTCTATGTCAGTGTTCCCCTCGAGTCTCCAAGGTGGGGCTGCAGGTCATGTGTGAGGGCTTGGATTTAATGAGCTTCATCCTGCTGAGGCAGGGTGCTTTCCTGTCTTGTTCATCCATCTACTGGGACACAGATGTCAGGCCACCTGACACACACACACTGAGCATGACAGTGTAGCAACTGTCAGCATCAGCTGCAGCAGTGCCACACATGGTAACCCAGGTAAAAGTTGGAAACAACACTGGCATCTTTTCCTCCCTTCCCAGAATAGAACATTCTCTGTTAAATTCTCATCTTCCTGGCCAATGCAAACCCGGGCCACTTTCATTGTGAGTGGAAAAACTACTACTGCACTGACAGGTAGTCTGCAAGTGATGATTTTAAAGGACAGGGGCAATAATTTGGACATTTATGGATGCATGGCAGAAGTCAAGCAGCTGCATTTCTGATGAATCATAGTTTTTAAAGGACAACATCAGAGTAAGCAAGGGAATTAGCTTGAGATCCTGCTGCAGTGATAGACTACAGTCTAGTACCCCGATGGCTCATCAAATTAGTGCTGATTAAAAGTCTAGTGCAGAGTGATAATGTGGCTCAGTTCCCAGCATAATGGCTCAACAAGTTAAGCAGTTAACTTCAGAATCTGCTTCACCATGAGACTATGGTTTTATTTCCTGTTAGATGCATAAGCAAGGCTGGCACCTAGCTTTAGAGACTAGTACAGCGAGAAAACAATGGTTCAGTTCCCAGTAAGGTGGTTCAAGCAAGGTGACAAGATTCAGGGTCTACTATAGTGAGACATAGCTGTTTGATTCCTAGTGTGGCACCGAGACATAGCTGTTTGATTCCTAGTGTGGAACCTGAACAAGCTAGACAACATTCTTCAGAATCTATTTTTGTGGGAGACCATAGTATGGTTCAGATGATGGTGCTTAAACAAGTTATGTGGCTAGCTTCTGAACCTGCTGCACAAAAGACCCATCAATTCCTGCCACAGTGCTCAGCAAGACCTTAGCCTCCCTATTCCTAACACCATCCCTTTTCTTATCCTGATTTTTTCAGAAACATTTTACATTTGATCCGTCAGTAAGCATAGCATAATCAGAGATGGTTTGGTGACATCATCCTTGCAGGTACCAACAGTATCTGTGCCACTGGAAACAGAAAAAGCTTGACTCCACAGAATGGCCCCATCTCCAGGGGGTGTTAAGGTAGTTTGATTTGGTGATCAGTTCACTGGGTGGGTGGCAGCTACTTAGACCTACCAAGAGTTACAGTACTCACAAGAGGAGGAGGATCTCTTTGTCATTTGATCTAGGAAGGGCATTCTGCAGAGGTGCCCCTTGTGACTAAGAGCTCTTTGTGTTATTTATTTATTTAAAATGTTTTACCAGGAAAGCATGCTGTGCAAATAGCTCATTTCAAGATGAGTTCTGGGAGGAGAGGGAAGGGAGACAGATTACATAGTATAACATAGTATTTACAGCATTTGACAATCCTCTGAAACATTGAGAGTGAGGCTGAGGGATCAATAAGATCTCCCAGGATTGGGGTGGAGTGTCTGAGGTATAAACCAGTGCTGTTTGATGATTATATCCTCTTCACACTCAGGAATTGCCAAGGTCCCACTAGCTACCCACTTTAATTAGTATCCCAAGTTTCCCAAGTATCAAACCTCTGTAACCACTGCAGAAAACTGAAATTATGATTTTAAAAGACTTGTGCATGAGATAGCAGAAAGAAGTTTCTGGTTTGAAATAGGCAGACAGGAGATTAAAGTACTTGGGCATATGGGTATCTCCTTGATGGGACAGATGGACACAAAGGAATGTTGATTATCTACTAAAGACACTGGAGGACAACATACAGAGCTGAAAAAAGGCTTAATCTTACCACTCTGGGGCAAGATGCAAATACTGTGCTTGTTTTACCTCTGGAGGTATCTACCTGTAGTTATCCAAGACCAGGTATTTCATAGAGTTATGGCAATGTGTAAGGATTGCCTGTGGGAAGGGCAAAGGCCAAGGTTTTTGATCTTTATACTGATCTCACTATGGGTAAAAGGAGGTTTAGAATGCCATGGTTCAAAGGTTATTACTTGGTCTGTAGGGTCTACCAAATCACCATGTGGTTGTGGGCTCATAGGTAAACAATGACACAAGATGGTTACAGCTAAAGAGTGTTGTTGGGGGAAGCTCCATAACTGACAATACTCAATGAGACCACAGCACACCTGACACCACCCCACACTGGGATATGTTGGGTTCACAAGGCATGGTATTAGGCAAATCTACAAAGCCATACCCAGATCATTATGAGCTTTTGACCCACATGGGACAATAGCCTTCTTTAAAATGGGTGGGGGGAGAACATCACCTGTGTGGCCTGGAAAGGGTTGGCTCTGTAATAAGAACACCTCTTTGATGCTATAATAAGGGTGTTGCACTCTTTTACTCAACCAAAAGAAAAGTTTATGTCCCACAATCACACTCATGGCATTTCTTTCAATTAAGCATTGTCAAGATATCTGTTAGGAGTCCTATATAGGAACTAGCCTAACTCTCCAGCTGGAAAGCTTGTGGGAGGACCTGAGAAGGTAGGCTGGATGAGGCAGAACTAGAGGAGTGACCCTAAGACAGGTAAGATACACTCTTCTCTCCTTGACCAGCAATGGACTGATCAACATTATACAACAGAGGGGATACACTGGTTAGAGAGCATACTTTCTCCAGCTGACCGGAAACCCGCCGAGAAAATGTTTATGATGTTGACAGAGATATAAGAGGGACACTGATGGAAAAAGATTTTACATCTATGGTATATTGCCCTGAAGTCTTAGTAGTCTTTTTTTTTTTTTTTATTTTACTGTATAATGAATTACAATCCTTTGAGTCATAGACTCTTTCTAAAGCTCCACACGTCGTTTACAGGGTGGAGGGAGAACCAAAGTACAAGGAAGACAGATGGAACAAGCAATTATAAACAGGTTTCAGTACAGACAGTTTTTATACAACGGCTCCACAGTGGTTACAGGGGTGGAGAGACACAAGACAATATAAAGCATTAAAAGACACAGTTTTTTTTTTTACTTTGATTTTTCAGGTTACAGAATTGACATGGCACTGAGAGGCATTTTAAAAGCTTATGGGAGCGACATGTGGGCCCAAGACAGAGCTAAGATGCAGAGGGTGGAACGAAGGGACTAGGAAGTCCCTGAGTCAGTTATGGGAATGAAGGAGGAGAGAGCAGGCCTTATTGGCATTCACAGTTAGAGTTTTCAAGGGGGTGTGTTCGAATGCCTGTTTTGAAAAGTGCAATGCTGTGGGTCTGGGAGAGAGTAGGAGGGAGGGTGTTGAGCCATTTGGGGGCACGGTAGTGGAAGGATCTCTGCCCTAGAGACATTCAACATGGAGGGACCGTGAAGGATGACGTAGCTGACAGTCTGGTAGTCCTCCTGTGAGGGGCCGGGCTGATGATGGGGAGTAGTCCGGCTGGAGTAAGCTGGAGGTGGATCTTTTTTGCTAAGATGTAGGTTTGATATTTGAGTCTTTGATGGAAATTAAACTAACCTGTTTGTGTGTGTACAGATCATGAGTGGGTGAGTCTGTCACGGCCAGTATGAGGCAGCAGGCTTTATTAAGCGCTGTGATTATGCTACTTAGGATGGAGTTGTCAGCGTGCCGTAGATAACAATCCCGTAATTGAGAAGTGAGAGGATGAAGGAGGAGACAGCTATCTGCATAGCATGGGCAGGCAGGCTGTTCTTGATCCTGTAGAGGGTACCAATTCTGGAGTTAATTGCTGCGAGAGAGAAGCGTACATGTCTGTGATAGGAGAGGAGAGTATCTAAGGTGACACCTAGATATTTAAAATGAGTAACATGTTCCAGATGGGTACCATCCAAGTTTGTGGTTTGGAGTGTCATCTGGCTGTGTGGGCTTTGGCGATGTGCAAAGGTCATGGACTTAGTTTTGGAATAGTTAATGATCAGGCGGTGTACAGTAAACCATTTTCCAGCTCCCTGAAAAACCCCTAAAGGGAGAGCTGGAGGGTTTCTGGCTGTGGGTGTTGCCAGTAAAGAACAGCATCATCAGCATAAAGTAGGAGATGACCACTGCAAGATTTGGGGAGTGAGTTAAGGAAGAGTGTAAAAAGCAGTGGGCCAGAATAGACCCTGTGGAACACCTGAGCACACAGGTTTGGGGTTGGAGATGGTGGAGTTGATTCTTACTTGTGAAAGTGACCCGAGAGGTAGCTCTTGAACCAGGCCGAGACCTCAGCGGCTACATTTAATTGTGGCAGGACTTGGATGAGAAGATCGTGATTGACCGTGTCAAATGCCTTTGTTAAATCTACATAGATGGCCCCGGCAATAGATCCTTAGTCCAGGGCCCCATGGATGAACGTCGTTAGTTCAGTGAGGGCCGTGATGGTGCTGTGGCCAGCATGGAACCCATGTTGTTCCTTACTTAGGAGGTTGTGTCTCGTAAGGTGCTCTGTAAGCTGGTCTGAGACTATTTTTTCAAGTGCTTTGGAGAGAGGAGGGAGTATTGAGATTGGTCTATAATTACCGGTGTTTGTGGGGTCGCTATTCTTTAAGATAGGAGTGATCAACGCTTTTTTCCAGTTAGAGCAGAATTGGCCAAGGCAGAGTGAGAGGTTAAGAATATTTGTGAGATGGGGTGATGTGACATCGAGGTAAGCCTAATAAGTTTTAGGTCAGGGAGTCATTGCTGGGCAGTGTTAGCGATAGCTTTGGAGACATAGCGTTGGCCAGGTTGTCGGGAATGGTTCGGATCCAGAATAGGATGGGAGGTCTATATTCTCTGGACATGGTGTGGGGGGTTTGGGAGGGTGGAAGAAATTTTGGGGAGGATATGTAGAGAGGTCAGAGAAGGAGTGGGTGAGGCTCAGCGATTTGGCTGGGTCTTGAGTATTGTCCCGTTCACATTGAGTTGGGTAGGGGTGGGGAGCGAGTTTTGTAGCTGATTTCCTGAATGTGCTCCAGAATTTTTCCGTCTCCCCAGGGGTGGAGAGGTATGCTGGTAGTATTCAGTTTTTGCCCTGAGTTGCCCGGGTGCATTTATTACTCGCCTCCCTATATAGTTGTCTGTCCCTAGTGAGCTGTGTGTATATGGCCTTGTGCCAAAAGTTGTCCCTGTGTTGCATAAGGTTTATAAGGGAAGGTGTGATCCAGGGGGTAGTCCTGGTTTTCACCACCTGCTTTGTGAAGAGGGCAAATATATCACAGGCTTTGTTAAACGTAGTTATAAAGTGGGTAAGGGCGGTATCCACTGTCTGTGCATTATATATGGGTAGCCAGTTGTTATTTACAAGGTATTCTTTGAGGCAGTCAAGGCCTCCTTTTTTGAGCTTATGATGCCATGTGGTGGTTGGTGGTGCTGGGGGGAGTTTACCCGACCACCAGCAGATAACCGGGGAGTGGTCACTGATAGCATCTGGGAGCACTGAGGCCCAGGTGATGTTACGTGGTCTGTTTGTAAAATAAGGTCTAATAGTGTGGAGGTCCGGTTCTTGTGTCACACCTTGTTGGTGAGGTAACAATTTGGGTGGGTCCATAGCCTGTGCTACGTCTTTGTAGGTGGAGGAGGATGAGGATAGCCAATCAATGTTGAGTAACCCATTAATATGGATTCATTAGCATTTGGGAGGTGAGCGATAGTGTGTAGGATTTATTCAAGCATGAAGTTTCTGGTTCACCGGGAGGATATAAGGCGATGATGTGGATAGTTTTGGTGCCCAAGCTAATTTTGACTGTAAGTGTCTCACCCCATGTTCTGGGGCGGTGTCCACGACTGCAGCACTGAGTGTAGATTTGAAATATTGCACAGCCACCCATGCTTATCAGGACCATCTGCCTAAAAGGTTATAGTTACTTAGGAGACTGCATCGTTGGGGATTTGTTTGGATAGCCAGGTTTCTGAGAGGGCTAGAATGTCAGGAGCATGTTGGGTAATCCAACCTTGAAGTAGCGTGTGTTTTAGGAAGACTACAAATATTAATGAGGCCAACAACAGTCTTCCCGAGGTTTGTTTGGGGGGTTTTTGTGATGGGGGTCCAGGGTTGGGGTGAATATTTCTGGATAGCAGGAGTAGGAGTAATGTGTGCCTTAGTAGAGAGAGCCTGCAATGCTTGTGGGACCCAAGCTGAGAGTGATAGGGTGGTGGGACCCAAGCTGAGAGTGATAGGTCTTAATAGTAGCTTGGCAGAAGACACCAGGAGAAAGGACTGCTGTGTGACTGGACTTCTCTGCTGGGACTAAAGAAGTAGAACTCTTCAACTTGGAACTTTAATTTAGGGTAAAAAAAAAACTAACAAACAAAAAAAAAGGGTGTGTCTGAGTTAACTGAACTGAATGGTCATCTGAACAGTTATCTAGGTGTAAATCTCAGGTAATTGAAAGGAATTGATAGCTGAGGGTTAAATTACTTGTAGAAAGATCTAGCAAGTAGGGGGAGTGGCTTAGCTAGAAGGAAGCTACATTTAAAGACTGCCTTAGAAAGATTTTGCTAATAGCTTGGCAGAAGACACCAGGAGAAAGAACTGCTGTGTGACTGGACTTCTACTGGGACTATATTTCCTCCTTCCCCAATCGAAAGCTAGTTCTACTTTAATAGGCACAGAATTTGACTGACAACAGGAACTTCCTGTTTGGGAGCAGCAAGTAAGTGATCACAGAGCCACCAAAGACCCACCATCCCAGAAGGGCAAGAGTAGCTCTCTGGCCCCCTCTAGCTGCTGGAGGTCTGCCTCTGAGCAAGTAAGGGGTCTACTGAGAAATATAGGATATTCTTGTCTGAGAACAGGACAATCAGAAGCTTAAAGGGCACACAGGCAGAAAGTAAGGAGAGAGAAAAAAAAACAGAAGAAAGAGTAAGGATTGCAAACAGTTAAGGGGCCAGAAATAAGACATGATAGGAGTGGTGCAGTGCAGTGGCTGTGGAGCAGCAGTCTTCCGGGAGACATTCTGGAGGATGGTGTTGCCCTATTGCAGGCACCTCTCTGGGCTGAGGGTGGAGGTTGCTCATCTCCAGGCTGAGTTGGCCGGATTTGTGGCCTCCTCCTCCATCCAGGGACCACCAGTGCCACTGCCACAAGCCTCATAGAGGTTGCCAAGAAAGAGGAGCTGCTGGACCACAGTGGCCCAGGGAGGGTGAGGTTGGTGGAACAGAGGCGCATCCCTCCAGCTGTACCTTCCACAATTCCTATGCCATTCTGGCAAAGTGTGGTTCCTCTATGGAGGCACCCGCAGTGGAGACCAAGGAGGATGCTGGGAACCTCCAAAAGGAGACCCACTGGAGGGTGGCAGAGGACCCTGCAGGGAAGGAAACAACTTCTGGTGGGGACTCCATTGTTAGGAAGGTAGAACTGGGGAGGAAGGGGAGGGAGGTGGGTGCCTGCCTGGTGCCATGGCTTGAGGGACAGAGAGCCGAATCCTCAGGATCGCCAGAGCAGCTGTATGGGGAGGGAGATGGATGTCATTGTCCACCTAGGGACAAATGACCTGGCTAATAAAGGGATTAGAGAAGTGCAGGAAGAGTTTGAGGTTATGGGGAAGGGCCTTAGACAAGTAGCACACACAGTAACCTTCTCGAAGGTGCTGCCCATCTATGGCATAAGAGAGGCTAGGGTGTTCCGCACCATGGGATTCAATCAGTGGTTGAAAACTGGTGTGGAGCTCAGGGATTTGGCTTCATTGGGGACTGGGGGTCCACCTGGAGTGATGCAAGCCTATACTTGTATGATGGGCTGCATCTGTCCAGGAGGGAGCCAGGATCCTAGGTGATAGGTTTAAATGCTTCATTGGCAAGCATTTAAACTAAGCCAAGGGGAGGCACTGGAAAGGAGCAGGAAATCCCCAGCCCCCAAAAATCATGGTAGTAAGTGCAGTAAACACCAAACATAGAGGTGTCAATAGGGAGAAGGGCAGGGGTAAATGGAGAAAGTGACAAAGGCAAGAAGGACAGGGATGGGGCAAAGAGGTAAGGTCATCAGGAAATGGAGGTAATGAGTACAATGCCTATAGTCTAGGCAACAAGCTCCCTGAGCTGGTGGCCTTGATGGAAGAGGGATGTCTGGATATCGTAGCAGTCACAGAAACATGGTACAGAGAGAATCATGACTGGGATGTTAACATACCAGGGTACACAACCTACAGGAGAGACAGGCAGGGGAGAAGGGGGGGAGGAGTAGCTCTCTATGTAAAGGAAGGGATAAAAGCAACTGAACAAAAGAGTAAACAGGGAGGAGAGGAGGCACTGTGGGTCACCTTGGAGACTGGAAAGAGCACCACAATCCACACAGGGTTAGGTACAGACCCCATGTCAGGGGAGGGAATGGACAAGGATATGATAGAAGGCATTCTTAGAATGGTAGAGAAAAGGAGATACTGTTGATGGGAGACCTGAATATGCCAGATATTAACTGGAGCACATTTGCTGCAGCCACATCCAAGACAGGGCCATTCTTGATGCCCTACAGGTGGCAGGCCTCAGACAGCTAGTTTCAGAACCCACTCATGAGGGAGCAATCTTAGACCTTATACTCTCAAACGGGGCAGTGAGAGCATCTCAGATCTAGAAGTGGGTTGCCATCTGGGAAGAAGTGACCATCAAACAGTGTGGTTCACATTAAACTCAGCTACAGAGTCAAGCCATACAAAAGTGAGGGTACTGGACTTCAGGAGGGCTTACTTTGGCAAGATGGGAGAGTGCCTCAGAAAAGCACTAATAAACAGGCTAGAAGGAGGTGTGGAGCAACAATGGGGAATCATCAAAACTGCCATTACAGAGGCAACAAGCCTTTGTGTGAAGCAAATAAACAAATCAAAATGAAAGAAAAAGCCACTATGGTTCTCAAAAGAGGTGGCTGTGAAAGTCAGGAAGAAGAAGACAGCATTCCAGAAGTATAAGGAAACACAGAAGGAGCAGGACAGAGAGCTGTACCAGTTAAGGCCGAAGGAAGCAGAGAGGGAAGTCAGAATAGCAAAGGCCCAAACTGTGGAAAAGATAGCCAACTCAGTTAAGAAGGGGAATACAACCTTTTATAGGTACATCAGGGAGCATAGAAAGACAAAGGGAGGGATAGTGAGGCTGACTAGAATGGACGGTGGGTGGGCAGAGAGGACAGTGAAAAAGCAGGGATACTCATCGAATATTTCTGTTCAGTATTCACAAAAAGGAGGAGGAAGTACCTAATCCAATTAACAGAAGCACTCCTGATAGTGGGTGCGATCCCCGTCCTTTCACAGAAGAAAGGGTTCTGAAAGAACTCCTAAAACTGGTGGACAAAGCAATGGAGCCTGGTAGAATTCACCCAGAATTCTAAAAGAATTAAGAGGAGAACTAGTGAAACCACTGACTACCCTTCTTAACAAATCATGGGAGGATGGTGTGGTACCTGAAGACTGGAGGAAGGTGGATGTGATTCCCCTTCACAAAAGTGGGACAAAGACAGAGGCAGAAAACTACAGACCTATCAGTTTGACCTCTGTCATAGGGAAAGTGATGGAATCACTTCTGAAGGAAAGAATTGTTGAGTTCCTAGAGGCCAGTAGGGCACAAGACCCAAGGCAGCATGGGTTTACAGCGGGAAGGTCATGTCAGATGAATCTAATTGGTTTCTTTGACTGGGTGACCAAAGTAGAAGACCAGGGAGGGGCTGTGGACATGGCCGACCTAGACTTTAGCAAGGCATTTGACACAGTCCCACACAAAAGATTACTTGTTAAATTAACCAGCCTGGCAATGGGTCCCAGGGTGGAAGCCTGGTTAAAACATTGGGTGGACAACAGGACACAGAAGGTAATTGTAAATGGAGTCCACTCTGAAGAAAGAGGGGTTACTAGTGGGGTATCGTAGGGTTCAGTACTGGGTCTAGTCCTTTTTAATGTCTTTATAAGTGACTTTGCAGAGGGACTGGAAGGAAAAGTATGCCTCTTTGCAGATGACACAAAGATCTGCAACAGGGTTGATACACAAAAAGGTGTGGAAAGGATGAGAAGGGACTTGGCAAGGTAGGAGGAATGGTCAGAAATATGGCAGCTAGGATTCAATGCAAAGAAGTGCAAAATAATGCACCTGGGAAACAAGAACCCAGGGGAAAAATACACAATGGGGGGGGGAGGTAGTAACAACAACAAAAAAGGAAAGGGACCTGGGGATAATCATATCAGATGACCTTAAGGTTAGCAAGCAATGTGAGAAGGCAATAGGGAGGGCTGGGGTATACTGGGATGCATAGGGAGAGGCATCAGCAGCAGAAAACAGGAAGTTGTTATCCCTCTGTACAGACAGTTGGTGAGACCCCATCTGGAGTACTGTGTCCAGTTCTGGAGACCCCATCTCTGCAAGGACATAGACAGGATAGAGGCAGTCCAGAGGAGGGCAACTAAAATGGTGCAGGGTCTGCAAGAGAAGTCGTATGAGGAGAGACTAAAGGAGCTTAATATGTATACACCTGAGGAAAGAAGGGAGAGGGGGGATATGATAGAAACTTTTAAGTACCTCAGTGGAATCAACAAAGTCCAAGAGGGTAGCATCTTTCAGAAAAAGAGAAGTGCAAGAACAAGGGGACAGAATTTAAAGATAGAGGGGGGGCGGTTCAGGAGCAATGTGAGGAAGCATTATTTCACAGAGACAGTAGTGGATGCATGGAACAGTCTTCCTGAGGAGGTAGTGGGGTCTAAAACTGTGGGAGAATTCAAGAATGCATGGGACAGACATGAGGCAATTCTTGTGGGGGGTAGGAAGAAATAGGCTGTTGGTAAACTAGGATCTGCGGCCTGTCCTGTAGGTAGGGAAATGGGCAGACTAGATGGGCCAAGCGGTCCTTATCTGCCGTCAAAGTCTATGTTTCTATGTTTAGAGAAAATGAACCTGCTATCTCATAAATGTTGAAGGTGCTGAAAGAGGCTGAAGCAGCCTTCACATACTGTGGTCACATGCAGCATTACAGGACTGGTGGAAGCAATATCCAGGGGACCATCACTGATAGTCTTGAGAAATATACAGCATATACCCATCAAAGACTACCACATTAGTGGTTGGCTTTTGCAGCACTAGCAGAGGCCAAACAGCTCTTGCTGTGGAGGTGGCAAATGCACAAGGTTCCAGGCCTTGGGAACGAGGAAGCCAGTTTATATAAACTGGCTGGGCATGACATACTGGGTTTCATAGTGTAGCAGAAAGAGATAATCTTTGATAAGGTGTAGTGGTGGCTTGCTCTGATTCAGGCAGGGAAGGAGACAGAGAGCAGACAGATATGGGGTGATCACCCCAACTTGGTAAGGGACATGCTCCAACTGCTCTAACACCCATGAATTTATCATAAAAGGAGTGTAGCTTACCTGAATCGAAAGGATGAACTCACGCTAAAACAGTTCATAACCCAGTTTGCAGTTACAGCTGTTTCAGCTTATGTTATTGGTTTACCAAGTTGTTTGTATGAGGTTCCATGTCATATGAGCGAATGCAAAATAGCGATCGCCATATCAGTGAGTGCACATCAGCGATGTCAGAATAGTGGGACCATAAACAGCAATGGTCCAGACCACACTCCACAGGCAAATTTACACCCTTTTTAATATGCAGGAACAGGGAGCAGAACATAAAAAAACCCTAAGTGCACATGTGGAGCAAAACATAAAAAAATAACTAAGCACACACAAACACAAAAAAAAATTAAATAACCAGAGCTCCTACTCAGGTTAGAATCTGGGTCCCCCACCACTGGAGGCATATACTGCACATTTCCCATCATGAAAGTAGTTGCTACGTGTGCAGTTGAGGAGCACTCTCAGAAAGCAACCACTCATCCTAATCCAGTACTTCACCAACCATGTCCCCACAGAGTGGTGGCTTGTTGTCTTTCGATTGCATGTTCAGTATCTGGTCTATATACACTACTCTCCAGTCCATATTGGAAGTGGTAAGACTTCCCCTGTGATACACCCATCCAGTTCATTTCTAGGGGAGGACACAGGTCGCTATAAAGGGTTCTGACCCCGCTAAGGATTTGACAGTTATCATTAGTTCCTTCCGGTCTCAGTGTGTTAAATAAATCAGCCAGGTCCACCTCCTGATCACTTTCCACTGTGATGCTAACTGGTTTGGTGCCCACATTGTACATTACACTCTGTACTTTTCGTTTTCCAATTCCTTTCGTGTTTTATCACAATAAGTTATTTTTGCTCAGTCCTTTGAGAATAATCCAGAAAAAAAAACATCTTCACGTGGTTCAACCTTTGCACACAACACCATGATTTGACCTCCTTGAAGGCCATTCTGTGTTCTGAAATGGTCAAATATATGGGGGAAGGGGTGCTAGACTGTTGTCCAGCAACAGTGGTGGTCCAGATGAGTAACCTGATGGGAATTAGGAGAGCCTCATGGTATATCCACTTATGTAAAGGATTACTAAAGAAGCCTTACAATGCCACTGGGTCACAATAGTTGTCTTGGTGGCTGCCCCTGCCTTATGGGCTCTACAAGATTGAGGAGCCTTGGTTCTTTGATCTCCTTTGCTGTTTGGGATTTGTTTCCATGTTTAAGTTAGAAAATAGCAGAGAGAAAAGTTCAAGTGGGTCTGGTGTAAGTATGGTACTACCCCTGGGATGTTGTACCTACCCACTGACCTCACAGCTACTTTACCCCCACCTGTGGACCAACACACTGCAGTGACAATCCCCATATAGCATACACATAATGCGGTAACTCATCAAGGACACAAAAAATGGTTTTCAACAGAAAACAGCAAGGGGTCCTGGTTAGTCACAATGTTTCAGGGCTCTCATTGTTGACCTCTGAATTGATCTCTGTACTTGTGAAAAAACTGTATGTAGCATGTTCACAGCATCACTTCAATAGGTTGCTGCCTATACGACATAGCTCACCAAGTCAATAGCACATTCTATTTATTCCCTGTATGCTTTTAGCTCCCCTTTTGCTCTGTGTGCATAATTTTTTTCCTGTTGCTTCTGACTGTACACTAGTGTTGCATTATTGCATTTCAATGCTACTGTTTCTTTTGTACTATTTTGTATCCTATTTTAACCCTTCTGTACTGTAAATGTTTCTTTTGAAGTGACTATATGTATGCTGTCCTACCCAGGACCTGCTTGTAAATGAGCTTTGTTCAGTGAAGCCTCTTTGGTGGTCCACCATGCCATTCCCCATCTCGATCCTCTGCCAGCAACTGGAACAGCCCTTCTGTCTTGTCTACACTGCCCACAGAACCTAATGAATAGTGGAGTTGTCAATGAATGAACGCATGCCAGGCCAGCCATGCCCCTCATTCATTGACAGCTCAGGTAGCCAGCCATGGTGGAGAGCAGAGGGCTGTGCTGGTTCCTGGCCTCAGGATGGGGGTAGTGGGATGGTGGGGCACTACCTGCCAGGGTGGGGGTGGGGGTCTACTAGACACCAGGGAATGGGGCTACTCATTTTTTTATTACAGGGATCGGAGACAGGGAGGGGGGTCCACTAGACACCAGGGAAAATGGGCTACATTTTCTTATTACAGGGGATGTGGGATAAAGAGGGGTTCTGTCAGACACCAGGGAAAGTGGACTACCTTTTTTTATTACAGGGGATTGGGGATAGGGAGGGGCATCTGCTAGGCAACAGGGAAGTATTAATTTCTTGCACATCAGGCTGATGATCAGCGGGGGGCACTAGACACCAGGAAATTCTATTTTACATTGGGCCAGTGATAGGTGGTGGTGGGGGGACATCTAGCTTCAGGGAATTGTATTCTACATCAGGCTGGCGATCAGCGGGCAGGGGACAACAACTAGACACCAAGGAAAGATCAGGCTGGCTATCGGCTGGGTGTCGCCATTTCTAACTTTGCCCTGCTTTGGGGTTTTTTAAGTGCAATTTGCACTTAAAACAACCTAAAAGCAAAGCAAAGTTACAAATTCCAAATATTCAGTCAAACAGGAAAACTTTGTGAAATGACCTGTGGAGACAGATTTGGCAACTCTGCTTAGAAATGCGATGGAAAATTAAAACTTAATTTCATCTCTATACAGGAGCACTACAGGGCTATTGACAAGAGACTGGACACACCGATCATGGTCCATTTATTAAAATAGCAGGACTTTTCATGCCACAAAGTATCCTATATGAGTATTGAAACAATCCATTATAATAAAAGAGGAGTGATGGAGTTAATACCTTGTTATGAAAAGAATTGCAGTGGAGTTTAAATTAAGAACTTTAAACCTATTGGCTTTCAATGACCATATGGATTGGGAATCCTTTCTATTATAGTAATTGGGGATTTTGTTGTAATGTAGGATACTTTCTGACATGTGCAATGTCTAATATGTATTACATCCGTCTACTCAAGTGGTTAGAATTGGATTTATATCCACATTCTCTGTCATGTGGCAATAATTTTAATGACTGATGTTTTTCACATTTTGGTCCTGCATACAAGAACGTTTTATTGTAACTTTCACTATTTTGCTGATTATCACTGGGTTTTATTTATTTGCTTCATGGGACAGTATAGTCTTCAATTTGTGGACAGAGAGATGGTTGTAGGACTATTTGTTAAATGTATTGAATTAGCACTCTCCAGAGTTGGTTTGTATGCTGAGGTGGAAGTCAGGAGGACCTTAAGTGGTTCTGTTCTGATGACAGAACAGAGTCTCAGGTCTTTACTCTCATCAGTATAATGAAGCCAGCTCCCACTCTGTTTCAGCCATGTTCTCTGAAGAATCATTGGGGTTTACACGGGAAGCTGGTCCTAGACACGTTTACTCCATGTTTGTCTCACACAACTAATTGTGGATTTGTATTTTTGCACGAATAGGTGTTACACTTGACTGCACAAGAATCAAAGTGGAGACACGTATGTATTATATTTAATTATTTAATAAATACCTTTTGGCTGTAAATGAACAGGAGTGTGAGTTTCTATGTACTAGCTGCCCCGTTAGAAGTCCCTGGATGGCATAGATTGGAGATGCAGAGATTAACAGATGTAATAGATAAAGACTTTAAGACACTTCTATCTTACAGCTAAAATTAAAATTCATAAATTTCATTTTGGCTTTCCCTCCAGCTTAGAAGAATTTATAATCTCCTTAATCTTGACCTTGAACTTTCCAGACTTTGCAAACTGGGACCAATTTGCAAAAGTCTCAACTCTTAAAAAGAAGCTAGCATAATATACAAATTACTCATACAGCTCGAAGCTAATCTGACAAACACCTCAAAAGAGAAGTGGAACAGGAATTTAACATTTTACTATCCTACAGATGAATGGAATCAGACCTAGAATAATGCTAAACTCACGGTAAAGAACTAGAGAGCTACAGTGCAGTACAAAATTCAGTACAAAATTCTGCATAATTTCTACTACTTTCCCCTCAAACTAGAAAGCATGGGTTGTTCAAAAGATGGCTCCCTACTGAAGATGTTCACATCGTCATGATGACATATCGCATGTGTTCTGGAAATGTTATACAATTAAACATTTCTGGGCACAAGTACATAACATATGCTTGGCTTTTGACTAAAGGAAATCTCCCATTTAGAAATATAGAAACAGAATTTGTTGGCAGAAAAGTACTGGAAGGCCCATCTACACCCTGGACCCTATTTGGTCACAGATACCCTCCTCCTCCCTATCCTCTACCTATTATGCCCATGTGCCTATCCCACACAGGCTTGAAGCTCCTCACTATTTTTACCCTCACCACCTATTTGCGGAAGGCTGTTCCAGATGTCCACCATCCTTTCTGTGAAGATGTATTTCCTCACATCCCCCTTAAACTCCCTCTCCTCAAGCTTTATTGCATAACCTCATGTTCTGGGACTCCACCTACTCTGAAAAAGACTCCTCTTCTGAACCCTGTTCACCCCCATGAGGTACTTATAGATCTCAATCATGTCCCCTCCAGCTCTCCTCTCCTCCAAAGAGTATATGTTGAGCTCCCACAGCCTCTACTCATATGGTTTCTTGTGCAACTCCCACACCATTTTGGTAGGCCTCCTCTGGACTGCTTCCATCCTGTCAGTGTCCTAGCAGAGGTGCAGCCTCCAGAACTCCACACAATACTCTAGGTGGGGTCTCACTGGTGAGCAATATGGTAAAACACTATCTCCCTTCTCCTGCTAGATATAGAAACATAGAAACATAGAATTTCGGCAGATAAGGACCGCTGGCCCACCCAGTCTGCCCATTTCCATGCCTAACGGATCAGCTGCAGATCCTAGTTAACCAACAGCCTACTTCTTCCTACCCCCACCCCTTAGAATTGCCTTATGATTGTCCTAGGCATTCTTGAATTCCACCACTGTTTTTGACTCTATAACCTCCTCCGGAAGGCCGTTCCATGCATTCACAACCCTCTCCATGAAAAAATACTTACTTACTTACCCCCTCAGCCATCCCCCCTCTATTTTTAAATTGTGCCCCCTTGTTCTGACGCATCTCTTTTTCTGAAAGATGGTACCCTCCTGGACTTTGTTGATTCCCTTGAGGTACTTGAAAGTTTCTATCAAGTCCCGCCGGTCCCTCCTTTCATCAAGGGTATACATATTAAGCTCTCTCAGTCTCTCTTCATGTGGTTTCTGATGCAGACCCTGCACCATTTTAGTTGCCCTCCTATGGGCTGCTTCCATCTTGTCTATGTCCTTGCGTAGATGAGGTCTCCAAAACTGCATGCAGTACTCCAGATGGGGTCTCACCAACTGTCTATACAGAGGGATAACCACTTCCCTTTTTCTACTTGTGATGCCCCTCCCTATGCATCTCAGTATCCCCCTGGCTCTCCTTACCAACTTTTCACATTGCTTACCCATCTTTAGGTCATCTGATATGACTACTCCTAGGTCCCGTTCCAATTTTGTTGTTGTTAGTACTTCCCCTGCTATTGTGTACTCTTCTCCTGGGTTTTGTTTCCCAGGTGCATTACTTGCACTTCTTTTGCACTGAATCTAAGTTGCCATATGTCTGACCATTCCTCCAACCTTGCCAAGTCCTTCTCATCCTTTCTATCCCCTTGTGTATCAACTCTGTTACAGATCTTGTGTCATCTGCAAAGAGGCATATTTTCCCTTCAGACCCTCTGCAATGTCTCCTATAAAGATGTTAAAGAGGACTGGACCCAGTACTGAGCCCTGAGGTACTCCACTAGTAATCCCCATTTCTTCAGCATGTGTTCCATTCACTATTACCTTCTGTGTCCTGGCGTGCAGCCAGTTTGTTACTCCAGGCTACCACCCTGGGACCCATTCTCAGGCTGGCTAACTTGATTATTAATCGCTTGTGCGGGACTGTGTCAAATGCCTTGCTAAAGTCTAGGTTGGCCATATCCACAGCCCCTCCCTGGTCTATTACTTTGGTCACCCAGTCAAAGAAATCAATTAGATTTGTCTGACATGATCTTCCTGCTGCAAACCCATGCTGCTTTTGGGTTCTGTGCCTCGCTGGCCTCTAGGTACTCAACAATTCTTTCTTTCAGAAGTGATTCCATCATTTTCCTTACCACTGAGGTCAAACTTACAGGTCTATAGTTTCCTGCTTCTGCCTTGCTCCCACTTTTGTGAAACGGAATCACATCTGCCCTCCTCCAGTCCTCAGGTACCACCCCATCCTTCCATGATTGTTAAAAAGTGTGGTCAGTGGTGTCACTAGGTCCTCCCTTAGTTCTTTTAGGATTCTGGGGTGAATCCCATCAGGCCCCATTGCTTTGTCCACTTTGAGTTTTAGGAGTTCTTTCAGGACTCTTTCTTCTGTAAATGAACTGGTGTCAACCCCCCTACCCAGAGTGCTTCTATTGTCTGGTTTAGGTAACTCCTCCTCATCTTCTTTTGTGAATACTGAGCAGAAATATTCATTCAGTATCTCTGCCTTTTCACTGTCTCCCTCTGCCCACCTTCCCTCCCCTTTATTAATGTTCACTATCCCTTCCTTAACCTTTCTATGCTCCCTAATGTACCTATAAAAGGTTTTATCCCCCTTCTTAACT
This sequence comes from Neoceratodus forsteri, assembly GCA_016271365.2. Taxonomy (NCBI): domain Eukaryota; kingdom Metazoa; phylum Chordata; order Ceratodontiformes; family Ceratodontidae; genus Neoceratodus; species Neoceratodus forsteri. The sequence continues at coordinate 765,117,159 of CM028135.1, forward strand.
GAGTTGTCTATTTTTCCTCATTTGGGCCTTTGCTATTCTGACTGCCTTCCCCACTTCTTTCTGCTTTAATTGATACAGTTCCCTGTTATGCTCCTTCTGTGATTCCTTATACTTTTTGAATGCAGCCTTTTTCTCCTTAACCTTCCCTGCCACCTCTTTTGAGAACCATAGTGGTTTTTCACTCTGCTTTGTTTTCTTTATCTGTTTCACAAAAAGGCTTGTTGCCTCTATGATGGCAGTTTTGATTTTTCTCCATTGTTCTTCCACCCCTCCTTTCTGGCCATTTGCTAGTGCATTCCTCAGGTATTCACGCATTATGCCAAAGTCAGCCCTTCTAAAGTCCAGTATCCTTGTTTTGTATGGCTTTGTCTTCATGGTTGTGCTTATTGTGAAGCACACTGTGCAGTGGTCGCTTGTTCCTAGATGTCTACTGACTTCTAAATTTGTGATCCTCTCTCATTTGAGAGTACCAGGTCTAATATTGCTCCCTCCCGAGTGGATTTCAATACTAGCTGTCTAAGGCCTGCCCCCTGCAAGGCAAACGAGACCCTGCTCTTGGATGTGATTGCAGTACATGTTGTCCAGTTAACATCTTTATTTATTTATTTAAGAATTCAGAAAATACCTTTGGGTCAAAGACTCCTTTACAAAGGTTCCACGTCACATATATTAGATACAGACACACAATACAGAAGATGTTACAGAGTACAGTTAGGTTTGTCACAGGTACAGTTTGGCTAACATTCAGTAACTAGTGCTATTTAAGATTGTGATAAAACTGAATGATTAACAATCCCTGGGAAAACTGAGTTAAGAGCTGGGGGCAGAGGCAAGTCAGCCATTGTCAGTGGTAGAGCACAGGGGGCCCAGTTCAGATACAGTCGAATCACTTGTGGCACGTAAGGTGGGCCCTAAGCTGCGTTTTAAAATGACCAATTTTTGTTCAAAGAGCAAGGAGGAGGGTAGGTTATTCATCCACAATGGTACCCTATAGCAGAACGATCTTTGGAATTGAGCTGTGTGACAAGAAGGATGGAAAAAGATGTGTGTCAGAGCTACGGGTGTGTTTAACTTTTGAGTCCGTAGTGATTAAGAGGGTGAGTGCTGAGCGGGAGAGGCCAAGGGTGATTTTCTTTGCAGGACACAAGTGTGGAATTTGATTCTCTTATCAAGGTTAAGCCAATTGGTGTCCTTGTACAGCGAACAGGTATGGGTGAGTCTATCGCACCCCAATAGAAGTCGACAGGCCTTGTTAAGGACAAGTCTAAGACTACCTAGGGCTGAGGAGCTTGCCCCTCCAAAAGTCAGAAGGCCATAGTCGAGCAGGGAGAGTACCGAGGAGGAGATAGCAAGCTTAAGGGCCTCAGGGGGTAAGGCAATGTTTATAGCTGTGCAGAAGCCCTAGTCTAATATTTAGGGCCTTGGGTAATTGGCGTATATGCTCATGATAGGTAAGACCCGTGTCCAAAGTGATGCCCAGGTATTTAAAGGAATGCACAAATTTCAGGGGGGTCTGTGAAGCTGATAGTATTTGTGGGAAGAGCCCTGCCCTGGAATTCTGCGGATGAGCGAATAGCATACCTTTGGTTTTATTATAGTTTATAATAAGGCGTCGTGAGGAGAACCAGCTTTTGATAGCGTTGAAAGAGGACTGGAGGGTCTGGTGGAGTTGAAGAGGGTCTGAGTTGGAGGAGAAGATGACAGCATCGTCTGCATAAAATAATAGGTTGGAGGTGCAGGATGCGTGGAGGGAGTTTAGGAAGAGGCTGAATAGAAGGGGACCCAAAATAGACCCTTGTGGGACCCCAGAGAGGACAGGGGATTTGGCTGATAGGGTATTGCTGATCTTAACTTGAAGGCTCCGGTTGGCAAGATAGTCAGCGAACCATCCCACTGCTTCCTAAGAGAGACCCAGGTTGAGCAAGGAGGTCTGAAGAAGTGAATGGTGGACGGTATCAAAGGCCTTAGTGAGGTCAATGAAGATCGCACCTGTGATGTGGCCTTTATCCAATGCAGTATGGATATGCGATGTAAGTTCAAGCAAGGCAGTAGTCGTGCTGTGACCTTTGCGGAAACCATGTTGTTGCTTCAGAGCAGGTCATATTTATTGAGGTGGTCAGTGAGCTGATCTGAAACTATCCTCTCTAAGGCCTTGGAGGGGGTGGGAAGTATAGATATAGCGTAGTAATTGTTAGTAGAGGTGCGGTCACCACCTTTAAATATGGGCGTGATAGTGGTGGATTTCAAATGGCAGGAATTTGCCTAGCAAGGCAGAGGTTTAAAATATGGGTGAGAGGAGCAAGGACTTTATAAGGAGAGCCGAAGAATTCTGAGATCAAGGGAGTCGGTGTTGAGGAGGCATGGACTAAGGGCAGTAATAAAGTACGGTTCAGCTGACTTAGGAGAGATGCAGCGAAGGTAAAAGGGGGACTGAGGTGGGGGCAGGTGAGCTGGGAGCTGGTGGCTGGTAGAAGTTTGTCGGGAGAACATGGCTAAGGTTTGAGAAGGCATCACTGAAAGCAGCAGCAATATGAGTGGGGTCAGAGGTCAAGGACCCAGTTAACCATAACTTGAGAGGGACCGATTGGGGACCTTACCGCATATTTCCTAATGTTGTTCCAGAACTTGTGGCCTGAGCCCCAGGACGAGGTTAAGGTGGATTTGTAGTAATCTGCTTTTGCTCTGCAAATGGCCCAAGTGCACTTGTTCCGAGCCATTCTATAATTCAGTCTATCAAGGGTAGGCGGACTCATTGAGAGCTGCCACAATGAATCCCTGGTTCGCAACAAGGACTTTAGTCATTCAGTGAACCAAGGTGCGTGATTGCCTTTTACCTTTCTTTTTAATGAATGGGGCATAGAGGTCGCATAGATTATTGAAGGACCGGGTAAATAGATCCAAGGCACTGTCAGGGTTTACAGTGGTTAAAATGAAGGTCCAATCCAAGACCCTAAGGTGAGCTTTTAATTGTGTCAGCTTGCCAGGACCAAGTTTACGTTGCATAATTATTTTGGGAGGGGATCTTGGGATTTTACAGGACCAAGAGCAGAGAATTGGTGAGTGTTCACTAAGGGCATTTGGAAGGATGGAGACATTGGTGATCTTGTGCGGGCGATTAGAGAAGATGAGGTCAAGTAGGGAGGAAGATCCTGTACGTGGATCCAACTGGGTGGGGGAAGTGACCAGTTGATTTAGGTCTTGGGCTGTGGCAAGATCAATGTGAGGATGGCATCCTTACTTAGCCAATTGATATTAAAATCTCCAAGTACAAGTAGTTCCGACTGTGCTGGCAGTGTCCAGATTGACAGTAATGCTTGAACGCTGATTTGTGGTCCCTTGGGGGAATATATACTGTTGTTATGCATAGAGGGTTTTGGGCTCGTCCCAGTGCCAGTCTGACAGTGAGGGCCTGTGTGCCAGCCCCCAATTGAGGGGAGTGGAGTAGGTGACCTTGCAAGGTATCCTTCATGTAGAGGGCACAGCCACCCCATTTACCATGTCGATCCACACGGTAAAGGGTAAACCCAGGCAGGGATACTGAGGAATCAGGGGTCCGAGGGGTGAGCCAGGTTTCACACACTGCTATGACATCCAGCAGGTGCTGTAGTACCCAGCCCTGGAAGGAGTCCCACTTTTTTTGGATACTACAAATGTTGAGAGAGGCTATGTGCCACAGACCTGGGTTACGTTGAGGAGGCCTTAAGCCAAATGGTGGTCCAGGGTTAGGATGGATATTCCCTGACAAGAGGAGGAGGAGAAGCAGGAATCTTGAGGGAGGTTCCAGGAGCACTTCCTCTTATTATGGAGGGATAGCTGGGTAAGTGGTGTATTGGAGGAGATGTAGGAATGGGTAGAGCCTGCTGCTATGAGGTAGGCCTGAAGGCAGTAATGAAGGTCTAGGTTGGCTGACAGAGTTGCCTGCTGAGGTTTCTGAGTCTGGACAGTACCAGAGGGAAAGGCCAGGGTTGACCAACTAGGCAGGCATTCGTAGTGTGTTGTAAGCTGTATGCCCAGCCCCTGTATCGGGGTCATGGGGTGGGGGAGCGACTACCCATAAAATCCCTAGCTGCCAGGCATTCAGATTGAGGTCAATTGCAGAGGGGGGGGAAGAGGGTGCATAAGAGTATGACAGGGAGGGGACTGGACATGGAGGAACAAATGGCAATGCAGCAGAAATAGAGTAAACATCCTGACACTGAATGGAAAGCTCAAGGGTTAACAGTGAAACAGGATATCTAGCAGTAGAGCAGCATCTAGTGGTAGAACAATATAAGCTGCTAATGGAGAACTAGGCTGATTGGTTACAGCTGCTATAAAAGGGAGTGCTCACAAGGGTGGTGGTGGGGGTGGTGGGAGCTGACGCCTGTGGCGCGCGTGGGGCAAGAATGTAGGCAGCAGAGTCCTTCACAGCAGTGTGGTGCTCCTTTCTCCGCACTGATTCAGTGCAATTTGGGGTGGGGTGGGGAGGTGCCGTAGCCACTAGCCCTCTTGACCTCCTGTGAGCCTGTGAAGAAAGCAGAGGACAGGTAAGGAATTTAAGCGGCAGTGTTGGGGAACAAAGGGGGGCGGGGATAGTGGCTAGAGAGCGTGGAGAGGGATCCTCTTACTAACACTAGTTGCACTACAACAGACTTAAACTATCAGGCAAAGTTGATTTTATCTATAAAAGCCCTCTAAACCAACTAAATAGGCTAGGTACGGCTGTTTGGGCACTCGCCGATGTTCCGACGTGAGGTTTAAACACTAACAGACCCTTACAGCCGTTACATGAGTCACGGAGCGAGTATTGCTGGATTGAACTGTAAAAGCCCACTAAACTGACTGAAGAAGCTACATACAGCTGCTTTGGGCTATCGTTGATGCTCCGATGTGAATTTAAACAGTAACAGCCCTTAAGTGAGTCACGGAGCGAGCCTTTAAGATACCAGTCGGCTGCAGCGTTGCAGCAATCTACATCAACATATTCACAGGGTACAGCTGGTATATTCAGGTCCCCCATCAACAGTATCTCCCCTTTTTCAGCCATTTTGAGAATGTTCTCTATCATTTTCTTGTCCATTTCATCCCCTTGAGATGAGGGTCTGTATACAACCCCTATGCAGATTGTGATGCCATTCCCTGTCTCCAAGTTGACCCAGAGTGCCTCTTGTCCTCCCCCTTTACTTTTTAGTTCTGTAGCTTTGATCCCTTCCCTTATGTACAGAGCTACTCCACCTCCTCTTTTACCCTCCCTGTCCCTTCTGTAGATTGTGTACCCTGGTATGTTGACATCCCAGTCATGGTTCTCCGTGTACCAAGTTTCTGTGACAGCCACAATATCCAAGTGTTCCTCTTCCATCAGGGCTACTAGCTCAGGAAGCTTGTTTCCCAGACTACGGGGCATTGGTACTCATTGCCCTCCATTTAATGTTGGCTTTATCCTTTTCCCCCATCCCTGCTCTTATTGCCCTTGTCTATTTTTCCATTTACCCCTGTCCTGCCCTCTGTCGAGCTCTGTACCTCAGTGTTTACCTTACTACCTGCCATGTTTTGTGGGGAGGCTTGAATTTTCCTGCTTCCTATCAGTACCTCCTTCGGCTAGTTTAAAAGCTTGCCAAGGAAGCATTTAAACCTGTCACCTAGGAGCTTGGTTCCCTTCTGTGGACAGATGCAGACCATCATGCCCGTAGACCTTCATCTCTCCAGGTGGACCCCCAGTCCCCAATGAAGCCAAAGCCCTGTGCTCTGCACCAGTTTTGCAACCATTCATTAAACTGCATGATGTGCAGTACCCTAGCCTCACCCCTGCCATAAACTGGCAGCACCTCCGAGAAGGTTACCGTGCTTGATACCTGTCTGAGGCCCCTCCCCAACTCCACAAATTCATCCTGCACTGCACTGATCCCATGCCTAGCTAGGTCATTTGTCCCAAGGTGGACAATGATATATAGTTCCCTCTCCTGTGATGCTGCTTTTCCAATCCTGAGGATTCGCTTCCTGTCCCTCCAAGCCATGGCACCAGGAAGGCACCTTACTTCCCTCTCCTCTCCCCTCCCCAGTTCTACACCCCTAACAATTGAGTCCCCTATCAGAAGCTGTTTCCTTCCCCTGTGGTGTACCTTGCCACCCTTTTGTGGGTCTCCCTTGTCCTCAGCATTCTTCTTTGTTTCCACTAAGGGTGTCATCAGAGAGGAACCTTGCTCTGCCAGACTGGCATATGATTTGTGTAGAGGTACAACTAGGGGGCTTTGCCTCTGTTTCACCACCCGCACCCTCCCAGGACCCACTGTGGTCCAACTGCTCTTCATACTTGGCAACCTCTGAGGCAGTGGTTGTGGCAGTGGTGCTCTTTGGGTGGGGGAGGCCTCCTTAGTCCTTGCCAGTTCAGCCTGGAGGTGGGCAACCTCCTCCCTCAGAGCTGACAGTTGCCTGCAAATAGGGCAGCAACGCAGTTTCCAGAATGTCTCCCGGAAACTGCTGCCCCATAGTCAGTGCATTGTACCACTCCCCACATGTCCCTCTCCCTTATAATATATATATGTATATATATATATATATATATATATATATTTTTGTTGTTGTGTGTATGTTACTTACTCTTTATGCACTGTGCTGGTTATTAAGAATATGACAGTTCTGCCCCAAGACCTGCTGAGGAAGGGATGTCAGAGCCTTGGCTTATAAAGGAAATGCCATGCCTTGGGTGTGGTGGGGTGAGGGGGAAGGGTGGGTGGGTAGTCCACACCACTGATGACTGTTAGAAACAATCAAATACACCACCACTCCACCACCCTGGTGAGTACTGCCCTTATAGTAATTCAACTAACACCACAATTTACTAGACCACTGCTCCTACACAAACCACTCTACTGAGACCAGGGATAAAAATGAACACACTCCTCAGCCAGCAGGACACTTCTAAAATGTTGCAAAAATATCCTTCCAAATCCTAGGTCTCAACCACAGGAATCAAGCAACTTCAGTTGTATTTCACTCCCTCCGGTTATAAAATTACTACACTTTAATGGAATCCTGCAATTCTCTGCTTAATGCCAATTAGGAAAAATGAAACTTTATGTAGAAAGCGTAGCTCGCCTTCCTATCAAGTCCCCAACAATATTATGCTTTACCAGGTTTTCAGGTTCTAAAATGAGTTATAGTTTCTTCTTTGCAGTGTAGCAATGTTCTCAGCCTCCAACAGAAGAATCCAAGTCAGTCTGACTGGCTTCACACTGTGTAGGTTGGCTAAGACAGCACAATGATGAAACCCCACCCAGAACCAATTGATTAACTAGTGACACCTGTGATGTAAGCAGGCCTTTCAATGTAAACACTCTGCTATGTCTGATTCTAATACACAAAACCCTTCAGTGAAACCAGGAATAAAAACTTGCTCCCCAGCCAGCAGGACACTTCTAAAATGTTGCAAAAATATCCTTCCAAATCCTAGGTCTTAACCACAGGAATCAAGCAACTTCAGTTGTATTTCACTCCCTCTGGTTATAAAAATTACTACACTTTAATGGAATCCTGCAATTCTCTGCTTAATGCCAATTAGGAAATGCATATCCCCTTCCCAATGCACCCAGTCTTCCAGCTTGCCTTGTTCACTGCCTTGTTGCACTCCCCATTCACCCTGAAGTCATCCAATATGATTACTCCAAGGTCCATCTCTTGCTTGGTGACTGTAAGTACCTCCCCCGTCTTATATATAGCCCCTGGGTTTCCCCACCCCAGATGCATGACTTTGCACTTTTTGACAATGAAACCCATCTGCCACATCCTAGACCATTCCTCTAGTTTCACCAGATCCCTTTGCATTCTGTTCGGCCTCAACCACCACCAGCTGTTTCTGCCATCAGGCCCACATCAGTCCTCAATCCCATCTACCCCCCGTTGTCATGGTCAGTGGGAATCTGCATAGTGTGAGACCCGAGGACTGCAGGAACAGTCACTCTCTGCAGCCGTGCACATGTTTTTTCCCCCTTTTTCTCCCATGGTCCCACCCTCCTCCCAAGACATCTGATATAGCCTCTGGTGGCCTCGAATGCAGCAGCAGACATTGGGCATGTGCCACCCCTCATGAGGGAGTAAGCTCCCCGGCTCACTGTGAGAAACCACTACTATGCCAAGTCTGGGCAGTCTCTCTCCCCAGCTGGTTCATGCTCCAATTGGGAGCACTCCCCAAATTAGCCGCTGGACCCCTGCAGACCTGGGCTTGCTCCTGAACCCAGGTCACCAGTGTGGAAGTGTGAAGCACTACTAGTGAGCTATTGTGCAGCCCCCACTGCATGTTTTTGTGTCATCCACAAAGAGACACACCTTCCCTTCCAGATTCTCTGCAATGTCACTTATGAAGATGATGAAGAGGACAGGACCCAGTACCAATCCCTATGGCACTCTGTTGGTCACTCTCCCATTCCTGGTTCAATGTGATAACAGCGATCGCAAAACCACGATCACTGTTACGGTGAGTGTACATCACCGAAAAACTGAAGCGGTGATGTACACTGCCAGCAAGACAAGTAGGGCGACACTGCCATAACAGAGTGTGGGAAGGAGGACCCCTTTTGCCAGGGCATGATGGGCTGCTGGAGTAAGACCTTTTTTAGCTCTATATGCCAGGCCCAGTTTACTGTTTGCAGCCTTGCACACATTGCGAATATGCAGGGAGAAATCAAGTTGTGGGTTGACAGTAACACCCAGACATTTAAGGGAATCGGTGACCCTCACCAGGGATCCATCAGCTCCAGTAATCTCAGAGGTGCAGGACTTGCTTTGATTTTGTCCAGGGAACCAAAGAGCATGGCCTGATTTTTCTTTAAATTGATGGCTAGCTTATGGGCCTTAAGCCAAGATTGTATTTTAACAAAGTCAGCATTAAGCTGAGTGTTAATGACACTAATGTCCTGAGAGTTAATTAGGATTACCAAGCCATCTGTGTAAAGGGTAGCACTACCATGAACTGGAACCAGGGGCAGATTGTTAACAAAAAGGGAAAAAGGATAGGCCCTAGAACAGACTCCTGAGGGACATAGATTTGACAGGAGTGGGCTCCGAATGAACCTTGTTGAACTTTATGATCTGCTGCCTTGCTTGCAAGTAGTTAGTGAACCAGGCTAGGACAGGGGCAGACAGGCCAAGAAACCAGAGTGTGGAGCATGTAAGAGTGCAGTCAACCAGATCAAAGGCCTTAGAGAGATCAATGAAGATTGCTCCAGTCAACCTGCCTTGATTGGTAGCAACACTAACTTCCGAAGTAACCTTGGCCAGGGCAGTGGTGGTGCTATGGCCCTTTCGAAAGCCATACTGCACAGGGGATAGTAGGTCATAGCTTTGGATATAGTCTGTGAGCTGTATTGCAACCACTTTTTCAAGTAGCTTGCTGATGGTTGATAGGATAGCCCAAAGGATAGCAATTGGGCGGTAGTTCTCAAGTTTCTTTGGATCTCCAAGCTTGTGAACTGGAACAATCATGGATATCTTCCAGATGTCAGGAATAGATCCAGTGGTGAGAGATGCATTATAAATGTGGGTGATGGGTAGGGCAAGGAAAGGGGCCCCAAGGCAGATAAGTCTGGGCTCCATGTTGTCATAGCCAACACTGGTGTGGGGTGAGATGCCAGCAGGGAGTCTCTGGATCTCACTGACTAAGACAGCCTTGAAGTAAAAAGAAGGCCAGGAGGCAGGCGCAGGCTGAGGGCTGCTAGGAGGATCTGATTCGCTATGAGCTGAGAATTGGAAGGTGTATACGGAGAGATCTGAGAACTGGGAGTTAAATGCAGTTGCAATTGTCAAGGCATTATTGCAGTTTACACCACTAACATGCATATCAGTGACAGACTTTTGAGGAGCCACTAACAGTATTCTTAATGTTTGTCAGAAACTCCTAGGGTCTCTGGCTGAGGTCAGCAAGGTGGATTTACAAAATTCACTCTAGGCAGAGTGAATAGTTTTTTTGCAAGTGTTTCTGAGTTGCCTATATTTCTAGAAGACAGACATATCATGGAGGCCCTAAATCAGGCCCAACATTTGTCTCTTTGCCTTCATGAGGGAGAACAGGCCACCTTGATCCACCTCCTTAGTCACCCAGTTAAAGAAATCTATGAGATTTGTTTGATATGACCCCCCCCCCATGAAACTGTGCTACTGGTAGTTCTACAGTCCATTTGCCTCCGGGTAGGTGCTCTATCAATCTCTCCTTCAGCACAGTTTCCATTAATTTTCCCACCGCTGATGTGAGACTGACTGCCCTGTAATTGTTAGCCTCCTCCTTGCTGCCACTCTTGTGCAGGAGGACCACATCAGCCCTCCTCCAGCCCTCTGCAACTACCCCTGTCTCCAATGAGGTGCTGAATAGTCATGCCAGAGCGGCAGCTAGCACCATGCTCAGTTCTTTTAGTACTCTTGGGTGAATCCTGTCTGGCCCAATCACCTTATTTTCTTTTAGGGCTTACAATCCCCTTTGGACTCTCTCTTCCAAAACTGGTCTTAAACCACTCCCCCCTCCCCCCATGCCTGCTGATACATGTTGGTTTGTTCCTCCTCCACTATGAAGACCAAGCAGAGAGTACTCATTTAAAATTGTAGCTTTTTCCCCGCCTCCTGATTCTCACAAACCCTACCTCTTGCTTTCTTGTTTCCACTCGCGTACTCTGAAAAAAGTTTTATCCCATTTTCTGACCTCCTTGGCTATCCTCCTCCTTCCTGTCTCTCTTTGTTTATCTAGATATACCTCCCTGTCCCCCTCTGTCTAGGTCTTCTTGTACTTCCTAAAAAATGTTTTTGTCTCCCTTACCACCTTAGCCACCTCCTTTAAGAACCGCAGTGGCCTCTTCCTCCTCCTCTTGCCCTTGCTTATTTCCTTCAAACAGCTTGCCATTGCCTTAGTTATTCCCTTCTTTATCCTCTTCCATTGTGCCAGCCCCCCCCCCCGCCATCTCCCCTTCAAGCTGTTTACTAAGGCAGTCTCCCATTTCCTAAAGCAGCAGCGCAACAAAAAATGTTTTTCTAAAATCTAGTTGCTTATCAATAAGAAAAATATTAGTATACCTGTCAAATGTGTTTGCCTTGGTGCCTTTTCCACAGCACAGCATGTCTTTTTTTATTTTTTCAAACCTAACCCTTTTCAGGTCTACAATGCTATTTCTATGGAAAATGTAGTGGTCATCTTTTTTTCTTGAGGAAAAAATTAAATTAAAACATTCAGAAAATACTCAAATTCTGGTCGAATTAGAAAATTGTACCACCAAATAAAACTGGAAGATGCCTGGAATCTTTTATAGTGAAAAAGGTAGGGTAATATTTTTTGCCCAATTTCGTTGCACTGCTGCTTTAATGTCAGCCCTCCTGAAGTCTGGGATCCTTATCCTAGTGTGTTGTTTTTTCCTGTCTTGCCCAATCTGTATGTTAAACCACACTATACAATGATCACTTGTACGTAGGTGGCTACCCACTGTGACTTCTGCAATGCTGTCCCTGTTTGTAAGTACCAGGTTCAGCACTGCCCTAGTGGGTCCTGTAACCAGCAGTCTGAGAAATTCCCCCTGCAGGGAATTGAGGATAGCCCTGCTTCTTCTTGTAGCTGCAGCCAGAATGCTCCAGTCTACATCCAGCAGAATAAAGTCCCCATAATTAATACCTCCCCTTCTGCCATTCTGCCAGTGGTCTCCCACAAAACCCCGTCTAACTCCTCCCCTGTTGGGGTCTATACACCTGACCATGCCCATGTGTATAAAGGCCCTGGACCCTGTCTCTAAGCCAATCCAAAGACCCTCCAGCCCTTTTCATGTCCCCACTGTTTCCATATATCTCCCCGGCCTTTATAATGTACCTTCCCTCCCATATAAACAACTCCCTTTTCTCCTTGTCCTGTCTGTCCTGTCCTGTCCTGTCCTATCCTATCCTATCCGATCCTATCCTATCATTTGACCCTTCTCTGTTTGTAGTATTTTCCCAAAACAACAGTAGGATGGCAAAGAATAAAACTTATGGGTCTTAGCAGACCTTTAGGAGTTAAGAGGCTACCCTCACCAAAGTGGAAAACAGATCTAATTCTTCTATACATGACTGACCAAAATACATGGGTGTAACTGCCAAGAATGAAAGAATTAGTTTCATACTACTTGCCAAAATGGTTGTATTTGATAAAATATGGAATCCCTTTTTACTATTAAATAAATAGTTAATCAAATGACTATTTCTGTAATTTGTTCAGTCTGAGTGCATTCTTATAGGTAAATGTAAGAATACCACTGTCTTTTAAGGCAGTTAACTAATGTTATAGTAAGTTCTGTACTGCATTTTTATTATTTGTGTTTATTATTTAATAATGCATGTCCTGTGATGATCATAATTTTGTTAAAATAAAGTTGTGGTCTTCTGGTGACCACACCCAAGATGGTGCCGTTAACTTTATAGCTGTGGTAGTCAGCTAGTCTCCCATCTTCAATAAACCAATTTTAATTTAATAAAATTACTTTTCTAGCTCAGGGACTACTTAACAAAATGGATGGCAGCATTGGGAGCTCGAAATTTTGATTCGAACAGAGTAGATGGTAGTGGATTACGGGCGAATGACTCCGATGGTGAGGCCCCTTCAGTTTTGGTGGTGTCATCCCACCCTGTTCAGCAGAAAACAGCCTCAAAACACAAAACTAGAACCCCTCAACCAAACAGCTCAACAAGAAAGTGGGCCCCCTTATAGCTGAGCCCCATAATTTTCACCGTGAGATCCAAAATAGCACCACAAAACCCATGGGAACAGACATGACAAGACTAGAAAAGTAGGCAGATGAGCTTGAATTACAGCTCGCCCATTAATTGACACGGGTGGACACCAACTAATTTGCTGTTATACAGCTCTATGCCACAATCCAACACAGAGAAGAGCACTTGAGGATTCTGACAGCCATGATCAGAGGAGCACTCTGTGGCTTTATGGCATGGAGTAGGGGGTGGAAAGACAGAATATGGAATTTTTTTTGCAGTCCTTCCTGTGTAATATCCTGATGTAACTCCTAGGTGGCGCTATCCCAAGGGCTACTACCCCCGCCTTCTTGGCTAGTAGCAGGTTAAGGGGCCTGGGTAATGAAATGGGTGCCTCCACCCGGAGGTCAAGGTTGTTAGTGGTCAAGCTAACCTGGGCACAGCCCACCAGGACACTGTAACCCTCCTCTTTCCCTTCTAGTGGCCTGAATGATATACAATAATTACTTTCACAATGACCCTTATTCACCAGGCAATTACCCACACTGTTTGCACTTACCACCAGGGCTGGTTCCTCTAGATTGACCCTTGGGACCCCCTGTAAAACAAGGTTAAGCACAGGAAATAGCAACAGTGCAATACTTTTGGCACAAACTGGAACCACAGTCAGGTTAAATGCAAACAAAGTTAAATCTGATTTATTCAGGGGACTTGAACAAGGGAGGAGCATAATCAGGTTGATCTGCTTAAAAGCTATATTAATCAGACAGTTATGCATGCAGTTCAGAGTCCATACACAGTCACACACTCTGGGTACCCAGGTAGGAAAACAGTGGGCTAGCCAGGAATGCTGCAGCTGGTTGGGGCCCTGTGATGGAAGAAAGCAACATGCACAGCACACACTATTTGTAATCCGGAGCCGGAGGGCTCAGTTCATGAAAGAAAAGGCAACAAAACAATCAGATGACAGCACTTTTAGATTTAGCTATTGTTGCAGGGAGCTACCCTGATGTTTACTCATGATACCCAATACTGGACACAGGCAGAATGAAATCGAGACTGCAGGCTGTTGAGCTGGAGTGCCCGGAGAAGCAGGGATCACATGAATCACTGTGGTGTCATTCCTGTTCAAGGCATTGATTCGGGGGCTGATCCCCAGGCCGGTCTCTCATCGATGACTTTCTCCGCATACCAGGTATTCTGGCTGGGCCAGTGTAGCAGGGCCCAGGCAAATGGAAATGGACACGGATTCAGTCCCTGGAGTTGGATACAGCCTCCAGCAAGCAAAACACAGTTCAGACACACAGTGGGGAACCAAATCACGACCCACTACAGTATAAGCACACAGCACATTCACATGTAAGGAAATTCCACTGTACCAGGCAAATGGCAGAGGTAGCTTGAAGTCCTGACAGGCCAAACGCATTCAGCAAATCTTCGGTCTTCTTCAGGTTAAAGCCTGGTCACAATTCAGTGGCTTAATTTGCTCTCCAAATTGGATTCAGTCCAAAATAAAAACACAAGTTCCTTCTCAGGAATAGCAGGCAGGCATGCAGGCCAAACTCAGGCCATTCCACAGTTCTCCCACATGAATCCACTATGGATTGCTGCTTGAACTATCTCACGCTGTTACTTCTTCACTTCCCAACTCAGATCTAATTGAAACTGCAAGCAGTGTGGGACTTTCCCAAGATCCAAAAGGTTCGGTTGGCTGATCTGTCTGTCAGTCAGTCACAACAAGGGCTCCCCTTCCAGGTGATTTTAGGTGCCAAAAGCCCACAACTACAATTCTTACAAGTTTTGGCCCCACCAAGCCCCTGTAGGCAGGCTCCATTTTTGAGTCCCAAATTTACTGATTGGCCCATTTTGCAGTCCAGGACCAAGATGATGGAAACAAACAGAACTGTCCATGCTGCAAAGAAGGCAGGTTAGAACAAACTGCACTATTATTATTACTTTTATCAAATGATCAGCAAACAAGTAGATCTTCTAACAGAGCTCCCTCTCAGATTAATTATGACTGCAATCCAGTCAGATCTTAAAGAGACAGTACACATAGGCTATACAGGCACTCTCTGGCAATACATTTCAATACATTTAAACTGCTAAAATGCAGAACACCAGCCTGGCAGTGAGCATTTAGGAAAGCTCAAGGAAGACTTTCTGGGAACCCTCATTTATAGAGGGGTCACACTGGATTGGCCACAGGATCGATCGATTGAAATCACCAGGCACTAGGCCCCAAACCCAACAGTCCGGTTGCTTGGCCCCACTCCATAGTTGTAAAATTCAGCTGGTACACAGACAAACAGGACATTTTACACAAGGCTTGGAGGCCAAGGAGGTCCGCTACCAGGATGGTTGAATCTACTTTGATAATGACTATCCCATGTCACTGCAAGCTAAAATGAGAGCTTATTTCCCTCTAATGAAGGTTTTTTGCTCTAAGGACCTTAATGTTTTCACCCCCATACCCCACCAAACTTGTTGCCCATTTTCCAGAGGGGCAAGTCACTTACACATCTGCTGAACAGGCCAGAGAGGACTTCAGAGCCCAGAAATTGTTAGCGGACCTGGAGAGAGGAAAGCCACCTCAGTAAACCATCACCTTCAGAATAGCACAGCAGGCCTGGAAGAAGATGGATGCCTGGCATAGACAGTCAGCAGACACCATGCAGCAAATCATTCAATGACTGAGGGAGGATCATAGTGCTCCTTCAAGCTTCTCAGCACAGAGCTGAATGAGGCACACTGTGGGTACCATCTCCAAGCACCCGGCACTGTGGAGGTACTTCAGTGGCTCAGATAAACTCTTCTCCTCCACTACTGGTAGACCCTTTCTCTCTATTTATTTGCTGAACCCTCCTGTCCTACCTAACCTAAGGCATGATTTCTGGCCCTGGGACATGTGGCTCCTCTTCAACGATCTGGGCAAAGCCAGAACAATAGTGTAATATTAGTAAAACCTGTATCCTGCGCTTGCTCATTCAATTCTCCTTTACCTGCTACTGGTAGTCTTCAATGCTTAGCTGTAGTACCCTGTTGATCTCTCCATTTCTGGAAGGGGGTTCCCACCTGTAGCTGCCTTTCAGGGACCAGGCTTAGGTTGGTGATCTTGGGTGGCCAAGAGTGTTGTCTCACCCTGATAGGCTCTAAGGACTGCATTTTAATCTTTAGATATTAGGCTGCATTCCTCCTGGCCTGGACTGGGGAAGGATAGCTGCTCATTTGGTAAGTGTAGTTCTTCTGTGGAGGGGTACCTTTATTTTCTCTGCTCAGTTGAATGCCTGAATTTGCCAGGGAAGCAGCGTTGGGCCTTTTCTTAGATGGGTACTCTGGCAGCTGATTTTCTAGGGGTGGTACTGCACCACCTTGAGGGGAGAGTTGCCAAGCTGGGATAGTTGGTGGGGGCTGCTGGGGGCTGGCCACTAGGGCTCCCATAGTAGCGTTGAGGCTGGACATTTGTTGTCCCAACTTTGCTGAAGACCACAGCTCAGGGAACTGAGCTCTGAAACTCTCACAATCCTTTTCCAAGGACTGCTTAATGTTGGCGCTGCATACTTGTTGTTAGAGTTTTGGATCTAGATTGCTTCCTTCTAATTAAGGTGCCACAGGATTGCAGGAGCAGGTCCATATCATACAATTCTTGGGACATTCTGACTAATTCTTTCCCCTTACTATTGACTCTGAGAAAAACTAATCCCACCCGTTGTTAACTGTTACACTTTACCTTTTGCAGTTTGCAGCTTCCAGCTGGCACAGACATTTGTCTTATGGTTGCCCTTGCCACCTGTTTCTTTGCCCAAGGGAAGACTTCTGGACTCTATTTGAATTTTAACTTTACTATTTCAGAGTTGCACTGTGGGTTTCAAGGGGCCTCACACCCTTTACTTGTCCCTACCACTGTTTTGTTGTGGTGGTGGTGGGGTGAGAGGGGTGGGGGATCTATAGGACTTAGGTTTGTCATGGGCAGTGATATACTATGGTAATTGCTGAATGTCAATGGGCTCCACAATCCCATGAAGAGGGTAAAGGTCTTATCTTGGATTAAGTAGGAGCACCCAGCACTGACAATTTATAGGACATGAACCTGAGTGTTCTGGAACATGAAAAGCTCCATAAAGTTTGAGTTCCAGGAAGTTTATAGTTCAGAGATACCACAGGGCAAATGTAGGAGGTTGCTGTGCTGATTCCATATTTCACAGTATTCCAGGAGACAGATGTGGTTAAGGACCTAAAGGGCTGTTTGGTGATTGTCTGAGGGAACCATATCAGGTCCCAATCGCCCTGGCCAACCTATGCATTCCACTGGGCTCTAATTCAGCTATGGTACAACAACCTCTGGAAATCACAGAAGCAGTTTTTCCCACTGCTCCAGTATTGGGAATTGCCTTTTCTTCACAACCTCCTTCACTCAAAATCAGACAAATGTATCACATCTTTTTTCAAATAAAAAAATACAAACCGGGACTCCAGGAAGCTCCCTAAAACATAGGTATAGTTATCTTGTTTCAGCAAAACAAAGATTTGCCTCTGTGTTTCAGCTCAACTGCAGGTGCTGCCTATCTTTCCTAAAGATGACCTTCTGCATTGAAAGCTTCAGCTTACCAGCCTCTAGAAAACATCTTAAACTGCTAAATCCAGATTGTTGTCTAATCTAGCTCCATGCTAGACACAGACCTTGACCCCTTCAAGCGTATGCATTTACACGCGCGTGCATACACACACATCAGCTCTGTTATCAATGTACAGCCAGGGAGATTCCAGCACAATAAATCTTCCCAGCAAGTCAAATTGCTGAGTCTTTAAAACCAGTGCTTTTGCACCCGCAATACTTGGTTAAAAGACAGAGTGACTGACAAACACCCAGGCAGGTTATAAAGCCCAAATAGATATAGACTCATTATCTTCATCATAGTGCAAGTAGGTCTACAAAATACCTCCTTTAGCACCTAGTTAGAAATGAACAATAAATTATATCCCCATACAATAACACAGATTCATCCAAAGCTAACAGAACAGTTCCAGAAGCAGCTAGCACATTTTGAGCACTAGTGCATAATTCCCAGTGTGCATGGGGACGGTGTATGTGTGCATTTTCATTAAATAAGTCACCTCAGTTGATACAAACACCCCAAGAGCATTGAGCTAAAGGTACCCATCTCATATTTGAAAATGCAATGAAGTGTTTTTTTAAAGGTTCCAGTTATCATCCATGGAGAGAATGGCCTGCATAAACAAGGTGTTTTTGTTTATTACTCTGAATTAGGTCTGGTGTCTCCTGTCTACCAACTTCATTTGGCAAGTTAAGAGTGTTTGGTAATCAGTTTACAGAAGATTCAGTCCACTTCCTTGAGCACCATTAAAAGCCATCTAGATCCGAGGGTGGTTAAGAGACCTAATTCCGGAAGTGTGATGCACCCTAAGTAATGTAGCATGATGTTTTTATGCTCCCCACATCCAGATGGGAGGCTGAGAGGTCATTTCAACCCAGAAATGAGGGGTGTCAACAAAAAGAGTGCCTGATTGCTGTTATCTGGTTCTGGCCCCAGGAGGCATGGCAGGCTTTGGCAAAATGAAATACACAGTACTGCTGTACAATCTTTAGTGCCAGTGTAGCAAGATAAACATAATGGAGGTTAAAGGGGAAGGGCACAACAAATCGCAATCCTACATGCCAAGATGTAATTCTTTTTACCTGGACATTTATGTCATCCATTGCTGTCCATAACTTTTTGCATAGGATGTGGGGGGTCTCCATCATGTATCAGCCACAGAGGGTACTGTTCTGTGATGCATGCCAGCCCCCCCCCCCCACACACACACACAAACACAATAAAAGAAGACTGCTCTCTATGCTGCCTGGCCAGGAATCCTAACACTTCTACGATGGAGCTGCTCCAGCTTCTCCCATCTCACTTTATATCTGTGGGGACTGTTCTTTAGCTTGGTAACCGTGTCCCCATGGACTACTATCTTTAGAAATCTGTCTGGCTCCCTCTCTGGCAAGTTACACTCTTTAGGAGAAAAGTTTTATTTTTTCTTTTCCACAAGGCAGTCCCCTTATTTTATTTATATTTACTGTATTTTTTAGTGTACAGGATAACCTTATTTATTCAAACATGCTAGAATACAACACAATTGTTTGGATAAATGGCATTTTGGAGAAGTGAGAGCACTTCACAATGAATTCTATAAAGCTGAGAGACACCCCACAGTTTTTGGATAACAGAGTTTTAGGTTTGGAGAACTGTTGTTTTACTGTATTTATTCTGATTGTTAACAACATTTGTAGCCCTGTCTTGTTGCACTTTACAGCTTTTATGTGGGTTTCCACACTGTGTGACTGTACTTATTTGCTGTTTGTTTGTGGTATTCACTTTTGACTCCTCCCTTATTTAAATGTTCAGATGTAAGGCACTCTAAGCCCTGGAAGGACATAAAATCACAGTTAAGGTTGTAAGGGTGGTCTCATCCACCTTCTTAGGGTATGAGGATCAGTTCTATTACCCTATGAAATTAGCCAAGACCACTCTTATAGCCCTAAGAGTGGTCTCCACAATACCTGTAGTATTAATATATTCCTGACTGTGGTAGATCAACACAGTTGCAAGTACTGTATGATTACATGTGCATTCTTAGGATATGAGAACCAGTTTTAATATCCAAAGAATTAAGTGATAGCACTGTTACAAACTGTAAGACTGGTCTCTGTGGTAGGGTTAACATACTACTGATTGAGGTTGACTAATAATATGTGAAATATAAAATGAAAATCCCTGTAAAGAGTTTGTTTTCTAGGAACCTATGCCCTTTACAGAATGAGAGTCTCACATGCAAGAGAAGGAGTCATTTGTTTTGGGGGAAAAAAAATCATGTTTTTAGTTTCTTTTTATTAAGGACCCAAGGGCCAAAACATTCAAAGGATAAAATTAAAAAAAGCTTTAAATTGCAATAGGACATCATAATAACTTTTGGTGGTGATTGTACAAATATTAACAGACAGATATGTACAGCATGAACATCTAAGAGTTAAAGGAAATCTGTCAGTATTTGTATCGATATGAATGTAGACACTGTGGGTTCCATATTCTGAGCTGTCCGGGTTATATGCGATAACAGTGCGTCATGCAAATAAAATGCACCGACTGGCTTTGTTAAGATATTCAAATAAAATGTGAGATGCAATCAGATCGCTCATTCTGTTTGAATATGGGACACTAGATGTGCAGTGCATAGCAATCGGCTGCCATGTATGCACAGCATATCCAGGGTGTGGGGCTGAAGACTGCCCATCCGGAGAATCGTGGTGCATACCTGTCTGCCGCAGCCCCTGCCATGGGCTATATTCAGCTGAGACATGCAATTGGGTCCATTGGCATGCATGGCTCAAAGGGGCCATTTGCATGCCCATTATGAGCTCATTTGTATGGCTGCGTGGAATGTCTGGTCAGCCCCTCTCAGCTCCAATCCATGTTGAAATTAACAAAGGAGCTCTGATCCCTCTCTTTCTATAGTGTAGTGTCTCCCACCCCAGCCCCAATCCCCATTGAAATAAATAATGGAGCTCTGATACCTGTCTTTCCACAGTATAGTATCCCTCACCCCAGCCCCAATCCCCATTGAAATAAAATTGGAGCTCTGATACCTGTCTTTCCATAGTATAGTATCCCTCACCCCAGCCCCAATCCCACTGAAATAAAATCAGGGGCTCTGATACCTGTCTTTCCATAGTATAGTATCCTCATCCCAGCCCCAATTCCCACTGAAATAAAATCAGGGGCTCTGATACCTGTCTTTCCATAGTATAGTATCCCCTCACCCCAGCCCCAATCCCCACTGAAATAAAATCAGGGGCTCTGATACCTGTCTTTCCATAGTATAGTATCCCCTCACCCCAGCCCCAATCCCCACTGAAATAAAATCAGGGGCTCTGATACCTGTCTTTCCATAGTGTAGTGTCCCCCCACCCCAGCCCCAATCCTCACTGAAATTAAAACAGCAGGTCTGATCCCTCTCTTTCCATAGTGTAGTGTCCCCTCTTTCCTGCCCTGATCCCTGTTGACATAATAAAAAGCAGCTCCGATCTGTCTCTCTATCCATAGTGTAGTGTCCCCCTCCCCTGAGCTCTGTCATACTGAAATATATCCCCGAGACTCTTATTCTATAGTGTAGGGACCCCCTTCCCTACCCCCAAGCTGTGTCATAATGCAGAATATCTCTAATACCCTATTTCCATGGCGTGAGGATCCCCCCACCCGGTGAGCAATAACCCACCACCTCGCACCCCCCCCCATCTCATCCCATGCCAGCGACTGGTATAGCCCTGCTCACTCTGCCACGGCCAGCCACCGACTGATCATTACCCACTTGCATATTAAAGCGAGCGGTGCGTCACCACACCTTTTCAGCAAATGGAGCGCTCCCTGCCTCTTCCATACTTCTCGGTTCTAGAGTTTTTAAAATTAAAATACAGCAAGTTGTGGTGCAAGAAAAATGCCGCTCTTGTTGTTAAAATCTAAACCAGAGGGTAAGCTGTCTTGGGGCTGGAGTCCTCGTTTTGGACAGCTTTCCCAGTTTACATGTTTTAGAGAAAGTGCTACTAGAGTTGCTTGGGATCCATTTGAAGGAATCAGATACATTGTATTCTGAGCACTTTTTTTTTGATTTCGGAATTTTGGTATTTGAGACCAACAATCTGAATCCAAACAAATATGTAAAACTGGATGTGCAATCTGACTCATAAACTCTAAGATGCGCTGCAGGCTATTGAATCTCCCATTGCTGTAGCCTTCCTTTGATGTCAGCTGCAGGGGATTCAGGAATTTCCAGATACAGAAAATGACTCCTTGCAAGTCATCAGATTATAATGCAGTCAACAGTGGGTCAAAAAAAAAGGTTTTGTGCACAAAGTGCAGATTGGGACCAATTCCACACTTGGATGTGGGGCTCATAGTACTGACTGTTCCCCTTTAAAGAAGGACCACACTGTGCTGGCCAGCTAGCGCAGCAGTACAGTTACCGCTTGCCATCCAGATGACCGTGTTTTTGCCCTGAGCCCAGGACATCTGGTGCCGACTAGTGAGGCAGGGCACGTCTTTCTGTTGCATAACCACCCTCTGCTGACCATGGGGGGTATCATGCGGGAAGGCATAAGTGGTCCCTCTGGGGTGACCTCTCATCAGCATACTCACTCACCTGGCAAGTGACTCAGAGTATCACCTGCCCAGAGTGGGGCCGGCAGGTATGGAGGGGCCTACCCATCCTTCTGATGGCTCTAATAGGCAAATGCTGGGTCACTTCTCAGGACCACACCCTGGGGTGGGATAAGGAGAGGGCTTAATAGGGGATAAAATACCCCCAGTAGAACCGGCAGATGAAGCCACTCCACCCCCACATGCCTCATTAGGGCAACTTTGATTCCTCTCATGCCTTGCTGGCTCTTCCTCATGGCCCCCAACTGTGAGGGTGATGTTGCTTCTGGCCCAGGGGAACCGGTCCAGTCTGCAGGAGATAAACCATGAGTTACAATCAGGATATCCAGGGAAGGTTGTCAAGCAAAGGCTGGTGGTGGGTAGGACCACCAAAGGACTCCTGAGGTGGGTATAAGGGCTTGGGTAGGTGGAAGGAGCTCCCGGCAGCTGGCAAAAAAAATAAATGGGGGACTAAAATAGACAGTTAAAAAAAGGAGAAATGCACTGAATTTATAAGTTATTTTTTCCTGTAGAAGCTGTGTTTTTTTAAATACCGGTTCAAATTGCGTTATTGCGCTGGTTATACAGGCTTTTTTTGTTATCCTAGACAATGTTTCTGCATTACATGCTGCTGGTAAGAACCGTTTTAGAACTGTATAATATAGTTTATGACCCAGTTCTGTTCTTCTATTGTTGACTCAATACGTACATGTTCTATTACAGAACTCTCTGTGTCTGTTAAGGGACATAAACATCATACAGTTCTAAAATGGTACTTCCTACCAGACTGTAAATCAGAAATACCCACTGAGGTTACTAAAATGTCTGTACAAATAGAACAAAACTGAATTTAAAACCAGTACTTAAAAACAGCTTTTGCTAGGAAAAAGTAACTACAGGTTCAGCGCAGTTCCCTATAAAGGTAAAGGGAGTGTGGGGACAGACTGTAGGAGTAAGCCACTAGCGCAGAGCTATTTGCATGGAAAAGTGTCAGGTGACTGGCACTAGGAGTGACTCTAGAATTTTTTTCAAGGGGGTAACCTAGAGCCCTGTGGCAACTGCATGCCAACACATTAACAGTTGCAACCCCCTTTTAAACTGACAAAACACGGTGACTAAACCGCTGAGGAACGTTTCCCCAAGCTGCAGAGTTTAAGCTTTATGTACAACAGCTTTCAGTGGGGGCATCAAGGGGCCTCTTTGTACACCTAATTCACATGACTGCCAACTGCTGTGACTATGTATGGGCCCCTAGGTTCAGACTATGTTCTGGTGCACACACTCTGCCACTCTGAACTTGGAACCTGAGGTCAGTTTCACTTTTACTGCAAATGTACTAGGTAAAACAGGAGACAATATAGAGGACTGTATGGTCACTCATACACAACAAGATTGTGTGACTTGAGAGTTACCGTGGCAACCAGAGGACCTCAGAGTACAGCTCTAGGAGGTTCACTGGTTGCCAATGCAACTCTGAGAGTCAGAAACAGGCCTGTCTGTGTATGGGTGACCATACACAATCTTCTGTAGTGTATGGGTGCCCACCTGGATGTATCACTGTCACTGCCACAGCACTGGTTGCACAACCACAAAAAAATTACAGCTTTCACAATCGCCAGTGCTGTTCTGCATCAGCTATCAGAGCTACAGTTTGAACAAGGTGGCCATACCACAATGACATTCAATTTTGTAGTGCTGCAGTAGTAATGCCCGCATTGCAGTACAACAACATCACGATGTCACCACCGCAGAACAACAAGGCTGTTCCAAGCATGGATTTCCATGCAGAACCACTTTCCACTATGTACAATTATCTTGAGCATTTATCAGCAACTGGTTCCAGTTCCCAGTTTCTCATTAGTCATTACCACATGATTCAGGCTTGCAGAGCTCTCTGAGCTAATATAACTCTGGATTTTGTTTTCACCTTTGGTTCTGTCTCAACCAACACCCTGAACAACATCTGAACCAATGCCACTGATGATCATAATGAAGACCCACTTTCAGTCTCTCTCTCTCCCTCTCCCTCTCTTTCTCCCCCATCTGCATCAACTGGAAATGAGCCCAGGACTCTGTGCTTACTTGATAAAAAAATATTTAAGATAAATCAGTCTCAAGGAGCCTGTTGATGTCATGTTATGTTTTCCCAAGCTGCTGACCAGCATGGTACCTCAGTGAGCCAGCTATTACAGGCTGACTGAAGGGCCAAGATTCCATTTCCAAAGCCATCAGTGGCTTTGTTTTCTGCACCAGTGACTGTGTGTGTGTGTGCAAGGTGGGGTCCAAGTGCTTCTATGACACACTGTGGTGGGGTGTTCTTTGGAAGTCATGCTGCAAGAGCCACAGCACCATGGAGATCCCACTGATGTTATTCAGGTGTAGAACCCAGAGGAAGCAGTGTACAGAACAGCTGAAGATGCAGATTTACTAAATTCCATTAGCAAACAAATAGACTCATCCTCCATGCTGGATCTGTGGCCTGGATACAGCACAGTCAGTAAAACACAGAGAAAATGGACACTAGGAAATCCACGAACAAGAAGCTGTCAT
Source organism: Neoceratodus forsteri (assembly GCA_016271365.2). Lineage (NCBI taxonomy): Eukaryota > Metazoa > Chordata > Ceratodontiformes > Ceratodontidae > Neoceratodus > Neoceratodus forsteri. The sequence goes on from CM028135.1 coordinate 765,141,590, forward strand.
AGACTATTATGACTGTAAAAATGTTTATTGAGGACATCCATGGAGATACAAGAACCCCAGTGGTCCACCAATGTTCACACTGCTCCTCAGTGCTTTCTCAAGTGCATTCTTGATAAAGCACTGAGGAACATGAGGAACAGTGTGAAACACTGGTGAGCCACAGGGGTTCTCGTGTCTCCGTGATATGTCTCAATAGCCATTTTTACACTCATAATAGCTCCATAAGTATTTTCTGTTTGTGGTTTTCCTGGTACACACTTTTCCTGGGTTTTATTTATTAAATCCCATCACTACTTACTGTGTCACCTTGACCACATCACTTAAACCTCCTGAGCTTCTCATGCTCATGCAATTGTCCAGGCTGTATGTGGGTGTTGATGTGTGATATGGACGCCACTGCACATTCAGTCACTTCACTACCAGTTTAGCATTGCTTGTAAAGTGCTTTGGGATACACTGTGTATGAAAATCACTATACAAATGCTGATTTTTCTTCTTCTGTCCTATAGCTGTAAAACTGGGTAGAAACTAAAAACAAAATGTTGCATCTCTGCTTGCCACTTTTGGGTTTATACATTGTAAAATAATGCAAATTAAAGGGCATAATTAAGAATTTGTATTTCATTATCACATAGCAAACCAAAAATATCAATTGCAATAGAAGCCTCTTAATGGGGATGACTTTATGGACACCTTTTCATCCCCGTCAAGTGTCTGTCCCGATTATCAGGAGATGCACTTCAAATATGCCTCTAGTACCCACACTTGCACAACCTTTCTTCCCTGCTATTGTGGAATCCACCATGTCTGCTTCCCCTCTATGGTGTTCGAAGAGGATGCCACCTTCCGAGCTTGAACACAGCAATAGGCTTCCTGGCCACTGCACTGTAAGGTGTGCATTTGAGCCCCAGAGAAGTACTAACCTGTGAGGCATAATGATGGACAAAAGTGGTTTGTTGTCTTGCACATACGTGGTTTCACATAAGACAGATTCTTGCCAAACCAAACTGCCTTCTGTAAGGAAAGTAATGAGAAGGTAGACAGAGAGACCAGGTGGTGGATGTTGCCTCTCAACTTCAGCAAGACCTTTGACACTGTACTACATTGAAAACTCATGGAGGTAATAACACAATATGGAGTTCACAAAGTGTCTAGGAGGTGGACAGCAAATTGGCTGACAGAGAAGAAGCAGAAAAGGGTGGTGAATGGCCACCATTCAGAATAAAGGGATGTGCTGAGTGTAATTCCTCAGGGGTGGTGCTCAGTCAATCTCTCTTTAATATATTAATTAATGATCCAGAGGAAGAGGTTGGCAGCAGGCTACTTAAACTTGCTGATGACACTAAACTGCCAAGAAGAGTGGACACAGCAGAGAAAGGGAATGCACTACAGAGGTACGTGCACACAATATAGGTGTGTTCAGAGAAATGGGGACTTAGATTTAATGTGGGGCAATGCATGGTACTACACCTTGGGATAAGAAATCAGGGCTGTACAGAGACCCTGTTTGGTGCAATGATGGACAGCCCAACTGACAAAAACATCTAGAGGTAATTGTAGAGCCATAAGCTGAAGCCAGAAAGGTGGTTTGCTGCTGCAGTCAAGAAAGCAAATATAAGGGCCAGCCAGACAGAGGTCACGCTGTTGCTTGCAGTGCTGATGACCCAGGTTCAGAAGCAAACTTGGGGCATTGAGGCCAGTCAGTGAGAGGAGATCAAGTGTCAGAAGGACTGCTCTCCTCCTCATGGTGGGAGGGGGTAGGATTTGCAGAATTTGCTCGATGCCTATCCTATGGAAGCATTTTCCACAGAAAAAGATACTCAAGGACAAGGGGTCATGCTATGAAGTTAGAAGGGGGGAGACTCAGAGGAAATATGAGGAAGTACTTCTACACAGAGAGAGCGGTGGATGCATGGAACAGCTTACCAGTGGAGGTGGTGGGGGCAGAAACACTGACAGGGTTCAAGAACGCATGGAACAGACACAGTGGATCTTAACGGTGGGGGTTGGGGGAAAGACCGGAGACTGAGTAAGGTCTGTGGCAACACTATAGGTAGGGAAAATAGGGCAGACTAGGTGGGCCATCAGGTCCTTATCTACTGACAGATTCTGTGTTTCTATGTTTCTATCCCCCAGTGGAAGCTGGGAGGAAGGCACCCAGGATTGCCAGAAAGGAAAAGGGAGGCATGGCAGACGCCAACGTGCAGTGTGTGGGAGCATGCAGCACATGTCATTGCATCATTACACACCACAACTCTCGAGGGATCGCAATGGGAAAACAGATGATGCCAGCGGGCATGTGGAACCAGACAACCACAGGCCCTGCAACTGGCCATCTGGGTATGTCAAACAAGAAAACTGAATCCTATCTTCAATGGGGGTTGGAGAACCCTGTTGACCCTACCAGGGGGCAAGCTCTGGGAGAAGACTGGCTGGCAAGTAAGTCCTGGTGGACTTTGGGGTGTCGGGATGGTATGTCAGGCAGATGGGGGCCGTCTGGTAAGAGGATAAAAAAATTTACAAAAAAAGAAAAAAAGCAAATATAATGCAGGATTGTATTAGAGGTGAGTAAGGGGCAGGTCAAGGGAGATGATCTTCCCTTTATACAAACTTTGGTTTACCCACACCTGGAGTACTGTGTCAGCACTGGTCACAGTACAGAAAGGAAAATTGAAAAGATCAAAAGTGTTTAGTACAGACCATACAGCTTATTAGTGGCTTACGAGGTGAGTGCTATGAGTAGACACTGGACATACTCAAAATTCTTTGGCCTAGAAAAGAGAAGACTGAGAGGGAACATGATCATGGAGTTCCAAATGGAGAGGACAGAGTGGAATATTAACAGATGTTTGAGCTCCTGGGTGTAAACAGAACTAAAATGTATGCCTTCAAACGGTGTGGGGGGGGGAGACATAATTAGGTGAAATAATAGAAAGCATTACATCACACACAGGGTGGTTAACATGTGGAATAGCCTACCAAGTGAGCTTGTGAAAATTAGCAATGTTCATGCTTTCCAAGCAGCATTAGACAGATTCCTGAAGAAGTATGGCATTAAGGGTTATACAACATGAGTAGGGTGACATTCTGACTGTTAAGCATTGATGTAAACCCATACTCAAATTGGGTATAGTCCCTGCTGTGAGGCAGAAGGGGCAGACAAGATGGACTCTAACACACTGTCCACACCTTGAAGAGATCCACCCAGATGCAGGAGCCACTCTGTGGAACCCCTGGAAGGAGGGAGGTAAGTGCCAGAGAAGGAAAGGACGGGGCTGGGAGACATTTTGGCAGATGAGTGCAGCACCACTGTCAGGGGATGAACAGGCTATATTAAAAAGCATGCTTCCTTACACACTTCTGTTGTGGAATGCCGCTTTCTGCAGAATTTAATGAACATGGGAAAACTGTGTGTGTGGGGGTGGTGTAGGAGCAGAGGGATGTTCCTCTGAAGTCTAAGTAGAGACTGCAAAAGTGCTCAGTTCATCCAGAAAATATCCCTTGCTGTCAAAGCAGAAGGCTCACTGGAGATCCATTTCAATTTAAATAATCGTCTCAGGCGTAAACTGATTTTCTTAACAGAAGGTTTTTGAAGCAGTTTTCCTTCTCTTCTTCTCCCTCTCCCTCTCCCTCCCTCTCCTCTCCTCTCCTCTCCTCCTCCTCTCTCCCTCCCCTCTCCCTCCCTCCTCCCTCCCTCCTCTCCTCTCCCCCTCTCCCCTCTCCCTCCCTCTCCTCTCCCTCTCCCTCCCTCTCCTCTCCCTCCCTCTCCTCTCCTCCTCTCTCCTCCTCCCTCTCCCTCTCCCTCTCCCTCCTCTCTCCCCCTCCTCCCTCTCCCTCCTCTCCCTCACTCCTCTCTCCCTCTCCCTCCCTCTCCCCCTCTCCCTCCCTCTCCCTCCCTCCCCTCCCTCTCCCTCTCCTCTCCTCTCCCTCTCCTCTCCCCTCTCCTCTCCCTCCTCTCCCTCTCCTCTCCTCTCCCCCTCTCCTCTCCCCCTCCCCTCTCCTCCCTCTCCTCTCCTCTCTCCGCCCTCTCCCTCCCCTCTCTCCTCCCTCTCCCTCTCCCTCCTCTCCCTCGCCTCTCCTCTCCCTCTCCCTCGCTTCTTTTCAGCCTGCACTTCTAAACATGTACTGCTTATCTCCTCTGCTGTATTTTTAGTATCTCATTTAAAAACACCACCAATGGATACAACCCTCTTCTAAACTCTCCATCCTGTACCCTTTGCCTTACCTCCTAAAGACTTGGTGGGGGGGGGTTAAGAGATGACCTATGAGTGGGAGTAGAGGGAGAGACACACAACACAGATGAAGCTGTAATGAAACCATTCCTGTTTGTAATAGGGTCTTTATTATCCTTGTCGAAGCTAGCCACGTTAAACTAGCCAAAGCATTGCAACTGGCTATTGAGGTCTCAGAATTGGCTAAATTTATTTAAATGTTATTCTAAATTTTGCATCCCTGGCTAAATTTATTAACATTTTATTCTAATCTTGCATCCCTGCCTAAATTTATTTCAATTTTATTCTAAAATTTTGCATCCCTGGCTAAATTTATTTCAATGTTATTCTAAATTTTGCATCCCAATTATAATGTGCAAGGAGGTGGGCAAGCCATCTTGTTTTCAGGAGGAGGGGCAGAGGTGGTAGCATCAATTCTATAAACAACAGTACAGAACAATTTAATTCACATACATAATATATATATATATATGCATATTCAATTCCATAATATTTTATGTAAACCACACATATAATGAAGGTAAAACATCTACCAAATGAAGAGGCAACAATGTTTTTCAGTAATTTAACTTTTTTTTTTTTTAGTTTTGAATCCATGCTTTTTATATGGAGCTTTTGCTTTCTTCACCCACAGTGACCTCTAATGTGTTGGTTGCCAAAGCCCTGTCACCCTGACTTCTCCAGACCTTGCCTCAGGTGGTGGTGTCTGAGTCACTGTGTGCAGGGCTTGCAGGTGACTGGAGTCATCCTTTTGACCTGGTTGGGAGGAGGAGGGTTCTGTGTCAGGTTTCTCCCTTACCTGAGATCCTGACACATGAAATCTCGCAGCAGAAGATACTGCACTAACTCCTATGCCTGGTCCTCCAAGAGGCAGCCCCATGTTGTACCACCTAGTCTCACGAGGTGGCAGCCAAGCTGGGGCATGCAGCTGTCTCTGGGTATTCAATCCTCCTTCCCCTACCCCCTAGTCAGTCCACAAGTGACCCTGGTCGTTCCTGAACCCAGGTTGCTGGAGTAGCAGGTGGTGTGACACTCAGTGCCTCAGCCTACCATGCCCCTAGGACAACCTGAAACCAAATTTTAACAACAGTTAAGTGAACATAAACTAACATTTGAACCAACAGCCAGCCTCATAACGGTTTGGAATACAATTCCAAATCTTGGGGACAGTTATAGAAAGGGCTTGTTCAGCTACAGTGGGGGCAGCTGACTCAGCAAGTCATCTCCTATGGTTCTCTGGAAATACCTATAGCAAAATATCTCTGGGACTGCCTGTGCAGTAGGAAACAACACAAAAATTACCTTAGAGATATCAAGAGACTTTGGAAAACAACTTGCCATATCGACTGTTAATACTGTATTTTCTCATGGAAGAGTAATAATAAAAATAGTATACACAGCCAGAAGATCTAAGACCAGGCCAATCTGGTCAAGGGTATAGGTTCCCTAGAGTCACCCTTCTCCACTTTAAAAGCAGGGATTTATAAGTTTGCTGTGCAACCATTTACTGATTTATTGAGATAGCCCTATAAATTGTATATCATAAAAATAAAATGGTTATAAGGGTTTTGAAAGATTAACAGTGATATGCAGGGCAGCAGGGTTGCTGCAGAGAATTCAACAAGTTGGCAGTCAATATAGACACTTTGCCTGCTCGTTCTAGGATTTTAATATTTAATGACAATAATACTAAATAATGGTTTCTATGACATAATGGCGATGCAGGAATAGCGATCGCCATGTGAGTGCATACATCGCCGAAATGAATTATGGCGGCGTACACCGCAGCTATAGAAACTTAAGGGATGCTTGGATGTGGGATGTCTGTTCAGGATCAACCAAACTGATAGGTCTTACAACACTGTGTTTTCACCCACATCATCAATCAGCCCCTCCCCTGGGGTAGCATGCAGTCCCTCTGCATCATGCTCTAAATCCTACCAGTCCAGGGCACGGGAGTCTGGATCAGCTCAATTCACAAACCCAGATTTCCAACTTGCCAGTGTTATGCACCACCAGCCTGCGCCATTATTTTGTTTTTAATTTTGGGAGTGTTTTTCTAAGCTGGGTGGGTGAGCTGTGCTGATGATGATCTAAGTACTGACAGTTCTCCATGCTGTTGTTAGTTGTGTGCCCCTGATGGGGGGCGGGCTTAGTTTCTAGGTTCTCCTGAATTTGCTGTATGACCTGGGTGCTGTTGTTACCTTACTTGCCACTGCATGATGCCAGGTGGGGTGGGGGTGCTGCAACAACACTCAAGCCAAACTGCACACTCAGAGGTACACAGCAGGCAAGGTGCCAGATACTGTATGATGCCATTAGGCAGAGTGGGCTGCTACTGCTGCTTGTTGTGTTCCCCTAAGTGAGTTGGGGGAACTTAGCATCTGTGTGTCTTTGAGTTTGCTATATGGCCCCTTTGTTGTTGTCATTCTACCTGCCACTATATGATGCCATCAGGAATGAGTGGGGTGTTACAACCATACTCAAGCCAGAAAGCACACTCAGGGGCACACATAAGTTAAGTCCCTACATACTATATGATGCCAGTGGGCAGAGTGGTGCTCAATTCACATCCAATCTCAGATATGAAAACAGAGATCCTTTTTTCATGGAGACAAAGTAAAAAAAAAAGATCTACATGTCTGGGACACGCCTGATCTTTCATCAGAAGGTCCTCCACTAATCACGAGTGGATGCTTTAGGTGGTGATTTATTTCAGAGAAGCTAATACAGGAAGTCAAATGTTAGATATGACTGAACTGAGAGAGTCCACCTATGGTGGTTCTGCTTTATTCATGTCTGAGTTCTAACATACTAAGAGACCCAGAAATTAGTAACTTGGGCATGTGAGGTGTAGGTGTTGAAGGAAGGGGACTGTAGTGCAGCCACTACTGCCATCAACCATGAGGGACAGAGCAACAACAGTGCAGCCCCCATCACCCCTAAGGAATGAGGACTACGCTGTTTCTACTGCCATCACACCTGAGGAATAGGAGCTGCAGTGTTACTGCTGCCATCCCACCTAAGGGATTGAGGCCATAGTGATGTTGCTCTCACCCCTGAGGGATTGGGGCCATAGTGCTACTTATGCTGCTGTAACACCTAAGGGATGAAGGCCATAATGCTTCTGTTGTCATCCCTGATGGATGGGGGCCATAGTGCTGCTGCTGCCACCACACCTAAGGGAGGGGGCTATAGTGGTGGTGCTGTTGTCACCCCTGAGGAATGGGGGCCATAGTACTGCTGCCATCGTGACTGAGGGACAAGATACATAGTGCTGCCATCATCCCTGAGGGATAAGGGCTATAGTGCTTCTGTCACACCTGAGGGTTGGGGGCCATAGTGCTATTGCTGAGTCACCCCTGAGGGTTGAGGCTGTAGTGCTGCTGCCACCATCACACCTGAGGGACTGGAGGTCATAGCCTTGCAGCTGCCATCACACCTAAGAGTTGGTGGTCATAGTGCTGCTACCATCACCTCTGAGGATTCTCATCTGTAGTGCTGTTGCCATCACACCTGAGGATGGGGGTCATAGTACTGCTGCTGTCACCCCTGAATGGTGAGGGCCATCATGCTGAAACCACTACCCCTGAAGGATGGGAGCTGTAGTGCTGCTGCAGTCACCATCCCCGAGGGATGGGTGCTATAGTGTTGCTCACGCTACTGTCACTACAACCCCTTGGGGATGGGGATCGTAGTGCTGCTCCTGCTGTTGTTGCAGTCACCCCTCTGAGATGGGTGCTGTAGTGCTGCTGCAGCCATCACCCCTGAGGGATGGGTGATGTAGTGTTTTTCCTGTTGCTGTCACTACAACCCCCAGGGATGGGGACTATAGTGCTGCTGCCGCTACCCCCCGAGGTACAGGGGTCATACTGCTGCTGCTATCATCTCTGAGGGGTGAGAGCCATAATGCTTCTGCTATTATACCTGGGGGATGGGAGCCATCATACTGCTGCTGTCACCCCTGAGACAAGGGGTCTATAGTGCTGCTTCTGCTGCTGTCACTACCACCCCTCAAGGATGGGGACTGTAGTGCTGTTGCTGCTGCCCCCAAGGTATAGGGGTCATAGTGTTGCTGTCATCCCCTCTGGGGGTGAGGGCCATAATGCTGTTGCTGTTGCACCTGGGGAACAGAAGCCATAGTTCTGCTGCTGTCACCCCTGAGGGATGGGGGCCATAGTGCTGCTGCTGTCACCCCTGAGGGATGGGGGCCACAGTGTTGCTCCTGCTGTTGTTGCTGTCATCCCTCTGCAATGGGTGCTGTATTATTACTATTGCCATCATCCCTGAGGATGGGGGCCATAGTGCTGCCCCTGCTGATGTCGCTGTCATTCCTGAGGGATGGAGGCCATTGTGCTGCTGCTGTCATCCCTGAGAGATGGGGGTCATAGTGCTGCTGCTGTCACATATGAGGGCTAGTTGACTTGAGATGCCAAACATGAGGTTATCTAGACACACACACACTTGCCTCCAAGATCTGCATACTCAGATGACTGGGCAGAATAGTCATTGATAACAGTGGGAAGACTGTGTTCACATACAAGACACAAAACCAAAGTGAGATACTGTTGAACTTCTCAACGAGTTTCTTATTTTAATAACTACAAGGATTGATCACAATTCCAGACAGCAAAACTGCTAAAATACATGCTAGCTGAGACAAAAATTGTTAAAGCTCACAAAGCAAAACACTGGTAAAAACAGATTTTGGCTTTATAGACGCTGGTGAAAATATCATTTCTAAGGCTGCATGGCAAAGCCGTGCTGTCTTTGCTATGAAGTAAATTAGAAGAGGGGCTCAGGAAAGGTATTGTGTGTAATTACTCAGTGATTAGTCATTGCCATAGAATTAGTTTCCACTGCCTTTCCCTCTGCCAGACCTCATAACCCTCCCCGACAGAGGCACTGAAGAAATAGTTCTGTCGTTTTTAAAACACAGGACATTATCACCAGTGTCAAAGTTTATTCTGCTGTCAGTTGATTATTTGACTGGCACTAGGACCTCGGGGAACTAAGCCAAAGGCAGATGTTGATATAGTTCCTCATGAAGCCAGTGTTATATTACAGTGAAATGCAATGCTGCAGACTGAGGAATAAACTGCTAAACTGCTTGTAGCTTGTTTACACAACTCCAGGTAAATTCACAGATTATTGTTAATACATATTGACACAGCTTCCTTTTATGATTCAAAGCATATTTGTCTTTCAAATGTTTAGTAATGTAATCCCCTGCTTTCTCAAAATGTTTCACAGTAGAGTACTGCATATTTTCCTTTCATGATTCAGATCAAGTTTGTCTTTCTGTTTTCTCAAAACTTTTCACAGTAGAGAACTGCATGAAACAAATACCTTTCAATATAGTTTGCAGTAATAATTGTTTAAATAGTAGTAGGACACTGCTGAGGGGGGTGGTAATGGTGATTCAGAGATGATATACTTTTCAGGGAATGTAGAGGGGAGAGCATGTGTTGGTGGGATTAGAAGGAAAAAAGACTGAGGGTTCCAGCAGTGATCTGTAGGCTGGAACAGACCTTGAGGGAACAGGCTGCAAAATGAGGTGTGGGTACTGGAAAGCAAATACATAGGGGTGGTCAGTACCGGTGGATCCAGCTATGTATCCAGGTAGCACCCACAACCTCATTAGTCCAGCAAAAATCTGTTTAAGCCTACTCTTAGCTTTGAATGGTAATATTTTGCATTTTGGGGAAGAGTTGCCCCCTTGAAAAAAATCTAGATGCACCCCTGGTCATCAGCAGTGCAGAAAAGCACCACAATTGTGTGCACAAAATCTGCATTGTATGGTGCAGAACAATACACAACTGCCCACAACCCAGGTGAGATGCCTCACCTCGGGAGCAGTTGCCCCCTTGAAAAAAAGATGCACCCCTGGTCATCAGCAGTGCAGAAAAGCACCACAATTGTGTACACAAAATCTGCTTTATATGGTGCAGAACAATACACAACTGTCCACAACTCAGGTAAGACACTTCACCTGGGGAACAGTCTAGATGCACCACTGGTGATCAGTAGTGCAGAAAAGTACCAGAAATCTGTGTGCAAAATCTGCTTTATGTGGTGCACAGCAATTCACAACTGCCCATAACTCAGGTAAGACACCTCACCTCTATTGGTTTCACAGGACTACTGCCTCATCACCCTCTTGATGATGCAATCATCCTGTAAAACTGATCGAGGTGTCTTACCATAGCTGCAGGTGGTTGTAAATTGTTTTGCTTCTTATAAAGTTGATTGTGCACACACAATTTTGATGCCTAAGACTTAATATTTTACATTGAGCAGTTTGCATGGTGAAGTCGAGAATGCTGTCCCTTTGAGTGCATAAAAGTAGCCTAGCAGGCTGTTGCCCCATGAAAACATTCTAGATGTATCCCTGGCGATCAGCAGAGCAGAAAAGTACCACAACTCTGTGTGCAAAATCTGCTTTATATGGTGCAGAACAATTCACAGCTGCCCATAACTCAGGTCAGGCACGTCACCTCGACTGGTTTCACAGGACTACTGCCTCATCACCCTCCTGATGATGCAGTCATCCTGTAAACCTGGTCGAGGTGTCTTACTAGGTCCATAGCTACAGGTGGTTGTAAATTGTTTAGCTTCTAATAAAGCTGATGTTGCACGCAGAATTGTGATGCCTAAGACTTAATATTTTACGTTGGGCAGATCGCGTGGTGAAGCCGAGATTGCTGTCTCTTTAAAAGTAGCCTAGCACCTAGATACTCAAATAGGTAAGTGACAGTAGCTGAATTTTTGAATGCACATTCAGGGTGCCCCCCCCCCATGGAACCCACAACAGGATTTATGCCAGCCACTATGGAGCGACAGGTGGGGCTAATAGCAGACAGGATCAGTTCCACCACTGGGGTTAGCTCTGAAGCCAGAGGACTGGGTATGCAATACCAGATGAAGAAAAAAGCTGTTTTAAAAAATAAACTGTCTCCAAGTAACCCTGGCTCTTCCGTACTCCAGTTATATTCCAGTCATGATCCTATGGTTCAGATTTAGGGAAATCACCTTCTGGCTAACTTCAGTGCTGTGTCTCGCAGCTTGCTAACTTCTTTAAGGTACTAGAAGCTATAGTGTGGCAGAAGCATGTGCAGAATCTGGAAGGGGGTGTAGTCTTCCTCACAGCATCGTCAGTGTGCAGACTGCTCCACCCTCCCCTGTCAGGTGCTCCATGCTACTACTACCATGCCTTAATGGAGCAGGTGACCACAGAAGAGATAGTAGTGCACAAAAGAAAGGAAGAATAGACATGCAGAACAGCATGATGTAGTACCCTACAGAAAATTCCAAATTGCAAAAATCTGAATACTTTATTTCAAGGCAGGATACACCACAGGCACACACCGCTGTGCACAGGGTCTTTGAACTGTAATGGAGCAGGTGCGCTGTGGGAGGTGAAGACTTAAGGTAACAAGGATTTACATATTATTGCTCCCTTCCTAAAATTATAGATCAGAAGTCAGGAGGGAGGGGAGGGGGACCCACCATTGACATATCAGTCACAAAACTATGGGGGCTTACTTAGATGGGTTTAAAGGTATCCTTGACTTCTGACAGCAGTGCCAGGGAACCCAACCTATTTAACAATAACAACAAAAAAAGATTGTGGTGGAGGGTGAGAAATGATTGCATTGGGAAGAGGGTGAATGACTTAAGAACTTACCTTAGTCTACCTAGGGAACTTTTCGGGCATTTACTTTTTTTTTTTAGGCCCAAACACGGAGTCCTGAGAATCTGGGCTCGCCAACACTCCCAGTTGCCTTGTAGTGTTGTGCTGCTGGGGACATCTGATGTCTCTACATTTTCAGTCCTCCCCTCTCCTGGCAGCTGTAGTCACCATCACAGATACTGATATTTCATGATGCATTCATGCACTGATGTAATGACTAGATGATCAAGTGTTTGTATTTTTCTGGGTGGTGGTGATTGATTAAGAGAATAAAGCATTGTACTGGGGACTCTCCATCACTTCTGTGTGACACCACAGTGTCAGAGGTGTTGAGACCTAAGCATGTGGCTAAACCACAGCCATGTGTTTGGAGGTAGGTGGGGTACCATGAACCAGCACTGAACTGCTAGCAGCTGGGAAGCAGTGACCACCATGACCTCAGTCTATCCCATGGTCTCTGCTTAGAGCAGGGTTGGGGGGAGTGAAGTGCTGCATGCCATAGTGCTGAGCTGTTGCTCCTCACATAGGGATATCCACAGTAGGGTGAAAACAAATTGGATGAAGGCAATCAGTGCACAGGAAAACAGGCAACAGCAAGACGCTTGCCTGGCAAGTGCATTCAGCACCTTGCTGGTCGAACTGCATGTTGGTTCCATCGCAGGGGGACTTCATCCCTGTACCCCCCCACAAATAAATATAAATATTCACAGCCTGCACTTAAGGGGATGGACCTCAGTTGGGGCCTCGCTTTCCTGTCCACCCACAATTTCCACTGTATTGAAGTCCCAGACACCCAGATTGCAGTCTCCCATAGTGCCTCACCTACATCTCTTCACCCTAAGTCCTGTATCCACCTGATGGTATATGCCTTCCATGCAGGATCTTGCTCCTTTCATATCTACCCTTAAAAAAGCTTTTTTATTTTTTTTATTTCAGGTTCCTTTCCTTTCCCATTTCAACTGCTGCACCAGTGAGTGACACACGCAAAGCCTAAACCTCCCTTTGACACAGTGTGAATGTGAAAGGATTGACAACAGTAGAACTATACTTACAGGTATGTAGATTGGTCTATTACTGTTCATTACTTTTGTTCTTTTAAAGGTAAATTGAAAATGTTTAAATGGGTTAGTTACAGGCTGCCTCGATAGCCCAGAGGCACTGCACCACAAGATGAACCTAAACTTGAGAGTAAGCCTGAGTCTTCAATTGTTGACAGTATGGGGAGGGAGGATTTGCCTTCCAACTCCCATAGTAACTCCAATAGTTACCTAAAGAGGTCATCAGATGCATGGGAGATTTGAAGGTTGCAGGGATGTAGGTGAAGGGGAGGCTGCAGTGAGTGCTGGATGTGCAGTTGGTGTAGCTAGGGCTATGAGAGAGAGAGGATTTTGTGTTGTCAGTGTTGAAAATGGGGGGCTTGATCATCTGCTTGAGGTCTGCTGTGCACTGAGACACATAGGCTAGTGCTCCTGCAAGGCAGCATTCAGACAGTCTCTCTGTCATGAATGGAGTGTGGGCCAGTAAGGATATTAAGTTTTTGGGATGGGATGGTTTGATCAGCTGACTGGGTCAGAGAACATGACTGAGGGTTAATGGAGCAGGTAACACAGATTACTGCAGGAAGTTGCTGCTTTTTGTTTGTTTTGTTTTATTTTATCCTCTATCACCATATCTCTGTTGCTTTTATCTTGCGTTAAATAGCAACTCTGCACTTCTCTACATGATTTATCATAAATAAGACAAAGCTGTTTACAGTTACTAGAAAATAATTATTTTTTTTAATTGTCAATGTTCCTTTCCAAAATTTTCAGTACATCTTGACAGTCCATCTGAAAAGTCTGTATAGAAATCATTTGCCTCTCTCCTGTTAACATCACAGTGCCTTGAGTTTTAGTGCTCACCATGACAGACTGTGATATCACAGACAGCGACGGTGTGGTTAGCAGGGAAGAGTAAGATACATTTCGAAAGACTAAGTGAAAAAAGTGCTGCATTACCTACAATATGTAGTAGACCATTGGCATAGGGGAAAAATAACCAGAAAACAAAGTTAAAACACAATTGGTATAAATCTAGTGTTTTTTAATTTTTTATTATAGTGGGGAGATTGGGCAGGATTTTCAAACCTGCAGAGACATCGCAAGACCCCTGGTACACTGTACGTAGGGCGCACCGAGCTTGCAGCAGTCTCCAGTCAGGATTTTCTATCCCTTGCACCGACTGCAGGTCCTCAGACCACATATTTGTAGTCTAGCCTGCACCACATACCAGGGCCCAATACACGGGGCTTGCCAAAGACATTTGGCAAGCCACTGTAAATCAGGGAACTGACGAACTGCACCTGGTATTGGAAAATCCGTGCAGCTGCGCAAATGGGTCCGTGCATCGCCGGTTTCAGAGTCCCCTGGTGCAGGACTTGTTGCATGCCCTGCACCAGTGTTTGAAAATCCTGCCCATGCTCAAAAACTATCTTTTTAACTTACTATTATGCTGTTGTAACCCCTAGGTGGCGCTAACCCAAGGGCTACTACACCTGCCTGCTTGGCTAGTAGCAGGTTAAGGGGCTTGAGTTCTGAAACGGGTGCCTCCACCCGGAGGTCAGGGTTGATAGTGGTCAAGCAAACATGGGCACAGCCCTCCGGGACACTGTAACCCTCCTCTTTCCCCTCTAGTGGCCTAAACACTGTACAATAATCACTTTCACAATACCCCTGGTACACCACAAAAGTACCCACACTGTTTGCACTTACCATCAGGGCTGGTTCCCCTGGCTCGACCCTGGGGACCCCCTGTAAAACAAGGTTATGCACAGCAAATAGCAACAGTACAGTACTTTGAGCACAAACTGGAACCACAGTCAGATTATATGCAGAAAAAGTTAGATCTGATTTATTTAGGGGACTTGAACAAGAAGGGGGCAAAATCAGGTTAATTAGCTTAAAGGTTATATCAATCAAACAATTGTGCATGCGCTTTGAGTCCCCCCACACAGTCACACTTCTGGGTACCAAGGTGGAGAAGAGATGGGCTAGCCAGGACTGTTGCCCGGGGTTGCAGCTGGTTGGGGCCCTGTGATGGAAAACACAACATGCACAGTACATAATATCTGTAATCCAGAGCCAGAGGGCTCAGTTTGTAAAGAAAATGAAACAACAAGACAATCAGATGACACACTCAGATTAAGCTGTTGTTGCAGGGAGCTACCCTGATATTTACTCATGATACCCAAGACTGGACACAGGCTGGACGAAAATCGAGACTGCAGGTGGTTAATATGGAATGTCAAGAGAAGCAGGACCCATACAAGTTGCAGAGGCGTCATTCCTGTTCAGATGTGAAGCAGGGGGTTGATCCCCAGGCAGATCTCTCATTGATGGCTTCTCTGTGCAGCAGGTAGTCCGGCTGGGCCAGTCTGGCAAGGTCCAGACTGCATGGAGACAAATTCGGATGCAGTCCATTTTGGGCTGGATACAGCTTCCAGCAAGCAGAACACAGTTCACACAGTGGGGGACCAACTCACGACCCACTAGCAGCTCATAGTACATTTACATGTAAGGGAATTCTACTGTACCAGGCAAAGCGCTCCCCCGTCACAATCGCAAAGTCTCTGCACACACCGGGAGCTTAGGGGTAGCTAGAGCTCCTGACAGGCAGATTGCATTCAGCAAAATCTTCAGTCTTCTTCAGGTTGAGCCTGGCCCACTTCAGTAGCTTACTTTAGTCACACAAACTTGGATTTAGTCCAAAATAATTCTCTTCTCTCCCTCTCAGGAGCAGCAGCAGACATGCAAGCCAAAAACTCAGCCCTTTCACAGTTTTCCCATGCAAAATCTACTCAGGATTGCTGCCCAAACTACACTTGAGCTCTTTTCATTTCATTTCACTTCCCAGCTCAGAACTAACTGAAAATGCAAGCAGTCCGGGACTTCCCCAAGATCCAAAAGCTTCGGTTGACTGATTTGGCTGTCAGTCAGAGCAAGAGCTCCTCCTTCAGTTGCAAAAAAAGGCACAGAAAGTTCAAAACTACAATTCCTACATATTTTAATTATAGACAGCTCCTGTAGTCTGGCTACATTTTAGGTCCTACCAGAACTGATTGGTCCAATTTGCAATCCAGGACTAAGATAGTGGAGACAAAACAAAACAGTCCTTTCTACAAAGAAAGCAGGTCAGACAAACTACATTAGCATTATCACTCTAAATGATTTTCAGCAAATAGTTACATCTTTCAACAGAGATCCCTCTCAGATTACATAGGATGCAATCAGGCAGCTCTTAAAGAGACAGTACACAGAGGCTATACAGGCTCTGGTAATCACATTTAAACTGTTAAAACGCAGGACACCAGCCTGGCAGTGAGCATTTAGGCAAGCTCAAGGAAGACTTTTTGGGAACCCCCATTTGTAGAGGGTTACACTGTATCTCTCTGCCCCTATCTCTACTCACACTACTATAAGTACCTCATACTTACCTAGTTCTACCTTTACTTCCATAGGTCTGCCCAGATGGTGGCTGTCTACTTTTCTGATAAGTATCTTGTTTAATTCTGACTACTGTAATCTCTCCTCTAGGATCGTAGACTCTTTGCATCTCCAGAACCCTCTCTGTGCTTTTCTTTTAGGTTCTACCAGAGTATCCCAAACCCAAAAGAACCCAACTCTGTGCACTGTGACTTGTACAGAGCAGGTACTATAAGTCATATTAAATTTAGGAGTCAAAACTTAGTTTTTCATCCTCTAGGCAGCAGGGCTAGTGACTGGGAAAAATCCCCACAGAATTTTTCACTGTCAAGGTTGATGTACTTACCGGAGTGTTACCCTCTCCAGCACATGCCTGCAGGGCTAGCTAAAGGAAACTCAAATAGCTGTATACAAATTCTACTAACATTTGCTAGTGGTATGGTGACAGTTTTTACCCCAGCAAAGGAGGTGGAGTTAGTGTCAGGGGCTGGGTGGCTAGTGTCTGGGGAAGAAAGGTGCTATTGTTTGAGACTTTGAAAGGTGGGTAAGCTGCAGTCAGGGGCTTTGGAGGGATTGAGTGGGCTAGTGTTATGGCACACGGAGGGAAAGTGTAGAAGGAAGGGTGTATGCATGCCTCTGCTGTTTGAGTAGGTGGTGTCCAGGAGGACCTTGCAGAGAAGGTGTGCAACAAGGGTATGGGTGATTCTTAAATGGCTAAGGAGGAAGGGGTGTGGCTTCTGGGAGTCAAGGGACAGGAGGGAGGTTATATCCACAGAGATTAAAAAGTGGGGCACCTAGAGAGGGATGAGTATTCAGATGGACTGTGGTGAAAGTGGCGAGGATTGGTTCGGCTGGGTTGTGTCAGGAAATGGAGGGATGGGTTATTGTGTGGGGTGATGAGGGGGTTGTAGAACTTTTGGGGACTGTGCAGGGTGTACATTCAAGAGGGCTACTGTCATGGAGGCAGTAAGGGAAACATGCTAGTGTCAGGTGCTGTGGAAAGAAGGGGCTAGTGTCAGAGGGCTCTGTGGGAGGAAGGGAGGCTAGAGTCTTGGTTAGAGGAAGGAGGTGTGGCTAGTGTCTGAGCTGTAGGCTAGTTAACTATACAGACTGGGGCACACAAAGTTCCATTTATTCTCAAGAAAATGTGCTCTATTAGTAAAGCACTTAAAGTGTCTTCTCAGTTTTTTTTTATTTATCAAAATGAATCTGTTTAAGAGGCTTTGATATAACAAATTGTATATACTGTATATATATATATATATATATATAGAGAGAGAGAGAGAGAGAGAGAGAGATACCTGGTTGAGGTTACAACACTTGCATCTTGGGAATGAGCTCAGTAGTCATTAAATGCTCACTGACACTATTAACTTTAGCCAGTGTGCCCCTTTGTGAAAAAATTCCAGTGGTCTGAGGGTCAACTTGGTCCATTCAGGTCAGTTAAACATTTTATAAACTTGATAGTGGGTTTCATGCTACCATTCAGTGGCACAGTGGTCAGAGATACTTGGGATGACATGTATGTCAAGGTCTGACTAGACTACACTCTATATTAGAAGAAATGGATGGGCATGAAAATGAGGGGAAAACAGCAACTGATTGGCCAGAATGGCGCCCCAATTTCTTCAGGCCCTGCATCACCAAGAAGTGCCATATTACCACCAGCCACCTAGCAACAGCTTCCACCACCCAGGGACTAAATTTGGACCTTCATAACAGCCCTCTTTTCCCTCCATGGGGAGGTGGGAAGGAAGGTTCATCATCCCCACCCCTTCCCTGCTATGGTAACTCCCAAAGACTCTCTACCAGTTTTGGTATGGAGTCCTGTTGATGGTGAAGGGGAGTATAACAACTGGGGCTTGATATTCAAATGTTTGCCCAGGTGCAGATCCTAGTTTACCCAAGCAGATTGGGTTTTGCACCAGTGTCCTATATTTAAAAGACATTACACAGTGCAAAACTAAATGACTGTTCGGGAGGGGGGTCAGTCCCAACTGTGTGGGGTGGTCTTCAGTAAAGTGACTGAGGTACAATGTTGTGACTGTTAGGGGTGGTGATTATGGCTGTAACTGCTTGTGGAGAGTGTCATCCATGTGACTTTAGGGGGTATGGGGCAGTGCTATGGTGGTGGGGTGCGGTGTTGCAACCGTTGGGAATAGGGATCTGTTCTGTGACTGTCAGGGATGGGTGCCCAGTGCTGTGATGTACAGTGGAAGGTTTCAGTCATGTAAATCTCGTGGGGGGGTACAGTCCTGTAACTGTAGGGGGTGGAAGGGTCAGTCCCGTGATGGTCAGTGCTGTGGCTATAGTATAAGTAGCATAGAGTGGTGTGCACTGGAAAAGGTGATGCATTAACAAAGCAGCCAGCTTGTAATAAGAAAAGAAAAGAAAGTTCAGAACTCATAGAGTCAGTGCAAGATTTATTTTCTGGTGTGCACCCACTAGCCCCAATACTTCAACCCTGCAATGGGCCTTCCTCAGGGGCTGGGTCTGAAAAATACAAATGTACATCTCATTTATACAGATCTCTTAAAGTGTTACTGTATACACCATGCACTAAAAACTATGTGCAAGTCAAGCTGAAAACACATGAGTAACTTGGTTATGAACATTTCGTTACTCTACTTTTTGTGTTTTATTTTTGACACGCACAGTAAACAGTTAATGATATTAGTATACTACTTAAATTAAACATGCCTCTATATCTGTTACTTCATTTAATTCTATAACTTTCTATCAAAAGCAATATTTATTTTACCTTTTACACTATACTATACCCCTTTTGTATCTCTATTCTATTGTTCCCACTACTAAATTTACTCCATATTAGCCTTTTTCTCTTTACTTTTACAGTCTCACAGGCAGTGAACTCCTTCCCCATCAGATAAGTTTAACAGTATATCTAACCTTTCTTATCCTTCCTAGTAACTATCTAAGAACTGTGGATCCTTAGTCTACAGGTCTAAGAAACCTCATCGCTTTAAGACTCCTCCCTCTGGCTCCATAGTACCCTGGTACGAAATCCTGTACATATTACCTATATTTGGTAGCTTTACTGTAGCCCTCATTATGGGAGGGTTGTGTATATGTGTTAAGATCATATATATTGCAGCATTTCCCCCCTCCATAAAAATGTTTGCCTTGCTAGTTGACTCATGCAGGCTGTAAGCCCTGTCCCCACCTCCCCTGTCTGCCACTTCCCTGTCCCAGACCACTGAGTCTAAAGTTTCCCATGGATTGCCCCCCCCATGATGGGGCCAGGAAGGGGAGAGCCATCCTCCCCCCAACCAGTCACTCACATCTAGAACTGAGCCAGTAATCCAGGTGGTAGTGTGTGACTGAGGTAGTTAGGTAGCCTGTGCTAGCCATTACCACATTCCCACTCCCATTGGATTACTGCCTTCACCTAGAGGAAGCAAAGGTTGAGTCAGCATGCCTTCCTACCCAGGGACAGGACAGCTATCTTATTTAACACTCAGTCCTATCTTTGACTCTCAGCAACCTGAGCATGTCCCTAAACTTGGGTCACTGATGTAGCGGGAGTCAAGGCATACTGTGCCTCATCCCTCCATACCACTGTACCAGACCAACCTTATACTGCAGCAAGGGAATTATTTATTAACATGGCAGGTGATCGGAGAATGATGGAGCCAGTGCACACCAGGGAATGATTTTTTATTAATGGGTCCGACGGTTAGAGGGTGGGATGTACCTGTGGACACCAGAAAATGTGTTAACTTTAACAAGGCCAGCAATCACAGGGGACTACTGTTATTGGCAGGCAGTTTGAAAGAAATATTGAGCTGCTTGAGGTTTTATATAAAAGCAATTTCCCTGTAGATGGCTCCTAATTCCCATAAAATAGCATTATGCAGCCTTGTTGGCTCTGACCAGAGTTTGTTTCCCTTTAGCAAAACAGATTGTGCCCTTTATCAATCACTGTAAACCAGTGTCCCTGTTAATCTGTGGCATGGGAAACAGTTCCCCACAATCCATATTCTTGTCAGTATTTCAGTACCCTGGCCAGTTCCATGGTTAAGACATGTGGGTGTAGTAGCCCTACAGCAGTGTGAGGGAGGGATGCAGCAGGTTCTGTTGTGAGAGAACCATACAACCCTGAGGTCAGGGTTGGTTCTGCTCTGTTTAATCCCAAACAATGCAGAGACTACAACAGTTTGGCTCACACATGATCATCTATGAGTGCAGTTGCGATAACATGTGTAGTAGATTCAGAGGCACAAAGACAAGTGCAAGGAGCCCGGGTTTGGGGATTTGTGATATTAATCTCCCAGACTCTTAAGGCACATCCATCCCTATTCAAGCAGCCAGTTACCTACTGTACACATTCCCTGACTGATCACTGCAACCAGCTACACATTAATATATGTTGTGGGAGTCAGTTCCCCACAGTTCATACATTAGTTGTTTGCCATGCTCCCTCCCACATGTCTTCACTTCACTCATAAAGGACCTCTTCCCACCTTCCTGCAGTTGTGTTTAACTCTGCCTTCCCTAATCTCCTCCTCACCTCCTAATTGTGTCACTTTGCACTGTTCTTTTGTTAGCACTTATCTATGGTACTCATAAATTAATTGTTTATTATAGCCTCCTGGTTTGTTAGAAAGACTGCCATAAATGTGTCAAACTGTTGCTGTTTGTATCTTGTAATTACTGTCATTATGTATGTTTTAATGCATGTATCATTACTGTTTCCCAGTCCCCTCTCCCCCAGGACACATCTAGAAATGAGCAGCCTCTGCTCAGTATGCTTTTCCTGGTGAAACTTCTAAATAAATAACTGACAGTATTTCAGCACTCTGGACAGCTCCATGGCTATGCCAACTGTATGTAGTAGAACTACAGCAGCAGGAGGGAGATATGCAGTAGTTCTGTGAGAGAACTCTGTAACCCTGAGGTTAGGTTTGGTTCCGCTCTGTTTAATCCTAAACAATGCAGAGACTGCAACAGTTTCGCTCACACAGGATCATCTATGAGTGCAGCTGTGATGGCACATAGGTAGTAGATTTAGAGACATACAGACGACTACAAGGAACTTGGGTTTGGGAATTTGTGATATTAATATCTCAGATTCTGGAGGCACACCCATCCCTAGTCAAGCCAGCTACCTACATGTTCCCTGACTGATCACTGCAAACAGTTACACATTGATCTCTACTGTGGAATTAGTTCCCCACACTTCATATTTTGAGTGTCGGTATTTCAGCACCCTGGCCAGCTCAATGGCTATGACAGCTGGGAGTAGAACAGATACAGTAGCGGGAGGGAGGCAGGCAGGCAGGGAGGACTTCTCTGACTCAGCTAACCTGGATTGGGTTCACGATTCATGACTGTTGTAGTGGTATAGGGAGGGAGGAACCTTACTGGAATCAGCCAGACACCAAAAACAAGATGGCTGGCCTGGTGGCTCTGAGGGCTGAGGCGCTGGATGCCTGACCTTGCGCTATGCTGGCGACCCATATTTGGGAATGAGCAAGGGCTGTAGGGGGGCAGCAGGGGGGAGAAGGACCAATCATCTGAGGGACTGCTCTCCTTCTCCAGGGAAGGGGGGGCCACCAGCAGTCAGTGCCAACTGGCCCTTAGCGGTGGCTGGGAAACAGCACACTGATGCTTAGAAAAGGCAGGAGAGGAGGCAGACGCTTGGAGGATGTACGGACATGTGCACGCTCTCTCCATAGGGCATCATTGCACGCCTCCTCTCCTAAGGGAGAAAAATGGAGGAAAAAGAGTCCTGGGTGTGGCAAAATGAAGGCCAATCCCTGCAGGCCCCACGCCACAAATAGCGGTGACCTCCACTCTGGATCCATTCCAGCAGGTTGAGGTATCCCCACCACCCCCACCAGGGGCAAGCCATGGAGGAAAGCGGAAGTAGGCTGCAAGTGGGGGACGGGGCTAGGAGATCAGGCATGATGATGTGCCGCCCAGGAGGAGGAGGAGAAAAATTAACTACAAAAAAAACAAGAGGGGAAAAAACACAAAAAGAAAATAAAACAGCACTGAAGTCCCAACAAGTGTGAGGTGGGCAAGAGATTTGCTGTCAACATGCCACTATGTATTATATGGATGGTACTTTTCTCCATAGAAATGTTTAGCAGTTATTTCCCTGCATACCCTACATGAAATTGTGATTAAAACTATCAGTAGCCATCCAAATGCACTATGTAAAATAAAAGATGGGTAAGTTTGCTATAATGATCAGGAGGTAGCTTGTGGCTTTATACTCTGGTTAGTCACTTTGATGGGTTTATTTCCTAATACACCTCAGTTATCCATCATATGTATGTGTGTGTGTGTGTATGTGTATATGTGTGTGAATATACAGTATATATGTATATATAATTATATATGTGTGTGTGAATATACAGCATATATATATATATTTTTTCTTTGCAAACAAAACTGTGTTAATGCATCGGTTAAGGTTTGGATTAAAGCAACAAAAGTAGGGAAATGTGGTGTTATGGTTTCCAACCCTAACTCCCCACCCCCCAAGCAGCAAAAGGAAAAAAAAATTACAGTTTTCACTGTCATGACTCTTGTTGAATTGGGGTGGGGTCTTCCTTGGGGTTCTCAACCCTAATGCTCATCCCATTGTGATATAGTCTTCAAACATACAGAACTGTGTCTCCCCACATGTTGTCAAAAACCTGTAGGCCCTACCTAAAGGAAACAGTTCACATCTCACCTTATTTGGTCATGGAATGGGGTGAGAGATAGGACTGAGAACCCCAAGGAAGACCCCTGATTTGCCGAGTGAGGACAGCGAAAAACAATGTTTTTCTCCTTTTTCTGTTTGGGGGTTGGGGTGGGATTTAGGGTTGGAAACCCTAACACCACATATCTCTACTTTTGTTACTTTATCTGAACCCTAACTTGTGCATTAATGCAGTTTTCTGTAAATAATTTCTTTACTATTTGAGACAGTAGAATCATTTTCTCATTCCAGCTTGAACACATCCATGGGCCCTGCACTTCCTTGCCTCCAGAAAAGCAATTTATCTGCTTGGTTGTAATTGTTTTTTTGTGGGGCTCACGTCAAAGAAAAAAATTAAGTTTCCCTCTTAAATGCCAGCAGTTGACTGTACAGTATATGGGCAAAAATGTGTTTTTCAGTTTTTTACCCATAAGTCAGTACATTTTTGTCAGCTTGCTCTGAAGTTTGCTATGGTTATATTCCAAGACAATATACACCTTTGATGTATATTTGATGATGATCAGACTATCACTGTGGATTTGGCACCATGGTGAAGTTTGAGGGTAATTGTGGGGTACAGTGCATACCCCATGAATGTTTCGGTGGATTGTGTGTTAGTGTTGCAGCAATCATTGCGACCTTTATTTTTATATAGAGTCTCCCTTAACTCCAATTATTGATGCAGTTATGGCTTGTTAAATTTGCAATGTTACACTATAAGAATTTTCTTTTTTATATTTTATATCTCTATTTTCAGTTGGCATTTTTAAGGACTTGATCTTGCAGTAGTCATTGTGACCTTTCTTTTGCTATATAGATTGCCCCTTAACTCCAAAGACTGACAGAGTTATAGCTTGTTTATTTAGCAGTGTTACCCAATAGGAATTTTCATTTTCTAATGTTTATGTTTTTATATGGACCCTTACTTTTGGGGGGAGGGTATCATGCGTTAGTCTCGTAGTACTCATCGAGACATTTTCTTTTTATAAATGCATTGTTCCTTGACTCAAAATATTGACAGAGTTATGTAAGTAATAAGCCATGATGGGGGTGTGCATTACAGGATTTTAGTGCACGCCCCATGGGTGTAGTAAGGCACGAGGCTGAAGGCCAAGTATCTTTAAGCCCCTGGAAAGTGCATTAAAATCCTATAATGTACACCCTGGGGGGACTCATTACACTTATAAAATGGCTCTAAGTAGGTATTTTTGGGGAGGAGAATTAGATTTGCTACCCGACCATGCATTTATGAGATTTAATGCATAATCAGGTGACGTATCTTGGCCAATGACATTTCTAGAGTATTTCTTGCCAATAAAGCTTGTTGAGGTAGCAATATTATCCTCAGGAAATTTTCATATTTTAATTTTTATGTTCATATAGGGCTCTTTAATATTTTGGAGGTATCATGTGTTAGTCTTGTAGTACTGATTGAGACCTTTATCCCCTAATTATTTTTTTTTGGGGGGGGTTATTATGTGTTAGTATTGTAGTACTCATTGAGAGCTTGACATATATATATACATACATATATATATATATATATATATAGTCCCTTAACTCCAAAATGTTGATGGAGTTATGGCTTGTTAAAGTTACAATGTTATCCTACGGAAATTTTTTAATTTGTATGTTTTCATGGAGGCTATCATGTATTATTCTTGTAGTACTCATTGCGACCTTTCTTTTAATATGTAGATTATCACTTAAATCCAAATATTGATGGAGTTATGGCTTGTTAACGTGTGGAAAAACACACTAAATCCAAATTCTTCTATTGTACGAACCAGTCTTCTTTCATGAGATTTTGATACTCTCATGAAAAAGGATTGATTTTAATGAAAGAAGAATGTAATAAAACACTTCAGTTCAAATTCTTCTTTTGAATGAACCTATTATTTATCTGAAAGTTGATGACCAGGAGAGGCACACTGAGTGACAGCCCATTTCTGGGTGAGACCCCAGGGAAAGGGAAGGGGAATATGTGCGCAGATGCAAACTGTCTTACAGAACCAGATTAAGCTGTTGGTGGTATTAGTGAATGGAGGGAAACTTGGCCAGGACACTGGGGAATATTCCCCTGCTCTTATCAAGAAGTGCCATGGGATCTTTAATGTCCACCTGAACAACCACCAGAACAGGCAGACGGGACCTCGGTTTAACATCTCATCTGAAAGACAGCACCTCAGGAGTGCAGCACCCCCCTCATGATGCACTAGTGTCTGCTTTGGTATTTATCCCACATTGCTAGTGTGGAGCTAGAACCCACAACCTTCTGATCTTCCAGCCTCAGAGGCAAGTGTACTACCTGCTGAGCCACTGACACTGCATTCTTTCATATATCCCTTTCCTCTTTCATGATGCTGTACAAAAGAAGAAAATTGTCTTATAAAAGAGGATTTTTTTATTGTTTTAAAAACACATTTATGGGTCCTTTTTCCAAAATCTAACTGCAGAATCCAGCTAATGTGGTCCTGTGTAGCAAGATACATGTGTAGGTGTCTCTCTGGGATACGAGTTTTATGGGTTTTCCCCAAAAAATGTTTTTGAACTAAAATGAAAACAAGATGGCTGTCATACGAAAGAAGAATTTTTTTTCTTGTGAAAAAGGATTACCCCCTCATGAATGAGAATCCTCTTTTATATGGCCAAATTCTTCTTTTTTTATGAAACACCTATCCAAAAGATTATACTGCGCATGCTCAGACCCAGCATTTCAAATCCTTATAACTCTGGAACTGATTACATTTTCCCCAAATCAATGAATGGTACCATTTTGAGGCAAGCCCTTTCTACCCTAAAAATTTCAGAACAAAATTCCAAACTGTCTGGGTGCTAGGCAATGGCAAAAAATAGCCAAACCCCCTGATTTTTTCACTTTTTTCACTAGAAGGATCTTGGAATCCACACATCCCACCAGAACAAAACTTGGCACATCAAGAAACCTTGCCCCCAGACCATGCATGCAAAATTTTGTGTAAATCCATTGAATGGGGGCAAAGCTAATAAAGTGCAACGTTAGGGTGTTAACATTAAACAGCCTACTCAACCCTAATTATAATCAACAGATAAAAATTACAAATAAATAAATAAAATTATATAGATATATATTTTTAAACAGAGACAGAGCCCAGTGGGAACAACAAGTGTACTGCATATGTATATGTATGCGTGGCAGTGCCATCTGGGCAAAAAACTATAAATGAATTAAATTTACTTTGAACTAAGTCTTGGGAGTTTTCAAAATCATCCTGCTGTTAAAAAAATGTTTGTTTCGACCATTCTGTAAAGCAGAAGCTCTTTGGCTAGCGTGCTGTAAACCTGCTGGTCTAGTCAGTCACTCTGGACTACAAATTTCTTTTTAAGCCCAGTCATGTGTGTTTTCAAAATCATTCTGCTGTTTAAAAACTTTTGTCTCATCAGCTGACCATCAGCCATACTGACAACTCGGGTTTGGGAGTGGACTCAGGTCATTAAGGGGTCAGATAAGGGAGAGGGGATGCAGTGTTGTAGGGACAGATGACATCTCTTAGAGAGAGAGGTCCCAGCATCTCATTACCAGCCTGCCGCCTGATGGGCACTAGGTGGTAGCACATCATGGGTCACCTTAGGTGCAGGAAGGAGGCCTTCAGATGCAAAGGCTCCCAAGCATGAAGTATCATTGCATGAGAGAGAAAATGCCAGAGGAAAATCCCCAACAAAATAGATGACTTTGTGACCCTCTATAGGCCCAGCACCACCACCTGGGCAGGGCTCCAGGAATCTGGATTGTGCTTGGGGGGAGGGATGGTCCTTCCCCTAGGACCCTGCCACTGGGGGTAATCTGCAGGGACTCTCACATAAGCAGGTAAGTACCAAGTAATGAGGCTGGTAGGGAAGAGATGATTGGGGTTGGCTGGCAGCAGAGGAAGCCAAAGAAATGAAGATGTAAAAAGGTTTTGTCTCGGTCATCCTGTAATGCAGAAACCCTTTTGCTAGCATGCCGTAAGATTGCTGCACTAGTCAGACACTTTGGCCAAACAATTTATTTTAACTTAGAGTCTTTCTATCTTTCTTTGACTTGATCAGTCACCTTTAGAAAAACATGGACAAAAGTGGGAATAGTAACAGTAATAGGGCAATTGTCAGAAAGCATGACTATAAAAGGTTAAAAAAGGCAGCAAACTGCTAAATCAGCTAGTGCTATAAGCACCAGCAGTTACACTCCCAACTGTGATACAGCTGAACAGTCATTGTCAGGAAAAAATAATAATAATTTCCAGCCTGTGAGTGACACCAGAAGCTACACATCTACTTTCCCTATTGGTGATCCACTTCCTGGCACATCAGGCTATTGGCAAACACAGAGAAGCAAAGTGTATAAAATGGAGGAAGAGGCACTGATAGTCATTAAACAGGAAAAGGCTCTTGAGGTCATCATATCTGTCACATAGAAACATAGAAGTTGATGGCAGATAAGGACCTCGAGGCCCATCCAATCTGCCTATTTCTTTTTCTACCTTATAAATGTGCCATCGGCCTTTGCTCTGTCAATGGCGTATCTATTAATACTCATCTGTATTGCTTCCTTATGCCTATCCCATACCTGTTTGAAGCCCTGCACTGTATTCATATCCATCACTTCCTGAGGTAGGCTGTTCCATGCATCCACCACCCATTCTGTGAAAATGAACTTCCTCACATTACCCCTTAATCTGCCTCCCCCAATCTCATGCTGTGTCCTCTTGTCCTGCTATTTTTCTTATACTGAAACATGTTAGACTCTCACCTTGTTAATGCCCTTAAGGTGTTTGAATATTTCGATCATATCACCTCTCTCCCTCCTTTGCTCTAGGGTATACATATTGAGCTCTGTTAATCTGTCCTCATATGTTTTCTGATGCAGTCCCTGCACCATTTTGGTTGCCCTTCTCTGGACTGCCTCAATTTGGTTAATGTCCTTGTGAAGGTGCAGCCTCCAGTACTGCACACAGTACTCCAGATGGGGCCTAACCAGTGTCTTGTAAAGAGGGATTATTACCTCCCTCTTCCGACTTGCGATACCCCTACTAATACACCCTAACATCCCTCTAGCCTTACCTACTGCTTAGTGGTCTGCTTTGATGATTTCAGGTCATCGGCCATGAAGATGCCCAAGTCTCTTTCTTCCCTTGTGACTGCCAGCAACTCCCCTCCCAGCCTATAGGTGGCTTCATGGTTTCTCTTCCCTATGTGCATGATCTCGCACTTCTTTGCATTAAACCCTAGTTGCCATTCTTCTGACCATTTTGCTAGTTTATCCAGATCTCTTCTCATTCTGCCCACCCCATCTGGAACATCTACTCTGTTGCAGATCTTGGTATCATCTGCAAACAGACAGACCTTACCCTCCAACCCATCTGCAATGTCACCGAAAAAGATATTGAAGAGGACTGGCCCCAGGACTAATCCCTGAGGTATACCACTTGCGACTTGCATCTCTTCTGACTGTATACCGTTTACTGCCACTCTCTGTTTTCTGCCCGTCAACCAGTTTGCCACCCAGCTGACCAACTACTGACCCACCCGAGCCTACCCAGCTTATTAATCAATCTTCTACGTGGAACAGTATCGAAAGCTTTGCTGAAGTCAAGGTAGGCGACATCAACTGCTCCCCCTTGGTCCACCACTCTGGTTACCCAGTCAAAGAAATCTATGAGATTAGTTTGACAGGACCTTCCTTTTGTAAACCCATGCTGTCTTGGATCCTGTGCTCTTATGGATTCCAGGTGTTGCACTATCTTTTCCTTAAGGAGTGCCCACTACTGAGGTAAGACTGACTGGTCTGTAGTTCCCTGCCTCCTCCCTGCTACCACACTTGTGGAGCGTGATCACATGAGCCCTTCTCCAGTCTTCTGGGACCTCTCCTGTGCTCAGAGACTCACTAAACAGTTTTGATAATGACTCTGCTAGTTTGACCCTTAGCTCTTTTAGTACCCTGGGATGTATGCCATCAGGTCCCATTGCCTTGTCCACCCTGAGCTAATCGAGCTCTTGTAGGGCCCTTTCTTTTGTGAAGGGACTAGTGCTCACCTCCCTCCCCCCTGTGTCCATGGTGCTGAGCTGTGGGCCCTGCCTTACCTTCTCTTCAGTAAATACTGAACAGAAGTATCTATTTAGGATAGAAGCTTTTATATGGTCCTCCTTCTCACACTCCACTTATCTTCTTTGATCTTAGCAATACCCCCTCTGGACTTTCTTCTTTCACTAATATATCTAAAGAAAGTCTTGCCACCTTCTTTTACTGTTTGTGCTAGTGTTTCCTCGGTTTGGGCCTTTGCCTGCCTTACTGCCTTCCCTGCTTCCCTTAAGGAAGTTTGGTATGCCTCCCCATCTTCATCCCACTGCGTTCCCTTATATTTCCTGAAGGCCAGCCTTTTGGCTCTGACCTTTTCTTCTACTGTTTTTGAGAACCAAATTGGTTTCCTTCTTCTTTTGCACTTCCTTTTCTCTCTTACACAATGGGATGTTGCTTCAAGTATTGCATCCTTAATGCTTGTGTAACCCCCCTGCAAATGGGGGTTCCCAAAAGTCTTCCAGGAGCTTGCCTGAATGCTCCAAGTCTGGGCAGTGTTTGGCATCTGAGCTGTTTAAATGTGGTTCCAAGTGAGTGCTATTTGAGCCTCCACGTACTGTCTCTTTAAGAGATGTCTGCTTGCAGACTTAATTAGTTTGTATGGGGGGACTGTGTATTTAATGCTTGAATCCTGCCTGAGCTGCTGTCAGTTCGCTCCATCTCTGCCATCGCTACATGTGCAGAGGGAGCCTTATTGAAAGATATAACTGTTTGCCAGAAATCATTTAGAGTGACTGAGAAAATATAGTTTGTCTAACCTGTCTTCATTTCAGCACAAACTGTTTCAGTGTAACTCTTTCATTTTGGTCCTGAATAGCTGACTTAGACCAATCAGGATGATAGGGAGAACCCAAAATGGAGCCTGTGGATGAATCGGAACGTGGACTCTTAATTTTGAGCCAGCCACAAGGGGACTGTATGGGCAGTGACTCTGGAAAGTGTAGTTTTAACCTTGGCGCATTTTTCCACAAACAGAGGGAGTCTTATTGTGAGTGACAGCCGAACCAGCCAACAGAATGGTGTGGAGCTAAAGGAAATGCCCTGCTCTGTGACTGGAAAGCTGAGATCAGTTGTGACAGTGAAGAGAGAAGGAGCTCTGTGCTTCTGCGGTGTATAGTTACGCGCAGGAAGCACGTGTGAGGCCCTGAGTTTCGGTCTGCAGCCTTTGTGAGTGCCAGTTTGGACTGAATCCAAGTTGTGAGGAGAAAGAAGCACTAGAAGTGTGGAAACCAGGCTCACCCTGTAGAAGACTGGAGAAATTGCTGAATCACACTCGGTCTGTCAGGAACTGAAGCTGCTGTGTGTGCTCCCAGGTAGTTTGCAGTAATTGTGATTGGGATCGAGGAGCAGCCTGCCTGGTATAGTACTTTCCTTTTACATATGAATGTGCATAGTGTTTGTGGGGAATCGCTATTTCCAATCCCCAGTGCTGTGTGCAGTGTGTTGAAGCTGGAAGCAAACCCCAACTTGTCTCGGACTAAATTCATTTGCTATCAACTGCAGTGGGGTCCAGTCACAAGGACTTTGTCTCCATGCCTTGTTGTTCTGTCAATCCAGAAGAACATCCACCATTCGGTTTTCAGCTTGGGTATTTTGAGTACAAGTCAGGGCATTCCCCTACAGCCTGTTTTCAATCACAAGTGTGTCATCTAATTCTTGTTGTCTCACTGCTTCATGGACTGAGCCATCCGGCTCTGGATTACAATTGGGTGTTGAACATATATTTTCTTCTACAGGGCCCTATCCATCTGCACCTGCCGGCCAACCCCGGGCAATGGACCTGGCTATCTTCCCCCAACCTGGGTACCCAGAGTGTGACTTTTCAGACCCTATATATGTGCACAGTACTGTGATTTAATGCCACCAATTAATCTGATTCCCCCCTCCCATGTTATTGTCCCCTAAATAAATCAGATTTGTTGTTGTTATACTATATACTGTCTGTGGTGTTGGTGCTTATGGAAACAGTATTGTATTTTGCTGTGCATGTTGTTTAACCTTATTTTACAGGGGATCCTCAGAGACGTGCTGCAGAATCAGTCTTGAGGGTAAGTGGTACTTTATGAGTGAACAGTGTGTATACATGGGGTATTGGAGCTGTAACTCCTGTGTACTGAGTGAGCCACTAGAGGGAACCAAAGGGGGTCACGGTGTCCTGGAGGGCTGTAATCAAGCTAGTCTAACCACTACAAACCCCGACCTCTGGGTGGAGGCACCCGCCATAGAACCTAGGCCCCTCAACCTGTCAGTAGTCAAGCAGGCAGGGGTAGTAGCCCTTTGGATAGTGCCACCTGGGGGTTGCACTTGCCCACTTTGACTGTACCTCCTCACCTGTATTTCTTTTTGCCAAGGCTAACTTAACTTTGTTGGCCATCTTATCAAAGTCAGCTCCTCTGAAGTCCCATATTTTGCCTTGGAATGGGATGATTTAATTGTAGTGGCCAAACTGAACAATACCATTTGATGGTCACTGGCCCCCAGGTGACCTTCTACCTGGAGATCTGTGATGCTTTCCATGTTAGTCAGTACTAGATCTAGGATAGTCCTGTCTCTTGTGGGTTGTTGTACCAGTTGTTTGAGGCCCTTCCCCTGCAGGGAATGCATCATGTGTCTAGTTCTGGCAGATGTTCCTGCTGGTATTGACCATCTGTATCTGGCATGTTGAAGTATCCCATTATCAGATCCTCCCCTCTAGCTGTCATGTTTTGTATACCCTTCTAACAGTAATGTGTCTATGTCCTCCCCGGGTCTGGGGGCCTGTAGACAACCCCAGTTCTTATGGCTGTCCCTTTTCCTGTTTCCAGGGTGACCCACAGTTCTTCTGGCTCCTTATGTGTATTCTGAATTTCTGTAGCTTTGATATTTTCACTGACATACAGGGCCACTCCACCCCCTTTTGCACCTCAGTCTCTTCTGAACAGTACATAGTCAGGTACTGAAGTCTCCAAAGTATGGTTACTGGTAAACCATGACTCACTAATTGCTACTATGTCCAGTTTAGCCTCTGTCATTAGTGCCTGCACATCTGGGATCTTGTTTCCCAGACTGCGAGCATTTGTGTACATGATTTTGCATTGGCCAGATTTTGGTGCATTAGTTGTTGGGTGTGGTCAGGCGTTTCCCCCTGTGCATCATATGGGGAGCTGGACCCTTTTCCTTACCTGGTGATGCAAATGAACTGCAAACATTCTGAACTCCTGTTTGACCACTAGCTGAGGAAGGAGGGGTGTTCTTCCCATTCGAAGTATGGGGTGCTGTACCCATCTCCCCATTTGCTAGTTTTAATATTCTGCAAAGACGTCAAACTTCTGCCCCAATGTACTGACTCCCTCCTTAGTCAGATGCAATCCATCAAATTTAAAGAACTTTCGTTCCAAAACTATTGCCAGTTCCCTACAAATTTGTGTTCTTTTTCCTGGCACCAGCTCTTGAGCCACATGTTTAGCTCCCCTATCTCCCCATCTCTGACCTTCCGTCCATCTGCCCCCCTCTTCCAGACTGGCAGGACCTCAGAGAAGGAGATGCCGGATGAAATGGATAATAATTTGTCACCCAGCCTGGTCAGGTGTTCCTTGGTTTCCACAACTGACCAGCTGGCGAGATCATTAGTCCCTATGTGTAACAGGATGTCAATGTTTTTCCCTGCTTCCTGAACAATTTTAGCAATGCGGTCAGTGTCTCTCCATGCTGACGTATCTGGGAGACATCTGACCATTACCCCTGGCTGGAGATAGTTATCAATTCCTCGAATCATGGAGTCTCCTACAATCAGGAGTTTTTTGGATTTCCTTTTTGCTTTTTTTGTTTTGGTTCCTGTTTTGGGTGAGTTTTGTTGTGCTAGCTCCTGTGCTGCAGTGTCCTGCTCTGCAGTGTCCTCTGCCCCTTAGTTTGATTTTGGAGATAGAGGCAGGTACCTGTTTGTAGATTTTATATGGTTTGTGGAGATACTATGTTGGAGAGCACCGAGTGATGGGGCACCCGATTTGCCCCTCCTAACCACCTGCCAACCTCCCAGACCAACTACCCTCTGCGGTCGAGGTGCTTCTGTTGGATGTTGGGGAAATGGCAGGTGGTTCTTATAATATATTTCCTCTTGAATATGAAATTTGAGGCACGCAATCTCTGCCCATGCTGCCTGGGGCTGAGCCATAAGATCTCCAATGGCCCAGCATGTAGGACAGTGTCCCAAATCCTGTAAAACTGCTCTTCTGAAAAGTTTTCTGCAGTACCTGCAGTTAATGATATCCATTCCAGATAATTTGCTGGGTTTATAAACTGGAAACACAACCAGGCGGCTAAAAACATATACGATAGAGCCATAGCAAAGTACTCACAAACAGGAACATCAGCAGCAGCATGGCTTCATATCTCAGTAGGTCTCATAAACAGTCACACAATGTTCAGGATAAAGGAAAAAAAAGAAAATTTATTGCACAAAATCACCAGGCCACAGATACAAACGTGTCCCTCCCCCAAAAACAGCAAAACGTTTTCGCGCTAACTCTCACGCTTTCTCAAGGCACCTGGCCAGAGTAATTAGAAGGAAGAAAATGAAAGCAAAAGTTTGATTTTGTGTTTTGTTTGTTTGTTGGTTTTTGTATAACTTGTTATAACAAGCTAAATTACTAGTGCCCCCGTAAATGAGGTCACCGTGTGGATACCCCACTGATCCGCCCCTTCCTGCTTTGCCACAGAAAATGTCATGACTGTGCTACCCTATAAAAGGAGTGTGGTGTGGGGTGGTTGGGGATGGGGTGGGTGGCTGGGCCCTACCCTGCCAAAAAGAAGAACCACGGCCAAAAGAAACTAGGAGGTAGGAGCAGAAACAATCAGTCAGTAACAAATGCAGAAGTCCTGAAAGCTTATCCTAATGATAGATAAAACTGTAAAACCTGTAAAGCACCACCTGTAATAATTTCACAGAAGATATACCCTGTAAGAAACACTTTGCTGCAGAGAAAAATAAAGCAGTAACAGAAGATATACCTTGCAAGAGACAATTTGAATCAGAAGATTACAGCAGTAATCTGTTAGCACACACCTGTAGGCACACCTTGTAATAATGCAGCAGAAGGTATTCCCAGCAACAACAATTTGAATCAGAGAAGAATAAAGCAATAAAATATTAGCAACAAACAGCAACAAACCCTATGAGTACAAAATAATAACAACTAGACACAGCAAATCTGCCTAGCCAAAAGAAGTCTTAATCCTTTTCCCTTGCTCTTGTAAGGTTCTTTGCTCTGTCCTTTCAAGCAACCTAGAAGGAAAGAGCTCAGGTGAAGCTAGGTGCCTTGGCCAGCAAACCTAATCTTCCACCTCCCACTGTTGACCTCAAGGGGGGTGAGGCAGTGCAACAGGGCAGTAGACAGGACCAGTGTGATTTTTGGGTGAATAGGGAGAGTAATCACCAGCAGAAGGAGAGAGGTGATGTTACCACTGTATCGATCACTGGTGAGACTCCACCAAAAGTATTTTGTCCAGTTCCTGAAACCACATCTCAGGAAGGGCATAGACAGGGTAGAGGCTGTCCAGAGGGGGGCAACTAAAATGGTACAGGGGCTGCATCATAAACCCTATGAGGAGAGACTGAGGGATCTCAATATGTACACCCTGGAAGAGAGGAGGGGGGACACAATAGAAACCTATATGTGTCTCAAGGGGGTGAATAAGGTACAGGAGGGGGGTATTTTCCTGAACAGAAGGTACACAGAACAGGAAGGGTGATCAGCAGCAGAAGGAGGGAGGTGGTGTTACCCCTGTATAGATCACTGGTGAGACCTCACTGGAGTACTGTGTCCAATTCTGGAGACTTCATCTCCCGTAAGGACATAGAAGGAATAGAGGTGGTCCAGAGGAGAGCAAACAAAATGGTGCAAGGTCTGCATCAAAAGCCCTAGAAGGAAAGACTGAAGAACCTTGATATGTATACCCTGGAAGAATGGACGGAGATGTGGGATATGAATTCAGATACCTCACAGGTATAAATAAGGTTAAAGAGGGAAGCATTTTTCAGAAAAAAAGATGCTCAAGGACAAGGGGTCATGCTACGAAGCTGAAAGTGGGTATACTCAGGGGAGCTGTGAGGAAGTACGTCTTCACAGAGAGGGTGGTGGATGCCTGGAACAGCCTCCCAGCAAAGGTGGTGGGGGAAAAAACTATGACAGGGTTCAAGAAAGCATGGGATAGGCATGAGAACCTTAGTGATAAGACAAGGGGAAGGGGATAAGCTGCAGATCAAGTAGAGTCTGCGGTGATACAGTAGGTATGGAAACATGGGCAGACTAGGTGGGCCAAGCAGTCCTTGTCTGCTGTCATATTCAATGTTTCTATGTTAAGAAGCAAGCAACAAAGCTGGAAGTGGGGCAATTTAGGAGGGGTGTGAGGCTGTAGTTCTTCACTAAAAGAGTGGTGGATGCCTGGAGCAGTCTTCCAGAGAAAGTGGTGGGTATGAAAACAGTGGTGGGTGTCAAGCATGCATAGAACAGGCATAAAGGAATCTTGATAGGAAAGCGGAGGGGGGAGTAGCAGAAGATCAGGTAGGGTCTGTGGTTATAGTATAGGCAGGAACAAAAATGGGCAGACTGGGTGGGTCAAGCCAGCTTCATCCATAGAAGAACTGAAAGCATGACTATATATGCGTTCAGTTGTCTACTTTCCCAATCCTTTCACGAGTCAGATTCCAGCATGGACAATAACAGCAATTTTAGCAACTTTGTACCCGATCAGCATGAGTTCGAGCCATCTGATTTTGATACTGATGTGGTGTGGGATCAATGTTCCATCAGAGATCCTGGAGATTGGCAGTCGACGGGGGAGGGCAACAAAAACAGAGGTGGCAAGGAGGATATTTCTGTCTCCCCTGCTGGCACTGTTGTTTTACATGAGGAAGATGTCTCTGATGTAAGCAATAAGCTAAAACTGGGTGTGCATTAAAGGATTTTAATGCACACCCCGGGTAGTGAGGCACAAGGCTGAAATGTGCAATACTGGACCAGGTACTCACCAAAAGGGACAGTGTTGAAGATGTCAAAGTGGGAAGACACCTAGGGAGCAGTGATCATTGTACAGTGTGGTTCAAAATAAGGACGGCAGTGGAATTGAACCATATAAGGGCAAGGTTCCTGGACTTCAGAAGGGCCAATTTTACAAAGATGGGTGAATGCCTCAGGGATGACCTGACGGGGGGGGGATTACCTGCTGGAGTGGAGAAACCATGGGCAAAGCTAAAAGGGGACATAGTGAAGACAACAAACTCTATGTCAAGCAAGTGAGCAAAAACAAGAGGAAAAATTGACTGCTATGGTTCTCAAAAGAGGTGGTTGAAAATGTAAAGGCTAAAACAGTAGAATTCAGAAGGTAAGGAAGTGTAGAGGGAGGAGTATTGGGAGGTGTATCAGGAGAAAGACAGAGAAGGAGGGAAAGCAGTAAGGAGCATGAAGGTGCAAACTGAAAAAAAGCATAGTTCAGGCAGTAACAAAAGGGGACAAGATGCTTTTTAGGTACTGTATGTAAGTGAAGAAATGGAAGACCAGGATAGGGATTGTAAGGTTAAAAAGCAAAAGGGGGGTACTGTGTGGAAGGGAACCAGAAAAGGGCAGACATCCTGAACAAATACTTTTGTTCAGTGTGCACTGAGGAAGAAGAAGGGGAGGGGTCACAAAAGTTTAACAGAAGCTTTGCAGGAAGAGAGGTGGACACTAGTCCTTGTTTAGAGGAGAAAGTCCTGAAGGGACTCACAAATCTGAAAGTGGACAAAGCAAAGGAGCCAGATGAAGTGCATCCAAGGGTACTGGGGAGCTCAGGGAGATTATGGCTGCACCTTTGACAGTCTTATTTAACAGCTCACTGGAAAGATGAGTGGTTCTAGAGGAATATAGAAAGGCAGATGTAGTCCCACTTCACAAAAGTGGCAGCAAGGAGGAAGTTGGTAATTATAGGCCAGTCAGTCTGATGTCAGTGGTAGGAAAGTTAATGGAATTGCTGCTGAAGGAAAGGGTCGAGGAATATTTTGAATCCAGTGGGTTACAAGACCAGTAGCACCATGGATTCATGGGAGTAGGGGAGGTCATGTCAAACAAATCTGATAGATTTTTTTGACTGTATAACCAGGGAATTAGACCAAGGTGAAGAGGTAGACCTGGACTGCCTAGATTTCAGTAAGCTTTGACACCGTTCCACATAAGAGACTAGTAAGCAAGCTGGGTAGCTTAGAGGTGGATCCAAAGGTGGTAAACTGGGTAAGAAATTGGTTAAGAGAAGATAGGTCACAGAAGGTGATGGTAAACGGATTTCACTCTGAGAAAGGGAGTGACCAGTGGGGTGCATTGGGGATCACTGCTGAGACTATGCTATAAGTGACATTGCAGAGGAGCTAGAAGGGAAGTTCTGCCTCTTAGCGGATGACACCAGAATCTGCAACAGAATGGATAGTCTGGGGGAGGAGGTGGAAAGAATGAGCAGAAACCTGAGAACATTTGAGGAAAAGTCAAGGGTAAGGCAGTTGGGTTTCAATGTGAAAAAGTGCTAAATAATGCTCTTTGGGCAAAGAAACCCAGAAGTGGAGTACATAATTTGTGGAGTGGTATTGATGACCGCCAAACAGGAAAGAAACCTGGGGTCAATCAATATTTGATGACCTAAAGGTGGTCAGGCAGTGCAACAAGGCTATTGGAAGGGCTAGGGGGATGCTGGGGTGCATGAGGAGAGATTATCACCAGCAGAGATAGGGAGGTGGTGTTGCCTTTGTAAAGATCACTGGTAAGACTCCACCTAGCGTACTGTTTCCAGTTCTGGAGACTACATCTCTGGAAGGACATACACAGAGTGGAGGTGGTCCAGAGGAGGGCAACTAAAATAGAGCAGTGTCTATACACCCTGGAAGAGAGGAGGGATAGGGGGTATATAATAGTGATTATTAAATAACTTACAGGGCAAATAAGATATAGGAGGGAGGTATTTTTCAGAAAAAAAGGTGCTCAAGAACAAGGGGATA
The DNA here is from genome assembly GCA_016271365.2 of Neoceratodus forsteri. NCBI lineage: Eukaryota > Metazoa > Chordata > Ceratodontiformes > Ceratodontidae > Neoceratodus > Neoceratodus forsteri. Next base: position 765,179,779 of record CM028135.1, read on the forward strand.
TGCAATGAAGCTGGAGGTGGGTAGAGTCAGGAAAGACATTAGGAAGTATTTCTTCACAGTAAGGGTGATGGATTCCTGGAATAGCCTTTCAGCAGAGGTGGTGGAGTTGAAAACAGTGGTGGGGTACAAAAATGCTGGGATTAGCATGAGGGAATCTTAGCGGAAAGGTAGAGGGGGAGGCAGAAAGAGCTGGAGACCATGTACGGTCTCCAGTGATACTATAGGTAGGAAAATGCAGACTAGGTAGACCAAGCAGTCCATATCTGCTATTAAATTCTATGACTTTCCTTACACCCCTGGGAATGTGCATTCAAATGCTTTATGCACACCCTAGAGAGGCTTACTGTGCATATAAAATTATTCACTGCTCCTTTGCATTATATGTAGGATGATATATTTTTTATGTTTTTTTTTACATAAAGCATTTGTTTAAATACATTTTATATAACAAAATATATACATGATACATAGTCCCCAGCTTTGTAGATAGTGTGGCTTTTTTGCCTTGGTAATGAGATCCGGCACGTAACTGTGCATTGCTAGTAATTTAACATACAGTCAGGTGACGTCTCTGGGCCAGTGAAGTCTCTAGAGTTATTCTTGCCATTTCAACAATTGTACAACTGATGAAAGAACTGCTACTGCTAAACGACAGGCTTCTATGTCAGAAGGTGAAACTAAGAAGGCATTTCTTGGGCATGGAACTACTGTAATATTGATTCACAAAATGCTTGTCATTCAGTATGTACTCTCTGTAAAACTGGTGTCAGCAGGGGGAAAACAGAAAAATCCTCTTGGTACATCCACTTTAATAAGACACTAAAGGAGAATGCACACAATTGCATGCAGCAGAAAAGATGTCTGTTTGGTGAAACAGAGAATGAGGCAGGTGACAGTGACCATGAATGTGTTTCTTCCTATTCAAAAATGGTATCATGGTCAACTACTTTTTCACTCACATAGCTAAAAAAAAAAAAAGCAAACAATGTGATTTTTCATCTTCATCACCATCAGTGTCTGGCACCTCTTCATTGATGGTACATTTGTGTCAAGGTTTTCGGTTGTTTGTGGTAGCCATTTGGGAAATAAGTGTAGACAACGCCATTCTGAGTCAAGTAAAGCCCCGGATATTCCTTAAGAACAAAGAATAAGAGCTCATGGCAAACTTTCTTAGGGAAGGTACTGCTGTTTCTCTTGTTGAAGAGCCAACTATATCCCAATAAATGGACCCCAGAATATCAATAATGTTAGAATCAGAAGACATTATATTCTGACCGTGATGTTAGACCTTCAATATAATGCTAACCGCACAACAGACACACACATAGATATGAAGATCTTCTCTCTGAAACAGTGTCGGATGAAATTATGGATACCAGTTCCCAACCTGTTGAGCATGCCTGCTCCCAAACCTTGCTGCCAGCAGGGGAAAACATATAATGGAAAATGTGAAGAGGGTGACACTTGGGTTGGGCTATATTATATCACTAAAGATACGAGTTTTTCTGGTGTTAGCCAAGGCCATACTACTACTACCACTATGATTGAAGACCATCTAAAAAATCCTATGAAACTCGGCATATGGGATTACTCTTTAAAATATTGGCAAAGTTGGAGAAAAGGCTGGTCAGCACTGTGATGTGCTGGGGCCAGTTCACTTAAGGCAGTAGTTGTCTCTCTAAAGCTGCTTTATCAGCTTGTGTGAGCCGACTGTTAGCTTGGTTCCAACAAAGTGGCCAGCCAGGAGCCAACACTTTGAGAGAGAACAAAATCCTGCTGGGTTGCTGGTGCTAGGGGGGCAGTGCTACTTCTTGTGACACCAATGACCTGGGTTTGGGAACGAGCCCAGAGCATCAGAAGGTCAGCCGGGGGGGGAGGAGGATCGAGCATCCAGCAGACAACACTCCTCCATGGCAGGTGGGTTGCAGCATTTAGCAATAGTCAGACCCATAGCATTGGCTGGGGGTCAGTAAGACAGAGACTTCAGGAACAAGGGGATTGGGGGAGAGGCAGACATCAGTACTTCTGGCATGGGAGCACATCTGAAGTCACCATAACATCACTGCATGTCCTCTCCCCCAGGGCAGAAATCAGGGTGGAAAACAGATGTTGGATGAGAGGGTGATGCTGCTCCTGCCATCAAATCCTCTGCTAGATCTGACCTGCTCTGAGCTGGTTGCCCCTGGCCTTCACCTGCACCTGCAGCCAAACTGGACTGTATGGGGGAGTTTGCCTAGGTGCTGCAGGTAACCCCACCTCAGGGGGAAAGCTGAGGGGTCTGGCCACCAGGTGTTTCGTGGGTGGACAAGGAGAGTCCAGTGTACTAGTTAGATGGTTTCAGTCGGACAGGTCTGGACACTGGAGACAGCCAAAAGAGGTCTCGTCCAATGGTACGCGGAGAGATAAACAGACTTATAAAAAAAATAATGAAAGCAAAATCTTTGGCCTTTTTTAGGTCTTTCCTTACTGCTGTGACTCAAGGTGGCACAATGACTTGGCAGTGAGTGGATGGGAGGTTCATGTCCAGAGAGAGACTCATGCATGATACACCAAGCACAGGCCATGAATGCAGAATCACTATTACCAGCCCGATGCCAAAAGCGCTATTTTATTGCTGTTTAGTTGGTGGTACATGTAGGCGAAGAAGACCAGAGAAAGTTCTGCTCGACTCTGTGGCTGCCTGAGTACCTGCTCTGTGGCACTATTCTACCCAGTTGGCCCCATTAAGAAGCTGATGGTGTGTCATCAGTAGGCTTAGCACTGAGGCAGGTAAAGATGCACATCATTAGCATAGCAAGTTTGGTTTGGCCAGGTCAGTCATAAGTTGGTTCTCCTCATTATCATCACTGCCATTCAGGCCATGTGAGTTGCTTAATGATAGAGAGGAAGAGAGGTCCTGAGCAGATAAAAATACAAAGTAGGCAGGCCATAAGAACTGGTGAGGCTGACACTGGAGAAAAGGATTGTTTAGGAGGCAGCTGTCCCTTCCTCTAGTTCTGCTGGATCCAGCTATCGCCATGCAAGCTGGTAAGTAGACCTGAGAGTTGGGAACCCGAGGATGGACTCGGACACAGAGGAGGAGAGGAGGGAGAGGGGGTCGTCCAGTGCTTGAGGTCCATTTTCTGCTGTTGGGGTCCATCAGCTGCTGTTGGTTCCTTTACTGCTGTGAGCAAGGCCACTGTGATATTTTTGTTAAAAAGGAAACTGCTCATTCAAATATGTATTTAATGTGCCTTCTATTGATTTCAAATGTAAATACTCTCTGGGCCTCTTCTTAATTTTAGTACTGTATCACTCATCCTCTCCATGATTTTGGTTCATCATCCCCGATTTTTCGGGATGCTGTCCCTGAGATTTGTCTGTCAGAAGATTAGAGGTATTTGCAAGGCTACATACAATAAGTGTGATAGATGGATCACAATGGCAGACTGCTAGAAACTGATAGCTGTCCCCCCACACACTTACAGAACTGTGCAGAGTGCTACAGGACACAAGAGAGTCCCTTGGAACAGGACAGGAATTGTGTGTGTGTGTGTGTGTGTGTGTGTGTGTGTGTGTGTGTGTGTGTGTGCAAAACTGTTAAATCTCCCCCCTCCCCCTATATTGTAGAGCTGGCCTCTTCCTAAACTGTGTGTGTGTGTGTGTGTGTGTGTGTGTGTGTGTGTCCTGCTGCATCAGGGGACTGAGGAGGCCACAGTGTGGCAATAGTAGGAGAGGGGCACATGGGGGTAGGGGAGTCAACAGTGAGCTTGAAATTAAACAGGCTTTTCAGTGCAAAACAGAAGTTCGGTGGTGTTTTTTTTTGTTTGTTTGTTTGTCGTTTTTTTATTTGTTGTTGTTATACAATCTGACACTTATGAAGCCGAACTTGAAGTTGGACTGGTTAAAAGTTGCGCATCAGCACTTCTGCATAATTTTCTTTGTAATAAAACAAATAAAAAACACCCACTGAAGCTTACTGTTCCCAATCCCCACTACTCCAACCACTGTGAATAATTCCACCACCCTGTCACCTTCTAAACACCCACCTACTCTCCTGGATGAGTGTGGGGATTGTTCATGATGGCTGGTGATGGTGGAATCAGGATGTTTCAGTGGGAGTTCAGGATGGTTTTTACTTAAACTGGATTTTTTTTGGGGGGGTGACGTGGTTTGGCTAAAGTGCAAGAGCCAAACTAAATTTTAGACCCCCTGGTCGAAAATAAACTGAATTTGCTGCCTGCCCACTTTACTCACCCTTACTGGGGTGGCAGGGGAGAGGTAAAGTAAGGGAGCAAAGTTTTTTTTTGGGGGGGGGTTTAAAACCTGACAGCATATCACTGGGCCAGCATTGTGCAAAACTGCCATTTTATACATCTAAGTGTGACCTTCTCTGACAAAATCTTCAGTACAGCTATGAGTGTTGCTTCTGATCCGCACAACTCTTTGATGCCTGACAGTGTTGACTGTCTTACATTTGTGAAAGTTAATCGTGGTCTCTTTGCTGGTTTCACTAGTTCTCTACAAAGTCACTGTGATATTAATGATGGTGATTAGCCGGGTGTATTTAAAATAATTAATTGGTGATTGCACGTGTATGTGTGTGTGGGGGGTATTCTGCTTTTCTATGTAGGGTCAGAGAGAAGAAAAAACCAAAATTACAGGAAAAAGTAAAAATGAAGAAACCATGTAGTCTGTTAAAGGGTGATTGACACAGACCCAAAATCAAGCACTCACATACTCCAAAAAGGATTCCAAGTAGACCGTACAATATTTAATTCCATTTTATTCCGTATTCAATAATAAGATCAGCTCCTGATGACAGAACATCAGACCTTTCCCATACAGCCAACGGTTTTGCATCTCTAATGCTATTTCAAGGCTAATAATGTGAGCATTTAGGTAGCCTTATATGAGAAGACATTTAAAGTGACAGTTTATATATAAATTAAGTTACTGCAAAAAAACTATGTTAATGCAGACATTAAGGCTAAAGAACGCAAAGCGTACAAAGTAAGGAAGAGAAAAGCATTAGGGTTTTGAGTCACTGGAGTATTGGCGAATCAGTGGTGGGGTCTTTCTAGGGGCTGTCAACCTCAATGCCCATCCCTTCACCCCAAGCCCATAGCCTCCTGTCCAAAGCACAAGTTACAGTTCTGAGCCAGTGCTTCATAGTGATACACTGTTCAAAAGTGGAGCACTATTGCTCACAATGGCCCTGTGTGAAGAAAGGAGATCACCTCTGACGTCAACTGCTCAGGAGAGGGTGTGTGCATTGGGGTTGACAACCCCAAGGAAGACCACACCACTGATTTGCCAGTACTCCAGAGACTCAAAACCCTAATGTTTTTAATTTCCCTACTTTGTGTGCTTTGTGTTCTTCAACCCCAAAGTCTGCACTAACATGGTCTTTTGCAATACAGTTTCCTTCTTTTTCTGATAGTGGACTCATATCCTCAATTGAGCAGGTCCCTTTGAAACCTGAGCAAAATCAAATAAATACAATACTGGAGGTAGTCCTGATTCAGTGCATGGGCCCATCAGGCCTCAGATGCACATCAATGCCTTGTGAGGGAATGCTCCCTGGCCCACCATATGGTGCTATGTGCATGAAAAAACATGTCTCTGTCCCTCCCCAGGCTGGGGCTGGTGCTGCACAGTGCAGCACCTTTCCCACCAGCTTTGCCCTATTAAGCCAGCTCACTGAGTATGCAATCAAACTCAGGCCATTTGCACGGTAAGGCAATGTGGTCCCCAGTAGGCCAAAGGACATTCCTGCAAACAATGTTACTTCAGAATTTTTTTTTTTGTGACATTCTGACCCCAAAATTTCAAGACAGTCTTTTTATGACCCCTCCTTCTAAACAAGAGAGGCGTCATTTTACAGTGCTCCGTCACTATGCTGAACCATGATATAACGTAACCCCTACTATAACGAATGGCGACTATGGCTCTTGACCAACAAACAGCTGTTCCGGCCACCGCATCACTGCTTGTCTGTTATTATATTCAGCACAGTTCAGCCATGGCTATAAAAGCCTTTTCTGTTCACCTGTCTGCGCTCTCCAGACTGTAGCTAATTAAAGAGTTTTATTTTCTCTGCTTTTAGTTTCTTATTCTCATTCTTATGTTGTTGGTACTGTTTTTCTTTTGTTTCTACTATCAGCACTGACGTGGCGTGCCAATCATTGAACCCGGAAGTCAGCTGAACTTGGTGAGACGTGAGACAAGCCAGAGCACTGAACATGCTGATGGTAAAGAAACTAAAAGCAGAGGAAATAAACATTTTAATTAGCAAATAGTACTGCAAAACAACTGCTTCCTGGTAAGAGAAAGTGTGCAGGTGGGGGAAGGGTCTCAGCCACTGTTGTGCTGCAGTCGGGGAAGCATGGGTGGGTGAACAGAAAAAGCCTTTTACAGCCGAGGCTGCACTGTGCTGACTCTAATAAAGTGTATCATCATACTGTATAACTATGCAAGTAACTGGAAATTTGGTTTTAATTTAAAAATAAAAGTGAATATACAACACTTGGTTTGGGACCTGGACTGCTGTTTAATATAGCACACCCCCCCCCCGATATAACAAATAGGGAGCTGAAATGAACACATGTTATGGCTCCCCTTCTGTTTGTTATTGTGAGGGAGCACTCTATGTCATAGTGGACAGAGTGTAATTTCACGCCAGCAGTGTGAAATCACGTGTTGGACAAGATTTGAAAAACAACAGTTATCACGTTCATGTAGTAGTGTGACAAAATGGTTATGCTGAAAATCTGGGATTTAAGTACTGAAAATTACCAAAGTTATGGGGGTGCATAGAACAATTACTGTACAACATACCTGAATAACTTTATTGGTTTTCAATATTTTGACCCCAAACTTTCACAGTCTTCTCATAACCCCTCCTCAAGAAACTGGTAGGCAAAATTTTCAAATTCCTGGTGAAACATCGTTTTGCAACACAGGTACAAAAACATGTTTCAGCCACGATGTGAAGAACAATAGCAGTAATGTTCATGAGATGATGTTAAAAATGGCTATGTTGAAAATTTGGGGTCAAAATATTGAAAATTGCCAAAATTATGAACATGCGTGGAAACATTTCAAAGTACACTCATAACTTGGTCACTTTTACATATTTTTTGCCCAGATTTTCAACATAGCCTTTTTGGGACCCCACCTCATGAACACTGCCAGTGAAATTATGTTAATTGGGCCTGAAAGGTGATTTTTGCACAATTACCATGAAATCACTTTATGGCCCTGATTAGCATAATTTCAACATCAATGTTCATGAGGTGGGGTCTGAAAAAGTCCACTTTATAAATTTGGTGAAAAAATACCTAGAAATGACCAAGTTATGAAGATAAGTTCAAAACACCACTGAAATATGTTATATGGCACTTATCTGTATTCCTCAGTTCATAGTTTGGCATCAAAGAGTGAAGATGTGTCTCCAGTCCAAAGAGGGTTATGACATTGCACCGTGGCTCGGTAAGTGTAGGGTAAGTTGGGGGGGTGCTGAGTGGGAGGGTCAAGATGGGGAGTTGGGGATGGTGCAGATAAGCAACCATTTTCTTTATTTCAGGGTTTAAAAAAAAGACAAGGACGTTGAGGGATGGTCTTCTTTATTACAGGAACACTAGTGAGCTAACACTACTTCTGACACTGGGGATTGGGCATCCCAGTGTCAGCATGATACTTGGGGACACTAAGGTCAGGTGCCCAATATCATAGAATGCTTGGTGAGGGGGAAGACAGTTTGTGTATGCTGACACTGCAGACTGGGCATCCTGGTGTTAGCAACTTCATATTATGGATTTGTGGGGAGGGAACCATACAGAGGGGAAAATGAACCAACACAAGGGGTGGGCACCTGAGTGTCAGATTCTACTAAATTACATATTTAAGCTGGCACTGGGGATTGGGCCTCCCCCATGACCATTTCAAATGAATAAAGCCACTTATATGATATAATGTTGTTAGAGGCACACACACACACACACACACACACACACACACACACACACACACCAAGCACGTTCAGCAGGGGTAGTGCTACACATTGACACATTCCCCCATCCCTGTTAACCAAAAGTGGTGGAGATGGTATTCAGAAACAGGGAGCAAATGACAGCTGTCTCATAATAAGACATGACTTCATGTTGTTGCAAAAATTCAATTATCTTTAGAACATTATTTTTTTTAACTGTGCATGCTGAGAAATTGAACTGGTTTTCTTAAATAATTTTAAAACTAGTTAACTTTGGCAAACAAAAAAGCTTTATCAGGCAAACTCCCCTCCTATATCTCAGACTGTTTCACCCGAATCACATCTAGGCCATACACCTTAAGGATCAATAAGCTCATTATGCTAAAGATTCCCAATACCTGTACCCGGTTTGGGAGGGCTGCTATCAGCTATTCCCTAGCATTTGTCTGGAACTCACTCCAAAAATCTATGAATCTGAATACCCTCTTACCCTTATCATCCTTCAAAAATTATACACCACCCTATTTCCAGAGTTGTGCAACTGCTTCCATAAGGCCTAGTCTCCCATCCAACCTACATCCTCCCTTCTGTAATCCACTATGTTTAGTTTCCTTTTTCTACCCAGTCAGTTATCACATTTCATATAAAAGCCTACAAAAGCCCTATTATTTGATTATTCTCCCTTCTATATCTATTATCCTCTTCATTTTTACAGGTTAAGTTATTTTACTGTGCCTTATATATCTGTAAATTTTGTATATATCTCTTATTTATTTGATTGTACTAATGTTATGCTATTCTCATGTCTTTGTAAAAAACTTGTATCCTTCTTTGTATGACCACTCAGGTCCATCTTGTAAATGAGCTAGGCTCAATGATGCTCGCCTGAATAAATAAAGATTTTGATTGATTGATTGATTGATTGAAAAAACACAAATGCACACACCTTGGGCCATACTCTATCAAATCTACAAGTTTCGGATTTCAAATCCTCCTAGGTTTTAGTTATAGGTGAGCAAATAAAGTCTTAATTTTAATTTTAGTGATTTGGGAGGGGGGATTTGTCCTGCTGTAATTTTGGCCCCAGTAAACAGATTGCCATGAAATTCTGAAGATCCAGAGGTCCTGGAAAAAATCTCTGAGCTCTACAAATTTAATGTAAATCGACTGAACAGGAGCAAAGTTATTAAGGTGCAAAAACTAGTATTTAACTTTAAAGTGCTTACTCGGTCCTAATATACAGGTGCTACTGCGCCTGTATAATTAATGATTGCTCACAGTGACCAGCTATAAGTAAGTAAGTAAATAAATTAATAACACTTATTAATGAATAAGTTTAAACATGAACATTAGTGAATAAGTGCAATAGCAATGTGCAATGAAAACAGTATATAAGGACTGTGAAAACCATATAACAAATTATAATAAATAGACTGATAAAATCCAAATGATAGTAGGGTGCAATGGTAACCCACTATAGTTACAAATCTCATTGTAAAAGACAATTGTGGACATTAATAATATGACAGTTATAGTACCATGCTTAAAGTTTATAATGATAATTGTGGCAGGTCATGTATCCAATCAGTTAGAAAAGGTGACAGTCGAAAATGTTCAGTTGAGTCCAAGACTTTGTAATGAACCTAATTTATACTGCCAAAAACATTCCCTTTTTAGCAGTTTCTCGCCCAAGACTCCCCCATGTGGACACAAGGACAATCTCAAACCCTGGAAAGAAAAGGTGTGATTTGTATCAGTTTTACAATATGCTGTGCCAGTACATTTTTTTTTTTTTGTGTTTTGTTTTTACCAATGTCTCTAACACGTTCTCTGATCCTATTGGGAAATGTCCTAATAGTCTTTTCTATGTGAAAGGCACCACACTGGCAGGTACCATATATACAACAGCTTCAGAACCACAAGTCATAAAATCGCTGGTCTCACAAATTTTATTAGTGCCCACACTTGTGAATGTCTTGGTTTTATTGATACACTTACAACAATTACAGTTCCTGCAAAAGTGCAGAAAGGACTCAGCACTCGAAACACCAAATGGATTTCTTTACCAACTTTTTATTAAGAAATCGATTTGGGTTTCATGCTGAGTCCTTTCTGCACTTTGTATGATACATTGGGACTTTGATACATTTCCGCAGGAGCGACCCTTTTATGTTGCTATTACAGTTCCTGCACAGATGTGTTCCATTTAAGTTCCTTTGATTCCTCTTGTTGTTCATATCCACACCATGGTAACTACTAGTGATAACATCATCAATATTTGTATCCTATTCTACAGAGCATTTTAAAGCCATGTTGAACAATCGGTTTTAATTTTTGATCCATTTCCAAAATATGCTATTTTTTAACTAATATCCTGGATGAGGAGTGATTGTGGAGAATATGTATAGCCACAAAGTTAGATTTCAAATTTGTAGTTGCTACAGAATTGCCATTATAATTAATTCCCCTCTTGGTTTTTCCTATGCTGTTTGTTTTACGTTCTCAACCACACTATCCGGGTAGCCTCTAGCAGAGAACCTGTTGTCTAATTCTACAGCTCTTTTGCAAAAATTCTCTTCCGCACTGCAGTTGCATCTTGACCTATAATACTGGCTCTTTGGAACATTAGTTTTAGTATGGAAAGGGTCACAGTTGCTGAAATGTAAAAAAGAGTTATTGCCAGTTTCTTTCCTATGTAAATCAGTAACGGTCTCACAATTCTCTTTTTTTAATTTTGATGTCCAGGAATTCTGTATTATATAACTCAGTGTGTACTGTGAACTTCACATTTTTGTTACTGTTTTCCAAATATGTAACAACGTCACACAGTTCAGTCCTTGTCCCTTTCCAAATGAGCAATATGTCATCAATACAGCATTTGTAAAGGTCTGTTTTCTGAAAAAAAGGGCCTACATTTGGCATCAGTATGACTTCATTCTTCCAACGAACACTGTGCCCATAGTAGTTCCCTTTGATTGCAAGTATGCTCTTTCCATGAAACAGAAAAAATTAAAATACACAGTAGCAGCAACAGTTACATTCAGATATTTACATATATATTAGTTATATATCTAAAGAGATTATTTTTGTTGGTCCAAATAGTGGCACTACAGGCATGACATTTCTCCAGAGGTATCACAGAAATTTCAGGAAATATCTGACTACTGTATATCTATGGCTGTCACTGTATCACTTTCTTTGTCAGTGTTAATAGCAATTCAATAAATCTAGATGAGTACAAGGAATCTTGATACAGGGACTCCCTAAGGGCTTCAATCCCTGCTCAGTGTGGAATCTTCATATAATAATGAGGACACATTTAAAGTTACCAACTACCAATTATGTTCAACATGGAGACTTCCTAATATTTGTAATATTTGTGTTGTGTTCTTAATGTAGGATGGACAAGACAGTGTCAATTCCCTTATGTACATAAAGGTCTGAACGCCAATGAAGTCTGTTGTTTTGTTTCTCTACAGCTAGCACCTGCAGCATCTCACTGTACCATTCCTTGTATGGTGGGATGCTAGCATTCCACCAATGCCAGAGGATGACTGTCTTAGCCACTATAGAGATCATAGCCATATGATCTTTGTGGTGGCCAAACAAGGACGGTGGATAGTCCCCAACCAAGCAGATCTCAGGAGTGAAGGCATCATCCAAACCCAGCAAATGGTCAAACCAAACAGGGGCCACCTTAGGACATTACCATAACATGTGATACAGGTGACCATCGGCTATGCCACACTGGTGCAGGTGGGCATGTCAGTTTGCTCCATTTTGTACAGAATGAAGGGGGTGTAACAAAGATAATGCAAAATATAGAACTGAGTCCAACGATACCGGTCTCTCTTAAGAAATTGGAATAAAGTTTGCCAGACACACCTCCAGTGTCCTGGATCCATCGACCACTGGAAAATCTGCTGCCAATAGAAGCAGATACCTGATGGGGCATCAGATGCAAGTGACTGCAGACAGGAGTATACCCCAGGTACACAGTGAGGTGGATCAGCCAGTGGCAATAGCCTGGAAAGAGGATCTGCGATGAGAGAGGCCACCAGGAAGCCTCAAAAATTGAAGTGAGGGAGGCTACTAGTTACCAGTATTTAAAACATGAAAAGTAGGGATTGCAAAAGTCCTGAATCCATGAATGGGAGATAAACTTCCTGTTGTCCAGAGAGGAGATAGGAACATTCACTAACTGAGGACAGAAGGCAACCAGTAACCGATGGCCCCCTATCCTGATATTAGGATTGGCCAGGATGGGTTGAGATAGGGACTGAGGCCAATTCATCCTCGGGAATCATTCCATCTGTAGCCTGGCTTTGACAGACCAAAGAAGTGGTGGGGAGCAGACTGCAGTTGATAAATGGGAAATCTTAACATGCAAAAGACAAGCACAGGAGACACCAGCTGACCGGCAGAGCCGGGACTCAATACAAAGCCAGAGGGGATGGTAGTCCTCATCCCCATGTTCTACAGAGGGCGTGAAGGGCTAGATAAAGATAGACATGAGGAAGACGTAGGCTGCCCAAGTCCTTGGAGAAGGTATGCTTAGTGTAAGCCTGTCTGACTGCTCCCCCCCTTTCAGAGGAAGCAATTCAGGAGTCTCTGCAAGGAAATAAGCCAAGCCTTGGTAAGTAGACCCCAAGCATTCCCATCGGATAGAGCAGCTGGGGGAGAATGTTCATCTTGAGGATGTGGAAGCGACCCCAAAAAGTTATTGAGAGAGATGACCACCTGGAGAAGTCATCTTTAATTGCCTGAAGCAGGGGTGGGACATTCAGAAGAACCAAATTAGAGAGGAGGTGAGGTACAAAAATCCCCAGATATCTGAGAGCCATAGGCTCCCATGCCAGGCCCGAATCCACAATATCTTGCTTGAGAACAAAAGCGTTGAGGGGCATGACCTGGATTTTATCAAGATTCAGTCTGTGCCCCGTTAACCTGGAAAAGGCAGCAATTTCCACCAAAGCAGCTGGGATGGAGCTACCTGGATCGTCTACATGGAGCATCATATCAGCTGCATAAGTGGATAGTTTGTAATGCCTCTCCCCAACCAGTATACCTTAGATAGCTGGAGAGTTGTGAAGGCGCCGAAGCAGGGGTTCAAGGTAAAGATTAAACAAAAGAGGGGAAAGAGAACAGCCCTGCCTTGTGCCACTGCCTAGAGGAAAAAACAGTGAGGGCAAGCCATTACACAGGATTCTTGCCATAGGATTAGTATAGAGCATCCACAACCATGAGCAGAAGTTATGAGGCATGCCAAACCGCTGCAGGACCTCAAAGAGGAAGGGCCAGGATACACGGTCAAAGGCCTTCTCTGCGTCAAGACAGACCAGGGCAACATGGGACCTGCTCTCTCCAGATGCAAAGATCAGGTGTAACAGCTTCCAAATCTGGTCACTGGAGTGATGCCCCAACATAAAATTCACCTGCTCTGGTAAAATAGGGTGTCCCAAACTAATTATAATCTATCAGCTAAAACCTTGGCAAGAATTGTTAAATCCGAATTAAGAAGAGAGATTGGACTATAACTGGTGGGCAAAAGCTCCTCTTTACCTAATTTGTGGAGGAGAGTTATCCAGGCTTGGGAAAAGAATAATACTGCAGGCCATCAACTAAAAAGAAGTTAAAAAGCCGGGTGAGCAACATCTCCCCTGTTGTGCACATCTCTGTTGAGCCTATTGTTGTAGCTTCTGTTTGACTTTTGGTTGTCCCATCCTGTGATTATCTGCTTGTTCATCTCCTCTTCCATCTCTTCTTACCTCCTCTTCTTCGTCACCTGTTGGTTTCCAAAATTGTGTCATTCATGGACTCCTCTATGGTAGTGGGCTGTATGTCACCGTTTCTACAGGAAATCTGGAGTCTGTTAGTTCCTTGTCCTCTTCTAAAAACTTGAATTATTGCTTTCCGACTCACTGCTGCTCCCACTTGTGTATGTATTTGTATTCGCCACTGTGTTTTTGTTTAGAATGAACTGTGGTGCGTGTTCACTTAGATTCTTAATCTAATCATATATTCTACCTTCTTCCTAATTGATTCTGTCACTCAGATATATTTGCCTTGATTCTCTTGCTTCTGGCATCCTGTTGCTGAATTGTATTTGTCAAGATGTCCCTATATCTTACGTACCTGGAGGTAGGTGTTAAAAGCAGTGGCCAATCTCTCCAACTCTGTAAACTCTTCCCTTACTTGTGGCTCCACCTCCACAGCATCATCCAGGATTAATCTGATTAGCCCACTTGAAGCTTCAATAGTTTATTTTTGTCATTTTTCATGTAATGTCATTCCATCTTTATCTATTGTGAGTTGCTTTATAAGCCGCAAACCCTGCAGCACTCTATAAATGCCCAAGTATGTCTGTAGATTTATTCGCTGACAATAAAGCCTTCTGGCTTTAAGAGACATTCTTTCCAAGTGTAAAAATACCTGCTTTATGTCCAGATTGTTTTTCTACTGCTGGTCTACAACACTGCTCTCACCCATGTTGATATGTCCTCCTGCTGCCTTCTCTTGATTCACTAAAAAGTGATACTGTTCACCCTCATGCTAAACCAAAGATCCACGAATATGCTTGTATTTTGTCTTTGGGGAGCATCTCTGCCATCCACGCTATTATCCATACCTGTGGCTGTTGCTCTAACCATATTAGAGCCACTTGGAGCACACACTATTACTGAACATCAACACACACCGAAGTGGTGGCTCCTGGGTGTAAGTGGTGCTGCATGGAATAATGAACGATTTCAAAGACACCAAATCGAGCACTCAAACTCTGACAAGGATTCCAAGTAGACTATAAATATTTAAGTCCACTTTATTCACATCTGATAACAAGATCAACTCCCTATGACAAAACACCATACCTCTCCCACACAGTCAATGGTTTCGGTGTACCGATCAGAGAGCGAAACCACCACCTCGAAGACCAGTACAATGACAGATTTCGCCTGAAATTGTTGGGTCACTGAGCTGCTCCCTGCAGACACCAGCGGTGCATCTCCCGGTGTTGTGCTCCCTCCTAGATACAACTCAGACTTGGAGTTGTATATTTAGAGACCGGGGTTGTGGGGCATAGAGCCCCCCACATGGGGGGTTGGGAGTGCAGCCCTGCAATAGAAACACTGAGATCCCTGACAGTGCAATGCCAACACTCAGCATTGCGGCTGTCGCTGTAGAGGATGTTGGCAAAGCAGTTATCATACCGCAACAGGTAACCCATAGTATCACTCCTCTCATGCCTTTTCAAGGCTAATAACATGAGCATTTAGGTAGCTTTATATATGAAGGCATTTAAAGAGACAGTGCATATATAAATTAATTAATGACTACTCACTGTGACCAAATATAAATAAAAAAAACCCTTATTAGTAAATTAGTTTAAATATGAGCATAAAGTAGCTTTTTTTTTTTGCAGCATGACTGAAGTAAGAGGATCTTTCATTGTTAACTATATGCTCCCTTAATCACTCTTCATTGCCCATATTCCTTTGGCTATACGGCGCTTATTATTAATAATACATGTATGAATTTCTAGCCTGTTAGTTGGAAATTGTGCCATTTCACTGCCTGTATTGTTTAGATTTGCCAAAGATTCATAGGCTATAGAGTTTGCTAGAATTTTAAAAAATACTTCAGTCCTTACTGCCTGCTGGTGGCTGCTGCTTGGCGCTTTCCCTCTGCTCTAACCTTTGACTGCTTCTAAGCCTCTATCGCTCATCCTACCTGAACCTGTGCTCAGTCTGACCCTTCTCAACTGATCAGGCCTCTGCCTCTTGGAAAACGGTGCTGATTTACACCCAGACCCTTTCACAACCCCTCCCTGCACTCTCTGACCTCACACTCTCATTTGCCTAATCCCCCTATTGTCTTTCTGGCCCCAAGCCCCTGCTGGCTGGCTGCCATCAGCCCCCACCCTGCTGCTTGACTCCTTCTCTTACCTTAAATCCAGCTTTTCCTTTCCCTTCCAGACTCCCATTGGCCCACATTGGGTGCTATTGCAGTGCAACTATGCTCTGCTTCTACCGCTGGAAGACCTGGAACCTGCCCGCCAAGGATACCGCATGGCTGCATCTGCTACTACCGTCACTGCCTCTCCAGCTCCCGGGGAAGCCCTGACTCAGCTTGCCCCCACACATATTGTTCCCGCTTGCTCTATCACAACACTTACTTATATAGTATGCACTGACCGCATGACATACTGATATTAACTAAGTACCTAAATTCCCACTGGCTCATTATACACTGCTGACACTAGATAGAGAGTTCACCCTCCTGTTATCACAGCTGTCTACGTGTTCTCTCCTATTGACTTCAAAACCTACTACTATCCAGAATACTCAGCCCTGAACTAACCCACTCTGACTCCATAGCCATTGCAACTATGTCCCACTTGACACTTGGAACTGTAGGGGGCATCTTCCTACTCGCCCTAATATCACTTACAGGCCCCTCTGGCAGACCATTCCTTCAATCTGTACAGCCCAACTTCGAGACGACAGTGCTAAACGAATATGGCACCATCACATCATGTAGCAAATGTGCCTTCACCATGCACAGGGATTATATACCATGGACCCAAGATCCCCAGCTAAAGGACCCCTCCCTGGTGGCCTTTTTCCCAAGTTTTGTGGTGCACTTTAGCACCATGAAAGTGCCAGCACCCAGTAAGGGAAAAAGGGGTCAGAATAGCAAGCTCTTATTAAACCATCTCATCCTTCTGGTGCTGCTTCTTCTCCTGCTCTCAGGAAATGTGCACCCAAACCCAGGCCCACCACCATGCAGTGTAAACCAGTCCCACAACACAACAGGACTCACTCTTGCCTCCATAAAGATCTGCAGTTTACTCCCAAAGATGGACATCTTGAAAGCATGGGTCTCTCGGTATAATCCAGACATACTCTCTATAGTAGAGTTGTGGCTCTCCCCCAAGGTACCAGACTGTGCTGGCACACTGCCTGGTTACACCTTGTTCAGATAGGACTGACTCTCACAAAGAGGTGGGGGCTGTGTCCTATACCTTAAGGATCCCCTTCAAAGTTACATACTTCCCGCACCCACCAGTGCTAACAACATCCAAATTCTGACCATAAAACTTCTGCAGGGATCCCATAACAGGACACTGATGGTTCTCTCTGTCTACATCCTGCCAAAACTAACCGTGGCTGGCACCAGTGACCTGATGGACCATGTGGGCACCCTGAGCTTAAACACAGAAATCGTGATGCTGGGAGATTTCAATATCAGCTGGCTCTCCCCCCCTCTGCTGCCTCAATCAAGGACACCTTATCTGTGATCTATTTCTCTCAAATGGTCGAGACAGCAACCAGAGTTAACTACAAAACTGGGACCAGCACCCTTCTGGACTGGGTTATCATCAATCGACCTGCCTACATCACCAATACTGCCGTTCTCCCTGATACACTGAGTGACCACTCCCGTCATCTGTACTTGGTCCTTAAACTACTGCAAGCCACCTCCCAGAATGATTTCTCTACCCATCATTGAGCCCTGTACACTGCATTGGGATGGTCATCCCTCAGTTACAGATGATAGAGAAATGCTGCGGTTTGGACCTACAAAGATATCATAAATAAACTGCTCCATTATATCTCTGTCTGTCTACCTTTTTGTGCTCTTGGAAAGTATGCCCTGAAAAGTACCTCCTATATTTCCTTATATGTGTACAAGACAAAGTCACGTATCGGCAGATCAGCCATAAGCTATGTTCTACCTCAAATGTGGAACAAGCTGCAAAACACGTTGAAACTAACTCACCCTATCAGCTTAACAGCATTTAAATCACTATTCCTACATCAAATTAAGAAGTCTTGTGCCTGTTTCCCTTTACTTATGACCCTCAAAAGGTTCTATTGCTCTCTGAGCCACTGCTGCCTGAAGCTTGGTCACTTCTGATAATTGGCCCCTTCCTTCTCCCCCTCCTTTTCTCCACCTCCTTCATTTCCACACTTCCCCCAACCCCGGACATGACTTTGCACTCCAACTCTAACTCTACTCAATGACTGAGACATCTAATCTCTATCTCCTCTCCCTCTGTGGCTGCCCCCCGACATTTGCCTTCCTGCCTCTATCACCTGCCTTCTACCCCTCCCCACCCTTCTCCTGCTGCCAACTTCAACATAAAACTCCCGACTAGTATAGCCATGTGCTCTTGATTTTTACTTTGGATCACCTTATAATATTACAGTATATACCTCATCTCTGTTTATGTTCAAATTTTACTGTATCATCTGACCCTTACACATCTTATGTATGTCAATGATCTATGCTGTACTTACTGTATATACTGTATTTTGTTGTATTCTGTTGCTCGCTATTCCTATTGACAAATCCAGGTTCACCTCGAAAATGAGCATTTCTCAACGGTGTTCGCCTGGCTAAATAAAGACTTTGATTGATTGATTACAAAACGTGTTCCACTAAAAGGTCACCTTGCACTGCTAAAAGTGGAGCTTCAGGGCATCGACTGAACTGACCTCAATGAGGCCAGTGACATAGACACAGCTCTTGACCACTTCATAAACACATTCAACACCATTTATGACAAGCATGCCCCAGTAAAGACAAGGAAAATAAAAGGGCATTGCAATCCCTGGATCACCCTGGACCTCAGCTGAATGCCAGAGATCTCCTCTGGCAGATTGTGAGAGCACACAGTACCACCACTAACATCCAAAGGTACAAACAAGACCAAAATAAGTGCACAAAAGCCATCTGACATGCCAAAAGTGCATTTTACAAGGAAGCCCTCTCCAGCTCCTGGAACAACAGCAAGTAATTCTGGGATAATCTCAATGACATAATCAGCAAAGAACTCAAATATGCCCCATCAATGTTCATGGTTGATGGCACACTACCCTTGGACCAACAGCAAATTGCCAATGTACTTTATTATTTATTTAGATTTTGTTGACCAGGTAAGCCCTCTGAGACCAGAGATCCCTTTTTCAGGGGTGACACATTCATGTACCTCAGTGGGAGCTCTGGGAAAATCAAAACACAGCAGAGATACCCTGGACCTTAAGTTCATCAGCATGGCACTGGAGGAAGTCCTCGGCCCTCTCACTAAGATTATCAACTTCTCCTTCTGCCACTCCAAGTTCCCCCTGTGATGGAAATCATCATCAGTAACCCCTGTGCACAAAGGAGGTGATCAGACTCTACACAGCTACAGACCTATCTCCATACTCCCCCTCCCTCTCCTAAGCTCTAGAGCAGATTGTAGCAGATCAGCTTGTCAAGTATCTAAACCAGTACCAACTCCTCTGTCCTGAACAACATGGCTTTTGACCAGGTCACAGTAACATCACAGCATTACTGGAATTCACAGGTTACATCCACCACTCCATAGACCAAGGCCTTTTTGGAGGAACAACATTTATTGACCTATCAAAAGCTTTTGATATGGTGCACCATGAGCTCCTTCTGAATCAGTTGTCTGCTACTGGGCTCTCTCCAGAATCCGTTTCATGGTTCAACAGCTACCTTCACAACCGATCACAAAAGGTCAGGCTAGGAGACACCACCTCTGTTAGCAGACCCGTCTGCTCCCGGGTCCCACATGAATCAATTCTGGGGCCCCTACTATTTAGTCTTTTCTTAAACCTACTGCCAGCCTCCTGTCTAACCTGGATGCTCCTTTACGTAGATGATGTGCTTATCTTCACCAGAAACCTCCATCCAGAAAAACTAACAGCAGAAGTCCAAAGGGGATTCTCAACCGGTTTAAGGAGCATAGACTAATCATGAACTGTAAAAAAACAAAGACAATGTTGTATTCCAGCACCCAGAGTAAGTTCAAAGCATTACCCCTTGCAGTCAGAAATGAAAGCAGTGACACCCTGGAGCACGTCCAGTTTTTCAGATACCTGGGTATTACAATAGACTCCACTCTGTCTTATGTCCAACACATTGATAACACTGCAAAGGCTATCAATAGAAGAATAGGGATTCTTTACCGACACAAGCACTGCTTAACCTATGAGGCATTGAATCAGGCCATCAGCAGTTCAGTAGACTCCCTTGTCGATTATGGATTGGCTAGCTATGGATCAGCAACTGACACTGCCCTATAACGCATTTCCATTGTGCTTAATAAGGCGTATTACCTTCTCACAGGTGCTGCAAGACTCACACACACCTGTGACCTCTACTCACATGCCAGTTGGCTCCAACTAAAGGAAAGAATAAGATATCAATCTTGCCTCCTTGTCAAGAAATGCTCTCTCAGTCTACTACCAACAGGGGCCCTGAAACTCCTAACCATGCACTCAGGCTCCCATTTCACAAGGAACTCCGCCACCCAGATCAACAAAATTGCTAGACACCACACTGCCTTGGCACAACATGCATTCTGCTACCGTGCTCCTCACAAGACCAATGTCTTACCACCTGACATTTCCGGTGTTGCACCTATTGGTGTTTTCAGATACAAACTACGACAGCACCTTATCTCAACTGCAGCTGCGGCTGCCTCCACTAACATGCCTCCTGTGCCTCAAGGGCACCCTAGTGCTCTTATCTCATGTCTAACCTACTTGTCTGATGTGACCTATCCTTAGCACTTTGGGTCACCACCCTAACTCACAACTTTTGCCATCTCTACCCCACCCATTCTGTATACTCCCCCCATTCCCTTCCCACCCTCTAGCACCCTTACCATGATCCTCCTACTATCATCTCCTCTCATGCAACCCAGTAGGGTGCCCTAACATAGACTCAGGCAAATTACTTACTGCCTATGATCCTAAATTTGGTGTGTTCATTCTAGGAACTTGGTCTAAAAATGTGCTACTGTATTACTGTATCTTACTGTTACCCTGCCTAAAAATGTACTACTGTTTGGATGTACCTTTGTCCTTGTAACTGACGTGGAACCCATAAATGAGCAACTGCTCACGAGTGTAATCCAAGAACTCAATAAAGAAATCAAGAAATAAAGTGTAACAGCAGCCGAGGGTTGTTGAACCAAGAAGGATATGTAATTATTACATGTGGAACAACACCTAACATATGTGCAATTTCGGGTTTCCCGCTGCATATTTCACATGGTGGGAAACCTGAAATTGCACCTATGTTAGGTGTTGTTTCACATAATGTTCATATGTAAACTTATTCAGTAATAAATGTTACTTATAAATATATGTATTTGGTCACAAAAGCAATCATTAATTAATTTGTATACCTGTATGCACTGTCACTTTAAATGCCTTCAAATATAAGGCTACTTAAATGCTCACGTTATTCGAATCTATTTATTTTACAAGGAGAAACACTCCATTGAGCAGTGCTAACTTACAAGGAAGTCCTGGGTAGGACAGATAACATGCAATGGTCTGAAGCTGATTTATGTCCTTAGTGTCTTTGTGATGGCAGGTGGTGCATGAATTGCAGCATTGTCTTGTGTTGTGCATTGTGTGCAGCAAGCCAGTCAGCGGAAGGTTCAAATTGCCATCACTTTTCCTGTACAGCTGGTGGGAAGAACAGCTGTGGAAGAAAAGGTGCAATGGAGTTCAGACTGTTAGTGACTGGAGTTGATGACTGGAACTGGAAGCCGTCAAGCATGAGTCCCGACTTTCTCAGTATGAGCAAATGGATATCGACGGAACACTGAGCAGAGCCAATGGACCTGTATGGTGTGTAGCAGAGCAGTTGCCGAGGAGAAGGAGGTGCAGAAGAGGACTGGGAGGTAGGCTGAGGCTCCCAGACCACCCAGATCACCAGACCACAACTGAGCGTGACCATGAGCGAGTGGCTGATCCAGTAGGCAGCCACAACAGCAGCAGCCAGAAGGTAGGTCTGCCCCCTCCAAATTGTCTATCCTATGCTGACTCTGCCTTAGCTTTAGCCACTGCCAGCCTCCTTATTCACTAATCCCCTTGCCTTAGCCACTGTAAAGTTCAGCCGGTGCCTAGTTTCCATCCTGACTGAATTCCCCACCATCCCTTTAATGAAGCAGTAACTCTTGCACACTGAAAGCCAATCCATTCTATTGTGTGTGTGTAGGGGGGGGTGGCTGTGTGTGTGTGTGTGTGTGTGTGTGTACTTTGGACGCCAGAGTGACCCAAGCAGTATGCATGCACGAGAGCTGGTGTGAATGGACCTCTGTCAGGCTGGCTAACTTGATGTGGTACAGAGGCTTATCACAATGTTTCCTAAACACTGTAACTAAAAGCTAGCCAACTTCTGTGTGTGTCAGGATAAAATAAAATGTTGTAAATCTATAAGATACTAATCTATTGGGATTATTGGCTTAATGCATATTTGACTGAAATGGGGGGGCAGGTCTATTATTTGTGTGGCGTGGCACTGTATATTTTGGTTTATGTTTATGTAACGGGGGGCAACAGTGCTATCCAAGGGGATGGAGGCAAGTGGTGTCCATTTTGAGTACACGTTTAAAATTCCTGGGTACACCTCTGCTACCTTAAGGTCATCCGATATGATTACCCTCAGGTTTTGTTCCTTCTTGGTGGTTGCCAATACCACTCAACCCATTTTGTACTCCATCCTGGGTTTCTGTGCCCTAAGTGCATTATTTTTGCACTTTTTCATATTGAAACTCAACTGCCATACCCTTGCCCACTCCTCTAGTTTTTTCAGGTCTCTGTTCATCCTTTCCACCACCCCGAGTTTTCACCCTATTGCAGATTTTGGTGTCATCCGCAAAGATGCAAACCTTCCCTTCCAGCTCTTCTGACATGTTACTTATAGAAACACAGAAACATAGAATTTGATGGCAGATAAGGACCGCTTGGCCCACCTAGTCTGCCCATTTATAAAGACATTAAAATGGACCTGTCCCAGCACTGATCCCTAAGGCATCCAGCTGGTCACCTTCACTTCTTCTGAATTTACTATGTTGACCACCACTCTCTGTAGCCTTTCCCCAACCAGTTTCTTACCCTGTGTACTACCTTTGGACCCACAGTTAAGCTACCAAGCTTGCTTACTAGTCTTCTATATAGAATGGTGCTGAAAGCCTTACTGAAATCTAGGTAGGCCATGTCCACTGCTCCACCTTGATCTAAAAATCCTTTGTCATGCAGTCAAAGAAATCGATCAGATTTGTTTGACATGACCTCTCACTCTGTGAAACCATGTTGCTGTGGGTCTTGTAACTCACTGAATTCAAGATATTCAAAAATATTTTACTTCAGCAGTGACTCCATTAACTTCCCCACCACCAATGTCAGGCTGACTTGTCTGTAACTGATATCCTCCTGCCTGCTACCACTTTGTGAAGTGGGACTACATCCGCACTCCTCCAGTCCTCTGGATACACTCCTGTTTCCAGTGAGCTATTCAACAGAACTGTCAGAGGTGCAGCCAATACCTCCCTGAGCTCCCTCCATACCCTAGCATGCACCCCATCTGACCCCATTGTTTTGTCCGACTTCAGATTAGAGAGTCCCTTCAGGACTCTTGCCTCCAAAAAAAGGACTAATGTCCACCTCCCTCCCTCCAAAAGTTATGTTACTTTTTTGTGGCCCCTTCCCTTCTCCTTCCTCTATGAACACCGAACTAAAGTACTTGTTCAGGATGTCTGCTTTTTCCTGGTCCTGCTCTGCACAGTCCACCCCCCCTTTTCCCTTTTTAACTTTACAATCACACCATGGTCTTTGTCTTTTCACTTACATAACTAACAAATGTCTTGTCCCCTTTTGTTACTTCCTGGGCTATTCTCGCTTTAGTTTGTGACTTTGCACTACTTACTGCATTCCCTGCTTCCCTCGGTTTTCGTGTTACAGTACGCCTCCCTAACATCCTCCCTCTGTGTCTCCTTATACCTTCTGAATGCTACCCTTTTAACTTTTACCTTTTCAGCCACCTCTTTTTAGAACCATAGCAGTCTCTTTTTCCTCTTGCTTTTGCTCACTTGTTTGACACAGAGGTTTGTTGCCTTACTATGTTCCCTTTTAGCTTCACTGTTCTTTCAGCCTACCCAGACAATCGGTCCCACCAGGTCATCTCTGAGGCATTCAACAACCTTTATAAAATCTGCACTCCTGAAGTCCAAAACCATTGCCCTTGTGTTTCTCAATTCTGCAGCTGTCCTTATACTGAACCACATCATATGATTGATCAGTGGATTCCAGGTGGCCTCCCACCTTGACATCTGCAATATTGTCCCTGTTAGTGAATACCAGCTCCAGTATTGCTCCATCACAAGTGGGTTCACTGACTAGTTCCCTGAGGAATGCCTCCTGGAGAGAGTCCAGGATCTCCCTGCTTCTAGCTGAAGCTGCTGCTGGGAGGCTGTAGTCTACATCTGTCAGGTTGACATTCCCCACCAGCAGCACCTTCCCCTTTTCTGCCATCTTGCCAGTGGCTTCCACCAGGAGCTTATCAATTCTGCCCCCTGTGCTGGAGGTCTGTTGATAACTCCAGTGCAAATAGTAACTCCTTTCCCTTCTCCAGGGTGACCTTCTGTATCTCTGCCTCCCCTGTATTCCCTATATGTTGCTTTTATGCTTTCCCTCACATAAAACCCCACACCCCTCCATTCCTTCCCATTTGGTCCTCCCTGAACATAGCCTGGTATGGCCATGTCCCAGTAATGGTTTTCAGTGCACTGTGACTTGGTAATGGCTGTCACAAATGCACCCCTCAGGTCAGGCCCTCTGCTCCCACAGTGCCAACCTCGGAGTGCAATAGTGTTAACAGGTTACAAACAGGGTAACCCTCCTGCCTGTTTTGGGTCTGAATCACCTACTAGCCTTGAGTCATGGGGGTCCAATGTGAACCAGATGCAAGTGTACCCAATTAACAGGCTCAGATATGTACCCTCTTTGGGAATGCAGTATAATCTTTCACCCAGTGGCACCAGCCAGGTTTTCCAAAGTGTACCCTTACAACCCTATATGAGACCTAGGTATATTCTTACCTTTAAGCAAGCTTAGTAACACATTCAAGCCCTTAACATCTGTCAGACGTAAATACAGGTTCAGCAGTCACATGTAAAATAACTGAGACAAAGCACAGGCAGCATTTTAAAGAAAATGTTGTTTACTAAAAAGTGTTAAACAGGTAAAATCAAGCACAGAACAATTATATCACTAACGTACAGTCACATAAAAAAATAGGAAGTTACAGAACACAAATATGCCTACCACTAATATTTAGGTTCTTGCCTAGCTAGATGTTACCATTAAGTGCCTTCAAGTCCAGAGACTTAATTCTCTCTCCGAGTCCAAAATAATATGCTCTGTTTCCCTCTGATGTTCATTTCAGGCTCCATCTCCTCAACCCTTCTGGTAAGGTCACAGTTAGATCCTCCGAGTTTCAACTTCTTAGCATAATTATCCACAAGGATGTATGTTATTACTGTGAAAAATCAGCAACTAGCCATTTCACAAATATGACAGTCTTTGATCAAAACATCCCCTTTAATGTTTCACAATCCCACAATCATGGCACTAGTTCTCGGCTAGGTGAGAAAACCAAAAGGAATCAGCCAAATTACTTCCCTTCCTGCTAGGGTCATACAATTTATATTTAGTTTCAACTTCAAAAGCAGGGGCAGGTTATCAGGGTAATAAACTGCCCCTCTGGAAGAAAGGCCTTTTAATTAGGTTTCCCTGGTCTGTTTACCATTTCTGCTGTTTCAGCAACCCTGACACTTTTGAGGTCAAAGGTCACTCACTGCAACAGCCAGCTTGTTTTGTACCAAAGCAGACATTCACACACATTTGTTTGTAATACAAATATTATACAATAACAATAAGCAGATGGCAGAGCGTCACAATGGCCACAATATCCAGGCTGGCCTCTGCCATGATGGTGGTCAGGTCTGGAATTATTTCCTAGACTTCTAGCATCTTCTAGCATTCACAAAACTGGATTTCCAGATTTTGTTTCCATTCTGCATGTTGCCCCATTGTTTTCCTTTTTACCATCCCTCCTTCCCCTGCTCTTTTTATTGCTCCAGTTCCCTTCCTTCCTTTATCTCTGCCACCCTGCTTTCTTTATTAATTTGCATCTTGAGGGATTCCTCTCCCCTCAGGTTCTCTCTACTTTCAACTTCAGCCTGGACGGAGGCAGTTTCTGCCTTCCAATTCCTTTAATCACCCCTGTTGGCTAATTAAATGTTCACTTAAGTAACACTTAAACCATCCACTGAGGACTGCGGTTCCCCTCCTGGACAGATGCAGGTCATCACCCCTGTTTAGGCCCTTATCTTCCCAGGTGGGTCCCCAGTCTCAGCAACCAAACCCTTCCTCCTCCCCTGTTCAGCCCCAGCCATGGGGTTGAGCTCCTGGGGCAGAGATCCATCTCCTTTCCCCTGGCATAGACAGACAGCACCTCAGCAAAATCCACTGAGTGAGCTACTTGAGTAAGATCCCTCCCCAGCTCCCTAAACTCACCCTGCACTATCCAGTCCCCATCCCTAGCCAGGTCATTAGTCCACAGGTAGACAATTACATCCAGCTCTCCCACCCATTCTGCTGCCCTAGCAATGCTCAGGATCCACTTCCCACCCCTCTGCACCGTGGCACTGGGTAGGCAACCAACATGCCCCTCTTTGCTATCCCCATATCTGTCCCCCTCACAATCAAGTCCCCCACCAGAAGTTGCTTCCTCCTCCTCTGGAGTTCTCTACCACCCTCCTTGGGGTCTCCACTATGGAGGGATCCCACATCCTCCCTGGTCACTACTGTGGGTGCCTCCTCTTGGCAGTCCTGCCCCACCAGAGTGGCATAACAATTGCATAGTGGTACCAGTTGAGGAATGTGTCCCTGTCCCACCACAGCTGCCCTCTAGATCCCACCATAGTCTAGCCGTTCCTCCCCCCAGCATCCTCAGAAATAATGGTGACAAACTTAGTGGCTCCGGGTGGATGAAGAGGTCCCCCAAATCCTAGCCAACTCTGCCTGGAGTCTAGCAACCGCCAGCCTTAACCAAGAGAGATGTGTGCAGATGGGATAGCACCACAATCCTCGGAAGGGCTCTCTGAAAACTGCTACCCCACAGCCACTGCACTGCATCACTTCCACCATTCTCAACTTCTGTTCTCCCTGTATTACCTGGAAATATTTTTGCACCCTTACCACTGATAGGGTGTTTCTAGTTTTCCTCTCATTTGTTTGTTTCTATTTGTGTCCCCCCATGCCTTGTTTAAATCTTTTTATACTCCTACCCTAGATTAGTGTTGCCCCATTCCCAGTTCAGTGATCCCATTCCCAGTTTTGGCCTGTCTTTGACCTTCCACCCTTCACAGCAGTGACTATTACACAGTAGTGAACAGATGCATTGCCTTAGTTGACCAGCAGTGTCCCTGCTTCTCCACTTCCTTCTGCTGACACTAGTTGACGACTACAACTCCAGTTACCTGTTCCACTCCTTCACTGTTCCTCTCATTCACTGGGACTTGAACGTACTGGACACGTTAGAGTGGAAAGGATTTTATGGTGCTCTTTTAAGAAGGCACTAATCCTCTGTCAGCTCCACCCCCTATTATACACCTGATTCACAGGGTTTACTGAATCTACTCAGCCCCAGATTAAGCTCCTGAGCTAGTTAAACTTCTGAGGAAGGACTTGGTTGGTCTGAAAGATAAAGTACTTTGTTCTTTTCGTAACATCTTTGTTGGTCCAATAAAAGGTATCAAACCATTTGTTTCTGGTTCTGTTCTTACAAGGACCAATACGACAACTAAACAATCCGTTAATAAAATCAAGACATTTACAAGTGTGGCACTAATAACATTTATGAGATCAGAGATTTTATGACTTGTGGCTCTGAAACTATTGTATATATGCCATGGCTACCTGCCAGCGTGGTGCCATTCACATAGGAAAGACTATTAGGAAACTTTCCAATAGGATCAGAGAACATGTTAGAGCCATTGATAAAAAAAAATACAAAACAAAACAAATGCACTAGCTCAGCATAATGTGAAAAGTGACACAAATCACATCTAGTCTTTCCAGGGTTTGGAGAGAGTGTCCTTGGGTCCAAGTGTGGAGACTTGGACAATAAAGTGTTAAAAAGGGTATGTGTTTTGGCAATATCAACTGGTTTCAATACAATGTCCTGGACTTAGTGAACATTTTCAACTGTCACCTTTTCTAACTGATTAGATATATGAACTTCCACAAGCATCTTTATAAACTTCAAGCATGGACACTGTAACTGCCATATAATTACTGTCTCCAATTGTCTTTTACAATGTGATTTGGGAGTCTAGGGGTAGCCATTGCATCCCTATCAGTGTACGGATTTTATCAATTTATTTATGACAATTTTTATATGGTTTTCACACTGTGGGAAACCTGACATTGCACATAGGTTAGATGTTGTTTCACATCCTATCTCTACCACCCAGAACCTGCCTTCCTCTCTCCTCTGCTTCCCACCATGCTCATCCCTTTCTGGCCCTACTACCCTCCTTACCCCTTCACTTAACGATGCCTCCTTTGGCTGGCCTGTCCTACCCACAGATGTCATTCCAAGTATCTTGTACTCCTTGAAACTTAATTGCCTTTTGGACTCCTAGTGGATTGTGTGTTGCTCTCAGTGATTTTGCCTCAATATTTATACTACGTATTCGTGTACAACGTGTAGTCTAAATTATGTATCTCCTTCCTATTGTAATTCAAAATGATGTAATTATCTCCCACTGTCATTTCTGCCCTGTCCTAGTCTTAACTTTTTGTCTGGATTTGTCTTCATTACCCTCTGATGTGGAACCCTTGTAAAGAAATTCTCAGCTCAAAGGTACTTGTAATCCAAATCAATAATAAATAGAGAAACACATAATAACAATATTTTTCTTCTCCTTGGTTCAAAACCCTCCCAACCCCTACCCCCTCTTCTGTCCTCATATACTTGTTCTCATTGCACAGTGCTGTCATACTTTATACTCATGTTTAAAAAACGTATTCACTACTGAGGATTAGCTGTTTATAGCAAAGAACAAGAAAGAGCCGCACCAAGGAGACCTGGGGTGCTCAGTGACATAATGTGTACATAAAGCTTTGAAGAAGTCACAGTTACCCAGGCCATATACAGAGAACCAAATGAAGAGTCCAACCAAGTTGTAACATTCAAATAAAGACTTTTTCTTCATTTAATGAGCTATTTTAACTGCAAAACTGACCCTCCTGGGCCAGGGGAAACACCAAATGGTCCATGGCTCATTAAATGAAGAAAAAGTCTTTATTTGAACCTTACAACTTGGTTGGACTCTTCATTTGGTTTTCTATATATGCCTTGGGTAAGTGCCATGACTTCTTCAAAGCTTCTTGTTGGTCATTTATATTTGGTCACAGTGAACAATCATTAATTACTTTATATATGCACTGTCACTTTAAATGACTTCATATATAAGGCTACCTAAATGCTCACGTTATTAGCCTTGAAGAAGCAAGAGAGGAGCAAAACTGTTAGCTGCATGGGACACGCCTGATGTTCTGTTATTGGGAGCCGACCCTATTATTGGATACAAATAAAACGGATTTAAATACTGTATGGTCTACTTGGAATCCTTTTTGGAGTTTGTGAGTGCTTGGTTTTATGTTTTTATACTGATTCTTTATTCTGTTAGGCACCACTTACACCTAGGAGTTGCCACTGCTCTGGTGTGTGTGACTTGATAGAGATGTAACGAATTTTCAATCCAATTTCGAAGTTGGTAGAAATCCATGGAAATTCACAATATTCACAAATTCTGTGGCATATGCATCAACTTCACTGGCAGATTATTTTTTTAAATGTTTAAACTTTTTTTAAAAATTCCCCCAACCCAGTGTGCTATAAAACCACCCCCACTCAGAAACGTTAGAGTCCTTGATACCAACTTTCACCCTCCTCCCCACATTGGCAGCGCACCTTCCTCACCCCTTACCTGGTGAAATGCAGAGCTGCTTGAGAAGCATATAGTGTGTAATCCCTTCCACCCTCCCACACATCAAATGCACTCCCCGCATCCCAACATCTTATCAAGCACATCCAGTCCACCACTCAACCCCCACCGGTCCCCACCACCCTCCCTCCAATCAGGTTTTGCTAAGAGCAGAGATATTATCATTCATTCATTCATGCCGTTATGAGATGGAGACTGAACATAGCAGATGCTCTGCACCTGGGGACTATTTTCTTCATTACCACCTTGCAGGTTGATTTTGTGGTTGCTGGTGGAAGGATGAGGAGGGCGGTGGAGATCAGAGAGGGTTGGGTGGGGGACTGGGTTTGCTTGACAAGACAGTGGAACTTGGGCAGAGGGAAGTGGAGGGAGTGTGTTTGGTATGCATGTGGGTGGAAGGAATTATTAGATTTTTATAGACTTTTGGATGCACACAGTGCACCCCATACAGCCCTGCAATTCACTGGTGTGGGGGGGGGAGTGGGAGGATGGTATCATCAATCTGTCATTTTTGGGTGGACGGAGGGAGTGTACCATGCAATTCGCATTGACATTTTCCCACCAATTTGCCTGGTAAATAACATGATCTGCAGTCCTAATCTTCATGAATTTGCTGACATTTGTGGATTTTTCTGCAGAGTGAATTATGACAACTTCACACACCACTAGTGACTAAAATGAACTGTTAATCTGTAAAAAAAAAAAAAAAAGAAAATTGGAGGGGGGAGATTAGCCTCTGTCTGGAAATAGAAAGTGTGAAAAGAATCATCATGTGGAGACTCCAATGCTAGTAAAAACAAACATTTGTCAATGCCGAACGTTCGCTTGCAGGTATTTGCAGTGGTGTTTGGCACGTATGGTGCTTTACCCTAATGCCCTGTGCGATTGCTGGTATTTGCACAATACATTTTCAACATGACCTTTTTGTTACCCCATTTATGCGCTGGGTGGAAACACGTTTTGGGCAGGATGTGAAAATGACAGCTGTACTGCTCACAAGGAAGTGTGGTAAAATGGCAATGTTGAAAATCTGGGTGGAAATATTGAAAATTCGCAAACCCTATGGCGTCGCGATGGGAACTTCCAATACCAATCTGCCTTGTAAAAACAGTCATTGTTAGGAATTTTTCACTAAATTTTCAACATTGGCATTTTAAAGCTTCTGCTAATGAACAGTGTCACTGTGATTGTCTTACTGTGTCCCATACATTGATTTTGCACACCTACTGCTCCATTAGCACTACATGGGCAAAAAACACGTTTTGGGCAAGATGTGAAAATGACAGCTGCACTGCTCATAAGGGTGTGGTAAAATGGCAATGTTGAAAATCTGGAGTGAAAATATTGAAATTCGCCAAACTTGACGTGCGTAGGAACTGCACAATACTGCGCGTCTAAACAAAGCTATTTGTAGGAATTTTTCACCAAATTTTCAACATAGCCATTTTAAGATCTCTGCTCATGAACAGTGACACTGTGATTGTCTTACTGTGTCCCGCATTGATTTCGCTTTGCAACTACGCATGGTGCACTACATGGACGAAAACACATTTTGGGCAAGATGTGAAAATGACAGCTGCACTGCTCATAAGGAGGTGTGGTAAAATGGCAATGTTGAAAATCTGGAGTGAAAATATTAAAATTAAAACTTACGCTGTGTGCATAGAGAACCTGAATGAACACTCTGTAAAACAGTCATTTTGGAATTTTGTCACCAAATTTTCAACATAGCAATTTTAAGACCTCTGCTCATGAACGATGTCACTGTGATTTTCTTAATGTATCCCATACATTGATTTACGCACACCGACTAAGCGCATTGTGCGCTCACTGGGTGAAACACGCTTTGGGCAGGATGTGAAAATGACAGCTGTACTGCTCATGAGGAGGTGTGGTAAATGCCAGTGTTGAAAATCTGGAGTGGAACATTGAAAATTCGCAAACTCACGAGCTGCAGTATAGAACTGTGCAACGACGCTCATAAAACAGTCATTTTAGAATTTTTCACCAAATTCTTCAACATTGCCATTTAAACCTCTACTAATAAACAGTGTCACTGTGATTTTCTTACTGTGTCCCACACATTGATTTCCAAGACACCGACTGCGCCATTGTGCACTTACATGGCGGAACACGCTTTGGGCAGGATGTGAAAAATGACAGCTGTACTGCTCATAAGGAAGTGTGGTAAAATGGCAATATTGAAAATCTGGAGTGAAAATATTGAAATTCGCAAACTTACGAGCGTGCATAGAACTGCAACGACGCACTTCTAAAACAGTTATTTGTAGTGAATTTTTCACCAAATTTTCAACATAGCTACTAAGATCTCTCTGCTCATGAACAGTGACACTGTGATTTTCTTAATGTGTCCCATACATTGAGTTCCCACGATAACGACTGGGCGCCATTGTGCGCTACATGGGCGGAAACACGCTTTGGGCAAGATGAAAATGACAGCTGTACTGCTCATGAGGAGGTGTGGTAAAATGGCAATGTGGAAAATCTGGAGTGCAAACATTGAAAATCAAGAACATACGCTGGCATGTAGGAACTATGAACGCACGCTTGTAAAACATTCATTTTAGGAATTTTTCACCAAATTTTCAACATAGCCATTTTAAGACCTCTGCTCATGAACAGTATCACTGTGATTTTCTTAATGTCATCCATACATTGATTTCGCACACCGACTGCGCCATTGTAATAGCTACATGAGTGACTGCGTTTTGAGGTGAGATGTGAAAAATGACAGCTGTTACTTTCATCGTAGGTAAGTAAAATGGCAATGTTGAAAATCTGGAGTGGAAATGATGGGCAATTGAAACCTCACGAAATGCAGTGTAGGAACCGCACAACGCGATGCTCAGAAACAGTCATTTTTAGAATTTTTTCACCAATTTTCAACATAGCCATTTTAAGACCTCTGCTAATGAACAATGTCACCGTGATTTTCTTAATGCATCCCATACATTGATTTCACAGCACCGACTGCGCCATTGTGCGCTACATGGGCGGAAACACGTTTTGGGCAGGATGTGAAAAATGACAGCTGTACTGCTCATAAGGAGGTGTGGTAAAATGGCAATGTTGAAAATCTGGAGTGAAAATATTGAAAATTCGTGAACTTACGAGCCTGCGTAGGAACTGCGCAATGCATGCTCGTAAAACAGTCATTTTTTGGAATTTTTGCACCAAGTTTTCAACATTGCCATTTTAAAACCTCTACTAATAAACAGTGTCACTGTGATTTTCTTACTGTGTCCCATACATTGATTTCACACACCGACTGCGCCATTGTGCACTACATGGGCGGAAACACATTTTGGGCAGGATGTGAAAAATGACAGCTGTACTGCTCACAAGGAAGTGTGGTAAAATGGCAATATTGAAAATCTGGAGTGAAAATATTGGAAATTCGCAACTTACGAGCGCATGAGAACTGCACAACGCATCGCCAGAAACAGTTATTTGTAGGAATTTTTCACAAAAATTTCAACATAGCCATTTTAAGATCTCTGCTCATGAACAGTGACACTGTGATTTTCTTAATGTGTCCCATACATTGAGTTCAAGATAACCGACTGCGCCATTGTGCGCTACATGGGCGGAAACACGCTTTGGGCAAGATGCGAAAATGACAGCTGTACTGCTCATGAGGAGTGTGGTAAAATGGCAATGTTGGAAAATCTGGAGTGCAAATGTTGAAAATTGGTGAAACATACTGAGCATGCATAGGAAACTGGCGCAATGCACGACGTAGAAAACATTCATTTTAGGAATTTTTCACCAAATTTTCAACATAGCATTTTTAAGACCTCTGCTCATGAACAGTATCACTGTGATTTTCTTAATGTGTCCCATACATAGATTTGCAGCACACAAACTAGCCATTAGTATACTACCTGAAGTGAGCTACGTTTGAGGTGAGATGTGAAAATGACAGCTGTACTTCTATAAGAAGTGTGGTAAAATGGCAATGCTGGAAATCCGGCGTGGGTATTATTGAAACTGCGAAACTCACGGAAGGCAGTGTAGGAACCAAAGTAATCCATGCTCGTGAAACAGTCATTTTAGGAATTTTTTCACCAATTTTCAACATAGCCATTTTAAGACCTCTGCTAATGAACAATGTCACCGTGATTTTCTTAATGCATTCCATACATTGATTTCAAGATAACCGACTGCCATTATGCGCCACATGGGCGGAAACACGCTTTGGGCAGGATGTGAAAATGACAGCTGTACTGCTCATAGGAGGTGTGGTAAAATGGCAATGTTGAAAATCTGGAGTGAAAATATTGAAAATTCGTGAACTTACGAGCCTGGCTAGGAACTGCGCAATGCATGTTGATAAACAGTCATTTTTGAATTTTTGCACCAAATTTCAAACTGTGGGTTTTGGGACCCTTCTCATGAATGATGTCACTGTCATGGCGTGACTGATCATGTAATCACCTTTGGGCCCAATAATGCCATGACAGTGACATCATTCATGAGAAGGGTCCCAAAACCCCATGTTGAAAATGTGGTGCAAAATTCCAAAATGCCTGAGATATGCAATAAAGTTGAAACCCCTATCTAGCCCATTATACAGCTTACCGGCATTTCCTCAGTTCATGGTCGGCTTTGAAGAGTGCAGACGTGTTCCAGTCCACTGAAGATCGTCGCTGAGCTCCAGAGGTAAGTATGGGGTGAGGAGGGGTGGGAGGCAGGGTAGCACAGTGGGTGGGTGCGGGTTGGGCGGGAGACTGCGTGGGATGGTTTTAATTTACAGGTTTTTTTTTTTACAACTGACGACGAGGATGTTTGCCACGCTGTGGGCTCCCAGCATGGCAGAAGATGGCTGGGGGCCGTGGAGCCGACGGGATTGGGCACCCCGCCGGCTGACAACGCTGGATGTTTGCCATGCTGGGGTGGGCTCCTCAGCGGCAGAAGATGGCTGGGGGGCCGAGGAGCCGACGGGGATTGGGCACCCCGAAGCTGACAATGCGGGACGCTTGCCATGCTGGGGTGGGCTCCCAGCGTGGCAGAAGATGGCTGGGGAGGGCCGAGGAGCCTGACCGGGATTGGGCACCCCGCTGGCAAACAACGCTGGACGCTTGCCACGCTGGGGTGGGCCCTCAGCGTAGCACCAAAGCTTTGGGGGCGGCGGACGTGTGGGGGGGTGTGATGGGCGGCATGATGTGGGTGCTTTGTATGACAGCGATGGTTTTCTTTGAAGCGAAGACCACCGCTGTCATACACAGCTCCCGCACTCATTGGTGCAGGACCACCATGCCTGCTCAACTGAGCAGTGGATTGCATGAGAGGCACACTCCAAAGTGTGCTACTCTCCCAAAACGCTCTCGCGCATGCGGCGAACATAAAAATTATATAGATAAATAAATAAATAAATACGCCAGCATCAACCCAATGAGCTAAAAATAAAACCTAATAGAAAATGTAGAAGGCAAAGTGGAGAAGTGCCCACTAGTTTGTTTCTTTTTGTTTTGCATATGGTACCTTTTTGACAGCAAAGGCTTCTTGAGCATTAGTGCGTAGTGCATGAGGAATCACTCAACGGTGAAAGAAAAAATGTAGGGTCCCTCAGTTAACCCCTATAATATCATAACGCATCCCAGATCAAGGTGTCATTGGATACCAAAGTGTGTTGTGTAACAGCTTACTTAGTTGAGCTCAGGAAATCTAGATTTTATTATCCTGCATTATTTTCAGGCTTTGCAGCCCCTCCAATGCTAGTAGCCCTGTGAAGAGTGAGGCATTCTGGTAGACTATCCTGTTGGTTTCTTACAGGTAAGCATGTTCAATCCTACAGAAACACCTGCCTGGACAATTAAATCATTTTTTATGTTTGCTTGCATGCACATGCAGCAAACATGTTGGCAGGCTGCCCGCACTATATGTCTTTTGTAGGTGTGACCCGGTTAGGGCCAATGCAGTTGAGACCTGTGGAGGCTGGGCTGGGAGCAGCCTATTACAAGCAGGTTGGTGATGACACTGGTCAGCTTGCTGATGGGCAGACACTTCTTACACATAAAAAGACAAAGCCACTCCTGTCATACGAAATGTTCAACCATCACCATACCAACTGGGCATGATCAACAGTTGTGCTCATTAGGAAGCTGTTCAGTGGCACCCCCTCCTCGGATAACAGCAGCACCCAAAATTCATGAAGCCATTCCACTGCATTATCACCCCCACCACCAGCTATGACTGAAATGAATAAAGCTGCACTGTGGCAGTTTCTACCCCTCTAACCCACCCCTGCAAACAGAGGCAGTGTCAAAAATTAATGAAGTTGTTCTGCAGCATTTTCTCCTCCACCCCACAACACTGACAGTGCCAAAAATACTTTCTCCTCCCCCTGGACTCTGGCAGTCTCTGCACTTAACTACTTTACACCACTCCATTGCATTTTCAGCCCTCCTCCTGTGGATATCAGTGGTGGACGCATGGAACTGCCTTCCTGGAGAGGTTGTGGGGTCTAAAACAGTGGAGGAATTCAAACATGCATGGGACAGACATAAGGAAATTATAGTGGGGGGTTGCAGGAAATAGGCTGTTGGTTAACTAGAATCTGCTGCTTATCCAGTAGGTAGGAAATGGGCAGACTGGGTGGGCCAAGTGGTCCTTATCTGCCGTCAAAGTCTATGTTTCTATGTTTCTATGTGCCCATATGGAACAAAGCTACTCTGTGGTATTCTCTCCCACCTGATAGACACACTAGCAGAGCCTGTACTTAGCCTTTAACACTCTGCTCAAATCACAACAAGAATTTCAAGCTATTCCAAGTTCCATCATTTTATTCGAGCTGAATACATAGAGTCTGCATGAAAACACAAACAAACGTACACCCACAGTACAAAAAGTCTCCTTGAAAAAGTCAGTGCGGCTTGAAAAGTAGGAGACTTTTTGTACTGTGGGTGTATGTTTGTGTTTTGCTACACTGGCAACATGTAATTCTCAGCTGTACTATATGATACAAAGTAAAGCTTTGATGGTTTGCCGTTTAATGAGTGTTGATACAGTGAAAACCACTAGAATCTATAGGCCTGAAGCCAAGTCGCATTGTGCAACTCGCGGGCATATGCGAGTTTCGCCATGCGGTGCTACACTGAGGACCCTGCGCTGTATTCAAGGACAGGAAGGGTCACTGGCACCTATGTCCCATGACTTGTGGCAGCCGCAGGCTAACGCCACAAGAATGGCGCGATGGACCTAGGTGCCGCAAGTCACGGTCCGCAATTTGCTGCCCCCTTGAGCTCCGGTGGCACAAGCGTTTGAGGGGACAGTGTAGTAAAAGGACCCTGGGGGGTTCCCGACATTCGGGTTGGGGAGTATGACCTTGCTGGGGGGGACGTGGAGCAGGGCTACGTGCTTCCTGTGGTACTGTGGAGTGAGCATCCACCACTTTGCAAGGATGGATGCCCATTAGACCACCTCCTTGCTGGTCTACGTCCGCAGCATCATAGCGGATCTTGGAATGGCGTAAGTGGAATACGGCAGCTGCCCTTACAGAATAGGGTTTAGTAACCCACCCTTGTGCCATGCCGAATTGGGTTGTGGGCATAGTGGGTGGCACAGCCCACCTTTGGCACAGCCCACATGCAGCATGGCGCAAGCTGCAACTTGGTATTCCAACTTGCAGAACGCATGGTACAAGGTGCGATTTACACCATAGGGTCTGGCGTAAACTGCCTTGCGCCATCCGCTAGTCGTTTTGGAATCGGGCCCCATGTGTCTAAGCTTACTTGTGCATCAAGTATTCAGCACATCTCGAACCCCACTTTCAGAGCTATTCTTGTGTTTCTGGGGGGCCCCAGCAGAAATTGTCATTGGGGGCCCTTGAAGGTACCTGAACAAGTATTATTATGATATTATGATGCCCATCTGTTCCTTGTCGCACAGAGCCACCTCCCACTGCTGTAAATCCTGCCCGCCACTCTTCTTTTCCCCAGTCTCAGTCTCACAGAACCTCTCTTCCATTCCCCTGGCTGCACAAAGTGCACTCCTGCTGCTGCAGAGCCCAGAGGATGTCACTGGCTGCTGGTGTGCTGAGGCCCCAAGGAGCTTAAAAGATAAGCCCCCATGGGGGGGGCCTTGTGAGAATTTATCACTGATAGTATTCATGTTCCTTCCCCTCCCTGAAGGTAATATTAGTTTTTACCCATTTTAGCAATCTGTTCAGTGAGTTCAATATCAAAAGAATGGCTTGTGCAGATTGGGGGCACATATAGTGACAGCAAAATCGGCTCAGCATCTGTGTTCTCTTTATTATGTTCCTGCCCTATTTATCAGCTAGAAAGTATTTAAGTACAAAGTTTAAGTGCCTCTGACATAATATACAGACCCCTGTACACTACTGTGAAAAAAAAATTTGAAAAGACCTGAACCACACAGGATCTCTGGAACTTGGCTTTCTCTTGGGAGGACCAGTTCACCTCCTGGATAAACTCCAAATTTGGCTTCATAGATTTTAAGTAGAAATTACCTTGGTCTTCTTAGTGGTGCTACTTTGTAGTTAGCAGGTCCAGCAGCCATTAATCATGGAGCAGAGTGAGCAATGACAGCGACCCCTTGGGACCCACCATACCCACTCCCACAGCCCCGCAGGTAAAGACTGTTGCTTACACTTTCGTAACCCTGAACAGTCAACAACAGGATAAAACTTACAACAGTGAACATGTACACTGATCAGCACTGTATACAGTACCTTACAGAGCAAGTGTAATAGAGAGATTTGTCTAATTAGAAGCCAAAGATATTGGGCAAAGAGCCATGTCCTTGATGGTAGAATCCAAACAAGGGTCTGCTCAAGTTACAGCTGAGAAAATGCATCCTTGAGACCCAGGGAGAGATACTGCCACCAGGTAATGCTCTCTGTCAGGCTTAGGGCTCTTGCTGTTAGCCAACCTTACATTTTTTTAAAGTGCTTTTTTTGTCAAAGACTGTGTCCTTCACTTTTAAGGCCTATGGAGGGCTTTGATAAATAATGGAGATCTGAACAACCAAATGTAGCCTTATGATCTTTGGGACCCCCAGCAAGGTTTGTCATGTCAGGGGGAGGAGGGGAGGTAGCTTGTGCTAAGTTAATGAATAACATATTGGACAGTGGTGGGACACCAAGAGGCAGGGCCCCGAGACTGTATGTGCAGCAGCAGACTGTGATATTTTTCCCATGTGGTGGCAACAGACTCCAACTGGCCAGCAGCCAGTTACCCCATCTTCACGTTGTATAGCTACGCTGCTGATGGCTCTACTGGGGCTGGGAAACATTTTATTATTTAAAATAAAATGCATTCTGTTGCTCATATTAAATCTGGCACCACTTTTAAATCTGAACTGGCCGTTTCCCTGCACCATGAATGGGGACCTGGCTTCCTATTTCCAAACTGGGTTAATTTTCTGTCTGATCCGATTTCGCTCTGCTGCTGCATTTTGTGCCGAGTCTGCATCTCAGCTCTGTTTCCCTGCTGCTGGCTCATGATCAGTTTTTCGAGCCAGAAGCCAGTAGCAAAACTCCTAATTATTTAATACTTTCAGGGCAATTTTGCTTATTCAATGTCCTTGCTACTGCAGAGCTAATGTTATACTTTAGTGCTCATTAAGGAGCTTTATTTCCTAATTACTGAGATACAGCATATTTGCCACTTATGGTATTTGCTATTCTTACTACTCACTGCCTACTTTTTTTTTTTTTTTTTTTTAAACCAGGTATAGCACACCAAGCTGAAAGCTTTTTTACAGGAGCGACCTGGGAGCACAAGTGACTTGCTCAGGGTCACACAGTATGCAAGTGGAAGCTGTGGGTTTCAAACCCAGGTCTGGTCTGCTGGATGTCACCAGATTTGCAGCTCAGAGCCTTAGACCACTGCGCTATACTGCCTCCAACTTAATTTGCTGTTGGCTATACAACTTGGGGATGGGGTAACTGG
The DNA here is from genome assembly GCA_016271365.2 of Neoceratodus forsteri. Taxonomy (NCBI): domain Eukaryota; kingdom Metazoa; phylum Chordata; order Ceratodontiformes; family Ceratodontidae; genus Neoceratodus; species Neoceratodus forsteri. The sequence continues at coordinate 765,219,578 of CM028135.1, forward strand.
CTGCTGGCCAGTTGGAGTCTGTTGCCACCACATGGGAAAATATCACAGTCTGCTGCTGCACATACAGTCTCGGGGCCCTGCCTCTTGGTGTCCCATCACTGTTTCCAATCCTACTTAATTTGCTGTTGGCCGTTTGAATTACATTTTTACCACGTGTGCCATTTTATCAATTTAGACTACATTGCTTGTATCTGACCTCAGGTTTTCTTGAATTGTATTTGTGCACTGCCTGCTCCCGCCCACTAACTCTAACCGTCTTCCCCTCTTCCACCCCTTATCTCTCTGCTACTCCCTTCTTTCCTGTATTTGCAACTCCATAATAGTTAACTCTCTTTTCCTTCAGGCCACTCTGAACTGCTACTGTTCCCCCTCCACCTTCATCAGACCCTGCCTGCCCCTCGTTGTTTGATCTGCAGCTCCCCCTCCCCCCCAACCTAGATCACTGTGCAAACTTGTGTCTGCTTCTCTTTCCCTCCTGGAGCCCTGTCACTCAGCCCCCCACGCCCACTCCCCTTGCTCTATGTTGTCTAATCCTCTTGTCCTTTGTTTCTTCACTTATTTAGTCCTCTCCTTCCTCCCTTCTCAGGTAGCCCCTGACCAGCCCATTCACCCTTCCCCACCCCCCAGCACTCTTTAAATGCCCTACCTTACTGCTGGACTACACACCATGTGATCAACTAGCCAATCAGGGACCTCGCTATCCTATCCGACTGACATCACTGCCACTTAGCAGTCTCCTGGGCCACCTACGAGCTTAGTTTGGTTCAGTTCCTTGTTTCCTAAACACTACTCACCCCCAAGCGGCTCCTCTGTTGCCTTCTCCTGTCCTTCATGCCGCTACTACTGAAACCTTCCCTTAGCTCAGCAGCCGACACATTTTCTGAGCTGTGCCTTGTTCCTCCTCAACCACTGACATCCTTGTTTTCACTGTGGCTGTCTCCTTCAAATGACTCTGGCTGTCTCCTCCTTCTTACTGCCAGTTCTCAGCTGCCCTCCTGCCTCACTCCCCTAAAGGCTATCTCATTATTTTCTCTTCTTACATTACAAGGAGTCCTCTTCCTACTTAAGTAAGCTCCCCCTGTGCACTTCTATCTGCCATCCCTTTGTGCCCAAGCTAAGTCGTGCCTCCCACCTTGCTGGGGCCCTAACCTTGCTTTAATTTGTGAGCCAATTCCTACAATAGGCCTTTGTTTCTGAGAAACTCTTTTTACCTCCACAGGTGAAAGCCCCCCTCTTTCCATCCCTTAACCACCTTCCTGCCACAATGAATCCTCTCTTCCAGTCCCTTGTGATTGCCTCTCTAACTAGCTCCCTCCTGATTGTTGATCTCACTGCTTTTGCACTATCCTATGACCAGGCGGATCTCCTTTACTTCTCCACTGGTGGCTACTCCCCCAGCCCCATCCTGCACGACGGGAGGTGACACTGTCCGGCCCCCCCATAGCTTCCTCACCAACCTCGAGTGCCATTTACTTAGTACCCTCCTATGTAACCCCCCCATTTTCTCCCTCTTCGTCCTGCCTACTTTGCCCCTATTGCCTTCTACTCTCCCTACTCCTATTGGCAGGAGATGTCGAACCCAACCCTGGCCCTATACAATCCTCCCTTACATCTGCTGGCTCCTCTTGGGTAAATCCCACCGGGGTCAAAATTGCCCACATGAATGTCTGTAGTCTCCCTGCAAAACATTTCAATATTTAAGCCTGGGTTTCCCTCTACAAACCCCACATCGTTTGCCTCATGGAGACCTGGCTGAAGCCAAAGCACCAGGACACCATGTTCCAATTGGCTGGGTACTCCCTCTTTCGCAAGGATCATCCTGGCAAAAGGAAAGGTGGTGGCGCTGCTATCTTTGTCAGAGAACCCCTTTTGGCCTCCATCATCCTCTGCTCAGATAATGTCTCCCCTAGTGACTGGCTCATCATTGAAACTACCCTGGGCACTACAAAAAAAATGTTCCTGGGCTGCTGTTACAATCCTCCTGACGGGGGCATAGAGGGTCTCCACAATTTCCTAGCTGGGTTTGGAACACTCTCCCCTGCCAGAGAATACATACTCCTTGAGGACAACCTCAACTGGCTTAGTACCCACAAACCAGACTATGCCAATCTGCTTAACCAGTACAACCTGGTGCAAATACTCACTCTCCCTACCTGCCTCAACACCCATACCTCCAACCATTCACTCACTCCTTGACTGGGTGATTGCCAATTTTAGGGATAGAGTTGCCCTTACTGGCATTGTTGGACTCCATTAGTGATCACTCCCCTATCTATGTCATTTGGTCCTCTAAGGCCTCCTGCCCTCCCCCTAAGTACCTCTCCTTACGTAACTTCAACTGCCTCAACACCTTCCACCTCTTCAAAGACATTAGCGCTATCAACTGGTGTGACTTCTATGCACACACTGACATGTCACTGGCTGCAACCTACTTCACCAACGTTCTTCTTGCCATCCAGAACCATCACTTTCCCACCACCACTAGGGGTGTCAGGGGCGAGTGCACTCGCTGGCTAACAAAACACCTACTGACCCTCATGAAATCAAGAGAGACCGCAAGTGGACTGCCTATAAACTGTCCCCTTCCCCTGCCCTGTGGAATGAGTACAGGAACCTGCATAACAGATGCATGCACATGACCAGATCCTTAAAACGGAATTATTGCTGCAGGCTTCAGAGCGAGAACCTGGGTAATCCTAAAAAATTCTGGGACTCCATCAACTCTATTAAATCCCCGCACACACAGCCCCACCATTCACCTGAGTTCCCCCACTGGCCCTTTGACGACCCCTCGATGGTAGCTGAAGCATTCAACGTCAAGTTCTCCGACCTGTCAGCTCTCGTCCATAACCTCCCATCCCCATTACCCAATGCTTCCTCCGGCCTCCTAATCCTCTCCCAACCGCTGCCCTCCCATCCTCCATTTTACTTCTCAACCATCTCCACTATGGTCACTGCCACTGTGCTAAAAAGGATACCTAACAGGGGAAGCCCGGGCTCTGATGGACTCGCCCCTGTCTTCATAAACAACTGTCATTAGGCTTCTGAAGAGGGACTGGTTGGTCCGAAAGCTAGAGCACTTTGTTCTTGTTACATCTATGTTGGTCCATTAAAAGGTATCAAATCATTTGCTTCTGGACCCTGTCTTCCTGAAACTTATCTCCCCTCTCATTTGCAAGCCCCTCACCTTTATCTTAAATCTTATGCTATCTACCGCCTCCATGCCTGACTCTTGTAACTCAGCTAGAGTTGTTCCTATCTTTAAATCCGGCGACCCCCACACTTCCGATAACTACAGGCATATATCCATCCTCCCTCACCTAAACAAACTTCTAGACAGGATCATCCACCTACAGCTGTTCAAGCACATTGCGAAACATAACCTCCCATGTAACCAACGCATGGCTTCTGTAAGATTCATAGTACCTCCACTGCTCTGGCCTTCTTTATTGAATACATCCTATCCAACATGGACCATGGACATGCCATGGGTGCCATCTTTGTTGACCTGTCAAAAGCACTTGACATGGTCAATAACTCCCTACTCTTATCTAAGTTATCCTTGCTTGGTTGCTCTGCAGAGACAATTGGTTGGTTTCAAAGCTACCTCTCAGGACACTCCCAATCTGTCTGCATTGGCTACACCATTTCACCTTCCTTGCCAGTTACCACAGGTGTTCACCAGGGCTCCATCCTGGGCCCCCTGCTCTTCTCCCTTTTCGTTAACTCACTCCCTGCCAACAGCTTCACTTGCAACCCCCTTCTCTATGTGGATGATCTCATCATTTACCACAGCGACAAATCGGTCTTGTGAATGTCCTCAGTTCCCTCCCAGAACTACTCTGCTGCCTATAACTGGTTCTCTTCCAATTTGTTCCTGGTAAACCCTAAAAAAACTAAGGCCATGCTGTTTGGGTCACAACCTTTCCTTACCAACATGCTCACACTAACTCCTCTCTCCTTATATACTCCCCTGATTGCTCTACCCCGATAACATCTCCTCCTTTAAATATGTAGGAGTCACACTCGACCCCTTCCTCACCTTCAAGGACCATGTCAATCTCTTAGTCCGTAGGGTCAACACAAGTTGGGAGCAGCCTATCATATTAAGCCCTACCTCACTAAGGAGGCTCGCTTGGCTATTGTTATTGGCAATCTCATCCCCATCTTTGATTACTGCTCCCTTATCTACTCCTGAGTCTCAACCACCCTCCTGGCTAGGCTATCAGTAGCTTACAATGGTGCATGCGGCTTTGCCCTATTGGCCCCCTATTCCACCCACCACTGCAACCTGTATAGCTCACTCAGTTGGCTACCCTTACAAGGTCACTTTGACTACTCACTCGCCTGTCTCGTGGACACCACCCTTAGATGTGGTGTCACTTCTCCTCTTGCCACCCTCTTCAACACCAGAACCCCAACTAGGCTCCTGCATTCCTAAGCTACTCCTACCCTTGAGGTACATAGAACCTCTACAAATATGGGTGGGAAAATCCACTCTGTAGCAGCCACCTCCCTGTGGAACAGGTTGCCCGCACCCCTGCATATTTCCAACACCCACCAAACTTTTAAACTAAATCTCAAACCCTGGCTTCTGGACAAAGCTACATGCAACTGCTCCGCCTGTTAATTACCTCGCCCACTAGTCTGCCTTTCCAGTTTCCTATTTTACCACCTCCCTCTTCTACTATAGTTGTCCATATCGGCCTGTAGCATGGCATTTCTGCACATCCCCACCTATAACTTGTATTGTATATATCTGCGTTTTTTTTTACTTACCTGTTTTATGCTCATTATTGTTATTGTACCTTGTACCCAACACTGTGTATTTGTCGCTCTGTTTGCTATAGCTGCATGTTTTACTTACCTGGTCCATGTTCTTGTTATTTATTGTACCTTGTACCCAACACTGTGTACTTGTTGCTTGTTTGCTATTTCTCATTGTAACCTTGTCACTGCCTCATTGAGTTGTTCACTCATGCCTTGTGGCCCGGGTCATGCCTGTAAACAGTCTGCTGGACCAGTGCACCTACCCAGCTTTCAAAGTCAAAACAAATAATTAAATAAACAATGTAACAGCAGAAGAGGACCATCCTTGTCCATCTAGCCTGCTCATTTCCCACCCGCCCCTACTTGTCTCCACTTCCCAGGGATATTTTCCTCTGCCCACTAGCCAGCCTCATGTGTCTATCCCATGCCCTCTTGAATTCCTCCACTGTTTCTGCACATACCACCTCATTAGGTTATCTGTTCCAGGGTTCCACCACCCTCTCAGTGAAATAACATCTCCTTAAATTGCTCTTAAATCTTTTCCCCCTTCCAATCTTAAATTATGACCCCTTGTTTTAATTCCTACTTTCCCTTTTAATAAGCTACCTTAATTCACTTTATTTATTCCCTTCATATACTTAACAGTCTCTATCCTGTCACCTCTATCTCTTCTAACCTCCAGCGGGTATAGATTTAATTTTCTCCATCTAGTCTCGTATAGCTTCTCTTGCATACCTTGCACCATCTTTGTTGCCCTTCTCTGAACCCTCTCCAACCCATCTATATCTTTTCTTAAATGAGTCCTCAAGAACTGTACCCCATACTCCAGGTGTGGTCTGACCATGGTCTTATATAAAGGCATCAACACCTCCCTCTTCCTACTTGTTATACCCCTTCCTATGCAAGCCATCATTCTATTAGCTTTACCTACTGCCTTACTACATTGGTCTCCTACCTTAAGGTTGTTTGAGATTATAATCCCCAGGTCCATTTCCTGTTCTGTTTGCTTTATCAGTTCTCCCCCCCCCCCCAGTCAGTACTCAGTCAGTGGATTTTTACACCCTACATACATCACTGCACACTTCTTAGCATTGAACTTCAGCTGCCAAATGTCCAACCACTTCTCTAGGGTGCTCAACTCTCTCCTCATGGCCTCAACCCCTCCTGCTATGTCAGTCCTATTGTATAACTTTGCATCATCCACAAAAAGACACACTTTCCCTTCAAGTCCCATTGATATATCACTGATATATATGTTAAAAAGGATTGGTCCAAGTGCTGCCCCCTGAGGAACACCATTTGTCACCCTCATTATCCTAGAATGTACACCATTTACCACCACCCTCTGACTTGTTGCATGTTGTTGATTCATCAACAGTGCAGCCTGGGGTCGGTCACTAGTGGGCAGCCAAGAATGCCAGACATCTAAAACCGTAGTAGCAAGGTAGCGAATTCTATTACAAAAGACACCCAAAATGCACCAGAATGCACCAAAACAGCAAAATGTTCTGGGAGTAAAGGCAGTCCTCAGTTCCCTTGAGCTATAGTTTAATTGTATCTACATTTTTTGAAGGTTGGTTACTCCACTGCCCTCTCTGTACACCTTTACCTTCCCAGGCCACATTGCTGCCTCTCACTATTTTTACAGAAAAAGAATGAGTCAGGCTGAATAGTCTGCCTTCCCTGCTTCATTCCTGAAGTATCCTCCTCCTCAAACTCTCCTGGCTTCTTTCATCCCCCAGCACCAAGCGATTAAGAGGCAAACACAGCAGCCTCTATCAACATCCTGCAGTTGACTGGAAACCTCTCCCAGCTCACAACCATCACTGTGCTGCTGAAAATGGAAGCCCCACTCCTTGCCTGGTCGATACTGATGCAGGTGTGGGGGGGGAAGGAGACATTCAGCTCACCTGTGGTTAGTTGTAGTACCAGACTAGTAGTCAGTGAGCTGCAAAAGAGCAGCCCTCCTGAGTAACATCTTCTGCCATTGAACTGTCAGTCCTTCTGATGGACTGCACTGTTGCCTTTCATGGATGATGCACATGGACTGTTGGGTCTTCCTTAGTTTCAGCATGAAAGGCAGCTCCAGATGCCTGGGAGCAACCGAGGCTTGGATTTGCTTGTTTGTATAAATGGGGGAGTGCAGGTCTTTTTGTGTGCATGAGAGCAAGTGTGACTGAATGTGTAAGTGGACCGCTTCATGTGTTTATGGGCATCACTGTGGCTATGACACCAAGCCTCTGTTACTGCGTCTTTATGTCCCTGGGCCAAGTAGCTGTTTCTTGTCATTTTTACAGTGACGGAGTGAGTCGGGATGAATAGGCTGCCTTCTCTGCCCCAGTCCCAAAGCCTCATCCCCATCGTACTCTCGCAGCTTCAGGCTTCCTTCATCCTCCAGCATCAAGAGAGTGAGCAGTGAGAACAGCAGCCGCTATCAATGTCTTTTGGCTGACAGGAGACCTCTCCCACCTTGCAGGCATCATCGTGTGGTTGAAAATCTGGAAGACCCACTCCTTCATTGGTAGGTACTGATGCAGGCAGGGGCCCTAGACTCACACGGGGTTAGTTGTAGTTCTGGGCAGGCAGTCAGCGAGCTGCAAGTGGGCAGTACTCTTGAGTAACATTTTCTGTTGTGTTATCATCAGTCCTTCTGAGGGGCTGCACTGTTGCCTTTTTTGAGTGATGTGCATGGGCTGTCTGGTTTTCCTTAGTTCCAGCATGAACAGCAGCTCCAGTCTGGTTGCTCCTAGCACAGTGTACAGAGCCCTGTCCTTAATGCGCACCATGAAACTGTCCTCGTCTGCTTGCTCATGACAGTGCCCTTACTCATTGATATAGGTCTGTTCAAGTATTGCTCAATGCTGATTTTGCTTTAGGATATAACAGGCGCAGAGGTAAGACTGAGCAGGAACCCACAAAAACTCAGTTTTCCCACCCCTTACAAAATGGTATGACTTCTTGCACCTCTCTCCACCTTCTCCACTGACTACAATAGGAAAGGATTCCCATCTAGAGATGACAAGTTCCTAACCTATAAATCTAGAACCAAGAGCCCCCCACCCCACTTAATCATTTCGACAGAAGCCTCTGAAGCAGTCTATTTCCCTCACAAATGTGCAAAGATGCTGAACTGTAATCTGTCAAGCCTGCTGATCTAGCAAAGAGCCATGCTATAACTTGCTTGGTGTCCACTCAGCTTGCAGAATAACAGCAGAGAACTTCGGAATGTAATAGGAAACAGAGAGCGACACTGAATAAAGATGAATGAAAAATGATGGGATACAAGGGCACCCAAGATTAAATATGATAGTCCAGTCGACTGGGAGTATTAGTTTGTTAACATATGCATATTCATAAAGACGAGTATGTCACCTTTAGTTTTATGTAGAATAAAATTCACATTAGTCAGCTCTACCGAGGGCCTTGACCTTTGTTTTGAGAATGAACTGAATAGTTTATTATGTAAAAATACACTTTTTTTGTACTTATAACTACTAGTAACCTCTCACATTTTAAAAAGGGTTTATGTTGCTAAGTTGGTAACCTGTTTAAAATCTCAGTGTACAATTGGAATAGAAAAACAACCCTTTTGTGGGTTTACTTTGTAAACAGTTTAATTTAAAACTTCATGCCTAACTATACTTGTGTGGAGATACAGAGTTAAGTTGTAATCAGGCATTGTGAGTTGACTTTTCGGACACTGGCTCATGTTCTCCAAAGACATGGCAGTGGAACTTCGTACCATGGGCATTTGCCCATAATTACTTTATCTCCAGTTTGTACGCTGCTTGCTGTTTGGCAAATCACTTCTCTTTCCCAAAATGTATTTGTCTAGTGTTTTGTCCAGTATGGCTTCTTGGTCTACAGTGTCACTGAAACTCATTGCATTAATTCAGAGTGAACTGCCCCCCACCATGCAGTTTGTCAGAGTTTGCTGAAATTGTTGGGCCTCATTCCATTTGCCTTAAAGGGAATGTGTACCATTCCATACAGAATTAGTGCAAAGGTTACTTTATGGATCAAGTGTGTAAACTGCAGGGTTATAGTTATATCAAACTACAAGGGCCACTCCACTACATGATGGTGCAGAGACCAAAAACCATGTCAGAAAACTTACAGCAAAGACTCCACACTCCTCGGCTCTTCAGAAAAAAAATACTTTATTATAAATAGTTTAAAAAGACAGCCACAACATGCAGGAAGAGAAATATAAAAAGACCGCCACAACCTGCGGGAAGAAAAACAGTCAGGAGTTCTGACTGTTTTTCTTCCCACATGTTGTGGCAGTCTTTTTGAACTATTTATGATAAAGCCTTTTTGTCTGAAGAACTGAGGAGTGCTGAGTCTTTGCTGTAAGGGTTATAGATAGCAAATGTCTTTAGTGAAACAGAAAAATATTTCTAAAACTGTGATGTGACAGCATCCATTTTGAGGACAAGAAGGGTGTTGTAAAGATATTACTGCTTCACCACCCCTAACAGTGTGCAGTGATGCAGTTTAAAACAAATTGCTCCTACAGTCAGGAATCATGTTGAATTGTTGGGGAAAGCCCCGAATTCTTTAGTTACACCATGCCAAACAAAAAATCCAGGATTTTCTTCGCAGTGTAACAAACCCTCAATCAGCACAGCCCAACTGTTCTTACCTGCTGCAATATACACTGTTAATACTAGAGAGGCAATGACATCATCACAGCACTCTTCCTGTTTACAAAATGGATCCTTCATATCCTGGTTTAAAAAGTATTTTCCAATGTTTTACTAAGGCCATTTGCTTAATGAATCCTAGCAAACCTAATTCTGAACAGTGGTATTAATTGCTGAAACAATCTTATAGGGAATCAGACACAGTCCCTTTAAATTGTTGAGGAGCACTCAGAACCACTTTTCTTCAGACTCAACTTCTCAGACAAATACAGATTGTCTTTTGGTCATTGTTCCAGACTGCCCTATTCAGTAAAGCATTGGTGTAACACTTCACCGTTATCATGAAGGGGTCAAAATTGTCATGGTCCACTTGCTAAAGGCTGGTAGATTTTGTATCCGGCTAGTAAGATTTTTCTTTAACTAGTCCTGCTACCTTGTACTGAAGAAGATAACATTTCAGTAAGCACACCAGCTGGGCTTGTAGAAAGGTTTGTAAAGCCAGTTGATTTTCCCAGTCACTAGCCCTTCTGGCTAGTGGCTGCAAAAGATCATTTCAATCCTTGTCATGAATAAATAATTATTGAGTGTTGCATTCCTGTTGTCCAGTCTGCTGCCTTAGTTTGGGAGACTGGGACCCAGTTATGATTATGGGATCCCAGTTAAAGCTGCCTTCTGAACCTTAACTGCAAGGAATCAGGGGGGCAAATATATGTTAATATGTCCCCCGGTGCCACTCGTTACTGTATAAGAGTGGTTTCACGCACCTTTTGACTGAAACGGGAAAAGTGAAGCTGAGCTGTTCTGGCTCAAGCTGAAGGCAAGTGAAACCACTATAACACGTGAACGAGTGGTGATGGGGGACGTATTAATATATTACTGATTGAGAGCAATCAATAATATATTAAAAAAAACTGTTACTGGAGCATGCCTGTTTCCTGGGCATCTTCATGTGAGATGCTCTTCACAGAATAAGAGTGTCTCACGCACAGAGGAAAGGAGCACTCCGCGATTGGTCGGGAGCACTCACCTGATCTATATTTAAGTTTGGCAGCCACTAGCCAGCAGGGTTAGTGACTCAGTAAATCCACTGCCCCCACAGACATTTCACCAGTGGCCCAACTAGTATACTTCCTGAAATGTTATGTCCTCAACTAGTAGTGCCATGGATAAAAAAAGCTCAAGGTTACTAGCCTGATAAAATGTTTACCACCATTTGGTCAGTGGGCTGCTGCCAATTTTCTTCCCCAGAAGTTGCCCTGACATCTGCGGTGTTCTCCACAAACTGTAACATGCTTCTGGTGCTGGTACTATGCCTGGGAGACTAGGCACAAGTGTTCAAACACCACTCTGGCAGCAAGCTTAATGGATCTGTTTTTATTTTTTTTCCCCCACATCGTGACTCCCAGTCCACCACCTGATCCTGTTATCAGGCATTTCACTGCTTTGCCACCCCTGCCACTCCCCCCCCCCATGGAACACAGACAGAGATCCACACCAGGTAAGCCCCAAGAGTGGTTGATATGCAAGGTGGGGTGGAAAAGATGAAAAAGGGCTTGGCAAGGTTGGAGGAATGGTCAGATGTATGGCAGCTTAGATTCAACGCAAAGAAGTGCAAAGTAATGCACCTGGGAAACAAAAACCCAAGGGAAGAGAATATACAATGGGGGTGAGATACTGACAACAACAAAAATGGAAAGGGACCTGGGGGGTAGTCATATCAGATGACCTAAAGGTGGGCCAGCAATGTGAGAAGGCAGTAAGGAGGGCTGGGGGATACTGGGATGCATAGGGAGAGGCATCACCAGTAGAAAACAGAACATTATTGGCCCTCTGTACAGACAGTTGGTAAGACCACATCTGGAGTACTGTATACAGTTCTGGAGATCCTGTCTCCACAAAGACAGACAGGGTGGAGGCTGTCCAGAGGAGGGCAACCAAAATGGTGCAGGGTCTGCACCAGAAGACATATGAAGAAAGACTAAAGGAGCTTAAGATGTATAGCCTTGCCGGCCCGGTGGCGCTGAGGGTTGAGGCGCTGGACGCCACACCTCGCGCTACGCCGGCGACCCGGGTTCGGGAACGGACTCGGCTGGCCGGGGGTCGGCAGGGGAGAGGGAGGATCGAGCGTCCCAACAGATGCTCTCCTCCCTCAGGGGTGGGAACCATGAATGCTCCCACGTTCTACATCACCCTCGTAGCTGATGGAAGCACCGACAATAGAGGGGATGGAGGCGGCTCCGTCTAACGGAGTCGGGGAGGGGGGACGCTGCCGACGCATGAGGGCTGTGACGCGGCCAGCACACCATCACCGGGACGACGTCCTGCCGCTCACGCCTCCTAGGGTGTAGGGGACGTAAGGGGAGAAAACGGAAAAATCCCCTCCGGCAGCCCTAGATGAAGGCCACCCTAAGTCCACCCGGACCACCTGCAGGACAGACCCCACTGTGCAAGGAGAGGAGGATGGGCACTCTAGGGGCAGATCCCCAAGGTAGGCAAGGGAGACATGAGCGGACGGAAGGAGGGGGCTCCAGAGGTAGTAAGGAGGGATAAAGAAAAGAAAGTAAAAAAAAAAAAAAAAGATGTATAGCCTCGAGGAAAGGAGGGAGGGGGGACATGATAGAAATGTTCAAATACCTCAAGGGAATCAACAAAGTCCAAGAGGGTAGCATCTTTCAAAAAAGAGATGTGCAAGAACAAGGGCACAATTTGAAGATAGAGGGGACAGCTCAGAGGTAATGTGAGGAAGTATTTCTTCACAGAGAGGGTTTTAGATGCATGGAACAGCCTTTCTGAGGCAGTCATAGAGTCAAAAACAGTGGGGGAATTCAAGAATGCATGGGACAAACATAAGGCAATTCTAGTGGGGGGTAGGAGGAAGTAGGCTGTTGATTAACTAGGATCTGCAGCTTATCCGTTAGGTAGGGAAATGCGAAGACTAGGTGGGACAAGTGGTCCTTATCTGCCATCAAATTCTATGTTTCTGTGTTTCTATGAGTGCTGGTGTTGTCATACACAGCAGCCACTGATCTTGGTCATTGGCTTTTCTTGTTCCGTCCCTGGGCCCTGTCCACCCAAACTAGCACAAAGCCTGCTCCTGCAGAGGAGGAGAGTTCCTGTGCCCCTGCAGGGGTTGCTAATGCAGCAGAACCTGGTGCCTGCCCACCACCGCTGCGCCCCCTTCAGCCAGTAATGTAGCTCAAGGGGGCAGACTGGGGGAGATAAGCTGCCCCTCTGCCATTTTAGACTGGGACTTTTTGAAGGTGCTGTGTCACATCCTGCCTTAAACAGCAGCAACTTACACCCAAATTGTGACCATGCATTTTTATTCCATTAAGACTGTTCTTATTTTATTTGTAAAATGCAATTTTTTTCCCCATATGTTGACTGTGCTTAAGTGCTACTTTTGAGGTGTTAATTTGAAAAAGGAATCTTTGAAAGTATGCCCGCAAAAAAATTGTTATACAATTCTTGGTTGTTTTGGAATTTGCAGTGTTTGACGTTACCATTTTATTTAGTGAGCTAGAGTGGCAGGCATCAGACACTCCTCCCTGACTTCATGGGACACTAGGGGATGTTGGGACTAGCTCCGGCCATGTACAGTAAATCAAAGTTCTAACATGGCAAGATGGTAAGAAAAATAGAATTGAATGGTGCACCATATAAATGGATTTGGAAATGTAAGTAAATAGTAGGGGTCAACAGATGGAGAACAGAGAGGATTTGTATCTGCAGTGGGTGGCATTTGTTGCAGTTTCACACAAACTATTAAACCTCAACATATTTAGGGATGCAGGCAAAACTGTTGAAATGTTCCGTTTACCTCAACAGTGACAGAAACAAGCATAAATGTGAGACAGATGCTTTGTATTGCTTCTGTAAGTCTTCACAACTCTCTCTACTCTTACTACCATTTTTCCCTTCATAGTAACCCATTTGTTCTGCTTATTTCAATAGGTACGACAACACCGACTCCAGTTGAACAACATGCTGAGCCCCTTCATAATTCATATCATTTAAATATGATTTTCTGTTTAACCTTCCCTGTCCGTATTATTTTGTTCCTAAAGAGCTGCAGGTCCTTTGTAACACTATCACTATTTTATTTTACAGGAATGACTGGATGTCTCCTTGAGACCCCTAAAACCAAGATAAGAGATCTCCTACTCATCTATGTAAGGTAAAAAAGTTGTAATGGGGCAGCTCCAACTGTTACACAGTGTCTGCTTTTATTTTGTGTAATGCCAGGACCAGAAGTCCATCCCCACTACTGGCTTTAACGTTTTTAATTGGACAACTGAGAGCCTGTCCCATGTGTCAGCTCTGTCTGTTTTAACCTGGCCAGCTGCCCAGACTGGCAGGTGAGTGAGGAGTCTGAGGACTGGTACGGTATTGATGTGACCAATATCATAAAGGGAAGTTTGAATTTTGCAAGACTCGATTTAATTTTTGCATTGCGATTGTAAAAGTATTTGTGGTGAGTGTGCAGGTGCTAACTCAAAGGGATTTCTGATTGTACTCCAGAGTTTTGTATCAGGGGCTACTGTAGTTCAGACTAAGGAAGAAGCAGGATCCCACTGAAAACAAGATGTTGCAACTCAGCTGAAATGTCCATAATTAATGAATTGTAAACAAAAAAAAATTGCTGGATTTTGCCCCTCCCCAGCATGCAGCGTATTCTGGTCCTTACAGGGTACTAGGTGAAAACAACGACGGAAAAACAGTGATGGCAAAAACAGAGACAGAAAATCAGCATGAATGTAAATAGCAAGCAGCAATAATGGTGACTGGTACCAATGGCAAAACTGTCAAGAAATGAAAGAAAGCTGCCACACAACACCACCAGTGGAGAGAGGCTAACAGAACCAGGGGGAGGGATTCGGGGGGGGTAGATTTACCAAACTGACTCAGTGGGTGCAACTCAGGGAGCGGCAGACAGTAGGGAGGGGGCACATTTATTTAGCTGACTTGGGGGGGCAAGTCAGGCAGTAGGACAACAGGGGAACATCACTAGTTTCTGTGGGGGCTTTCCCCCCTACACGTCTCACATGGAGGGCTTCGACACCCACACCCAAAATGTAACCAACCTTCACAGCACACACATCAGGAGGATAGCAGCACAACTGAAAGGCAGCGCCCAAATGACTCGTTCTGTATTTACCCATTCACCGTTTTCCCTGGCTCTGTTCTTCCCTCGCTGTTTTTCCCACTCTCAAATTCCTTTGCTATTTTCACCTGACACCTCCTTACAGGGTGTTGGGAACTGCAAGACTGGAGGTTCAAACCGTGTTAATATCAAATGCTCACGATGTGACCCCAAGTCATTTAACTTCACTGTGCCCCACTCAAACCAGCTGCAGAAAATGGGTGCAGCTGTATTGAAAGCTGGATGTCTCCTTGAGACGCCTAGAATGAAGGTAAGAGATCTCTTACTTATCTGAACAAGGTGGATAAGCAATGAAGGAACAAGATAAAGGAACAATAGATGCACTTTATTATAGTAAATACATGAAAAAAAACATACTGGCAGCAGTAGAAAAGAAGCTGAGAGGAAGCTTTAACTGGTGTCTCCCATGACTGGGGGAAGGGGGTTGTAAGTGGGTATGCTGTTTGGTGGAGAAGGAGGAAGGAAGAAGTAAACTGACTGCTGTTCACCGGAACTGAACCACTGGGTATGGTGTAGGGAGGAGCATTAATGAAAAGCAGTGTCACTACATCAAAGCCCACCCTGCAGGCACTGATAAAGCTGCAGATGAATGGGTTCCTCATGTGAATGGACTTGAACACAGCATAGTGACCCCATAAGTGCGACAAGTGTTCTGTACAAAATAACATCTGACCCATTACTAATAAACATAATTACTTTGCCGTAATAATTAACATTTTGATTACATAAACTAATATGAGTTCAGAAGAATAGTAGCAAATGAGTAAAGAAAAACTACAGGTTCAGAGTTTTATTTTGTTGCAATTTATGAAACCTATGTGTGTTTTATGCTGTGTTATGCTACTAGGGTACATATTTTGCTAAATTACAGATGCCTGAGTGTTAATTGAGAATGTAGGTTTCTTTTTCTGTTTATTATAATTTTCCTGACTATGAGTAATTTTGTTTGATGCACATTTTCTTCTCTGATGAAAAGTAAATTTAGTTAATTAGTAGTGGTTCTGACATTATTTTAGACAGAATCTTTTGGGGTCACTATACTGCGCTCAAGCTCAGATACAAATGTAACAGTGATTCTGGTGAGACTGTAATGCCTGCTACAAACCTAATGAAAGATAACAAGAAAACAAACCTGCCTTGTTGGCAGCATCCAAATCTTTACAATCTGAACTCACATTTTCCACACAGTCATGTTTTTTTTTAGCCCATCTAATGCATATGGGAGGTAGCATTTTCATTTCACCATCATTCTGCAAAATCCCATTTCAGGTGGCATTTGATAAATGACACCTGTCATGTTCATATGCAGAGGAAAAAAAATATCTTGAAAATTCAAGGTCACAGTCTAATAAAATGACAACATTATGTGTGAACCTCTTAATTTCCCAGTCATGATAATTATTATAACTCATGTGTAACAGCATGCAAGTAAACATGTTTGGCATTGAGAAATGCTTGTTCTGATCTGGAGCTATGGGTCAAAGGCTGAGGGACATCCTTATTATTGTGCTGTATATACTGTATAAAAAGATAATGGATGGGAACCAGTTAATAACAATGCTGTGTTCTCATCAAGAGGTTGTCATGACAACATAGTAAACATCAAGAGTGACACTCAAGAGGTTTACAGTTGGCATGATAACCTTGAGATGGGAACTCCATGTTGTTGTTAACTGGTTCCAACCCATTGTCTTTTATAGTATATGGGCACCAGTTAAGTGAAATTTGTCCTTACTTTACTTTTTTTCCCCCATCATGACGCTCTCCTTCAGTGCCAGCTCTCACTAATGCAGCCATTCATTGTAAGCCAATAGTTCACTAGATGCGCATGGCACGGGGTCATAATGCCACACACCAAAGTACTGCAGCAATATACCATGAAGTCAGTACTGCTTGGTATATTGATCAGTGGCTTTTTTTATGTTTTGCATGGGCTCCACCCCCTGCAACCCCTGTTACGGGGGGCTGCACCCCTCAACCCCCCCAACTTAAATAATCAACTCCAGGGGAGGGGGGTTAACATTAAATATCACACAAAGTGCAAAATAAAAAAAATGTCAATGCATCTTGGACTGGGATTCAATACCCGATCTGCAGACACACCACTTCTATTGCTGCCTGCGGCTCATCCTGTCAAGCCATGGCAGCTGCCTGGTGGACCCTCCTCCCAGCAGAGGTCTTATCCTCTTCCAGGCTACAGTGACAGAGTGTACAACCGCACTTACATAATGTTGCGGTTTTGCATCCTGTCACTATATCTAACCATGCTGTGTGCATTGCATGGTTTTGACCTGCGCCGTATTGCATATGGCATACTGACCTGGTAGGGACACGCATGCGAGAGAGCCAGTCACATTGTTATGGTATCATTGTGATGTGCTCAAGAGGGTATAACAACCTCTGGACATCACAACGACACCATAGCAGGGATGGGAATTCATTAAATATATATCCGTAACAACCCTCTCCCATATATTATTATCATTTCTGTACAGCTTAGGCATTTAGTCTTTCTACTGAGCCGTATGAAACGTACAAGGCTTGTCATTTGCATAAATTTAGAAATAAAAGTTTAAAAAAAAGAATCCTTTGCTTACTGCTTATGGTAAACACCTGAGTAAATGGCTCTATTGTTCCAAGGTAGGAAAAACCAACTCATTAGTAAACCCTAGCTAGTTTTAATGAACAAATTAGCAGATTCCAAATGGAGCCAGCAAATTTGTATAGTTTTGTTTCTTTTGACAACAGGCTTTATTAATATCACTAATCATCCACTTGAGCAATCCACCTGTAGACAATAGCAGTCCAAATGTACGCAGTACCAGTTCAACTCAAATCTAACCAATATGCATTTTTACTCTTCTTATATGTTTTGGGGACTGAAACAAAGATTGGATTATCCATGATATTAGAAATGGAATTAAAAGTGAGTAATTTGTTAGCGTTGCTACATTTTGACTGCCCCTAAATTTAAGCTAACTTTTGTACATAAGGGTGGGGGCAAGTAAGCCTTGTTTCATTCCACACACTATTACTTGGCTTTCTGCTTTGCAGATTGATCAAAACAAAGATTTTTTTTTCTTTTTCTTCTTTTTTTTTTTTACAGTAGGGTTGTAATGCATCTTGGGCAGTATATTCTATACTGTTATGCCACTATCCCTTTACAGTTTGTGGTAAAGCAGAACCCAGTTTGAATGAACCCAACTGCTCCAAACCACCCTGACAAACTTTTTTTCTCAGGAATGGATCCCACAGAAGGGTGCCCACTGAGTCCTCTAAACTCCTGGTGTGCAGCTGTGATGGGACTGCAGTATCCAACACTTCATGCTTCAAGTACCTAGGGGTGATGCTTGACCCTGTACTTGACTACTCAAAGCATGTTAGCGAGGCGTGTCGCTTGGTCAATGCCAAAATTGGTGCGGTCTGCAAAGTGTGCCACTCTCTCACCCTGGCTGCCAGGATCTCTGTTGCGTGTGGATTTTACTCCCACAACTGCTTTATGCTCTGCCGGTGCTTTTGCACGCTAACATGGGCATCTTTTGCAATTGGGACATGTCTTACAACAATATCTGTAGATCTGCCCTTTCTGCTCCCCGCCTTACGCTTCGCTGCCATCTCTGTACTGCCTTGAAATGGCTGTCTCCTGATGCCCTTCGCTCATTCTCCCTAGGCTGTTTTGTTGACTCCTTAACCAGAACACCTTGTCCTGCTGCCCAGGGTGACATGTTTACACCAGTCTCTAACTCTCGCTCCCTCAGGTCCTCTACCTCCCCGTTACTATCCACTCAGACTTCCTCCATGAAGATGGGAGAACAAGCCTTCTCATACTTTGCTGCTAGGTTGTGGAACTCTCTCCCATGCAGTGTCAAGAACTCCTCATCCCACCTTACTTTTAGGCATGCCCTATTTTCACACCTCCTTGTTTCTGGAACCTGTGACTGCTCTTAACTTCTTTCCTGTCCCTCCCCTGTCACTTCTCTTGTCTTTGACTACTTGTTCGTGACCTACCCACCCCCTTGGAATTTCCATTTGTCTTGAGTTCTGCCTGCCTTCCCCATCCCCTGGCCTGATGTTTGTGTCTATCATGTGATCCTAGCCTAGCATGTTACTTTGGATATCTGCGGTTAGCTGAGCATTCAGGACTGCTCACTCCCAGCTAGACACCCTGAATGTCTGCTTACTGCCAGCTGTTATTAATGGTGTGACACACTGTTGGCTGCTATTCATGTTTCGTATCTAAGGCAGTCCTCTGTTATGTATTTTGTACACAGTTCCACGGCACTTACCTGATTGTTTGTACCACTGTTATGATTTTGTACTCTGCTGTATTTGACTTAATGTACTCTCCCGGGTCGTGACTGAAAATAGGCAGGTTATGTTGCCTAGCGCACTTACCCGGTTACCAAAAGCAAATAAATAAATAAATAAACTGGCATTTTCATTAAGATCAGCTGTGTGAGCAAGGTAGTGGTTGACTTCCCTTACTGTCACTCAAAATTACTGGATCAGCAGTGGACCAGCTGTGCGAGCTCTCACTCACAATCCTCTTGGCTGTTACAGCCAATCACAGTGTAGAGAGTACCCTCAGCCTTCTCAAAAGCTCTCCTGTTTTCCTACTGCTCAGTTTCTACTGTTTGTGTTGTGCTGAATGTAGCTGACATTAAGAATGGCCAAGAAAAGAAAAAGAAATGTCACCACTGCTACTAAACTCTGCATTCTGGAGAAACCCAAAAACTGTGAGAATACCGTGAGCCTGACAGCAGAGCACAAAGCCGAGAAAGAATATGAAGGTATCTCAGGATGATGGTCACAATGCCGCCATCCACCAGTGGTTCTGCCAAGACTGGGAGAAAGGCATCACAATATCAGGACCAATTCTTAAAAAAAGGCACAGCTGTTTCTTCAGAAACTCAGTGGCCAGATTGATTTGGTATGAGTGACAGATGGCTGCATCAGTTCAAGAAATGTCATGGAATTAAACAGTTGAATTTATGTGTTGTAAAAGCTTAGCGCTGCTGAGGAGGGTGTCTCATAGTTCATGTGTAACCCCCCTGCAAATGGGGGTTCCCAAAAGACTTCCAGGAGCTTGCTTGAATGCTCCAAGCCTGAATGGTGTTTGGCATTTAAGCCATTTATCAGTGAGTGTTTTTAGAACCTCTGGTACTGTCTCTTTAAGAGCTGTCTGCTTGCAGACATAATTAGTTTGTATGGGGGACTGTGTGTTTCTTTGATTGAGTACCACTCAAGCTGCTGCAATTCACTTCATTTTGCAGTCACTAGGAGTGCAAAGGAACCTATCTAAAAGATGTAACTGTTTGCCAGAAATTATTTGAGTAATAATGAAATTACAGTTTGTCTAACCTGCTTTCTTTGCAGTCAGAACTGTGTCTGCTAGTTCCGCATTCTAGTTTTGAACTGCTGAACTGGACCAATCAGTGTGGGGTAGCTAGCTCTAAAATGGTGCCTTGGACGAATCAGAACTTGGACTCATAATCTGAGCCAGCCACAAGAGGATTGTATGGGCAGTGACTCTGGGAGATGTAGTTTAGACTTCAGTGCCTTTTGGACCAACAGCAGCAGTCTATTGTGAGTGACAGCCAATCCAGTCAAGAACTGGGAGGAACTCAAAGGAAGTGCCGGTTTTGTCAGTTGGAGTGTCAGTTGAGACTTTGGCAGTGAAGAAGGAAGGAGCCTGTGCTTTTCAGTGTGCAGTTTTAGTCAAAAAACGTGTGTAAGGCCCAGAGTTCCGATCTGCAGCTTGTGTAACAGCTTGTTAGGACTGAATCCGTCCTGTGAAAAGAATCAAAGGATCTCTGAAGAGTAGAAAACAGGCTCACCCTGTAGAAGACTGGAAGAATTGCTGAAAATTGCACTCGGTCTGTCAGGAACTGAATCTGCTGTGTGTTCTCCGGTATTGTGCAGTAATTGCGATCGGGATACAGATGCAGCCTGCCTGGTATAGTGCTTTCTTTTATATGGATGTGAAGAGGTTTGTGTACCTCAAGTGAGCCCTGCTGACATTGAAGGACCCTATCTTATTTGGAGGTCGTGAGTACTAATTCAGGGTCGCTCCTGTTGAATTGCCACATTAAATCCAAATGGAATTACTGTACTGCTGACTGTTTAATTCTCCTTTTCTCTGTGTGAAAGGGCCCCTACCAGCTGCCACGGTTTGGACTAGCCACTAGGGCTTGGGTACCCAGGGACAGTAACTGATAGGGATAGGCCTGTGCAGAGCCATAGGTAGATTATTAGGTGATAAGCTAATTAACTTGATTTCCCCTGTCCTTGTTATATCCCCCTAAATAAATCAGAGCTGCTTGTTCCAGCAAAGTTATACTGCCTGGTATTTGTCTATGTTAAGTACTGTACTGTGATTGTTGCACTGTATCTCATTTCACAGGAGGTCCCAGTGCGGAACCAGACCTGGGGTAAGTGTATACTGTGAAGGTAATTCTGATATATTGTGTGGGCCACTAGTGGGAAGAAAGGGTTGCAGTGTCCCAGAGGGCTGTGACCAAGTTAGTTTAACTATTGCAAACCCTGACCTCTGGGTGGAGGCACCCGCCATTGGATCCAGGCCCCTCAACCTGTTAGTGGCAAATCAGGCAGGGGTAGTAGCCCCTGGGATAGCGCCATCTAGGGGTTACATCTTGAGGCTCACCGCTGGGATTGTGTGTCCTCTAGTGGCCATATTTACTAACCACTGTTAAGAAAAAAATGGGTACCCGACAGAAGTGGCTGTGCACCGCTGGTGGAGTGGTGTACTGGGGAGGAGATCTACCCCAAAATGCTATGCTTATCCTGGACATCCCCTGGTATCAATACGGACACTGTACAGGAGTACTTTCCAAGGTGGAAGGTTTACAAAACCCTGTGGTGGTGGGTCGGCATCCTAATCTGCTACCCACACTTTCCTGGCCCTAGTAGAGTTTAAGGATCCCATAGATAGCTCCAAAGTGCCACAGACCATTACCCCAGAGGAGCCCTCACTGCTTGGAGTGATAACTAAGGACAGTAAGACCCGGGGGAATCAGCCCCCACCACTATCTGAAACTTTTGAGGAGAAATTTGCTGAATGGTTGCTGGGAGAGGGGAAAACTGTGGAGGACTTGAAGAAACTATTCTTGCCACCTGGGGGTGTTCCTCCCCCAACACCCTCTCCTGCTCCAGTGCCTGTAATGGTGGCTGAACCAATGCAGACTCCTATTTCTGCACCTGCCATTAGTCACGACTCTTACCGAAGGTTGAGGATCTTCTCTGGCACCCTCCCCACCCCCCAAGGGGAGGATGACTGGGAGACCTGGATAGACTATGTTGCCCCCCAAGTGCTAGAATGGCAATGCTCGGAAGGCAAAAGCGAAAGAGGGTTAGTGAGAGCCTCCGAGGTCCTGCCCTGGCTACCATCCGTGCTAAACGGGCCAGGAACCCTGAAGCGACTGCACAGGCCTATCTTGAGGCCTTGGAGAATGTGTATGGGAGCCCAGATTCTGATGAGGACCTATGGTGGAGAGTAAGAAATGCACAACAGTACCAAGGGAGTTGTTGTCTGTGTATGTCTCTGGCTGGAAAAATTGTTGCAAGAATGCCTCAGAAGGGGTAGTTTGCCAGCGATTGAACTGGACCGAACCAGACTGGACAGAATCCTTAAGTCTGCCCCTTCTCAGAACTGCTGTTGCTTCAGTTACGCCTGGCAAATCGACTGAACTCCCACCCTCCTATGATGAGTTAATGAGAGAAATTGAGGAGTTGAGAAAGGCGACCTCGGAGGTACCTGCACCAACAGCTGTGGCTAAGACCCGAGTGACTGAGGTGACCCATCAAGTGAAGTTCAGGGACAGAGGTTGACAGTCAATGAGTGCTCTGACAAGGAAAAGATATGCCACAATGGGCGAACTGTTGCAGAGATCCGGGAATTCAAAACAGTCCCTTTATGAAGGCCACGCCTGCAAGTGCGGGCCCTGACCTATATCCGACTGCATCTACTATGGGGTGGGTACCCACCCATGTATCTCCTGCTGATAACAGCTCAAACTCAATTCCTTGACCATGGAAGTGGAGAAACTGACGAGATGTCTCCAAATGCTTATCACGCCGCAGACAGAGATGGCACCCAGGTTTCCAGTTAGTAATACCCGCCTGGCTCCCAGTGTGGCGGCTCCGCCAGCTCAAACTCCAGAAAGTATGTTTTGCTATAATTGTGGGAAAGATGGACACATGAAAAGGAATGCCAGTCCCCAAAAGACACTGACAAAGTTGCATATAGGCTACAAGGAGAGCTTGGAGAAGAAATCAGTGGTTAAGAGGTGCACGACATGATCCCAGTGAGGGCACCAAAAATGCTAATTCACGTCCTTTTGTGGCAAGGTCAGTTGCCCAGGCCCCACTACCGCCTCTCCAGACTGGTCCAGAATAGTGGGTCCCTCCATGGAGACCACTGTAAAGGTGAATGGAGTGTCTACAAGAGCTGTATTAGACAGTGGCTCCCAAGTGACAATTATGTTCCAGGATTGGTATCAGAAGCATTTGTCAGACGTACCCTTACAACCATTAGAAGGACTGCATGTATGGGGTTAGGTGAAGGCCTACCCTATTCCGGGTATATCCGAATTTGGCTGTCTTTCCCCACCTCCGTGGCTGGAGTGGCGAACAAGTAGAGACCCTAGCCTTAGTGTGTCCCCACTGGACTGTATGATGGTGTCCCTTTGTTGATTGGAACAAATGCTCATATGTTCGGAAGGCTGGCACAGTTGTGTTATGAAAACAGGGGTCAAAGACTAGTAGAGCTTTAGAGTTCCGGCTTTAATTAAGAAGGCCTATGAGGCACAGAGATGCTGAAAAACAGAACCAGAGGAACCGGTCGAATTGTATGGAAGAAGGATCCTGAGTCTCTGATCCTGGCCAAATGCCCAGTGTACCTTACAGGGAGAGGTCCGTATCAGAAAGGATGTTAAGAATAAAATATTAATGTTGGATGCACCAGGCGATGGAAAATTGCCAGAGGGACTGCTGGTCAAGCCTAGTATTTTGCCCGCTAGAGCCCATGCTTATGCCAGAAGGGTAATGGTCCAAGTTCATAATGTGTCTGAAAGAGACATTCGAGTAAACAGAGGTTGCATCCTGGCTAATGTGCATTGTGCAGACACTGCAGTGCTACCCAGCAGCAAGAGTTCAAGGAAGAATGACAGATGCCTGACTTGTTTGATTTCGGCGACTCCCGCTGCCAGCTGAATGGAAAGTAAGGATCAGTGAGAAGCTTGCCCAGAGAGACCAGGTGTTTTCTTTAAAGGAATGGGATGTAGGATGTGCAAGGAGCTGAGCACAATATCCGGCTGCATGACTAAAAGACCATTTCGTGTGAGAGGTCTCGACGCCTGGCACCTGCTGACATAGATGATGTGAGACGCATCTGCAAGAGATGTTAGCTGCTGGTGTAATACAAGAATCCAGAAGCCCTTATGCTTCCCCATTGTAGTAGTGAGGAAAAGAATGGAACAGTAAGGATGTGTGTGGATTATCGCACCTTAAACCGGCGGACTATCCCTGATCAGTACACAATGCCCGCATTCAGGATGCTTTGGACTGCCTAAACGGGAGCAAGTGGTTCTCTGTGCTGGATCTCCATGATGGGTACTACCAGATCCCGATGGCCCCAGAGGACTGTGAGAAGAGCGGCCTTTATCTGTCCGCTTAGCTTCTTGAATTCATGAGGATGCCTCAAGGGATTTCAGGTGCCCCAGCCACTTTTCAACGATTGATGGATGCAGTGGGGACATGAACTTACTAGAGTGCCTGGTATACCTAGATGATGTTATTGTGTTTGGCAGCTCACTGGAGGAACATGAGAGCAGATTATTTAAGGTATTGGACCGACTGGAGGACTTTGGCCTTAAACTGTCCATTGATAAGTGTCAATTCTTTCAAACATCAGTAAAGTATGTGGGACATAGTATCCACCGAGGAATAGAGACCGACCCAAGTAAAGTTGAGGCCTTGACCACCTGGCCACAGCCCAAAATCTAAAAAGAACTGCAAAGATTCCTGGGATTCTGTGGTTATTATCGGGCGCCCATCAAGGACTATTCAAGAGTGATCCGCCTTTACTTAACCTTACTCAAGGGTATCCCCAACCCACAAAAATACCAAAGTCAGCATCCCTCAAGACTGAAAGTGTATTTTCATCCGAGTGAAGTATTTGGGGCCGCTGGACTCCTGATTGTGAGACTGCTTTTCATGAGATCATATATCAACTTACCCATGCTCCAGTGCTGGCCTATGCCGATCCAAGAAAACCTACGTCCCTGCACACTGGATGCTAGCTTGCAAGGGCTGGGGGCTGTGTTGTACCAAGAGCACGAGAATGGCCTGAGACCAGTGGCCTTTGCCAGTAGAAGCCTGACCCCATCCGAAAAGAACTATTCTGTACATAAGTTAGAGTTCCTAGCTTTGAAGTGGGCTATTGTTGACCAATTCCATGAGTACTTGTATGGGGCTAAAATACTAGTAAAACTGACAATAATCCTTTGACCTATGTGAGACCTCAGCTAAGTTGGATGCCACTGGCCATAGGTGGCTTTCTGCATTATCTACATATGACTATGCTCTCGAATACTGAGCAGGTCTGAACCACATAGATGCTGATGCTCTCCCGGAGGCCTGTTCCCCAGAATGATTGGGTCGATTGGCAGAACCTGACATTCGGCACTCTGCCGAAGTTTGACAGGGAGGAACAATGTCCACGGACGCAGTGGACTGCATGGTGGATTGCTTGGGAGCCTCTGAGAATTGCATACCTGCTGCTTATTGCCACTTTTCTGCAATAGACATTGGTGCACTGCCTCAGCTGGACAATGACAGTATTCAAGCGGCTCAATCCTGCGATCCCATGATCAAAGCAGCTTTAGAAGCCCTCTATGCAGGAAAAGATGTGTCCAAATTACGCCCACTGATTTGAGAACTGCACTGTTATACAAAGAAGGTCCTAAGTTGAAACTGATCAATAAACTGTTATACAGAGAAACAGTAGACAGAGGGGACAAGTAGACAACAACAACTAGTGCTGCCCACTGCCTTTCGAGACTCAGTACTGAGGTCCTTGCACAACCACATGGGGCACCTTGGTATAGACAGAACACTTGACTTGGTGAGATCCAGATTCTATTGGCCTAAGATGGGGGCTGATGTGGAGCAACACACTCGAACTTGTAGTCGCTAAGCTACAGAGGAAAGCTTGGTCTCCCAGAGGGCTGCCCCCCTTGTTAACATCACCACCAGTGCACCCATGGAGCTGGTCTGTATTGATTTTCTGAGTTTGGAGTCAGATCAAAGAAATATCAGTAATGTGCTGGTGGTCACTGACCATTTCACGAGATATGCCCAAGCTTTCCCCACCAAAGACCAGAAAGCATCCACTGTGGCCAAAGTACTTGTAGAAAACTTTTTTGTTCACTATGGGGCTCCACAAAGAATCCATTCTGATCAAGGGAGAGACTTTGAGAGTCGTCTGATCAAAGAGATGCTTTCTCTGTGGGGATCGAAAGTCCAGAACCACTCCTACCACCCCAGGGGACCCACAGCCTGAACGTTTCAACCGCACTTTGCTAGATATGCTAGGCACCCTGCACCCAAAGGACAAGCCTAGATGGAGCCAACAAATTAGCACCCTGGTACATGCTTATAACTGCACCAAAGTGATGCCACTGGATTCTCTCTACCGCCTGATGTTTGGAAGAGAAGCTCGACTACCAGTAGATGTGTGTTTTGGGGTCTCTCCTGATGGGGTTCAAGCTGACAACTATTTACAGTATGTGCAAAAGTTAAAGGACCAGCTAACTCATGCGTACTCAACTGGCTCAAACCATGGCTGCCAAAAGAAATCTGGCCAACAAAGAAAGGTATGATAAAAGGTGAAAGCACAGGAACTCCAGGAGGAGATCGGTATTGCTAAGAAATCTGGGACTGCATGGCAAGCACAAGATTGCTGACAGATGGCACCATCTCCTCACATCGTAGTGGGCAAACTAGATGATCTGCCAGTGTACAAAGTAAGGCCTGAGAATAATTCAAAGATGTAAAACAATGCATAGAAATCATTTACTGCCCATTGGACAAATCTTAATTGAGTCTGAGCCCCTAGAAGATGCCCCTCTGGACCAGTGACTAGAGCTGCTGCTAAGAAAGATCAAGAAAGTCTGCACCTACAGAAGCAAAGTTAAAGTGTTCCCTCCACAAGTCCCAGTTGAGCATGACTGTCAGTCCATATCGGAAGAAAGTGAGAGTGACTTTGAATACTATCCTTCTTACAACTGAGTCAATTGTTTCGGGCAATCCCTAGTCAATAGTGGAGACAAAGCTGGGCCTTCCGACTGTCTAAGCCCCAGCTTCATCCCTGGAGCCAATGCTCCCAGAAAGTGAAGTGCAAAGCATCAGATCAGATGAAATGGAATCATTGTGCATGGTTGAACTGTTTGAGCTTTCAGGGAGGAAAATGATAGATTGGGGCAGACTGGTGATACACCGAACAAGAAGAGTATTTTGAGTGCCCTGACAGTCCACTGCCAGTGTCCAAAGCTCTCCATGCGAGCCAAATGTTGTGGACTCAGAAACTGTAACTCCTGGAGCTGAAAGTGCCCCAAGTTCTAGCCTCTCTACCCCAATGGAGACTCCCCTGACAAGTGAGGACAATGCTGAAAATGAGGCTCAGAGTGCAGAGACTATAACAGTTCCCCCTAGAAGGACTGGTCAAGCTGTAAAGCCTGTGGTGCACCTCAGTTATGATTCCCTTGGGAGGTCTGTGGACTTGCCTCTCAATGTTGTCCATAAAGGAGTGTATGTGTCCCCGAGCTCATTGCCCAAACTGAGCATCAGTGCTAACTCCAAGTTACTTGTGTTGCCCTAGTATGGTGCCCTTGCCCCATCCAGCCCAAGGTAACTGATAGGGAAGGGCCCCTCTCTTCAGGTTTCATGTACAAGAGGTAATAACTTGAGTTATGGTACAATGTATGTAATACTGTGTAAAGAGTGACGTACTGCAATGTTTCAGAAATGTGTTCTTGGTAAAATGATATATTGACTGATGATTACATATGCGAGCCTAATGCAAATGTATATGGTTGCAGTTGAAACTTATGGGTACTTGCTTGACGCGACGCCAAGCTTTCCCAGGCTAGGAAGTGTAACCTCTGCAAATGGGGTTCCTAAAAGACTTCCAGGAGCTTGCTTGAATGCTCCAAGCCTGAATGTGTTTGGCATTTAAGCCATTTATCAGTGAGTGTTTTTAGAACCTCTGGTACTGTCTCTTTAAGAGCTGTCTGCTCAGACATAATTAGCTTGTATGGGGGACTGTGTGTTTCTTTGATTGAGTACCACTCAAGCTGCTGCCAATTCACTTCATTTTGTAGTCACTAGGAGTGAAAGGGAACCTATCTGAAAGATGTAACTGTTTGCCAGAAATTATTTAGAGTAATAATGAAATTACAGTTTGTCTAACCTGCTTTCTTTGCAGTCAGAACTGTGTCTGCTAGTTCCCCATTCTAGTTTTGAACTGCTGAACTGGACCAATCAGTGTGGGGTAGCTAGCTCTAAAATGGTGCCTTGGACGAATCAGAACTTGGACTCATAATCTGAGCCAGCCACAAGAGGATTGTATGGGCAGTGACTCTGGGAGATGTAGTTTAGAGTTCAGTGCCTTTTTGGACCAGCAGTCTATTGTGAGTGACAGCCAATCCAGTCAAGAACTGGGAGGAACTCAAAGGAAGTGCCCGGTTTTGTCAGTTGGAGTGTCAGTTGAGCTTTGGCAGTGAAGAAGGAAGGAGCCCTGTGCTTTTTCAGTGTGCAGTTTTAGTCAAAAAACGTGTGTAAGGCCCAGAGTTCCGGTCTGCAGCTTGTGTAACAGCTTGTTAGGACTGAATCCGTCCTGTGAAAAGAATCAAAGGATCTCTGAAGAGTAGAAAACAGGCTCACCCTGTAGAAGACTGGAAGAATTGCTGAAAATTGCACTCGGTCTGTCAGGAACTGAATCTGCTGTGTGTTCTCCGGGTATTGTGCAGTAATTGCGAGCGATACAGATGCAGCCTGCCTGGTATAGTGCTTCTTTTATATGGATGTGTGAAGAGGTTTGTGTACCTCAAGTGAGCCCTGCTGACATTGAAGGACCCTATCTTATTTGGAGGTCGTGAGTACTAATTCAGGGTCGCTCCCTGTTGAATTGCCACATTAAATCCAAATGGAATTACTGTACTGCTGACTGTTTAATTCTCCTTTTTCTGTGTGAAAGGGCCCCTACCAGCTGCCACGGTTTGGACTAGCCACTAGGGCTTGGGTACCCAGGACAGTAACTGATAGGATAGGCCTGTGCACAGAGCCATAGGTAGATTATTAGAGTGATAAGCTAATTAACCTGATTTCCCCTGTCCTTGTTATATCCCCTAAATAAATCAGAGCTGCTTGTTTCAGCAAAGTTATACTGCCTGAGGTATTTGTCTATGTTAAAGTACTGTACTGTGATTGTTGCACTGTATCTCATTTCACAGGAGGTCCCAGTGCGGAACCAGACCTGGGGGAAGTGTATACTGTGAAGGTAATTCTGATATATTGTGTGGGCCACTAGTGGGAAGAAAGGGGGGTTGCAGTGTCCCAGAGGGCTGTGACCAAGTTAGTTTAACTATTGCAAACCCTGACCTCTGGGTGGAGGCACCCGCCATTGGATCCAGGCCCCTCAACCTGTTAGTGGCAAATCAGGCAGGGGTAGTAGCCCCTGGGAAAGTGCCATCTAGGGGTTACACATGCAATAGCTCAGTGAAATGTTATTGAAGGAGGAGTTTGTCAGCAATCAGTTTTATAATGCTGATGAAACAGGACTTTACTGGAAGTGTCTCTCTGACAAAACACTGACAAATGTAGGGAGAAGGAAGAGGCCAGTTTCACGAAACAAAAGGATGGAGTTACCATACTTGGGTATGTGAATGCATCTGGAAGACACAAGCTGCATCCCCACCTGATGGGGAAGTCGAGGGATCTGAGGTGTTTTAAAAATGCCAATGTTAAAAATGGTACCAGGTCAATATAGTGTTGCTGAAATAGCGCAAAAATAACTGAGCAGTGTAAAGCATGGAATCATTTAGAGAGACAGGGGTATAATAGCAGTAGGAAACTATCGCTGCCCCTGTCACTGACTATGGACTGGAGGAAAGGCGAAAGAAGCCTCAAGTGCTGTGCCTTGTCAGGCCGCTCCAGTGGTGGAGTAACTAAGGCATAAGCACCTGAGGCAGTGCAGAGCTGGGAATCAGGGTTTGATTCCCCATCACTTGATAGTTTCTGCTAGTAACAAAATAAAAAAAAAAAAACTAAGTTCCCCCCTCCCAAGTTTCCCCTTATCCCCTCTGTTCACACCCCCTCAGAGTTTGTTATTTCAGTATTGTTGGGTGTGGAGGGTGCGGGGACAGAGCCCCCCACAAAAATAAAAACACTGCAATTTCTCACATTGACCTGTATGTTGTGCACTATTTTTGTGTTGGCCGGTGTTTTCACTGACTGTTTGCGGCAGGTGATATTTTTTTTATTAGTAGTAATTTTTCACTCCTCTGCGGAGCTGACGGGTGGCTCCAGCCCTCCTTCGGAGGGGCTCATTCTCTGACCTGCCCATCCCCTGCACAGCCAGACCCCCTAATTTCCCCTCAGATTGCCCCCCGTGGTGGGGCCAAGGAGAGGCGCACCAGCTTACTCCCCTCCCGAAGCACAAATCCAGATGTCGGGGGTGGTAATTGCTGGGGAATGTGTCAGGTCATCATGGACCCCGTCAGCTCCTGGCATTTTCTGTTTCTCCCCTGGACCCACGCACCATGCAATGGGTGGGGTGGCTGGCCCCTGCCTCTGCAGAATCAGCCATAAGTCATCCCCTCTGCTGTACAATGCACCTGTGCTGACACCCACCCACCGCTGGTTGTCAGTCTACTGCGAGCGGCACTATCCCCCTTCCCCAAGAACAGAGAGCTGTCTACGGATGCTCCATCCTTCCTCACCCCTGCTAACCACCGAGTGGCATGAGTCTGTTCCCAATCCCGATTCACCACCAAGGTTCAATGGCATCCAGTGCCTCAACCCTCAGCACCACTGGGCCAGCCTGGCAGATGATATTTTGACTGTGGCATTGTTTGCCACACTGTTTTTGCAATGACATAATGACCCAGTGCCTTAAAAACCTACCAGTACAGTATGAGAGCCAGCACAATGCCTGGATGGACAGTGTAATATTTCTGTGTTGGCACAAGGAACAATTTGTCCCAAGTGCAACAAGGTTCCTGAGACAGATAGGTTTGCTAATTAAAGCAATTCTTTTTCTTTACAATTTTCCCACTCACCCTGAAATGTTTTCATGTTTTGAGATTGTTTTAAAGATGATCCTTCCTATTTTTGATTATAGTGATATAGTCCACAGTGGAGCCCCCAAATCCTCCCTTGCCAGACTGGCCCCCCTCTTCAACTCTTTTTCTTTCACGCTCCTCTCTTGATGCCAGATGCCATTCCCATTGTGTCTCCTTTATAGCTGAATTCTTATTTGGTTCCTTTCCCTCCTACCTTATTTCACTCCTATCCTCTCCCTACACTTCCTGCTAGCCTCTTCATAATAATACTTCCCATTCCCTTACTATTCCTTATAGAAAATCTACTGCTGGTCAATCTGCTTTCTCTTATCACTTCCTTAAACTTTGGTCCTCCCTTGCCCTGTCAATTCGCTCTGCCTCTTTGGCTTTCTCCTTAAAATCTCTACTTCATGACTCATCTTCTCTTTCCTGCAACTGTTACTGACTCCCCCCCCCCCCCAACTAGTTTTTCTCTGGCAATCTGTTACCTTCATAACCTGTACATATGTTATTCTGATCTGACTTTAATTTTTGATTATTCTACATAATATAATCCATCCACTCCTACTCAAGCAACTTTCAAGCGTTGGGCTCTCCAAAGAAGCACTGCTCTGGTTCTCAAGTTACCTTGGGGAGAGGGTCCAGTGGGTCAGGATCACCAGTGTCACCTCAGAAGATAAACCAGTTGTTTTGGGGTCCCACAGGGGTCCATCCTAGGACCTCTACTCTTCGGCCTCTTTCTAAATGACCCCCCCAGTGTCTGACAACAGAAGCTACTACTCTACACTGACGATGCAGTCTTGTTCACCAGACACCAAGACGTAGTGCTCCTTCAGAAACAACTGCAGCTTGACTTCATACACATTGAAGAATGGTTCAAGACGCACAAACTGGTCCTGAACTATAGCAAAACAAAGGTGATGTCTTTCTACAATGCCAGGAGCAAGTACAAATCCCATGACCTCGCCATCAAAAGCCAAACAGAGACCATACTTGAACATGTTCCTGAATTTAAATACCTAGGCGTCACACTGGACAGTTCCCTCTCCTACCACCGGCACATTGAATCTGTCACCAAAGCCGCCAATATCAGTATAGGCCTGCTCTACAGGCACAAACATTGCATGAAACTGGACATGCTCTAGTTGGCTATTAACAGCTCTGTCACCTCCATCATTGATTACGGGCTAGCAATCTATGGCTCCATCTCTGCCACTGCTCTCCGCAGAATTACGGTTGCACTCAACAAAGCATGCAGGCTTCTAATGGGGGCTGACCAACTCACACACACTTGTGATCTGTACGCTCAGGCAGGATGGCTTCCTCATCAGCCGGATCCAGTATCAAACCTGCCTCTTGGCCAGAAAAGTCCACCTTGGGATCATGCCCCCAGGGGTTGAAAAGCTCCTCATAGACCACTACAGTACACAGCAAACTAGAAGTTCACAACAACAAACCTCCCTTATCCCCAGATGCCAGACTACTATGGGACAGAGGGATTTTGCTTAGAGAGCTCCACAGTGGTACAATACACTCAACAGAGAAACTCTTACAGCTGCTGACCTTAGCCCATTTAAAAGACAACTCTGACTTCATCTTATCTCTACTAATCAATGTGACTGCTTCGCCTAACCTGGGGCCCCGCGCTCACTGCCCTCTGCCTTAGATAGTTCTGCTACCCCTCTTGCCCACCATGCCCTCCCTCCCTCCCCTGCACACCCCCACCCCCACTCCCCTTCCTCACCCCTCCTGGCTCTTACTTACAAATATCCTGCCCTCCTTTCCCATGGAGTACTCTTACCATTCGCCCCTTATCCTACGACAATGGCCATCCTGCCTGCATACCCCACCCTCCCTATCCACACATCAACAGCGCTTATTTCAAAGTTTATTTCTAAGTTTATCTCTTAGTTTGCCCTTGCTTATTTTGAGGTACTGTAATTAACTATGCCTCAGCCTCTTGTTCTTTTTTCTCTTCATTTTTACTGTATAATTATGTATAATCCTGTCAACCTTTGTATGTATGTTTACCTACCATTTCCTCAACGTGGAACCTTTGTAAACAAGCAGTTCCTGCTCAAAGGTATTTGTAATCCTAGATTTCAATAAAATAAAAAATATATATATATATATTGTATTTGCTGTATATGGTTTTCCTCATCCCCTACCCTTAGGACGCAACTGGAAACAAGCTGTTATCAGCTCAATATGTCTTTCCTGGCAAAACTTTTTTTTGAAAGAAATAAATAAATAAATAAATACAAATGTTTGAAAACAAAATGGCAGACATCAGCATTAAATGTGTTTTCCTCCCTCCCAATACCACTTCAAAAATCCAGCTATGCAAGCAAGTGGTTCTAGGGATCTTTAAAAGAAATCACAGAAAGAAATTCCTTTGCAAAATTCTCAATAAAAATGAGGAGAAACCACTGCAGGATATTATAAAAGCACTAAACTTTAAAGATGCGTACATGGCAGCGAAGACTTGGGAGCTTGTGAAACCAGAAACAATAAAAGCATGGCCAAAATTAGGCATTGTTAAAAAACCTGATGAAGCTGCAGAATTGTCCAAGGAGGAATCAGTGCTGACACAGTCTGAAACAGAAACCGCCATCAAGGACAGCGAAGAAGCAGCAAGCAGGCTGGTGACAGCTGAAGGAACCCTGAAACTGACACTGAATGTCACAAACCCACTCAGTAGGTCAGCCCTCTACTCCCAAAGTGCCAACCTCTGAGCGTAGAATTGTGAACAGTTTACCATAACAAGTATCCTCTTGTCTGTTTTGTGGGTTCGAGTGACCTTAGTCCCAGGTTCTGGAGAGATTCAAACTGATAACCTCTTATTAGCGTACCCAATTGTCAGGCTCAGATAATTCTGTCTTCGGGGGCCCAGATATCTTTGCCTATGGGCACCTGATCAGGTATTACAAAATGAACCCTTAGAACTCTATGCACGACCTAGAGAATGCTATCTGTTTCCCAGTTTGGTATCACAATAAGCTCATACACAATGTCAACTATAACCATCTAAGCTTCACTTATATAAAAATAAATTTCAAGGCACACCAGGCAGTTTCTGCTATTAAAATATATATCTTTACTTTAAAATAGGTAAAATAGGAAAACAGTAAAAATATAGAACAAGATATCCCAACACATACAGCCTTAAAAACAAAGCAGGTTTAAACGTGCAAATTCCTATAATACATACACTCAGACTAGTCTTGTCTAAGGTCCTTATTTCTTAATCTTTCAGTGCTTAGAGGTCTCTCTTCTCTCAGTCAGAAAATGGAAAATGAATGCCTCTGTGTAAGGTCTGCTCAGAATATTTTAAAGCAATCTTGAGCCGGCCTTCTCTGAGATCACCTAACTCCACCTTGGTGTGCTAAAATTTATATTTTATAACACAGGAAGTGTTAACACAATATCTGACATTGATGGAATCTCCTCTGTTCATGTGATTTCCCCGAAACCAGTCTGATCTGCTTCACAAGATAGTAAAGCTTCTTTGATGTAATTCTTGGCTTCCTGAGACGATGGTCCAAACAATATGCATAGCAGATCAAAGGATTTCCCTGAGGGCATTATAAAACGGATATCTTGGTTCCTGCCTTCAAAGCAAACTAACAAGATAATTGCACCTCAGATCTCTGCATTTTAAGCTACCTCCTGTCTTTTGAACTTATCCCTGGGGGGTTTGATGTGTCAGTTTCAGCAAGCCAGCATTTCCTCCTGCCAGACAGTCCATCACACATTTTTTTATATATACAAAAAATGATACATGGATCAGAACCAGCTGTCCAAGGGTGACATTGAGCACCCTACTACGCTGGTTTCTAAACTCACCCTTGATGTTACCAGTGTTGAAACTGCAGAATGGGTTGTGTGCGATAAGGAAGAGGATGGGCACAAGCATGTCTAATGACTGTATTGCCGATGCCATAACAAGAAATGTTAATGCAGAGAAAGACCAAGACTAAGGCCCTGTTCACGCTGCATGATCTGAAATGGTTCTTGGGAGTTAAACCATTTCAGATCCGTGCCAGCACACTTCATGTTCGCACCTATTCCACTTTGGGACACGTTTTCACGAGCTGTGCTAAAACCCTGATCAGACTTAAGCTATAGCACGGTTCGTGAAAATGGTTCAATTAGTAAATCATTTTTACTTACGGTGCGAATACTCTTTTCCCTGTATCCATGTTGCAGTGGATCCATGTTCCCACTGTCCTGTGTGCTGACCCCTTTTTGACCCCCTAATACCCATAAACAAGCTACCACATCATGCTACTGATACCACGAATACTGGCACCAATATGAATGGAGAAGCACGCTTGGGAAGAAATGCTTTTAAAAACAGATTAGACAGTGCGAGCTCAGCAGCATGGTAATGCTTAATTCATTTTAAAAACTGTTTCTCATTACCGTGCTATAGTGTGAACATGGCCTAAGATTCTGAGAGAGAGAGGAGGAGGAGTAGCAAAGCCTGTCACAGACAACAAGGCAACTGAAGCCTTCACAAACTGTTTGTCCTGGCTGGCAAATCAGTCTGAAATCGACCCACTCCACATCCTCCTTTTGAGAAATCTAAGAAGCTAGGCTATAAAAATAGAGCTGAAAAACTACAGCACAAGTCCGTAAAAAACCTTTTAAATCACAGTCACGTGTAAAGCACTCTTACCATTGTACTCTATATGCACAAGCACTAAGCATACTAAACCCTCCCACCAAAAAATCACTTCCACATTCCTACACTTATTCAGCACACACAATAGAGAGATACTGAGTTCTGAGGTCTAAACATTACACAGCAATAAGGATTCAAACTATTCTCACTATAGCCATTGAAATGAATAGCAGTCCTGATGTAATAAATGCCTGGTAATCCAAGTTACTTGCAAGCTGTCAAACAGTTCGGATAACTGGGGTTCTACTTATTTTTCTCCTGATATATCCCCCCACCCCATCACTAATATATGTGCTTCTTTTGTAAAATGATTTCAATAAAATAAAACAGGTCAGGCAGACAAATCTAAATCCTTTGCAGATATAAACCAAATCCAAACTAAACTTGTATTTGGCAAATCCAAGACCACTCCGGCTTTTGATCATCCTTAGTTCTAAATTCTAGGGAAGTCTTTGGAAATACTGAACAGGTATTTTTCTTCAAGAAATGCTGCTTTAATAGAACACCAAAATAAGAACCACCATCACAATGGGAGTAATGGCATAAGGGGAAGCCTAGCGACAAGAAGGCCTTTTATTTTCTTTGCAGCTGAGATCAAGATAGGGTTGTGCTGTGTTTGACCACACAAAACCAGGAAAGAACAAAAAGAGAATCTTTTTGGTTGGTAAAGATAATGGGCAGGATTCACAAAGAAAGCCAAAAATCCCACAGCTGCAGGAAAAAGACCTGCAGCACTGCGGAAATGCAGTTGCGTAATATTCATAAAGAAATTTTGAACAGGTGTGGAATTTCATGAAATCCCCGCAGCTGCGGAAATTGCGCACGTGCTGAAAATCTGCAACTGTGGATCCACAGCTGCAGAAATAGCTTAGGAGGCACAGCAACAGTGAACTTAATTAGCTGGAACACCAGACTTTAACAGGGCTGCCATAGAATGAAGCTGAAAGCACCCACAAAGAGACCAGCAACCAGTCCCTCAACTGGGACCACTGCAGCACCACAGGTACCAGCAATACCATGGCACCACAGTGGCTAACTGTTACTGCTGGTCCTCCTTTCCTGGGGTGTTCCTGTTGCCTGCAGGGGTAGCACTCGCTGCAGGCTGGCCAGGCTCTACTGCCTGCGGGGCTCCATCATGGGCTGCACTGTGTCTGATGGTTGTTGCCTGTTGCCATATCATGACAATGTGTGCTTTTGTTGCTGTTAGAGCAGCCACTGTTATACTATGTGGGATGCTATTACCTGTACCTCACCTCCACCTTAATTGATTCCAATTGCTGGGGCACTATTGCAGTTTGCTGAGGGAGAGTTACACCTCATTCCACTGTGCGTAACATTTTTTTCACAGCTGTGGAAAAAAAACTGGTTGTGAATAGCCTTTCTGGGGCTGTGCCTTACTTATCTCACACCTTTTTATGTTGCCGTGCTTGCGCAGCCAACATCTTGGGACAGTGCAGCTTTGGAGGCGCGGTCTCTGGTGGACAAATGCAGGGCATGCAGCAGTAGGTGCGTCCCTCATTCCCCAATCAGCCTATATGCCGGCGCCACACCATGCATACATAATGTGGCGAGCACATCTAAGAAAAGGTCCACTGCAATCCGAGCAAAGCTCGTCAAATGCAGCGGACCCTTCCTACATGCTCACCGACATTATCAGCATGGTGGGTGGGCGGTTGCCCAACTGCCGACTTCAGAGGTGCTCAATCCCCCTGTCAGTTTACCCCCCACTTTCTTTGTGTGCCGATGGGAGGAGCCCACTCCATCAGCATAAATACCCCATTGTTAAATGCCGAGGGGGTGCCTAATCCCCGGCTTGCCCCCCGCTTTGCGCTGACGGGGATGCCCAATCCCCGTCGGCATAACTTCCTCCACTACCCTCTGTGTTGAGTACTCACGAGGGTGCCCAATCCCCCATCGGCTACAGACCCCCCCAAACATTTAGGTGGCACGCTGGGAGCCCACCCCAGTGTGCCAAATTCCCTGAAATACAAAAACTGTTCTGCAATGTTTTGTTTTGTTTTTTTTTCACCTGTAAAATGAAAACGGTCCCTCATAGTCTCCCTGGCCCCTACCCACACCCACCCTCTGCGCACCCTGCCTCCCCACACTCCCCTCACTCCATACTTACCTCTGGAGTCCGGCACGACGATCATCGGTGGACCGGGAACACGTCTGCACTCTTCAAAGCTGACTGCGAACTGACTGGTAAGCTGTATAATGGAATAAATAGAGTTTTTTCAACTTTGCTGCATATCTCAGGCATTTTGGGGAATTTTGGCCCCAAATTTTCAACATGGGGTTTTTGGGATCCCTCCTCATGAATTCTTGCACTGCCATGGTGTTATTTGGTCCAAGGTGATTTCACAGTCATTGCGTGGAATCACCTTTCGGGGCTGAGTAACGAAATGACAGTGCCACCGTTCATGATGGGGACTCTCAAAAAGCCTATGTTACAAATTTGGTGGGAAAATCCAAAAAATTACTGTTTTATGAGCATACGTAGTAGTTGTTACGCAAGTTTGCAAGTTAGCTGATTCACAATATTTTCATGCCAGATTCTCAACATTGGCATTTTACCATACCTTCTTGTGAACCGCTCAGCTGTTATTTTTCACATCCTGGCCAAAATGTGTTTCGCACTTCTGGCGCAGAATAGCATCGTCGCTGTGCTAAATCACTGTTCAGGACATATTACCAAATGAGAGTGAGACAATGTCTATGAGCAGAGGTCCTAAAATGCCTGTGTTGAAAATTTGTGACAATACTCCATAAAATGACTGTACATGAGCCATAGTAGCGTTTATGCGTACCATAAGTTCGCAAACTTATAATATTTTCAGTTCCAGATTTTCAAAAACAGCGCCATTGTTCTACACCCTAATGAACAGTATAGCTGTCATTTTCACATCCTGACCAAAATCTGTTTTCGCAGTTCCGACGCACAATAGCACGGTCGCTGTGGAAAGCCTGTGTTTGAGACACATTATGAAAATGGCAGTAACACTGTTCATTAGCAGATGTCCTAAAATGCCTATGTTGAAAATTTGGGGATGAAAGTCAATAAAATGAGTGTTTTATGAGTGCACGTTGCCCAGTTTGCACGTACACTCGTGACTTTGTGAATCTGCAATACTTTCACTCCAACTGTTCATCATTGGCATTTTTCCATACCTCTTTATGAACAGTACAGCTGGCTGAAATGTGTTTTCGCACATCTGGTGCAGAACTGCACGGTCACTGTGCAAAATCACTTTTCAGGACAGTTTGAGAAAATGACGGTGACACTATTTATCAGCAGAGGTCCTAAAATGCCTATGTTGAAAATTTGGTGCTGAAAGTCCATACAGTGACTGTGTTGCAAGAGTGCATTGCGCAGTTTCCATGCACCCTTGTAACTTCGTCAATCTGCAATATTTTCATGCCACATTTTCACCACTGGCATTTGTGCACACCTCATTATCAACAGTCCAGCTGCCATTTTCCACAGCCTGCCCAAAACGCGTTTCTGCAGCTCTGCCGCACAATGGTGTACTCGCTCTGCAAAATCACCTTTTGGGACATATTAACAAAATCACAGCATTATGCGTCTCCACCTCCGCCACTGCCAATGCCAGCGCGACAACATTCGGCATTGACAAATGCTCGTTTTCCTCAGGGACTTCCGCAGCTGCACTTTTTCCACAGTCCTTAGTGTTGTTTTCTGCAGCTGCAGAGGGTTTTGTGAATAGCACCCAGTGCAAATTCCTCTTTGTTTCCATAGCTATGGCAGTTTTGGGGCCTTAGGGAAGGTTTCCCACCTTCAGAAAGCTTTGTGAATCCAGCCCAATATCTTTATTAGGCTAAAGAAGGCTACAGATAGTAATACAAGCTTTCCAGGCCTGTAGTGCTGTCTCTTCTTAAGGTACATTAAACAAACATATGCAACATAACTGAAAAGGAGGCAGTCCTGTAGGCCTTGGAAATTTGTATCTTTAACTTTTCATTAGCCTAACAAAGGCTTTATCTTTTCCTAGCTAAAAAAGTCTCTTTGTTTCTCTCCTGGCTTTGAATCTGCAGTAATGCCACATTTATTTAAAAAAGGGTTGTGCAAAGTTTTTTCTTTTTAATTTAACTCTGTAATGCAGCATTACAAGCAGTCAACATTAGTTATGTAAAATCCGCTGATAAAGCCTATTTATTTGACTAACATGAACTACTACTTTGTGTAAATATCTCAATTCCTCACACTAGGTGTCAATAATGGAATTCACACCTGCATTTCCCAGGTGTAAATCAAAGACATGCTCATTTATCCAAAAACACAGCTATTACAGATGCAGAAGATAAAGGAAACAAGGTAAAAAATTAACCCAAAGCAGCCATTTTTTATTTACTTACACTGTGCCCGGAGTCAACCTAGGAGTGAGAAAATAAGTACATTTCCTGATTCACTAGCCATTTAATTACCCAACCCTATTCCCATTGTTACACTATTACATTTATACAAGGGTGCAGGTGGAGTTGGCTATTAATTTAAGCCTCTGTGAGGGCAGTTCCAGTGTACAACTTAATCACATCTTGACTAGTCAATCTGCGATTCCTTTCCTTCCCAGTGATTTAAACTTAATCTGTCGTGCAATCACATCAAGGTAAACTCCCAGAGGTGGGTCACTTTCTCTTTGTTTTACTAAGCAGACAAGACTGGCATCATTGAAAAATAATCTCAGTTCAAGAACATTGAATGGCTGAGGAATAGGCCTGATGACCATATCAATTTAAACTCCGAGAATTAGGCACTACCCTTCTGAATGGGCTGCTATCAATTTACTGGAGACTGAAAGTACACATTCACCACTTTGCTGTGATTGTGAGCAGGCGAAGAGAACCACTTCCCCATTAATGAATCCATCATCCATCCTGGAAGTTTACCTGGATGTGATTGCCAGGCATGCACCACTGATTTTAATTTGACTCTGGGGGAGCTAAAAAAAAATACCTGAAAATTGATAGGCCAGCCATGTCGGGAGGTATTTTTAAGATGTGGTGCAGGTGTGCAATATAACTAACTTTACTGATGAATCATAATCAAATTGGTGATGATAACTCAAACTACCATTTGTACTGGGTGGTGCCAAGGTTTGAATGACTGTACATTTATAAACACACGCACACACTCACATAACTACATTACAACTTACAGTGGCAGTGCTTTGCACCAGAGTCACATTATCGCTGTTGCAATATGCAGAGGTGTCTCCTACTGCTAGAGGGCTTTCTTAATATTGCCACCAGCCGTAATGGCTCTTGGCCACAGAGGGTCTTTATCAATGTTGCCTCAAGCAGCAGCGACTCGCCTGTCTGACAGGTACCCAACCCCCAATCCCTCCCAAAAAAGAAAAATGATATGGCCTGGTCCTGGCAGTCATTACATTTTCCTCTTTGATGAAACACCACCACCAGGATGTTACACTGGTAGCAGGAGTGATGGAGAAATAGAGTGTGAGCAGCTGAGAGTGAGTTGAAGATGTTTGTGTCCGGGACTCCCATGGACGTGTGTGTGTACGTACGTGTGTGTGTGTGTGTGTGTGTGTGTGTGTGTGTGTGTGTGTGTGTAATGCTACTGCCCTGCTGTACAACTGTATTGGAAAAGGTTCCAACCAGCACTACAGCCCACTGACTACATACATACATAGACCACACAACTGATCCATGGCATACTCACACAAAAAATAACATTATTCTTGCTCAAAATTAATGTCATGGTACTAACAGCAGGCAGTATAGCACAGTGGTTAAGAGCACTGAGCTGAAAACCTGTTGACCTGGGTTTGAATCCCATCAGCCCCCACTTGCATACTTTGTGGCCCTGAGCAAGTCACTTAACTTCCTTGTGCTCTCAGGTCACATCTGGAAACAAGCTCCAGCTTAGTGTGCCTTTCAAACAATTTTCCCTTTCCCTAACAGGTCCCTGCTTTTATTTCTGACCTGCTTTATAAATAAAAGGGGCCTAGAAGATGTCTCTTGGATAATCAAGAGTGTCTGTTCTTGACTTCTTAGGGTTTGAGAACTGAGAAACAAAGATGGCTGGTTCTGGAATCCTAAGAAGTTACAATGGGATGCTCTTTATTAGCTAAGAGACATCTCTGAAGCCCCATTTACATTTTATTAAATATTTCTTTTTTTTTTACTCAAATTTGATTACATATGGAAATGCCATCACTCTGGAGTAGACAGTAAAAAAGAATGCAGTTATGTAACCACTAGGCAGTTCTGCTCCTAGTGTTACACCCTTGCCTACTACCTACAGGCTAGGCTAAGGGGTTTGGATTCATTAACTTATAGCAAGCCTAAACAATGCGCAGTGCCTCCACTCAGAGTATGCTTTACGTGAGCTAGCTGTTACCAGGTATAACCCCCTGAGATGTTATACCACCCACAAATACCATTAGCCACCCCCAGACATGACCCATTTGCATTTCCCCACATTTTAGACATTTTTGCAATTAATAACTCTCTCTAATAATATGCTCACACACCACGATTTGCAAAACAACAATCACAATATTTTTTAGAGGGACACAGGTATTAGGAGTGGGGAAATAGAATAGAGGCTGTGATTCACAATATTTTCAATGAGTAGATTGTATTGGATACTGGTGAAACCCTCAAGATGGGTAAATCAGTGCAGTTTAAATTCACATTTTCAGACTGCACTCTCCCCACAAATCTTAGTGATCAACCAGAGCCCTGGCTATCTAACTAGCTGCATAATACAGATTATTTTTAACACTGCCCACACTGGAACCAGTATCCCAGGCTATGCAAAACCCCGCAGTCCCACACAACCTGGGTACCCAGTTACTGTAAAGTTCTCAAACATGGTGCAGGCCAGATGGACGGTGCAGCTGTATGTAGATTGGCATCATTGGGGCCCTTAAGGGAATCAAGCAAACTGACTGCAGTTAGCATACACACATTTTGAACTATGTACAAGTCACAATCGGTGGTGCAGGGGTTGCCCTGCATTGCTTGCAACGAATGTCCTCATTGGTTTAGAAGAATCAAGTTTTAGCGCTTTAGCAATTTTGGACTCTGACTCCGAAGGTCAAG
Organism: Neoceratodus forsteri; assembly: GCA_016271365.2. Lineage (NCBI taxonomy): Eukaryota > Metazoa > Chordata > Ceratodontiformes > Ceratodontidae > Neoceratodus > Neoceratodus forsteri. Next base: position 765,262,295 of record CM028135.1, read on the forward strand.
ACAGAGCACAAAGTTAACAGCCAGGAACCAGAAACTGACTGCAAGGGTCTTACAGCTTTTGGGATGAAAACTTGCATTTCAACTTTAAAAGCCAGTGTCTCTTTTAAGACTGGAACACTTGTTGAATTAACAGGAGGGAGCAGGGCTGGCACGCTTCAACCTTGCGTCTAGGCTGTACCCCTTGAGGGAAGAGCATATGGCAGTGCCTTGGCTGGTGGCACACTACCAGGCTGTCTCCCACAATATTCAGCACATTTACTGATTAGCACACTTATATGACCTCATATGGAGCTTTGCTTGTATTTAGTTGCACAAGGCCAAACCTGTTTTAAGATTCAACCTGTCCACATTTGACTGCATGCTGTCCTGAACCTATGCTTGCTTTTCTGCCACTGTCCACAGCTGTTGCTCAGGTTGAGCCTGTGTTACAAAATTACTGTTGCCTTAAACACTCTTGCTGGCCAGGGTTTTTTACCCAATCCTTGTTACTACAACTAGACCGAGCTTGAGGCTGGGCTCGCCACCATTTGAAAAGCTTGAACTTGACCTAGACTGGGCTTGAGGCAGGACCCACTACCATTTTATAGACTTTACTGGCTAGCAAACAGCCACAATAGATTCTTTTTGACGCAACCTTAATACTTGGCTGTATCTTTATTTAATTTGGGCTCAACAATACTTTTGTATCTTTGCTTTAACTCACACTTTACCATAGCACTTGTCAGTACTGATCTTTTGTAGCTGTTTACACTCACATACAACATGCAGTCCCTTGTGGCTTTTTGAGGACACTTGCAGCTCCCACATTACACAGAACACATTTCTGGCCCACCAGGCACTTTCCGGAACATTCTGCGTAGTCAGGGAACTCCCATTCAGTCCTGTGGTATTGCTCAGGTCAGACACATTTATATGGTTTTACTTTAACTCTTGTCCAGTTACTACCATATGTCCACCGACTCCAGGTGTTGATCAGACGCAGGGTGCAAACATGCACATACAGTCACAATCCAGTAGCTTTAGGCATTCACTGCTCCTTGCAGATACTGTAAAGTCACAATTATTAGCTCTGGGTGGGTAGCCCCTTTAAGCTTGGTTAAACATTGCACTTTCAGACACTGTTTTACTCACTCACGTTACTTAGCAGAGATGGTTTTCTCTCTCTGTGGTCTCAGGATTCTTCGGCACTCTCACTGCTGAGGCATATTCAGCTCTCTCACAGCTGGCTTATGATCAGGTCACTGGCCCACATCTTTCCCTGATGCGGAAGGGAGGGCTAACACTGAAGGACATTCTGCTGGCAGCCCCCAGGCTAGGAACTTCTGCATACAAGCTGCCAATGTTCTTCCTTCTGGAAGCAGGAGAGCCCCCTCCCACATGGAGAGGCTCCGATTTGTCTGCTAGGCCCATTTTGTTCTGCAGGGGCCTGGGCCCCACCCCCATGGGGAGCTCCTGCTGGATCTGCTTGCACAGCTAGAAAACACTGTATTTTATAGGGTTTCTCCAAGACTCCTGATTGGCTGTGGAGATGGGGTGATTGGCTGGAGGACCTGTCAATCACAGAAATGAATAATGCATGAACCTTACTCGATGTATTGTTGGTCTGCTGTTTTGGCGCCTAGAATTAAGCCCCTGTAAGTCCCCATGAGCACTTGGCATTTAGCCATGTGCTGTTGTGAAAGTCCCACAAGTCCTGGCTTTAGTTTACTGGCTTTCCGATTGGCTGTGGCTGCTTGCAATGGATGCTTAATGTTACAGTCCCTTAGCAGAATTAGCACAGTCCCAAATAAAAGTTCTGGTGCAGCTAGATGTTGAAAGATATCTGCCCCAATGCCACACACTTCTTTAGCTCAGGTTGTGCACTTGCTGTCACTGCACAGATTGAGGGTTTTGCTCGGTTCATTTTCCTGTCACTGCTGTTGATGTTTAAGCTCCATGACATGCAGCAGCAGACAGGCTGTTACTTCTCTGAGTCCCAACAGTTTCTGGTGAAACCAGGAGCAGTATTTTATTTAATTAAACACTCCCCCGATACAACAATTTCCCCAATATACATGCAGTTGCAATATTATTTATTTTAATTCATTTTTTCCCTTTTCAGCTGCAGCCAAGAACAGCTGCCCAGAGGGCAGACAGCCTCCTATGAATATTTAAAAGGATCGGGGCTCCAGCTTATGCATATGCAAATGAGCTTCAATCTCCGGCCTCTCAGTGGCCTGTCTGTGGTCATCGGGTCCCAATTAGGTGATGGGGATCTCGGGACCAATGGAACACTCCTCTGAACAATTGCAAATTGAAGCAGTTGAAAGACGAAAGGCACTGGTTGCACCTTGGCGATTCCCGCTGCCCCGGGGCAGACGCTACAGTGGGAGATCATAGTCGGAACATTTTGAGCCTTGAGGGGCTGGATTAAGGCTTGGGCTGCATTTTTGGGCACCAGGGGCAGCAAAGAACCTGGGGGCTACAAAAAAAATTACAGGCTAGTCCTGGACACACTTGGGAGAGCAGGAGGAGAACAGAGCTACAGGGTGGCAGGTAAGCCCCCGGTTTGCATGGGGGGTTACAGTTAGATTTGTGATACACCTGAACAGCAGTATTATGTATACTGATCACCTCGGTGCCTGGGCTTCATTTTGTGTCACTGTTTTAACCACTTTTGTTAAGTATGGTATGCTATACTTTGTTTTTTTTGGAAAACACAACATTTAAAAATTCCAATCACACTAGCCAAACCATGAGTTGGCCTGTGATGCAAAACTGTTTTCTTCGATACAACAACTAGTAACAAAGCACACAAAGTGAGACACCAAATAAAAACTCGATGTTTCATGCCAAGGAAGGGCATTTTCTTAACAGTGACAGCCCCCCATGTGGTGAACCAATAAACGATTTACAACCAGAATCCCAGGCAGCATTGAAACAGTGAAAACAGAATGACAGACATTACAGAACCCCATGGAGTTCAACAGAGAAAAATCCATCCATGATGAAGGGAGGTTCCCAATGTGTGTAGGTAAATACAGCACTGAAAAGTTCACCACAGGAATGTTCAGTACAGGAAAGTTTGGCACAGAAAACAGCCGGGAATTAGGTCTATGCCACCATGGATGACCACTCCAGTGAACGTTTAGGTTTAAGTGTGGATTTACTATTACAACACCACACCACCATGGATCACCACACCAGTGAAATTTTCGCTATGAGTGTAGATTTACTGTTACAACATGACACCACCGTGGATCACCACTCCAGTGAAATTTTCGGTATGAGTGTAGATTTACTGCTACAACACCACACTGCCATGGATCACCACTCCAGTGAAATGCATGACCAAATTTCCAGCTCTTTAATTTTTCTGTGGCAAACTCTCCTGTACCGAACTTTCCTGAGGTAAACTTTACTGTTCTGAACTTGCCAGTGCCATGTTTGCCATGCCCCATTCCCAACACCACAGACTGAACCCTAACCTGGAAATATGACGTAAACCAGGTGAGAGTCATTCCAGACACATCTCCATACTCTTATTGTCACTCAATCAGTACTCAGTTGTTCACAATAACACCTAAGCTAAAATATTTAACAGGGACTGCTGACCTGGACCCATCATTTTACCACTCTTATTACAGGTGTCCAAATGCTGCAATCTGTCCTAATGCCAGACTAGAAAAATAGAGATTAAATAGCTCTAGGTGTCTCTACAGTTGTTTAGCAACTACTTTTCTTTAACTTCTTGCTTAAAATCTAAGATTTTCTCTCCCCCCCCTTTTAATATAATGCAGTGGTTTATGGCTCTGAGATGCAAATCTGGTGATATCCAGCAGACCAGACCTAGGTTTGAATCCCACAGCTTCCACTTGCATACTGTGTGACCCTGAGCAAGTCACTTAACTTCCCTGTGCTCCCAGGTCGCTCCTGTAAAAAAGCTTTCAGCTTAGTGTGCTACTCCTGGTTAAACTAAAAAAAAAAAAAGCACGGGATCTGTGAAATGAGCACCAAGACAGGACAAGGCATGCATGATGCCGGTGTGTTGTGACCTTGTGCAACCATCTACCCTATGTGTGCCAATTGCTGTAGCTACACTTAGCCTGGGGAGAAGTGCGGCACCAGCGAACAGCACACTGGAGCTTTTTAAAGTCCTAATCCTATTTATAGAACACTGACTCCTCAACAGCTGCTCCCCAGCCATGACATCATGCTGCCTCAAGGCTTTGTTTACACTGGGGAAGGCGGGGGGTGGTATGGCAGGACTAACCAGATTATTTCAAACAGTAACTATAAAACATTTTGTCAGCATTAAAAATGATAATCGAGGGCTATAAGTGCCAATTATCTATATTTAGCCTCTGGAGGAGAGCGGGCCTGCCATCAGCACACCACAGCTGTTTAAAGATACAATCCTATTTAAAAAACATGAATCCCCTATGCTTGCTGCCCAGCTGTGATGTCAGCTGTAGGGGGACTGTGAGGTGCTGTCTTCTGTTGGTTAGTCACAGAGTAACACATGAAATTCAGTTTCAGTTTTACTGTGTGTTTTAAGTACACAATGGGGACATAAAATCCTTCAAGCTGATTGGTCAGCTGGGGTCTTTACCTGTGGGTAAATCCCACTATAACCCACAGGTAAAGTACCAACCATCCTCTTTACATAAACTATCCCTGAATCAATGCACCTTTTTTTGGTTTAAAAATTCTATTTCATTGCCATGTTGCTTTCTCATATGCCTGAAACACTTTATATACTACATATATATACTGTATATATATCAAAAGTGGTTTACATACGGAAAATTTATTTTATTTATTTAGCTTTTGTTAACCGGGTAAGTACACTAGACAAGTATTATGCCTATTTTCAGGAACGACTCGGGAGAATACAACATAGGGATACAGATAATGGTACAGAGAGGATGCTAGTACATCATGACAAATATAACAAACATATGGGAATAAAGTACATCATTGACAATAAGAGTAACATATAGAAGTAGAACACTATCCAAAGGAGTGGTTGGTCATAATATAACTTATAACTTTATAGTTAGGCACCCCCAAGGCTAGTAGGTTCACAGACAGATTTTAACAAGTCATCACTCATTTGAGACATACAAGTTAAGGCAGGACCAGGATACATGGGAGTAGGCAGTCCTACCTATGACCAAGGTGCAATGTTGTGGACAAAAATATGCCCACAGTCAAGTACCCGGGTAATTGATAGAATTGATAGAATCATTGGAAACAGCTAGAAGTTTCAAGCAGCTTCAGTAGAAGGCAGCTTGGAGCAAGTTTAACAACAGTTGATAATTACTCTAGGGAGGCTTGGGGCAGTCACACACTGAGGCTAGTTTCAGGAAGCCCCACAGGGAATTGCGAAAACTCTGCTAGGAGGCGGCCGAGCGGATATCACCGTGGAGGGAGTTCCAGAGTCTGGGCGCACTTACGGCAAAGTTCCGATCCCCCATGAGGGTACGGGGGGGGGGACTTTGAGCATCCCTGAGGTCTGGGACCTAAGATGATAGGGAGTAGCGTCCATTTGTGGTAGAAGCAGGGCCAGTCCCTGGGGGAAGCCAGTTCTGACCATTTTCCCTGAGAGGCACCCCACCCCGAAATCAAGGTATCTGGCTGGGGAGAGCCAGCAAAGTTTATCATATAGCTCACATCGATGGGTGAGACGGGGGGCAGCCAGAGCGAAATGACAGATGTTATTATATGCCGTGTGCCACCGAGTGAGACGAGTCTTTGGGGAGCGAGCACATAGATGCAGACCATAGCTGAGGAAGGGAAGAAGTACACCTCTCGCAAGGGCAAGTCTGGCCACTGGTGTAAAGTTGTACTTGGCCCTATAGGCCAGACCCAGTTTGCAGTTCACTGCCCTACAGATGTTAAGGATATGACTCCCCATGTCAAGTTGGGGGTCAAGTTTTACCCCTAGGTATTTGATAGAGTTCACTACTGGTAGTGAGGGTCCATCTGTGCTGGTGATGTTTATCAAGGCCGACGAGGCTTTGATTTTGGCCGTGGAGCCAAAGAGCATAGCCTGTGTTTTTTTCAGGTTGAGGACCAGTTTGTGGTTAGTAACCCAGGACAAGACATTGTTAAAGTTATCAGACAAGCACTAGTTTAGAGTAGTGGCATCCTGGGAGTGAGCCAATATCACCAGGTCATCTGTGTAAAGGGTGGCTCTGCAGTTGGTTGTCACCATGGGTAGTTGATTGATAAAGAGGGAGAAGAAGAGGGGGCCCAGTACCAAACCCTGAGGGACTCCGGAGGTCACCAATAGGGTCTCGGAGAGGACTTTATTGAAGCAGGTACGCTGCTTCTACCATGCAGGTAGCCCGTAAGCCATTTCATGGCATGGGGGAGAGGCCAAATGACCACAACTGTGAGCCAAGCAGTGCGTGATTAACAAGGTCAAAGGCTTTGGATAGGTCGATAAACATGGCACTAGAGAGTCTGCCCTGGTCCATGGCTGTTCTGATGCTTGATGTGACTGAGATCAAGGCTGTGGTGGTGCTGTGCCCCTTTCAAAAACCACGCTGGGCCAGGGACAGCAGCTCATGAGAGTGGATATACTCCGAGAGCTGCTCAGCCACTACCTTTTCCAAGAGCTTGCTAAGGGATGGGAGAATAGCAATCGGACGATAGTTATCCAGCGATTTAGGATTGCCCTGCTTCAGGACAGGGACTATCCTCGCCTCTTTCCAGATATCAGGGATGGTCCCCAATCCAAGGTATAGGTTAAAGATGTGGGCTACTGCGGAGGCAATGTGTGCAGCACCAAGCTTTAGAAGCTTGGGCTCCAGGTTGTCTAGGCCAGGGCTAGGGTACTGGGAGAGGCCAGCTAGGCGTCTCTGCGTGTCCAGGACTGACACGGCCCTGAGGTAAAACATTTGCAGAGGAGGGTGATCCACCTGCTGAGTGGGGGGGGGGCGGAGCGAGCTCTCACCGGATGGGAAGAGAGCAGTGAAGGCCAAGAGGTCTGAGGAGTATGTATTTAGGGAGTTGGCGATAGTTTGGGGATTATTGCAGGAGACCCCATTGATAACCATGTCCGTTATCCCCAGATGGGAGGACCCACTGACAAGGGGTTTTTTTATTTCTCCAGAACCTCCTGGGATCGCTGGCGGAACTGAGTAGGGCGGACTTGCAAAAGTCACTTTTCACAACCCTAATGGCCTTTTTGCACTTGTTTCTAAGGTGTCTGTATTTTTGAAAAATAGAGGGATCACTGGAACCTTTGAAGTGGGCCCAGCACTTATCTCTCTCCTGCATTTGGGCTAAGAGATTCCTATTCAGCCAGGAGGTAGCAGACCCCCTCACCCTACGGGTGACCTTAGGAGCTTGTCTTGCAGGGCCCCAAAGGTGGTAAGGAAGTGAGAGGTTGCCACAGAGGGGTCAGTGGCTCCAAGCACCTCAGACCAGTCAGTAAGCCTTAAGTCCTCCAGGAACTCCCCAGGGTCAAACCTGGAGTAGTTTCTGACATGCATAATTTTGTGAGGAATTTTGGGGGAGGGAATTTTCCATACACAGAAGACCGGAGAGTAATCGGAGATGGAGTCAGATAGCGTGCCCACTGATGAGATCCTGTCCGGGTGGTTGGACATGATCCAGTCCAGAAGGGTGTAAGACGATCCATTTGCTGACCGCCTGGTTGGCTCCTGGATGAGTTGGGTCAGGGTAAGTTTAGCGAGTAGGGGCTCAAACTGCTTCACATTACCACCATCCCAGTTAAGGTTAACGTTACTCAGGATTATGAGTTTGTTTTCCCCAACACTGAGACCAACTGAGTCCATAAGGTGGGTTAATCCAGAGAGCCCACCCCTTAGAGGGTTGTAGGTGCACACCAGGTGCAGATTCTTTGTGTCCCCAAGTAGCAGTAGCACATGTAGTAACTCACAGGGGGACACGTTTGGTTGCTGGTGGGCAACTAGGGAGATTTCTAAATGGCTCCTGTAGTAGATCAGTATGCCTCCCCTCTTGCTCCCAGCTCTGTCCAGCCGTGTGAACTCATACCCAGTGAGTACACAGGCTGAATCAGGGACAGAGGGTTTAAGCCAGGTCTCCGTCACTCCGAGGATATCGGGTTTATAGAGTGCCACCCACGCTACTAGCTCATCACGGTTAGGTAGCAGACTCCTAATGTTGAGATGAGCTACTTTTAGGCCCTTACCCATGCCCAATGTGGGAGGGATTTTGTGGGCCAGATTAATTGGACCAGGGTTGGATTCAATATCTCCAGTCAGAAGTAGTGTTAGGAGAAGGAGCCAGGAGAGATACCACCTCATATGGGGTCGGCCATCTGGGAGATTTTTAGCGCGGATACCCTTGACCCTGGTTGTGCACATTAGGCACTGAAGGTCTAGACAGCAAGTAATACAGCGGTGGGCCTTGTTGGACACAAGGATATTTGAGAAAGTGAAGTCAGTTACCTCACAGGAGGGAGACCACTTCCAGTTTTCACCCAGCGACATTGGGGGGGTGGTGACCATTTGGAGCAGGGTAAGTCCCAATGCAAGACCTGCGAGGACCAGTGTCCTGTAGGTGGCAGTTGGCACACCCTTTTCCTCTGCCTTGTGAGTATCCCTACCCTCACTGGGCGGTGGGGGGGGTGCCAAGCCCACATCCTGGCTGGAGGCATAGGACCAGCTGGTGAGTTGTGCCTGGTCAGCCAGAGAGAAGCTGCTGGGAAGGAAGGGGCGATGGAGGTACTAAGCGGAAAAATAGATATTGGAACTTGCTTTGGTTTGTACCAAGCTATTCTGGATAAGGAATGAGCAGTGCAAAAAGTGCTGACAGCTAGGGGCCGGAAGGGACCAGACTAAACTCCTGGGAGGCAGCTCCTGCTCTAGCCCTTTGTGAGCACACTCAAAACTGTTGTTAGCTCTGTGAAGACAATTTAGGCAGGCATTAACTAGGCACTACAGGTGTGAGTTTAGAATTAAGGACAATTTACAACACTGGCTACTTTAGGCAGGCGGTTGACAGTTCTTGTGAAGTGAGAAACCTACTCCCTTTTAGCTGGACCTACCATTGGCAAGGTCTGATCTATAGGTACCAGCAGGTATGATAACAGCTAGATAAAAAGCTTGGTTATGGCACAGACAGTATAACTAAGAAACTTGGTCAATAGAAGTACCAACACAGTCTAAGATCATGACACAGGCAATTAACAGTAAAACAGTCAAATAGCTTATACAACACAGTCTGGGAGGTGAGAGTAGGGAGGGCTTCTCTAGGGGAATTACAAGCTATGCCACTGGAAATGTAAGCAGTACCTCCCCTTTAGCTGATAGGGTGAGGCAGCTCACAGGAGGTGGAGTCAATGAGCATTTAATGGGAGGAAGGAATGGGGTGGGCTGAAAATTCAAACTCTCTCCTACACCGGGACCGGGGCAGGGGCCGGGAGCTTTCAGTCTTTTATCCGCCGAGGAGGCCACAGGCTGCAGAAGCCACAGGACCTCACACTCGGCTGGGAGATTTTTCGGCAGAGGGGGGACCTTAGGGAGCAGGTCACCTCACCTCCTCAGCACGCGCCTGGCAGGCTTTGAGGATGGTGGGACAAGCTCTTCCTTTTAGGAAGAAAAGCAGAGTGTCACCAACCGTCCAGGTCCAATGGGGATGGGCGCTTTTGGTGCCAATTTCAAAAAAGTCAGAGTCCTGGTTTTCGGATTTGGGCAATGGGGTCCCAGTCGCACTTCACAGATACAAGACCTCCCTCAGCCACCCTCCTTGCAGTAAGTCCCTGATGTAGCAGCCTGTTTCAAGGTTGTGGTGATTCTAGTGCGGAGGTAGGGCAAAAGCAGAAAAAATACAACTGTTGACGAACTTTCTCCTGCACTGGGGCAGGGGCCGGGAGCTTTCAGTCTTTTATTGGCTGAGGAGGCCCGCCGGAGCTGCAGAAGCCCATGGCACCTCACACTCGGCTTTCTGGAAGGATTTTCTGGTGTGCGGCGGGGGGACCTTTAAGAGCAGGTTACCTCGCCTCCCCTCAGCGCCAAGCGCCTGCAGGCTTACCACAGCCAACCAATCTTTTAAATAAAGCTAATCACTCCATACCTAAACGTTTACACTAAATTAATTATGCTGTTCTTTTGGCTACAAATCCTGCCAAAACCACATGCGCTCAATCGCAAAAGTCAGACTGCAGCTCTGACAAAACTCATGCATCCCTCACCCTCCAAAGCAACAAACCTCCTTGCAGCTCTCACTCAGTGACAAACCCAACACTCCTCACCCACTCTCTCTCTCAGTTTTGATGGCTACTTCATAAAGTACCACTCTCACTCCCTGCAAACCTTGTTAATGCCAGCCTGTCAGGTGACACACATCCTACGTTCTTACCTGCTCGCTCCCTCTCTATCATTACCACAGCTCGTTTTCACTCTCCCCCTAACAGTAGCAAACAAAAAAAATAATACATACAACAAGATGCAAGAGAACAGAACCAGAAACAACATGGAATAAAACAGTTTTGGGGGGAGGGGAGGCAGAGATGACAGAAACAAACCTCAGCAGCATGGGGGAAGGGATGGAATAAGGTACTATTTAACACATTGTGGAGAGATTTTTTTTAGAAATATATTAAAACTATTAAATCTGTCAATGTAACACAGTTTTAAAATAAAATTATTTATTTACAAGGTGCCATAGCACAATTGCAATAAGACATAACAGGTTGTGGGTTGCTATGGAATTTACCCACTTCTTGTGTGGTTAAAGTCACTCGGCCTTTGGCCTCATGACACACCCCAGAGGAGTGGGCAAATCCCACAATAACCCACACCCTGTCATGCCTTAAACAACATGATGTATGGTAAGGGGTGTGCTGTGAGAACTGAAACAGTCAAGTTCCTTCATTTATTCACAATAGGTAAGATCTGGCTTCATGCACCTCAAGAGGGCTACTACTACAGTTATGAAATGGCTCAGAAGAGCATAGAAAGCAAAACAAATGTAACACTTGAAGACAACTGGACCCTAACCATGTGGAAAGATAATTAATAACAGCAAGTCCACCAGTCAGCACATTGGCAACTTTGCCACTAGCAATTAGAACCATAGAGACATAGAAATTGCTTGGCCGACCCAGTCTGCCCAGATTTCCCCTGCCTATTCTGTCTCCGCAGAATCTACATAGTCTCTGTCAAACCTCCCTACCCATTTACCAATATTTCCTTATGCCTGTCCCATGCACATTTGAAGCTGCCCACTGTTTTCACTCCGACCACCTCTGCTGTCAGACCATTTAAGGCGATAACCACTCTTTTTTAACTCTTTCAGTGAAGTAGTACTTTCTCACATCTCTCTTAAACTTCACCCTTTCCAGCTTCACTGCATACCCTCTTGTCTTGGTGCACTTCCTTATTTGAAATAGATTCCCCTCCTGTACCCTGTTCATCTGAGTGAGATACTTGTAGATCTTCCAACAACCCATGTTCAGTAACAAACATGAAATGATGGATGGTCTTCAGGGTGAGGGGGGGGTGATTGAGCATCCTAGAGGACACTTGCCTCCTCAGGTGGGAGAATGTCCATCTGTCAGTGCTCTGGTGCCACTTGGGGGCCCACAAGGTGATGCAGGCAACATGTGGATGGCTGTGGAATCAGAGACATGTGCTTTGCTCCATGTACACTGTTGCATGTATACAGCAGTGGGCTCATGTCAACCTCTCAGGGGGAGAAAAAGTGGAAATACCCCCACTAGGGCAGCATGGCTCCTTGGTATGCTCAGGCCCCATGCCACCCATCCACACAACATGGAGAGATCCCTCACCACCACATTCAAACTTGTGAGTGGGTGTCTCTCCAAGCACCACTGTGGGGGGGGGGGGCACGAGGCAAGGTACAGGATCCTCTGAGTTACAGGCTGAGCAGTGGGGCAAGAGGCTGGCTGACAAAACAGATGGGGGCTATGGAATAGGGAATAAAGAGTAACTAAAAAAACAAATAAATCAACAACTAATGGCAGCATGTCATGGAGGTCAGGAATGCTGTACTCCAATTAGAGGGTGCAGCCAACCTGGTGCTCATGCACCCTAGTCAGTCAGTCACAGAGCGGCACTGACTACAAAAGCAGCATCTCATTCACAGTCCAGGGGCAAGGTGGTGGGGGTGGGCTTTAGGGCAAATGATCACCTGGTTGCACAAAAAGATGCTGTACTGGTATACCCAGTTTATCGTTGTGTGGTTCCCAAAGAGTTAACAGGACTTTCAGCACATTCAGCTCTGCAGCATGTAAAACAGAGTTTTAACTTACTGAGCAGGGTAGAATTTATAAAAATTAACCATTCATTCTGGTGCTGCGCTCAACTGCTTTATGGATCTCTAATCTGATAGAATACATTTTAGATAAATGCAACTGCAAGAGATAAGCTGCTCTATACTCCTGAAGACATTAGTAATTACCGCCATAACACAGGTGACAAGAGACTCTGATACCTTGTGAAAGCATGGCAACTTAGTGACATATTTCAGAATTAATGTCTCCAAAATGGTAGATATTCCATTAAGTATGCTGGCTCAAAAGCCAGAGACTTGTGTTTCTGACTATCGGGACACAGCAGGGTCCCTGTGCAAGGAAGGAAATGAAAGAAATTCGGTTTTATTAAGTGCCTTTCACAAATACTGTATCCTCAAGCCCTTTATAATCCAGAAGAACGAGGAGAGAGAATGTTGCAGCCATTTCAGGTGAACTGGGGGACTGAAACAGCGCTGAGAGAGAGTACAGAAAGAGAGTATAGAGATGTAAACACAGGGAGGTTAAGTTATTTGTTCAGAGTCACATGGTAAGTGAGTAGCTGGAGTGGAATTCAACCTGGGCCAGCAGGATCACAGTCCTGCACTCTAACTCACAGATCAAAGTACCATCCTGAAATATAAAGCCCACAGCTGGCAATATTTCATAATTTGGTTTCCTTGCATATTTTTAAAATACTGCATGTTAAAGTTGCATGGCATCGCTCCTCAACTGCCACCTACTTCACTGCTCAGACTGATGCGTGTGTGTTGTTCCTGAGTGGAGAGAGAGAGAGAGAGAGAGAGACAGGAAGACAGAGACAGAGTTTTTTTAAATAAAGCTTCTTCTCCACCACTGCTGCCCATCCAGTCCTCAGGCCAAGGGGCAAGCCGCCATTGTGGCACCCTCAACCCTGTCCTCTGCTAGCCCCAATGCTTGCACTGATGGGGATCTAGGTGCAGGCCTGAGGATAACACCGACCATCATCTCAGCAACAATGTTTTTTTGTTTTTTTTTACCTCTGATTTCTCCCACATCACCACCCTTCAGTCACCAGATGGTACCAGCACCCCTATTGTATGTAGGTGGTGGTCACCAACATTGCAGCATAATCCTTGATGAAGCAAGCTTAATGGCCCTCCACAGGAGTCACTGTAGTGCCAGGAAAGCACCCTGCTCTCAGCTGGGATTTGCTGCCGTTGGCAGCACCATGCCTATTCCCTAGCCACAGGCCACTCCCAGACCCATATAGCATGCCTCATGCTACCTCTGGGCAAACGGGCAGCCCCGCAAGAGAAGAGTTTAAAGTTAAGTTGTCATGACTCAGCCCATAACCAAGTTTATGATGTCAGGGGTACAAGGGGGCATGTCTGGAGGGGGAAGGGACAGACGTCACTGTATTACCATTCCATAGATCAAGTTACCTCTCTCAACTCCTCCCCTTGTCTTTACAAGTTGTGCCAGGGGATTTTCCACCTCCATCAGGGCACACACCAGAAACAGGCAGGATGGACCTCAGTTTAGAGTCTCATGTTGCTGCTACATGTGATAACTATGGTGACTGTCGACTGCCTGCTGCCCTCTGGTGCTGCCACCACAAGAGGGCTACCCCAAAACAATAAAGCCTTAAAACCCCTGCTGTCCCATAGACCAAGCCTCACTCAGGCTAACAATGTATCCTCATAATGTAGCAGTTGTCAGGGTCTCTACTAACTGCGATAACATATGTACCTGACTAGGCCCGATCTGGGCCATCACTGAAACTGTCCTTGTCTCTTGAATGCTATCATTTGACCAAGCTCCCCTGAGCTAGACTATGTGCCTAAATGTAATGTAATATAATGTAGTGTAATGTAATGTAATGTAGTGTGGTGTAATGTAAAGTAATGTAGTGTATTGTAGTGTAGTGTAGTGGAATGTAATGTAGTGTAGTGTGATGTAATGCAATGTAGTGTAGTGTAATGTAATGTAGTGTAGTGTAATGTAATGCAATGTAGTGTAGTGTAATGTAATGTAGTGTGGTGTAATGCAATGTAGTGTAGTGTAATGTAATGTAGTGTAGTATAGTGTAATATAGTGTAGTGTAATGTAATGTAGTGTAGTGTGGTGTAATGTAATGTAGTGTATTGTAGTGTAGTGTAGTGTAATGTAATGTAGTGTAGTGTGATGTAATGCAATGTAGTGTAGTGTAATGTAATGTAGTGTGGTGTAATGCAATGTAGTGTAATGTAATGTAGTGTAGTATAGTGTAATATAGTGTAGTGTAGTGTAATGTAATGCAATGTAGTATAATGCAATGCAATGTAGTATAGTGCAATGTAGTGTAATGTACTGTACTGTAATGTAACGTAATGTAGTGAAGTGTAATGTAATGTAGCATAGTGTAATGCAATGCAATGTAAAGTAGTGTAATGTAATGTAGTGTAATGCAATGCAATGTAGTATAGTGCAATGTAGTGTAATGTAGTGTAGTGTAATGCAATGCAATATAATGTAGTGTAATGTAATGTAGTGTAATGCAATATAGTATAGTGCAATGTAGTGTAATGTAATGTAGTGTAGTGTAATGCAATGTAATGTAGTGTAATATAATGTAGTGTAATGCAATGTAATGTAATGTAGTGTAATGTAATGTAGCATAGTGTATTGCAATGCAGTATAATGTAGTGTATTGTAGTGTAATGTAACGTAACATAATGTAATGTAGTGAAGTTTAATGTAATGTAGCGTAGTGTAATGCAATGCAATGTAATGTAGTGTAATGTAATGTAATTTAGTGTAATGCAATGCAATGTAGTATAGTGTAATGTAGTGTAGTGTAGTGTAGTGTAATGTAATGTAGTGTAATGCAATGTAATGTAGTATAATATAATGTAGTGTAATGCAATGTAATGTAGTGTAGTGTAAAGTACTGTAGTGTAGTGTAATGCAATGCAATATAATGTAGTGTAATGTAATGTAATGTAACGTAATGTAATGTAGTATAATGTAACATAATGTAATGTAGTGTAGTGTAATGTAGCGTAGTGTAATGCAATGCAATATAATGTAGTGTAATGTAATGTAACATAACATAATGTAATGTAGTGTAGTGTAATGTAATGTAGCATAGTGTAATGCAATGCAATGTAATATAGTGTAATGTAATGTAGTATAATGTAATGCAATGTAGTATAGTGCAATGTAGTGTAATGTAATGTAGGGTAGTGTAATGTAATGTAGCATAGTGTATAATGTAATGTAGTGTAGTGTAATGCAATGCAATGTAATGTAGTGTAATGTAATGTAGTGTGATGCAATGCAATGTAGTATAGTGCAATGTAATGTAATGTAGTGTAGTGTAATGCAATGTAATGCAGTGTAATATAATGTAGTGTAGTGTAATGCAATGCAATGTAGTGTAGTGTAATGTAATGTAGTGTAGTGTAATGCAATGCAACATAATGTAATGTAATGTAGTGTAATGTAATGCAATGCAATGTAGTGTAGTGTAATGCAATGTAATGTAGTGTAATGTAATGCAGTGTAGTGTAGTGTAATGTAATGTAATGCATTATAGTGTAATGTAATGTAGTGTAACTGATGTGGAACCTTTGGAAAAGAGCACTTGCTGCTCAAAGGGATATCTCCAAAAATTAAATAAATAAATAAAGAAGTTTCACACCTCTAACAAGTGACACAGTCACTAGAGCACTGGACAGCAATGTCTGTATGGATATGACTCCACGTCCAGTGGCTAGATTTTGTATGGGCTTTGCTGTTCAAGTCCCCCTCTCCCACCAAAGTGCCACATAATCTAACTACTGCTCTATATACATTTTCCAGCTTACATTTAAATGTCTCTCTCTCTCAAAACATTGAACCTCTAGTTAACTTCTACAATAGCAACATAGTAATTTAAGTCCAGAAGGGATCCTAGGTCCATCAGCCCCCGCCCTTTCTTTAAAAGCTAGGATGTCAAGTACTACAGTGATTTTCCACCATTCATCCACTCATCAGCTAACTCTACTGAAGTACCCAGGGTACCATGTAATTCTGTTAGTAACTGAACATTTCTCCAAGCTTAACTGTGAGCTTAGACAATGAGCAGGGCTTCACACAGCTGAAAGCCTCCCTGTGTAGGGCCCCAGTGCTGGCTAGCACAGACTGCAACAGGCCATTTGTGGTACAGACGGATGCCTCAGATGTGGGAATAGGGGCAACCCTCAGCCAAGTATCCAATCAGAGGAGAGAGCACCCCATTGTATACTGAAGCAACAAGCTGCTTCCATGGAAACAATGCCTATACAAGAGTAGAAAAGTAATGTCTCACCTTAGTTTGGGCATTAAAAAAACTTGAACCGTGGCCAACCCGCCGGCACAGCAGTTGGATTTCCACTTGTGACGCCAGCAAATTGGGTTCAGGAATGAGCCTGGGTCGTTGAGGGTTGGACAGAGGAGAAGGACTACATCCTAAGGACTGCACTCCTTCCGGGGTTGGGGGGTTCCTGTAGTCGGTGTGAGAGTAGCACCTAGCAGCAGCTGGGTACATTGCCTGAGGCACCGACGCACAGTTAAGGGGTACTGGGGCAGGACAGACACTGGCATCATTGCACGTCTCCACCCCAGCGTACAGGGATAAAAATCCCTCTGCCAAATGTCTCCATGACGCCCTGTCCCTGGGACTCAATCAGCCGCCTGGCGCCAGTATCCGCTGCGGTGCCATGCCCTGCCTCCCGGGCGGCAAGCTGGGAGTGACTTGGGAGCGAGGGGCTCATAAGGTGGTGGAGTCTCAGGGGCACCATGACCGAGGTGGAGCTACAACAAATGGCAGAGGAAGGGGCAAAAAGTAAGCTAAATATAAAAAAAAACTTGAATCATACCTTTATAGGAGACATTTTAAGGTCCAAACAGACCACAACCCATTAGTATGGTTGGGCCAAATGGGGAAAACAAATGGAAAACTTCTGAGATAGAGTATTGCCTTGCAGGCTTATGACATGGAGATTTCGCATAGGCCTGGGTTGAAGAATGGGAACACAGATGGCCTATCTCGCATACTGGATCTATAACAGAACTGGAAAAAAAACTGCCTCCAATAGGGGCGTATTCCCCCCAGGTTCTGTTTTAGGAGGGAGGGATGTGGCCCGATAGGCCTATATCCTTTATTTATTTTTCCTTTCTATGTGCTGTAATGTACTTTAGAGTTAAAACACTGTCTCTTTAAAAAGCTTTTAAGAGTAAAACAAAAATAGTTAGAATTTCTGTAAAAGCTAGGGTGGATCTGGAAGGTCTCCAGATAAGGGACTGACAGGTTTATAACCTGAAAAGATATAAACTATTAGACAAAACTGAGCATGTAGTTTCCAATGACAAGAAAGAGGTCACAGAATGGCCTAGTGGTCAAGGGTCAAGCCAAATGCATGGACCAGACGTTACAGGGGTTGACACGGAACCTGACATGGAACCACAGTGACACCTGCAGTTAAAGGTAAGCTTTTGCACCCCATCCCAGAGGAGCGAGGAAGTGGGCGGGACTTGAAAATGATCAGAATTTATCTAATAGACCTATTTGGAGCATCAGGGCAGTTAAGCAGTTTAGCTTGGAGTCAACAGCTGGAAGACTTGGAGGGTCTCAGAACTGAGATTTTAAGCTGTTGCAGTATATACACTTTGGGTTGACATATATGGGATTTTGGTTCTACTTTTAGAACAAGACCTGTGGTTTTGGGGAAACTGATTTTTTACGCACTGAATAGAAAATTCTGATTTTAAATCAGAATTTTGGAAACCAAGACTTTTCACCAAGGAAGCAGCTGGAGTCTTTTTAACCTTTAGAGAGCTGACTTGATCACAAATTTGCTACAAACGCTATTGCTTAATGAACTTTCATCTCCACAAGGACATTTAATCTTTCTGGACTCTAACATAAGAATAAGGTATAGTTTAGAATGGCAGTATCTAGTGTTTTCTATAAACCATCCAGTGTTATTTTTGGTACTGACTGCAGTTCAAAGATCTTCCAAATTGTAGAATAGACTATGTTGTTTTTATTAAGTAAACATTTATGATTTTCTTATCAGCTCTGCTTGGGGCCTGATTGTGTGATCTGGTATTTTAACAGAAAGGTTTTGCAAAGACTGTGTGCCTTGATAATGAAGATAGTGACCGCTCGGCTATCCTACAAAACTACATAGGCAAGTGGCTGCCAGTGGCAGTGGTGGGATTCAAACCCCAAAGATAGTACAGAGTCAAGGGAACTCAAAACTACAGTGTCCACCCTCTCACTGGGAAAAGAAAGGCTGGTGATTCTTCATGAACCCTACAACTGCTCATGAGTTCTGTAAACAGGTGGATCCTCTCTGCAAACAGGAGGTCCTATCGTGCCTTGGGGACTGGGGCTCATGCTAGTCTCTCCCTCCTACTCCTCGCTGGAGATACTGAGTCAAACCTAGGCTCTACATATACCCTTATCGATCACACTGATAATATCTGGGCGAGTCATTCTAGCCTTCGTATTGCCCATCTGAATGTCTGTAGCCTCCCATATAACTGAACTGAAACATGCCCAGATTCATCGGTCTGCAGCCCTAAGCAACACAGGTAGAGAAAATCTACAAGCCTGGACTTTCCCTGCTCCTCTGGAGAGAGCTGCTGTTTGATGTTTGATGTTTGATGCTTGTGCTGGCCTATCCATGCTTTGCGTGGACTGCCGCACCCACCCCATCCACCCTCCCACCCAGTGCCATCCCTAAAATTATTGGGAATCTGTAGTCATATGACAGTATTGCATTCTGTAGTCATATAAGTGTTGCATTTTCCTAAGTGCCCACTTTCCCATTTGTAACTTATACTCCTTGGCCTCTATGAGTCACTAGTGTCTCCTCCCATACCTATGTCTTGAATCCCCATCCCCCTGCATCAGGAACAGTAGCCCTTCCACTAGGCCATCAGTTAGACCCACGTTACTCAGTACCTAAGCTGTCCTTATCCCTTCGCCTTATGTGTGCTATCTCGAGCTACAAAATTAAATTCCTTTATCCTACTCTTTTCTTGGGTCTTCTTCTCCTACCTCCATCTCTTTCCCTTCTGGGACCTGAACCCACCACCTTCAGCCCCTAAGGCAGGATCACACCCTCATTCCATCCTTATTCTTCATCTACCTTCCCTTCTTGTCCATCTTGCTCCTTAGTTAACCTTCTTAAAATAAACGTTATCACCTAATCATCTTCTCCTGGTGGGTGTCCAGGTGGAAGTAAAAGAACCCAGGGCACTCTTCGCAAAGAGTAGGGAACATTCCTGGTGTCCTGGCCAACATTCCCCTTCCCATAAACTGGTTCATGCAATTATCCAGGCTGTGTGTGGGTGATGATGTGCGATATGGCCGCCACCACACATTCAGTCACTTCACTACCAGTCTAGCATTGCTTGTAAAGCGCTTTGGATGTATGAAAAAGCGCTATATAAATGCTGATTCTTCTTCTTCTTATGACCTCCTGGGCTTTGAACTGCTCACCTTTGGTCCCTAAGGTTGCAATTTTTCCTTTCTTCCATTTCAGCTGTCCTCCTATAGTCTGATGCTTCTGGCTTTCTTAAAACCTTCCTCCCTATATCTCAGCTAAACAAATTACTTAATCACCCTATCCTGACCTCCTGGGCATCGAACTGCTCACCTTTGCTCCCAAAGGCAGTAACTCTTCCTTTTTCCTTCCCATCTGTCTTCCTGCAGTCTGCCATTTTAGCCCCATTATAGTCCTCCTCCCTATACTTTAGCTAAATTATTTATGAGCTCGCACCTCTCAAGATTTGAACCGTTTACCTTAGCTCCCATAGGCAGTAGTTCTTTCTCTGCTGTATCCAGCAGCCCTCCTGCTAGCTTACTTTCCAGCCCTTCCTCCCTTTCTTCCTCCTTGGCCAGCCTTTTTAATTAAAACATAACACCTAATCACCCTATCCTGACCTCCTTGGCTTGATCCGTTCATCTCTGCTCCTTTAGGCAGCACCTCTTCCTCTGTCCTAAGCAGCTGTCTTCCTGAAGTCTACTCTTTAGTCCTCCTTACATTAGTAGGGCTGTTTCCCTAACCCTACTACACCTGTCGCCCTACTGCCCCGTCACTCTCTAAATAATAATATCCCATTCTCCAGATACCTCTGCCTGTAACACGAAAATGAATACACTACCGTTTCTCCTTACACTGATATTCATGACTTGCCTGCTCTTTGCCACAGATTTTTGTTCCTCAACACTTGCTGTCAATCAGCAAAGCCTACACTCTTACACTATCACTGGCACAGCTGTAGCCACCCTGCTTACAGTAGTCAGGCATGAACATACTCTTACCATGCTGGCACTCCTAACTATGAACGTCACCTGCTTGGACTATTAGTACACTCCTCAATCCAGCCCACCTGCTGACGCCCTTCCTCCTGTCCTATCCTCCCCTTCCTACTCCTCGCTGGAGATATTGAATCAAACCCGGGCTCCACATATACCCTTATCGATCACACTGATAATATCTGGGTGAGTCATTCCGGCCTTCATATTGCCCATCTGCATGTCTGTAGCCTCCCTTCTAAGTTTCCTGAGCTTGAGGCATGGGTAGCCATAGAAACATAGAAACATAGACGGCAAATAAGGACCGCTTGGCTCACCTAGTCTGCCCATTTTCCTACCTATTGGATAAGCTGCAGATCCTAGTTAACCAACAGTCTACTTCCTCCTACCCCCCCACTAGAATTGCCTTATGTCTGTCCCATGCATTCTTGAACTCCCCCACTGTTTTTGACCCCACGACCTCCTCAGGAAGGCCATTCCATGCAACCACCACCCTCTCTGTGAAAAAATACTTCCTCACGTTGGCCCTGAGCCATCCCCCCTCTATCTTCAAACTGTGCCACCTGTTCTTGCGCATCTCTTTTTATGAAAGATGCTACCCTCTTGGATTTTGTTGATTCTCTTGAGGTACTTGAAAGTCTCTATCATGTTCCTCCTCTCCCTCCTTTTCTCGAGGGTATACATATTAGGTTCCTTAGTCTATCTTTGTATGGTTTCTGGTGCAGACCCTGCACTATTTTAGTTGCCCTTCTCTGGACTGCCTCCATCCTGTCTATGTCCTTGTGGAGACGGGGTCTCCAGAACTGCACACAGTACTTCAGATGGGGTCTCACCAACTGTCTGTACAGAGGGATGACAACTTCCTGTTTTCTGTTGGTGAGGCCTCTTCTTATGCATCCCAGTATCTCCACAGCCCTCCTTACTGCCTTCTCACATTGTCTGCAAACAAACACAAGTGATAGGTCTCTCTGAGACCTGGCTGAAATCATACCACACTGATGCCTCACATCAACTACATGGTTACTCCCTTCTATGCCAGGACAGGCCAGGCAGAAAGAGGGATGGGGTGTAGCACAGTACTTCCAAGATCACATCTCTGCCGCTTTCCATCAGCTGTTCAAACCCCTCCTCTCCATGTGAGTGGCTCCTTGTAGAACTAACCTTGGGAGTAGCTAAAAAACTCTATCTTGGGTGTTATTATAACCCCCCCCCCCGCAGGAGGCATCCAGGGCCCATCAAACATTCTAGATGGCCTAGGCAACCTTGCACCTCCAAGAGATACCATTATACTCAGTGACTTTAATCTTAACTGGTCAAGTGCCTTTCAGCTGGAATACACAAGCTTGCTAAAATGCATCACCTGGAACAGGTCATCACCCCCCTCCCCACCAGGCATAACCCCCCACTCACATAACCACACCATCCTTGACTGGATTGCCACAAGCCGGGCAGATTTGGTCCTCCAGGCTGGCAACATGTCTGACTCGATTAGTGACCATACTCCTACATACACAGTTCTGACTACTAAATCTACCCGTCCCATCTAAACTTCCTTCCTTCACAAAATTCAACTGCCTGGATCATGAAGACATTCTCAGAGAGGCTAGGGCTATAAGTTAGACTGGCCTGTACCACCACAGCAAAATCTCATCTGCTGTTACTTTCCTCACTACTGCCCTGCAAAAGCTACAGAACAAGCACTTCCTACTTACAACCAGGATGGTTGGGGGGCTGAACCACACTGGCTATCTAAGGAACTCTTAGCACAAATGAAGGACAGGGACAGCAAATGGAAGGCCTATGAGGCATCACCCTCCCCCCAACTCTGGAATTCCTGTAGGTGACTGCGCAATCCCTGTAAGCAGGTGGCTAAATCACTGAAATGCAAATACTACCTAACCTAACAAAACAATATTCTCGGCAACCATCGCAATTTCTGTCCCTCTATAGGGTCCCTCTCAATCCCAAGTCCAACAAACAATCTATCCAACTCTTATCTCCTTCGGGCACTATCTCAGATCCCATTGGGATTGTGAACACCTTCAACACTACATTCACCGACTTGTCCTCCCACCTCAGGCAACTCCCTCCTCAACCTCCCCCAGGCCTGATGTCCTAGCTGAATCACCTCCCTTGCACCACAAATGATGTCCCACCACCCCCTTTCTACTTTAGGGTTATTGGGCAAAACGCCACTGCCAAACTCTTAAAGACCCTACCAGCCAGGGGAAGCCCTGGCAGTAACTGACTCTACTCTGCCTGTCTCAGAATTATCACCCCAGCCATCATTAAACCACTTACCTTCATTTTCAATCTTGCTCTCTCGTCCTCCACTGTGCATGACTCCTGGAAAGTTGCACATATGGCACCAATCTTTAAAGCAGGTGATCCCCTCTCCCCTGAAAATTACAGACCCATCTCCCTCCTCTCTTATCTAAGCAAACTACTGGAAAAAATTCAGAACACCTTGATAAATATAACCTCCTTTGTCTCCTACAGCACAGTTTCCATAAATATCATAACACCTCCTCTGCTCTGGCCCTCTTTTCTGACCACATCCTTAGGAATATGGATATGGGCAAGGACACAGGCATGATGTTCATGGACCTATCTAAGGCTTTCAACCTAGTCGACCACCACCTTCTCCACTCTACCCTACTTCACTTTGGATGCTCCCTTGAAACAGCTGCATGATTCTGTAGTTACCTCTCTGGCAGGTCTCTATCTGTCTTAATAGGCAAAGACTCCTCTTACACTCTACCTGTTCATACAGGGGTACCCCAGGGTTCCATACTTCCATACTCTTTTCCTTGTTTGTCAATGCTCTTCCAGAAGATAGCCTCAACTGTAATGTCCTCCTTTATGCACACCACCTCATCCTGTACCATAGCGACAAGTCATTTGAAACAATCCCTGTCACCCCCACACTAAATTATGCCTCCACACACCAATGGTTCCTCACCAACAAACTCCTTGTTAATGTAAAAAAGATGAAAGCCATGCTTTTTGGTTATAAACCATTCCTAACCAAGGTCGCCAAATCTGCCTCCTCCCTCCTGGTACTCACTCCATCGGGCCCACCCCTGGAAAAAGTTCTTTCCTTCAAATATCTAGTTGTCACTCTCAACCCCTCCCTTATTTTTGCTGAACATATAAATAACACTGTGTGGAAAATTCACCAAACGTTAGGTGCTGCCTACCATGTCAAATGACTCTTGTCCCCTGAAGCTTGCCTCGCTATTGCACAAGGGAACCTACTACCCCTCCTTGATTACTGCTCCCGTCTACTCCTCTATGCCTGCTACCCTACACTCTTGACTAAATACAACTTACAACTCTATCTGTTGCTTTGTTCTCCTAGTCCCTCATTCCACCCATCACTGTGTACTTACCAATCCCTAGGGTGACTCCCACTACAAGGTCATTTTGATTATGCTTTGGGCTGCCTAGTAGACAATGCACTCAGGAGCAAACAGCTGTCACCCTACACTTCACTGTTAACAGATAGGGTGGTTTCTAGGAGCCTCAGGGCCTCCTTTGTCCCTCCACTTATAGTCCCATGTACTACCACTACTATGGGAAGTAAGGCCTTTTCTGTCTCTGCTCCATACCTATGGAACAGGCTACCATCGCCTGTTCGCTTGTCCCCCCCTCCCACCTCTCCTTTAAATCTAACCTAAGATATTGGCTCATGATCGAATCCGCTTGCAACTGTTTCCCTGCACAGTCATAAGGTCAAAATATGTCCCTGCCTTGCTTATCTCTGCTCTTCTGTATATCCTTGCTCCCTAGTACTGCTGCTCCCTTGTCCTGCCCTGCTCTCTTATCAGTCCCTGCTGCACTCTCTCTGATTCTGTCTCTCGACCTCTGTTAGGCATGTTAGCTTGTGTGAGTTGTATTTTTTGCCACATTTAGCATGTATCTACTGGTGGCTATTTGTGTAATGAATGACCTTGAATCCTCCTGTTTAGTGCATGTGTTCACCTTGTACTGCTTGATACTTGCTTTGTATCTTTATTAGCTTAACTACATTGTATCTATTATGTGAGCATATCTTTGTATTCTCTGTGTTTTACTACTTCTGTAGAATGTTTACTCATACCTCACAACTGTCCCTGATTTTCAGGGACATCTCTGATTTTGCCTCAAAATTTTATTCCGTCTTTCCTAAAAATTGTGTTTCTTTGACCAAACAGTGGAAGTTGTAAGCACAAAATAATGTCAAACATTAAAGTTACAGATTTGTTCTTCCTTAGAAAATGCATTTTACACCAAGCACCTTATTCTACCAGCTTCCTGAGTGGATAGCACCAATTTTGAAGATGTGTCCCTGATATTGGTCCTTTGTCCCTGATTTTTTTGAGCCTTGTCCCTGATTTATGAGGCAAGTGGTTGAGAGGTAGCCTTCTGCCTCCTGTGTGGCCCAGGTCATGACTGAAATCAGTCCTTTGGATCAGCTCCCTCACCCAGTTACCAAAGACATAAATTAATTAATTAATTAATTAATCAATCTGGTAGCCTGTGCTGTCTTCATGTCCTCTTATTTCCACGGGTAGGCTGTTACATAAATGAACTGCACATCCAGGTCTGACTCTGAAGAAAGCAGGCCCAGCTGGGGTTGAGCGGATACTACCCATTTGCAGGTTATCCAAATGTTTGGATAGTGTATGATGGGCCTTCTGTAGACTGAGTCCTTTCTGATCTTAAATTACTGTTAGTACAGTGTGTTACCCTCTCTGAACATAGCCATTCAGTTTGGACCACATCATGCATTTGGATAGGGCCCTATCTTCTATGGACATGCACACAGTTACTGACTGGAAAGTATCCAGTAATCCCAATGCTGAAAAGACCATTACTGCCTACGCCCCCACCCTCACCCCAATGTCCTGTAAAGCAAACAAGCTTCACAAATTGTGAGTTTGTGTGTGCTTTTGTTCAAGGTGGTGTGTGTGTGTGTGTGTGTGTGTGTGTGCTGTAACTACATCAGCATATCTAGATGCTTATATTTCAACTAAAACAGAGAAGGGCTCCATCAGTGGGGATAATGCTGAGAGTTATGCTTTAATGTAAGTGTAACTGCGGAATGTTTTTTTTTTGTACAGTGCAGAGACTAACTGCAGTTCCTGGATAACACTCAAAGTACCACCTAACTCGGAATGAGCTTTCACAAGCCTTGGAGGAATGATGCCTTCATTTAACATGAAGTGTTCCACTTAGAGTGCCTTAATCTCATTTGTGCACTCACATTCCTCCAGCCTGTAACTAAGATTCTCTATACAGAATAAAGGAAAGGGTCAGAAGAAATGAGAGTCCCCTACCAAGGACTGGGCCAAGGAGCAGGATAAAGGTCAGGGTGCTTGTAAGCAGAGGCGGGATGCATCAAAATAAAGGGCACAGGGCTACAGAATAGAGGTGGCAGCAGCAATAAAGAAGAGCTGATGAAAGCCAACAATGTTTGCTTGTATTATTTTTTGTGGTATTATGTTTGTTTTTGTTGGTGATGCAGAACTAAGTTGAGGAGAAGAGATAAGAGAACATTTTGGTTGAACAGTGATGGACACGGGGGGGGCTTGTGGGTAACAGTGAAAATGTATGGGGAGGTATGATGGTGACAGAGAATGTGTTTGTGTGTTCTGTTGATAAGGGAGACGTGTGAAGGGGGTTTGAGGGTGACAATATATATGAGTGGAGGGTTTGTGAATGTGTGGGTCTGTGGATGACAGTGAATGTGGGGAGCACTCTGTGCTTAACATTAAATGTATGTGGAGGTATGTGGGTGACAGAGGATGTGCCTGTGCATTCTGTTGAGAACGCATGTGTGAGCGGTGGTCTGAGGATGACTATGTGAGTAGAGGGTCTATGAATGTGTGGGTGTGCATGTGTATGGAAATCTGTGGGTGACGGTTAATGTGTGGGGGATCTGAGGGTGACAGAGCATGTATGTGGATGGTAAGGATGAGTGAATAAGGAAACCGTCATCTTCAGTTCGACTTTGATTTGGCCCCCAAGTCCTTTTCCAACACTTTGACCAAGGATGCTTCAGGTTCTTGATAATGGAGTTTAGCAGGCTACAAATAGCGGTAAGTGGCACCCCTCAGCCTCCCCTCATCCACCCCTCCCTAGTCAATCCCTACTTCCTGTACCTTCCCCTGGTTCCCCTGTTGAATTAAAAAAAAACTCAGTACCAGACACAGTGCCAGTACCTGAATGTTTGTTTTTATATAAAACAAACATGTCTGGTGAGGGAGACCAAGGGTGGAAAATGACTGGGGTAGTGGAAAGAGTGGTTATGGGACTAGCTAATCCTAGCCATCTGGGAAGGCTAAAGTTTTTTTTAATTAACTGGCTGAAGGTTGATGTGATTCTGAAGTGGCCCAAACATTCAATTGGGCCAAATGTAAGCCAAAAGTGCTGACCTGCGGCACATTCACCAAATTCAAATATGGGTTTGGCTCATCCTCAGTGGGTAGTTTAGGAGAGAGGATGCATGTGTTGGGGGGGTCTGAGGGGTGATAGTGCATGAGTCTGCAGGTTTGTGGAGGACAGAGCATGAGTACAGCGGTGTGACAGTGAGAGGGCATGTGTGGGAGGGTCTGAGGGGGAGACTGAATATTGGGACAGGAGGGTGACAGCACACCTGTGTGTGGAGGAGTAAGTGAAACTGCAAGGGTATGGGGACACAAAGAGGACATTGCATTTAGTTGGGGGGGGGTGGTAGAACAGTAAAGCATGCCTGAGTCCTGTAACTCCAGGCTAGACCAACAGTATCAAAAAGCTGTACCTGCACTCTGATTCCCAGTGACCAGCAGCCAAAAGCATCAATTGCTCCATGAATCCAAAAGATGGAAATTGCACACACACGGGGGTTCCCAAATAAAGGTTACTTACCTGTAACTGTAGTTCTACTATGGGTATTCGGTTCACATCCACACTTAGGCAGTTGCTGGGCACTGCTGTGTTTATCGGATGTCTTTAAGACTGGCTCCTACCACCACTTGTGGTGTTGTCTCCTGGCTCTGCCCCATCTGACATAAGATCCTGCACACTGTAAGCAGGGATCCAGGCAAGACATGCCAGGGAGGGAACCTGGGTTAGGTGGCTGTGAACTGAATTAACCATAGTAGAACTACAGTTACAAGTAATAACCTACATTTATACCAACTGGAATTCAGTTGATTATCCACACTTAGGCAGACTTCTATCAGTCCCCCAGGAGGAGGGGGCAAAGTGCGCACCCCTATATGGTGAAAAGAGACTGGAGAAATAAGGCGCCAAATGCAGCAGGTAGCAGCCTGCAGATCTTCTCAATCAGGATCCACCTAGCAGCAGCCATGGAGGCAACAGCATGCCTGGTGGAATGAGCCTTCAATGTCTTGAGCAGCTCCCTACCAGCCAACCTGTAACACAGATTGATGCAGGATGTGTTCAACCTACCAACTTTCTGCTTAGCTGCTGGCCTTCTTGGAGCAGTTTCAGCATAGGTCACAAACAGCTTATGAGCCTTGCTGAGGAATCCCTGCCACACGCTCCTTATAATAAAGAGTGCCCGGGTGTACATCTAAGGTATGAAGAGCATACTTGGCATCCGAAGTAGGATTCTGAAACTAGACTGGGAGATATATCACCTGGTTAAGGTGAAACTTTGAAACCACCTTGGCCAGGAACTTTACATGGGGAGGGGAGGGAGACCGCCTTGTCCTTCTGGAAAACCTAATATGGAGAAGAGAGCACCTGGAGCTCATTCTCCCATCTGGCTGAGGTAATGGTGATCAAAACAATCTTCCATAAGTGTGACATCTCGCACTTGGGGATTGGCTTGAATGGTTTTGCTTTGGAAGCACCAGCAGTATTCCCATGGAGGTGGGGGTTCACGCACCTGAGGGGACAAGGTCCAGGCCTTTGAAAAAAGTACCAGATCACCTTCTCTTGGGTCACCATTGTCATACTGGTCCACACCCAGTATGCAGAGATGACTGCAAGGTGTACCTTAAGTGTCATGGCTGATAGCCCTGA
This sequence comes from Neoceratodus forsteri, assembly GCA_016271365.2. NCBI lineage: Eukaryota > Metazoa > Chordata > Ceratodontiformes > Ceratodontidae > Neoceratodus > Neoceratodus forsteri. Next base: position 765,290,857 of record CM028135.1, read on the forward strand.
CTGAGACTGGGACAAAAGACAGTCAAGGATCTGTGCCACTGGACATGTAATGGGATCAGTGTCCTTGCCCACACATCAGAGTGAGAGCTTCTTCCACTTAAAAGCATACATTTGATGAGAAAATTCCTTATGGGGCAATCTCCACAATGTGGAGAACGTTATTTGAAAGGCCCAAACCTAACCACTTAGGTACCAGGCCAAGAGGTGCAGGGACTAAAGGTCTTAGTGCTGGACCATTCCAACGTCACATCAGCAGGTCCAAGCAGAAAGGGAGCCAGACCTGCTGCTGAGGCTGGTGAGATCCTGTTACCAGAACTGACTGGGCCAGTACAGAGCTATCAGGATCAGGTTTCAACTGTCCCTGCAGGACTTGAGCACCACCTTGTGAATCAAGGGGAAAGGAGAAAAGGTATACAGAAGGCTTGGGTTCCAAGGTTGACAGGAAGCATTCCCCATCAGCAATCTCATCTAAGGTGGGGCAAGCACAGAAGAGCCTCAGCTTTCTGTTCTCCCAGGATACAAATAGGTCCACCAGAGGTGTGCCCCACCAGGCAAACAGCTGTATTACACATCCTGGTGGTACACTTACCTCTCGTGAGACATCTCTCCCACTCTGCTGCTGGGTGTCCACCAACCTGTTGTTCTCCCCTGCTACATGCACTGCCAGGACATCCAGCTACTGGCTGCGAACCAGGGGACAAGGTGCGTAGCACTTCCTGACACAAGGGAAAGAAGGGTGTCCCATCATGCTTGTGCCAGTAGAATACGGTGGTCATGCTGTTGGTCTGGACTTGCATAACCTGACCCCAAGTCAGCGTAGTAAACTCTCTCAGTGCTAGAGACACTGCCTGCAGCTCCAGGAGGCTGTATGCTAGTGAGTCTCGCTGAGCGAACAGAACCTGTGGGTTCTGTAGTTGGACAGGTGAGGCCCTCATCCCATCAGAGACACATCTGTGGCCAAATTGAGGGTCAGCTCAGGGTGAACAAATGGAATTCCTGCTGTGAGGTTCCTGGGACACAATCACCACTCAATGGCATCCCATTTCAGCTGCATCATTTGAACCAGCTGGTCCAAGTGACTGTGGTGCTGAGACTACTGGTGCCCTAACTTCCACTAGAGGGTGTGAATACACCAGTGGGCCTAATAGACCATGCTGGTCAAAGCCACCATGTACTCCCAAAAGCCGGAGGAACTCCCAGACCGGGTGCAGTTGCTCAACCAGAAATGGTTGGGCAAAGCAGGTAAGATCCTCCATTGTGTCCACAGGTAAGTCAGCCCTGGCTTAGAAGGAGCCCGTCTCCACTCAAATGAACATATTCACTTGTATGGGGACAAGTTCAGACTTGGCCGGACTGACTAGGAAGCCAAGGTCTTAGATGGTCTGGAGGGCCAGATCTCAGGACCACTCCACCACTTCCCTGAAGATGTCCACAATAAGTCAACTGTCCAGTTATGGGTACACCCTGGTCTCCTAGCCCTAGAGGTAGGCTGCCATGACTAAGAAGCACTTGGTAAAGGTCCTGGGTGTAGAAGACAGGCCAAACGGTATGACCTTGAACTGGAACAGTACCCTATCTATGTAGAACCTGAGTTACCATTGGTGCAGACAGAGCGGGATGTGAAAGAAAGAGGTCTACGGAGCGGAACCATGCTCCAGCTTCCAGAGACTGTATGATCTGGTTCAGAGTGACCATATGGAACTCTCACCGGTGATTGAACTTGTTCAGCTTGCGCAGGTCCAAAATGGGGCACCAGGCTCCTGTCCAGTTTGGTACCAAAAAGTATCAAGACTCATATCCCTGAGAGGCCAAGACATCTGGAGCAGGCTTTATAGCACTGCACTCCAGGATATCAGCAATATCACTCTGCAGTGTGTTCATCATGTCCACAGGTACCATGGACACTCGTGACAAATGGCATTGGTATGGCAGCAGAGCCTCAAACTCAAGAGACAGACATGAGCCCACCACTTCCAGCACCCACTTGTCCAACATGATGGTGGCCACTGTAGAAGGAAGTGGAAGAGATGACCACAGACCAGGAGGTGCATCAGAGACTGTGAGAGGGGGAATGGCATCCTACAATGCATCCCTTTTTACCCTTGGGGGGGCTCCATAAACCTGGCCTCTTGATGCACCACTGCACCCCTTTTTCTGGCCCTTACCACTGGACTTGGTCTTCACTGGACAGTAGTGCTGTAAATGCTGCCTCTGCTGCTACTGCTAGAACTGATAGTCTTGGTCATGAAAGGAGCTCTTCTTTGGCTTGGAAGACAGCTTAGCCTGCCAGAACAAGGCCACTGAATGTAGGCTGACATTGTATTTCTCAACCTGGTTGAGATGGTCCTCCAGCCCAGGGCCAAAGATGTTGGTGGCCAAAAAGGGCACATCCACAAATTTGTGCTGGGTCCTTAGGGTAAAGATGGAGATACACAGCCATATCCTATGGTGCACAGATACTGCTTTAGCCACTGTGCAAGTGCACAAGTCATCAGAGTCCAGATCTGTCTGCATCAGGTGCTTGGACAGTGAATATCCCTGGTCCCCTAACTGTCTGCTGGGAACAGACGGAGCATGTCAGGGAGTCTACTGAAAAGTGCATGACAAATCAAATAATCACGACTGTATAGCTGGTCTGGTGTAGGCCCAAGGTAGCCACTGCTTAGACTTTAGGGGCCAGGAAGTCCTGCTTCGTGGACTCATCTGGTAGGTTATCTGCATCCCCAGCACACTAAATTTTCTGAAGACTGAGTCTGAGAAACATCCCTCAGCCAAACTGTGCTCCACAAACTTAGGGATAACCCCCCCATAGGGACCATCTATCCTTAATCCACACAGCAAGGGTGCACTTCACAGGATGGAGGGTGCAGCAGCAGGGACAGGACATCCTCAGCAATGGGAAAAGCCACCCATGGGGAGTCATCCCACTCTAGGATGTCCACCACTGTGTAAGTATTATGCTTCTGGACCTCCTCTTAGGGAATGCCCAAAGTACCGGACACGGGGTGCAGAAGGACTTTAAAGGAGGTTGACCCACCAGTTGAGGACTGACCCTCCAATGAGTCAAGGTCACCTCAACCATGGCCAGAGAATGCCATGGAATGCCTCCTCTGAATTGGTGCACTAGTCCCCAAACAAGGGCCGAGGCCACTTCTGGGGGGTGTGGGACCATCCTATTATCTGGGGTACCTGCCACTGTCAGGATCCCAGGCAACTCGGATCCTGACCAAAAATGCTTAGTGGGGGCCTGTGACTGCTGGCATTGAGGCGCCACCAAAATCAATCAAGCAGAAGGACACACTGTCAGCTAGGTTCCAGTAAAGATGCCTGAGATATCGCCACAAAAGAGGGAGCCAAAGAGACAGGATGCAAGCCTATACCACCTATGGCCCATAACAGCCCACAGCTGACAGAGGAAGTCCTCATACATCTTCCACAGTCAATGCTGTTGATGGTAGTCCAAGGAAGACTATGAAGTCGATGGATGTCGATTGTGGTGTTGAGCAGAACTGAGACTGAGAACAGAACCTTGATCTTAACCTTGATCAACATCCCCAAGGTTAACTAGGTTCTATTGTAGGCACTGTATAAACTTCATCCAAAGGTGGCCTGACCACTATGGAAGGAACTATGGTAGGAATCATTGACTGGTCCATGAGTTGGGGATCCACCAAGGTCGGCTTGACTGGGGTCACTGGGGAAGCCTTCTCACTAGCTGTGGAGGACCCAGGCAAAACCAGGATCTTGTCCATCTCTGAAACCTGGTAAATTGGGAAGAGAAACATTTTGACCGGCTCATCAACCAGAATATTGACTAGATTCAATGTCAACTGTTTCACTGTGGGCTCTGTGGAAACATCACCAAATCCCCCTACCAGTGGGAGTTTGTTTAAGACTGAGGGGAAAAAAAGCAAGCAGGAAAAGCAGGAATGCTTTCTCTCCAACATTTGAAGGTGGCTAAGCTTTTTATCCTTATTTTGTTAAGAAGCATTCTTACTGAATGTTTGAAGAGCCTGGTACTGTACACAGCCCTGAACTCTGGGCAGTCCTGAAAGGAATGCCTAAGGCCTCCCCCACCAGGACCTAGGTCGTGGCCGAAGGCTCTGTTAAGCAGCACATGTTGACTAGTACAGATAAAGTAGTATACTCAACTATTCCCAAACTGACTGGCTCAGGAAGATCAAGCTCCCACTTACTGACTGGCTTAGGATGATTAAACCCCAAAATACAGCTCCCTGAAAAGCTGGTTCAGCCAAGCCCCAATTTCTCCTAACACTGTTACCAGCATGTTTCCATTACACTTGGTAATCAAACATAAAAAGGCAAGGGCTACTCAACAAAGGTGGAAGTAACACAATAAAGGACAAGGGGTTACAGAGTCAAGGTCGGAGTCACAAAATAAAGGGAAGTGGGCTTGTGCCAAGGTGGGAGCAGCACAATAAAGGACAGGAGCTACCGAGCACAGGGAAGCAGTACAATAAAGGGGGGACTGAGCAGAGATGGGAGCAGCATAATAAATGGCAGGTGGGGGACAGTAAACAATGGGGGGTTAGCATGATAAAGAACTGTGGGTTACAGAGCAGAAGTAGAAGTAGCACACGAAAGAGCTGGTGGCTACTGAGCAGAGATAGGTGCAGCACAGTAAGAGGCAGGTAGTTATTGAGCAGAGCTACTGTAAGAGAAGCACAATAAGGGGAAGGGACTTAGAAGTAGGAGCAGCAATATAAAAGGCAGAGGGCTACTCAACAGCGGTGTAAGCAACACAAGTAATGGCAAGGAGCAACTGAGATGAGGTGGGAACAGCATAATAAAAGCAGAGATTCTGAACAGAGGCAGCCAGCTCCTCCTTGTGTTTCTTTAGTATTCTTGGGTGTAACCCCGCCAGCCCCATTGCCGTGTCCACTTTCAGGGCTGCATGTCCCTTCAGAACTCTTTCCTCTGAAAATGGACTGTGTCCATCTCCCCACTTTGTTCCTGCTGCTCCCTGGTGGTCTATTCCATCCCCATCTACTGAGAAGTCTGAGCAGAAGCACCTTTCCAAGATGTTTGCTTTTTCTTGATCCTCTTCTGCACAGTCTCCCCCTGCCACCCTCCTTATCCTCATTACCCCTCTCCTTGCATTCCTATTCTCACTTGTATACCTGAAGCCTGATGAAGGTCTTATCCCCTTTAGTATCCCCACTGGCTATCCTTTCCTCTATCTGTGCCTCTGCTCCTCTCAATGCCATTCCTGCTTTCCTCTGTCTAACTTGGTATACCTCCATGTCTTCCTCCCTCTGTGTCTCCTAATATCTCATAAATGCCACCCTTTTCCCCTAACCACATTGGCCACTTCACTAGCAAACCACTGCAGTCTATTTTTCCTTCTACTTGTACTCATGTCCTTCACACTGAGGTTGGGTGCCTTAATTATGCTCTCCCCTATTTTTCCCATTGTGCCTGTACCACTCCCTAGCTCCCCCCCACAACGACGCAGTTTTTGAGGTAGTCTCTCATTTCTTTAAAATCTACCCTTCTATAGCCCAGCACCCTCATCGTCATGTGGTTTGCCTCTGTTGCAGTCTTAATGTTAAACCACAGTATACGGTGATCGCTGGTACTTCGGGGACTGCCCACTATAATGTTTGCAATGCTATCTCTGTTTGTAAGCACCAGGTCCAGTACTGCCGTGTCTCTAGTGGGTTCTTAACTAGCTGCTTGAGAAAAGCACCTTGTAAGGAGTCAAGGATGGCCCTGCCCCTTGCTGAAGTCACTGTTGGAAGGCTGCATTCCACATCTGTCATACTGAAGTCCCCAACTATCTTCTATCAAGGACAAGTGACAGTGGCATCTCTAGAAATTGAACATTTTCTGGAAATTGCCTGGTGCAAGTTTTGTTCAATGTTCTTGCATAGTCTGCAGTTTTTCAACACTCTTTTGGTTTGATATTCAAGTGGAAAGGAGCCCAATTTATACTGTAAATGGAGATGTATGAAAAACAGCAGTATTGCACATACATTACTTTGTTGTAAACAAATCTTATAATGACCTGTCACTGATGGTAAGGAACTGCTGTCTGAATGAATGTAATCTAAATTTCAACTGTCATAACAGGGACAAATTTTTTGAGTTTACTATATTTTGTTTGGGATATCCGTTTTTTAAGCATTAAGGCACTACGGTGTTGGATTACCATCTGTTAATCTGGGGGCGGGGGTAGAGGTCATGAGACACAGACACAATGCTTAGCTGACTGTCTTCTGCCCCAGGAATAGATTTACACATATACACCAACCCCTGGAGTGCCTTATTGCTTATATTTACCTATAAATGTTTTGCTTTTTCAAAATTATTGTTTTTAAAAGTTAAAATACTAACTGTTCAATAGTACATGAGAGCTTCCAGCCATTAACATAATCCTCTTAGAATGCTGTCAGCCAATCGGAATGCTCCATTTCCAATCATTGTTTTATAATGTCCACTTTAAGTAGCTTGAACTGTATATAGGATGGTGTATGGGAGCCCATACACAACAATGCTATTCTCATACTGAGTGGTTATCATGACAACAAGGACTTCAAGAGTGAAGCTCGAGAGCTCCTCTGTCATCATGGAAACCACCAGGTTTAAGAATAACGATGTTTTGTATTTGGGCTCTCATACACTATTCTGTTTAGTATATGGTCTAAAAACCACACAATCACTTACTTTTTGTTGTGTAAGCAGTCAGACTCTGCTGTCCCCAGCCCGCACTTCACTGTCATCTGACCACCAGCCAGCTCACGCGAGGAACGCTTCAACCGACTGCTGTCCTGTTAACAGCGCTGATGGGATGCTTGCATTGTGACGTAGCTACTAGAGCAGAATGAAAAATTGTTCTGCTTTAGTAGCTATGTCACTACTGCAGCAGAATGACATTTTCAAATGTACGGATCTCCGTACACAATAATGCTGTACCACACACTATATTTTTTTATGTGTGGGTATTTCCAATGTTCTGTACAGAAAAGCATTTTGGAGTTGCATGTGTATGTACTCAGGGAAGATCAAGGCTCTGCAAACATACAGTGCAGAGAAATCAACCAAGAGGAGCCATTTTCTGATGGCATTGTGGGTTAGTGAACAGAGCACAGATCTGTGACCCAGGGGATCCCAGCATCAAAACCCTCCTTGACTTCTTACTCACTGTGTGACACTTACCCTCAGTGCTTCAGTTCAACCAGTTGTAAAATCAGTAAGAAATAGGACTCCAGACAAATACAGCATCTGTTGAAAACGTCTGCATAAATAAACTGTCAAGGAAATGACACCCAAAACAGATTGTGCTAAATGCTTATACAGCACCGTGTGCCTGGAATAATTTACCACCAGACTCCAGAAATATTGAAAATTCTTACAGCTTTAAGTGAGCCATTCTAAAGGATTTCAATACTTTTTGTAATTGCTTTTAATGTAGATTAATTCCATTTTACCTGGCTGATTGTATTTGGTTAACCTTTGCAACCTGTGGGCGGATACCAACAGGATGTCCCTGGGAATGAGGTATTATCATGCCAGAGGGGAAAAGCATTGAAACAACAAACATAAATTAAAATATATACTCTGTTAGTGACTTCATGGACTCAGTTCCACAGGTAGAGGAAAAGAGAGGAGGGAGGGAGATGCACACAAGTGTGCTGCAGAAGGGGCCAGAGATCTAGGTAATGCAAAAAATTATTGAATCTGATGCATCAAGAGAAGATGTCTTGCTACTATATAAAAGGTTCATGCAATAGCCTATACACAGCTTCCTGTGGTTACTTGTTTCATTAGCCTTGGACTAGGGATGGCCCAAAAAACAGTATGAAATGATGTCCTTATATTTATTTACATGTTTTAAACTATGAGTACCACATATGATTCTCTGTTAGAATTTCCCTAATGTTTCTATGAAATGTATTTTTGTTAGTTGTTTCTATATACATGTAACCCCCAAGTCAGGAGCTTACCTAGAGCTCCAGAACTGCAGCTACCCCTTGCTCCTGAGACCAGCCGTTTGTTACTTTGCTCCCCCAACCCACTCCTGGACTGCTACCAGAGCCAAGGAGCAGATGGACTGTGTTGCAACACCTCCTTGTGTCTGTTCCATGTGGCCAGCAAGACAATAGCCTCCTAGCTCCCCTGGCCCTTTCCTGGACTGCTGACAGGGCCGGGGAGCACTCCAATTAGTTGTGGCAGCTCCATGTGCCTAGAAATGCAGCCAGCGATCCTCAGTGTATTTTATTTCCCGCCTCCCAAAACTGCTGCACAGTGGTGCAGGGAGCTCCAGGGAAGGCTGCAAATTGTTTTTGGCACACAAGAGCACCCGATGGAAGCCATGACAGAAGCACCACTTTACAGATTATCTCCCCAGCCCCACTGGACACCAGTGGGGGCTGGGGGGAACTAAATAAACAAAATAAACATTTAAAGGCTTTCTGACCTGATTGAAGCCTCCAGTGGGTCAAGGAGTACTAGGGACAAAATGGCACCTGGGGACTACATGTTCCATGATGTTTTGCAGCCAGGGTGCCATTTTTACAGTGACAGCTCCTGCTGGGGAGCACTAGAAACGGAGCTCCCGATAGGGCTCCTGCCCACCCCCCATACTGCCCCCGGCCCTAGCGACCACCATATGGCACCAGAAGGGTCCTCATCATGTAGCCAGATGCTGCCAACACCTTTTACTTTTCATTATATTTGACTGAGTTGAACAAGTCTGTATGGGGGTTGCCATGTTGGAGGTGGTTTGCCTGAAGATAGCAAGGGACCCAATTGGTAGCTGCAGTAGTCCAATCAGGGGGTGGAGAATGAGACTCCTTTCAGCCAATGGGATGCTGAGGATTCAAAACTAACATTCTAGGGTTGTCAGTTTAACCCTGAGACAGACTGTGTGAGCACTACGCCATTTACAAAGCCAATTCTAACCATGAACTCAGGTGCCAACCTACATCCCTTAGGCAGCGCCACTTGTGAGTGGTTGTGCAGATCGAAGGGTAGGGGTGGTTACAAAATTGGAGGTTACCGCTGGGAGTTTTGGGCATTTCTGTAGCACCCCTTCTTTTTGGTGGGAACAATCTGGTACCCCCCCAAAAAAAATTCAAAGTCATGATGGATCTCAATTCATTGCTAGACTGGTGCAAGGGTGAGGACATTGATCTGCAAAAAGCTAATTTGGTGCAAGGCATCCCTGAAGTAACCCCAAGGGATCATCTTGAAAGTGCCACAGGCAGCATAAAATGTTTGGGAAAAGTGACTGTACATGGAAGGATTTACAGTTCTGCTCGGCAGGCATTATGTGTTCTGATGGAGTGCCGAGAGAATGTTGATCCTTCCAGAGTACCCAATCAGCTCACTGCTGACGGAGACCCCACCCCCCGGGTCATCAAAACCCATGCAAGTCTGGATTCCCCTTCCAAAGGCTCTAAAGAGCCAAGTGATTTTGAACAGAAATTGCTTGCTTTTGGCCGCTGAGGGAAAGACTGTTCAAGATGTAAGAACAGTTTTCAAGAAAGTGACCCAACACAGACAAAACCCCCTGGTGAACCCCAGGCTGGAGGATATGACTGGTCCCCCCCTTACTTGGCTACACCCTATGAACAGTACAGGAGACTATGTACTTTCTCTGGTGCCACCTTGACTCCTTCCAGTGAGGATGGCTACTAAAGCTGGATGAGTCAAGCCACCCAAATGGAGAAAGTATGGAAATGTTTAGATAACGAGAAATACTGTACAAATGTATAGTAGAAAGTTTCAGAGGTATGGCACTGGATGCCAACCGATCACTGCAAGCTAGCCACCCAGACTGCACTGCTAGTGACCATCTTGCCATACTAAGGAGTACATTTGGAGCAGCTTAGCGTAAGGAAGACCTCATCTTTCAGCTGGGGGCCACCACCCACAAAGAGAGAGAGCATTTATCCCACTACATGACCCGAGTGGAGACAATGATTCTCTGCTCAAAGGGTCAAACCTCGACCCTCAACCTTACCCAGAGATGGACTGTTCTGTTTTCATTGCGTAGAAGATAAACATTTTGCATGAGGGTGCGGCAGGCCAGAGAACCAGCAGCTGGTGGACCAGAAATGGGAAAGAGCAACAGCAGCAGGGAAACAACAATGAAGCCCGGTGAGGAAGTGGCCTGGGTCTCCGATAGCAAACAGCTCCATAAGATGGACAAATCCTACAGCATCTGTCAGGAACATGTTGCTGTCAGGACCGATGGGTCCTACTCCTACCATAAAGATCTCTATTGAGGGGTACCCATGTGAAGCCACACTGGACAGTGGGTCGCAGGTCACCAATATCTACTGATCTTTTTACCAGACATACCTGAAACATTTGCCTTTGCAACCTTTTGAGGGACTTCCTGTGTGGGGGTTAAGCAATGCCAGCTACCCCTATGATGGCTACATCACAGTGGAAATTGAATTTCCATAAACTTTTGCTGGAGTCCCTCAAAGGATTAACACTTTGCCTTTGATTTGTCCTGATGCCCAGATACTGGACAAGACACCTGTGTTGACTGGAGAAAATGCCAGTATGTTTGGATGGCCTGGCTCACTTATGACTTCAGAAGGCAGGGGAAGAAACTACCAGACTTATCGATTCATGCCATTGTGAGTACCGCACACCTGGAGAGGGAGGCCGAGGTCTGCAACCACTCTGAGGGAATTGTCAGAGTCATCAAGAAAGAAGGGAAAGAGCCTTTGATTGTGCCCCTTGGAGCTGAGTGCTTAGTGGGAAGGAGTTGTGGATTGCAATGAATCTCTGTCAGACCAGATCATCATTGTGGAGTCACCAGGAAGAGATTTGCCCAGTGGTCTGATGGTTCAACAAGGAGTGCTACCTGGAACCTAAGTGATGATAAAAAGAATTTACATAAAGTTATAGAATGAGACTCACAAAGATCTGATGGTGCACTCTGGTACAGTACTAGCCAACCTGTACACAAATGATGTGGTCATGGCCACATCCTGTCAGAAGACTACTTGACTGGATGAAGGGATTTTCAATTTCAGTTTATCTCCCATTCCTCCCAGTTAGAAGAACTGATTACAAAAGGAACTGGTCAAACGGTCAGACGTCTTCGCCTGCCTTGAATGGGATGTAGGATGTGCAAAAGGGGAGAAGCATCATACACGCCTACATGATGACTGAACGTTCAGAGAAAGGTCGAGAAGACTGGAGCCCACTGACAATGAAGATGTTAGGCGACATCTGCAAGAGCTCTTGAAGGAAGGGATCATACATGCTTTGCCTATAGTGGTGGCCAGGAAAAAGAATGGTGCCATAAGAATGTGTATTGACTATTGCACCCTTAACCAGCAGACAGTGGCTGATCAATATACCATGCCTAGAGTGCAAGATGCCTTAGACAGCCTTACAGGTAGTAGATGGCTCTCTGTTCTTGACTTGGCAGTGGTTACTACCAAATATCGATGGCTGAGGAAGATAAAGAGAAGACTGTTTTTATCTGTCCACTTGCATTTTACCAGTTTCAGCATATGTCACAAGGGATATTTGGTGCCTCAGCAACTTCCCAGCACCTGATGGAGAATGTGGTGGGTGATATGAATCTCCTAGAAGTCTTGGTCTACCTGAATGACCTGATAGTGTTTGGGAGAACACCGGAAGAACACGAAGCCCAACTACTAAAGGTACTGGATCGACAGAAGGAACTTGGTCTAAAACTCTCCCTGGACAAGTGTCCATTCTGCCAGACTTCCATGAAGTATGTGGGACTTTTTGTTTCCAATCAAGGTATCAGTACTGATCCAGAAAAACTGACAGCTCTTACTATATGATCAAGGCCTACCACCTTGAAAATGCTTCAGTCTTTCTTAGGTTTTTGTGGGTACTACAGGGGATTTGTGAAAAACTATTCCTCCATGGTGAGGCCATTGCACAGACTAACTCAGGGATATCCTGCGACCCAGAAGAACAAACATCTAGGAGCCAAAAAGACATCCACAAGTGAATATTTCAAGACCAATGAACCTTTTGGGGACCGATGGACTGCTGAATGGGAGAGCGCTTTTCAAGAAATTATTTGACTCCTAATCGAAGCTTCTGTTCTAACCTCTGCTGACCACACCAAGCCATACACCCTTTACATTGATGCCAGCATGGAAGGATTGTGCACTGTTGCCTATGCCAGTCGCAGTTTGAGTCCCTCTGAAAAGAACTATCCAGTCCATAAGTTAGAGTTCCTTACATTGAAATGGTCAGTGACTGATCAATTCCATGAGTATCTGTATGGTGCCAGATTCATTGTACTGACTGACAATAACCAATAACCCACTGGCATATGTGCTGACAACTGCCAAGATGGATGCCACTGGGCATAGATGGACCTCTGCCCAGTATGTTTACAACTTCTGATTACAATATCAGGTGGTCTGCCTGCAGACAGCAAGGGACCCGATTGGTAGTTGCAGTAGTCCAATCAAGGGGTGGAGTTCGAGACTCCTTTCAGCCAATGGAACATCGAGGATTCAAAACTAACATTCTAGGGTTGACAGTTTAACCCTGAGAGAGACCGTGTAGGCTTCTGAAGACAAAGCATCTGATTTTGACAGCTCCTTGTGCTGTCACAGCCTAAAACCTTTTAGTCTGTAGATAAACAAACTGAGAACTGTGGACCTTTTTGCCAACTGCCTGGCAAATCCCAGAAACAAGCAGATTTACCTCAGCCTGTGTGAACTGCCTAGAAATTTAGCAACAAAGAGCAAAGACTACCATGAGAATTATTTGTTTGTGTTTCTGTGAGGTGAAAGATCCACTGCCTCTCAGATCCTGACACAGAAGAGTGTGAGTTTTGACAGGGGACCAGAGCTCTCAGGTCCTGCCTGCCTAACTGCTGGTCCACCTTTGGTGGTGTGTGAAGACAAGTCCCTCTGTGGGGTGAAGATCCACTGTCAATGCTGGCCTACCTTGTGACGTGGGTGAAGACAAGTCCCTCTGTGGGGTGAAGATCCACTGTCATTGTTGGCCTACATTCTGAGGTTGGTGAAGACAAGTCCTTCTGTGGGGTGAAGACAGCTGCCAAACAACACAGAAGAAAGCAGCACTACACAGGGCTCCAAAAACAATTCAAAATTTATTTCAAAGCTTCCATACAAACAATTACCCCGGTGCTTCGAGGGATCCAGGCCCTCTTCATCAGGGGGTGGAGTCTACATGTTAAATTCATTATTTATATAGTAACATCAATTAAATCATGTGACAGCGAAAACCAATTAAAAAAAACATAATTGTAAATTCACATTTTTGTAGATTCACATCTTTGTCAATCACAAGCTGGTTCCACCCATTAAAAAAACAATTGCATCCAATCTAAGGAATTCAATAATAAAACTTGATCCATGGTAAAAAAAAAAAATTATGTTCAAAAGACCGACTACACTTAGAAAAGCCTGATTGGCAATAGAAGCATAAGGTTGCCATTTAAAGGCACACGCTATAAAATGGTGCAATAATTAGTTGAGAAATGGGTGGAAACATGCACATTCAGGCACAGGAACAACATATCAGTTAATAATACCATCTTTTTGTTAATATGTTTATTTCTAAGCATTTTATTTTAGCTAAAACAGTATTTATTTACCTAATCAGGATTTTATTAAATTCATAAGTCCATTAACTTTTCTTTAGTATAAAGGTATTAAATCTGCTTAGTATATTAAATATTTTAAGTAATACCACAATGCACAATACACATAAAACAGCATGAATAAAGTTAAGTTACAGATTTTGGGGAGTTTAGGCAAGACCATGGCATAAACACACATGGTCTTGCCTGAACTCCCCAAAATCTTCAAACATATTGCACATCAAAAACATCATAGCACATCAGATATGTTCCCTATAAAGGTAGCTCCAGTATGCCATAACCTATTAATGCATATATAAACTACTATGTGAACTGCTATACAATAAATATAAATATAGAACATGAACATTAATAAGACAAAATACATGAAATAAATATAACATATCAAAAGGATGAATATGAAAATCAGGCTAAACTCATGACAGGATTATCTGATTAGGGCAACCATTTATGGGTTGACCAAAATTCATAAGAGCCTTACAGATCCACCTGCCTGCCCCATAGTAGTGAGTACTGGTTCCGTTATGGAACCATTAACACAAATGATTGAGTGCATAAAAGTGTTGGTTCCCTTATGGCCATTTAATATAAAAGATGCTACTCACATTTTACAAAACCTGGAGAATTTAAGAGTGGAAGAAAACAATACCAGGATTATCATGCAGCAAAGTATTCTACAATATACAGCAATGAACCATCTTGACAATTATTTTTTTATACTTATTTGAAATTTAGTAACTGGGAAAGGCACACTGAGCCAAGTCTTATTTCCAAGTGTGACCTGGGGGACAGGGAACAAAAGGTACTTATAACACTTTTCACCATTTTGTCAAAATGTGAGAGTGCCTCAGAAAAGCACTAGCAAACAGGCAAGAAGGAGGGGTAGAGCAACAATGGGGAAACATCAAAACTGCCATCACAGAGGCAACAAACCTTTGTGTGAAGCAAATAAATCAAAACAAAAGAAAAAAACACTATGGTTCTCAAAAGAGGTGGAGGGGAAGGTTAAGGTGAAAAAGATAGCATTCAGAAAGTATAAGGAAACACAAAAGGAGCAGGACAGAAAACTGTACCAGTTAAAGCAGAAAGAAGTGGGGAAGGCAGTCAGAATAGCAAAGGCCCAAACCGAGGAAAAGATAGCCAACTCAGTTAAGAAGGGGGATAAAACCTTTTATAGGTACATTAGGGAGTGAAGAAAGACAAAAGGAGGAATACTGAGACTCAATAAAGAGGAGGGTGACAGAGAGGGACAGTGAAAAAGCAGGGATACTGAACGAATACTTCTGCTCAGTATTCACAAAGGAAGAGGAGGGGGAGGTACCTAATCCAGTCAATAGAAGCACTGTGGATAGGGGGGCTGATATCAGTCCTTTCACAGAAGAACGGGCTCTGAAAGAACTCCTAAAACAGAAGGTGGACAAAGCAATGGGGCCTGTTGGGATTCACCCCAGAATTCTAAAAGAACTAAGGGGAGGACTAGTAACACCATTGACTACCCTTTTTAACAAATCATGGGAGGATGGTGTGGTACCTGAGGACTGGAGGAGGGCAGATGTGATTCCCCTTCACAAAATTGGGACCAAGACAGAGGCTGGAAACTACAGACCTGTTAGTTTGACCTCAGTGGTACGGAAAATGATGGAATCACTTCTGAAGGAAAGAACTGTTGAGGACCTAGAGGCCAGTGGGGCACAGAACCCAAGGCAGCATCGATTCACAGTGGGAAGGTCATGTCAGATGAATCTAATCAATTTCTTTGACTGGGTGACCAAAGTAGTAGACCAGGGAGGGGCTGTGGACATGACCTACTTAAATTTTAGCAAGGCATCTGAAACAGTCCCACACAACAGATTAATAAACAAATTAGCCAGCCTGGGAGTGGGACCCAGGGTGGTAGCCTGGGTGAAACATTGGCTGGACAACAGGATGCAGAGGGTAATAGTAAACAGAGTCCACAGTGAAGAAAAGGGAGTTACTAATGGGGTATCGCGGGTTTCAGTACTGGGTCCGGTCCTTTTTAATGTCTTTATAAGTGACATTGCAGAGGGACTGGAAGGAAAAGTATGTCCCTTTGCAGGCGATACAAAGATCTGTAACAGGGTTAATACACAAGGTGGGGTGGAAAGGATGAGAAGGGACTTGGCAAGGTTGGAGGAATCATCAAATGTATGGCAGCTTAGATTCAACGCAAAGAAGTGCAAAATAATGCACCTGGGAAATAAAAACCCAAGGGAAGAGTACACTATGGGGGGGTGAGATACTGACAACAACAAAAATGGAAAGGGACCTGGGGGTAGTTATAGCAGATGATCTAAAGGTGGGCAAGCAATGTGAGAAGGCAGTAAGGAGGGTTGGGGGGATAGTGGAATGCACAGAGAGAGCCATCACCAGTAGAAAACAGGAAGTTGTTATCCCTCTGTACAGACAGTTGGCTAGACCCCATCTGGAGTACTGCATGCAGTTCTGGAGACCCCATTTCCACAAAGACACAAACAGGGTGGAGGCTGTCCAGAGGAGGGCAACCAAAATGGTGCAGGGTCTGCACCAGAAGACATACGAAGAGAGAGACTAAAGGAGCTTAATATGTATACCCTCGAGGAAAGGAGGGAGAGGGGGGACATGATAGAAACGTTCAAGTACCTCAAGGGAATCAACAAAGTCCAAGAGGGTAGCATCTTTCAGAAAAAGAGATGTGTAAGAACAAGGGGGCACAATTTGAAGATAGATGAGGGACGGCTCAGAGGTAATGTGAGGAAGTATATTTTCACAGAGAGGGTTGTGGATGCATGGAATAGCCTTCCTGAGGAGGTCGAGGAGTCAAAAACAGTGGGGGAATTCAAGAATGCATGGGACAGATATAAAGCAGTTCTAGTGAGGGGTAGGAGGAAGTAGGCTGTTGGTTAATTAGGAAATGCAGCTTATCCAGAAGGTAGGGGAAATGGGCAGACTAGGTGGGCCAAGCGGTGTTTGTCTGCCATCAAATTCTGTGTTTCTATGTTACAAATGTTATAAGTGTAATACTGTAATCTACTCTGGGTGTGCAACAGCGCTGTAATAACCTCACTTTCTGGGTCATTGAAGGCCCTCAGCTATGCCTTGGGTCTCACAACCCACATAATTGTTCTGTTATTACAATATTGCCATATACCCAACCGTGGATTATTCTTTACTTAATAATAACGAATGAACAGCAAGGTACAATAATGTAATACATAAACAGCAAATTCACTTTTTCACCTGTGCTACTATGGCAGTGTGTCCCTCTCCAGATATTATTCAGATTTCTGATTACCTCTCACCCAATGTGATTTTCACTCTTAATATAAAGCAACAGTGCATGATAGCGGTGAAAATTTTGACCTATACTTTTTTATTCTATTTTAGATTGCCCCTTATTTCCTGACTTGTAAAACACTTTTCCCCATTATGAGTCTGCTTTACAACTTTTTTTTGTGCAGTTGAAATATATGGTTCAGACCAGGTTTTCCTAACTATTCTCTGTTGTTTCTCAGCACATACTGTTTAAGATTACTTTAACTATGACTATAATAAATTAGCATACAGCAGACACTACTCCCTGACCCAGTGAAGCAGGAGGTGTACTAAACAGCTGAGAATATTTATAAAAACCTGAGTCAAACCATATTAAAAGGAGCACTCTTTTTATTATTTCAAGTGTGTCAGAAAATGCTAAAGCAAACTTAAAATGTGGAAAGAAGGGAATTATACAAGTCAGGAAATAAGGGGCAATATAAAATAGAAAAATAAAAGTTTAGTTCAAAATTTTCAAAAGCTATCATGCACTGTTTCTTTATACAAGTGTTCAAAAACACAACGGAGAATACTGATAAAAACCCGGTATGAGCCATATTAAAATGAGTACTCCTTTTATTATTTCAACTGTGAAAAAAAGAGGAAGAGCAGACTCAAAATGGAGAAAACTAGCATCATACAAGATAGGCCAGAAGGGGAAAGTTAAAATAGAATAAAAAAGCATAAGTCAAAATACTTACACATCTATCATGCAGTTGTGTTTTATTAAAAATGCTGTAAATTATCGTGACGATTAATATATTGTGAGGAAAATGTACAAAGTTTATCGTGTTAAACTGGATATTGGGACAACCCAGAAACTTATAAGGAGTTCAAGATCAGTAGATGAGCAACAATTATGGATTAGGTAAGAGAAACCAATACATGCAATCAGTGAAATTTGATCACATGATGGTGAGTTATTCCAGCACAACAGCACAGGTTATAAATCTTTAACTTTCAGTATCTCATTATTCGATTTTAGATTAAAAATCAGGGGAGAAGAGGTGTTTTACCAGGATAAGCGGCTGAACCTCACGTAGGTCAACTGAAGGAAGCAGTAGAGAGTGGCAGCTAGGCCCCACGAGGCTAGCAGGACCACAAACCCATACGCAGGGTAGTAAAAGAGCAGTAAATGCTTTCCAGGCTAGGCCCCCCACGTGGCTGGCAGAAATGACTGAAGTAGGCCAGTTGGAAAGGGAGTGATTGAGTCACGCTAGGCCCTACGTAGGCTAGCAGGACCGGAGGTGCCACCATGGAGGGCTGCCTGGCGCAGCCTGCATCACAGGGCAAGAGTGCAGAGCAAGAGGGACCTGGACGTATGCAATAAGAGAACAGCAATAATCGGACTCAAACAGCGGTCCACCTGGGACCATAGCTAGCTCAGCATTGCTGTAATAGGAAAGCAATTAAATAAAGCAGTACATGGTGGAGCAATTAGTCAGGTACACTAGAGTAAGCAGAGACTGTCATAGCACAGAACGATGTAATGGTCGGATAGGGTGCAAAGAAAGTAAGGAATCTGCCCTAGGTGCCGCTGCTCAGAGCTCACAGGATGGCTTGTAATAAATGAATAAGGTGTTTCTTCTCACGTGGAGAAAGCATTTTGTTTACATATCAGACATGCAGTTCGTAGATGTGCTGCCCGAAGTGAGCTAGTAGGCTCTCCAAAGAGAAATGCATGTGTCCAAAAGCAGCATCTAGGAGCAGCAATTTAAATGGCAGGCAGCTGCACTGTTTCAGAGCTTGCAGAAGTTGTTTGTTGCAGTTCACATCATTAGGCTTAAAAGTACAACAAGCAGCTGCTAGATGAATTAAATGTTATGTGTGGCAAGCAGACAGGGTTCAGCGGCAGGAGCAATGGCGGCAAAAGTAGGCAGTCGAGATAGTCGTGGCAGCAGTAAAGCTGTATGGAACCCAGCAGGCGGTGGCTGCATGACCTGGAAGGAAGCCACAACAAGCAGCCAACTGCAGGAGAAGAGCGAGAAAGCACCGAAGGACTGGGGCATGGAGCCAGGCTGCTCAAAGGAAGAAGAGAGACAACCAGAAGGCAAGTGCACAGGGAGGCAAGGGGAGTGTTGGCAGGAATAAGCGCAGTGTTTTGGGGCAGACACTGAACCCCCCAAAAAAAGAAAAGCCTGCAGACGAAACAAAACATGGAGAACGGAAGAGAAGGAGCCAGGAAACCCAAAGAAAACAAATGAAAGCTAGACAGAACAAATGGTGGGGGGGACAAACAACAAAAAGAGCAGCCACGGACCAGCAACGGCATGTCAGCGTGTGCAACTCACTCTAAGCAGAGCTGTGGTTGCCTGCTGATTTATATAGAGTGTGGGGGAGGAGCTCTTCCCCCATATAATCACAGGCATGTGCCTTTCAATTCTGTAGTGTCACTTAAAAAGACAAGAACTGGTCCCAGTACTGAGCACTGAAATACTCTGCTGGTCACTCTCCCCTCATTAGGGTGAGTGCCGTTCACTACCACCCTCTGTCACCCATTCATCAACCAGTTCTATACCCAGTTAAACACCTTCAGTTCCACCCCCAAACTGCCCTGTTTCTTTACAAACCTCCTACGTGATACAGTGCTGAAGGCCTTGCTGAAGTCTAAGTAGGCCATGTCCACTGCCCCACCCTAATATATTTCTCTTCTCACCCAGTCAAAAAAAATCAATCAGATTCATTTGACGTGACCTAACTGCATGACTGCGTGCTGCCTTGGGTGTTGTAACCCACTGGATTCAAGATAATCCAGTAGATTACCACTGTGTTTGTGCCTTACAAGCAAACTATTTACAGTAGGTGTATGTGGGTGTGACTTTGCCAAGTGATTTCCTTTATCAAGTCATCCTTGTAAAAGGTTCAATCAGTCAATAATTGTTGTCAGCAGTGGTGTTGAAATACTGTGGGGGCTGCTATGGGGGTTCCTGGAGGGTGTTTTGTGTGTTTGGGTCACTTGTATAATGTTGGGGTATGGGTGAACTCTGGACTGCAGAACTGGACTCAAAATGGTGAAAAAACTAACAGGTTGATCTGACAGAAATAGCTGGATGAGGTGCAGTTTTTGCAGTCCAGCTGTCCCAGACAGACCAGTTGGCCCGGGTTTTATTACTGTAGTCTGACCATTCTGGCAGGTCCAGATTTTATATAAGCTAATGGGTATTGGTAAAATCTGGACTGCTAGACTCAGACTAGACATAAACAGTACAGATCTAGTTCCAGTCTGGTAGTCCAGATTTCACCCATACCCTCACCCTAGATGAAATCTAGACCAGCCAGACCAGACTACAAATGGTAAACCAGACCAACTGGTCCAGCCAGAAGTGCCACACTGCGTAACCTGTGTCCAGGCCAGCTAGTCCGGCTGGACCAGCTAATTTGTTTTTTACTATCTGGGGTCCAGTCCAGTGGTCAGAATTTTCCCAAGTCTGTTTTATACTGACGTGTGCTGCTGTCTGATCATTTGTGATTGAGTGTGTTCACATGTTTACTTTGTGTGTGCAGATGTTGGTTGCACTGCTCCTCCTCCTCATGTGTCGGGAGGTATATTCGAACTCTGCACTCTCCAACATTACCTTACTAGTGCTCACATATTCCCCATGTCTGCCAGGAGCTGGGTACCAAAATGGTTCTCCCAGTTTTTGACTATGTGGCTGTGGTCTGCTCCCTCTACTCCTCCCTATCCATTCCCTCCCCTTTCCTCACACACTGCCAGCCCCACTGTGCCTCCTTCATCTCCAAATACTGATATGGTTCCCTTCCTTCATACCTCTCCTCACTTCTCTTTCCCATCCCCTCTACCTCCAACTCATTCCACTCCAGGGACCCTCGTGCCTTCTCCTTTCCCCACCTGCACTTCTTGGCTGGTCACTCAACTTTCTCCTATTGCCTTTTCTCCCTCTGGAACCTGCTCCCCATTTCTACCCCTCTTCTCTCTCCCTTAAGTACCAAATAAAATCCCTCCTCCCCCACTCATGCCAATCATCTACCTATCTCTTGTGAGAAATCACCATCCCTGTGTTTGACTCCCACCAGGCTTCCGCCTCTGCTTGTCTCATCTCATTCCAACAACTACTGCATTGCTGCTTTTCTACCTGCACATTAGTACACATTAATGCTGCTCATTGTACCACAGTACAGCTCCTTTCATTGCTATTGCACTGTTTTTCATGTTTACTTGTATACATTTTACACTTTACTTTGTACTGTTACATTAATGCCGTGTGCACCATATTACTGTACCCTCCTTCCCATTTCTTCTGGGTCACACCTGGAAACATGCCTTGGCTCAGTGTGCATCTCCTGGTTACCACTTTTCAAATAAATAAATAAAAATATACAAGCTGCCACACCTGTCCCACTCAGTACATGGAGAGTATATACTGACCTTTGTGAGTAAGCTTGCAAGTGTTTCCAAAATGCTGGCAGAGACTTTTACAACTTGCTAGTGGCAGACATATTTGTTGACTTAGCCCCCAACAGCATTAGAAAGACTTGGAAAAATGTGAGCTTTAGACATAATTCAGTTTATATTGCATATATTTTCTATAATTCTTTCCCTTTTTTCTTTATTACTGAGGGCAGTTGAATGAAAGAGGATTACTCTCCCTTAGGCTTTATCTGCTTTTTCAGCTTGCCCACACTTGACATCATAATCCCGTTTATGGTATCGTAATTATCTCCACAGAAACAGATTGTGATGTCATAAGCAGAACTCTGATGTCAGGTGTATAAAAACAGCAACAGCAAATAGGGCAGAGATCCTGTTTACATGCAAATGTCCCTAGTAACAAAGAAGTTAAGGGTGAGAATTGCAGAACAAATATCAAATGTAAGCTGTATTGTGCCTAAATATTAAATTTTTTCAAAGTTGTCACAAAAGCATCAGGAGTTCTTTAAGTCAGTATAATTATAATATGAATAACAAAAGCTTTTTTAAAAAATATCAGAGGTAAATAAAAAGACACTGGTGATGAATTGAAGGATATCACAAATACATTATTGCTAAAAAATGATTAAATGTTTTGCCAACTAACAATTACTGCTGTTTTGCTTTTCTTTGCTCTAACTGCTAAATATATTAGTTCAATTTTTCGTATCATTAACTGTTGCTGCAAGTATTCCACAAAGGCTCCTTTTAAAAACATTTTAAATGCATGAAATCACAAGAACATTCACGATAAATATAATACATATATGAACAATAAAAAGATAACACAATCACAGAAAAGGAGTTGCATGCATGTTTCATATATTGTTCATTCGTGTGCCATATATACAGTCATCATTTCCCAGTATTCTATATATTTTTAAATATACAGTACCAACAAGGGACAGTATTGGTACATTTAGAATGTGTTTTTGCTATATTAAGAAAACATTGTTTTCTATATGGGGCATTTTTTTATTTACAATGTTCACAGTTGCAACAAATTGGACTGTGACTCAGAGGAAACAAACAAATTTAATGGACAGTCTCCTGCTACTTAGTGAAGTAAACGGATCCAGAAAGGCAAAGTTGTTAACTGCACACTTCCTTGTACATAAAGCAGTACCTGCTAGCTTCTGCCTCCCCCTTTACACAGAAAAGAAACCAAAGGCTATAAGATGCAAACAATTCTGTGATCAAAAACAAGAAAAAAAGGGTCTAGAAAAAGAATCAAATTCCAACCAACAATACACTGCATCAATATTTGATACTGCCGTTCTAAGTTAATTCCGAAGGCAGCAGACAGGGCAAAGCCTCGTAATTAAGCTGGCTTGGAGTTGTTAATGTAACATTTGCTAGAAGTTCACAAAAAAGAAACTGCACATGATCAAAATGCAACACAGGCCTTGTCCTTTCTAATGGATGAGAAAAAAGGGAAAAAAAAACAGATACTTCTCTAAGAAAAAAAAAATGTTTACTTATTCATTTGAAATTTTTCCAACCGGGATATAACCCCTCAAGATGCAGCATATTGTCTTCGTGGATGGTCCAGGGAGACAGGAGAAGACAGTAGGCATAGAATGAAATTTGTGTATTAAGGACATCACAATATACATACTAAAGAGACCCTGACCTCTAAGTAACATAGTAATTTCAGGTCCAAATGGACTGTAGGTCTATCATGTGCCCTCACCCACCTTCATGAGCAGGGATGAATAAGTATGCTTTGCAAACATGTACTGGTTTATGGGGATTCCCTACCCACCTAATAACCACTGTACCCTGTGATACCTTTTCAGCAGAAATGTACCAGGCTTAACACTGAAGCCTGCACTGCCTTCATGTCCACTATCTACTCCTGTAGGCTGTTCCATAGGTTCACCACCATCTGGGAGAAAAAGTGTTTCCTAACGTTACCCCTGAACGTATCACTCATTGAGCTGCTCAGTGCATCCTACTGTAGGACATCAGATCAAACATCTCTGACTGTTCGAGCTTACCAATGCCATTGAGTTTGTACATGCCTAAGGTTACATCCCCTGTTAGCCTCCTTTTCTCCAAAATGAACTTGTTAAGGGTCACATTCCTCTTAATGATTTGGTGCACTCAGCAGGCACTCTGAAAAAACATAATTCTTTTATACAGTTCTGAATATACTTGGTATATGTTCTGCATTTAGCTTTCATGTTTTCATTACATGTATGCATACTAATTTGAAACCAGGAACACGGTCTGTTGCACTTTATTGCTTCTGTCTACCTGTCCACAAATTATATCATAATCCTCAGATCATGATATCATATGGCATTTCTATGGCAGCAGATTTTTTTTTCCTTAATTTTCTTTATTACCACCTCGGCTGGGGTGGTCCTATGGTTTTCTTGGTTTTTCTGGCGACTTTCTCGGCTGCTGCCCCAGACCCAGTCAGAGTTCAACACTTTCGCCCTGCCATCCCAGAGTTGTGTCTCATTAGGGATCCATCCCGCACACTGCGGAAGACCTGGAGGCCGGGGGCTGAAGGGGAACTAGCTTAAGTGGGTCAGCCGCAATGCCGGGGAGCCAGCCATCACTCGCACTGGAGGATTCGTGCTTTCTTCCCCTGTATCCCCCACAGCACGTGCATGCAATGGCATCCAGGACATTGCCGTGCACACTCTTGCATGCGTCCCGTCGGATGCCTGCCTGCACCAACCCCCACGCACTTTGTTTGCCAAGCCTGCACCATTCCCAGCCACCACCAGGAGCCAGTGCCTCAACGATTCACCCCATCCTCCCTCCCCAGAGGAGGAGAGCAGTCCAGGGGATACTCAATCCTCCTCCTCCCCCAGCTGACCCTCCAAGACCCGAGGTTGCTCCCGACCCCAGGTCATCGGTGTGGGAAGAGATAAGGCACTAGTGCCTCAGCCCTCTGTGCCACTGGGCCAGCAAACAGCAGCAGACTGTGATGTCACAGTCACGGATTGGGATGGCAGGATGTAGTCAAGTACCCAAAGCACAGTGGCCGGTGATATTATATTCGAAGAATTAGCCAGCAGCAGAAGGCTTTACAGTCAATCAAGTCTGCCTGATGCAAAGCCCATGTATTAATTGTTTTTATAAAATGGGTAGAGACAGTAAAGCAACATGACTGGCTGACAGCCCTTGCCAGCTATGTCTTTTATTTTAGTTATACCACACTAAATAATAAGCCCCCAAAATGGCAACCAACTTGCCAAAAATATCACTGTGCTGCCACCTTCAAAAGTCAAAATCCACTATGCTGTTTCTCACTTACAAAAAAAAAGTTGGAAATGGCTACAGTAAGCGAGTGAAAGTTTAAGCCACAAAATTAAATTATTCCACCCAGAACACTTTAAAGTGACACTGTCAGCCTTTTTTGCATCATATTATTTTTAAGTAAAAACACCACATTTTATGATTGCTTACCTTCTCTAAAATTCATTGATGTTTCTGGTTGTTTTATCTGCCTTCTTGCCTATTAGAACTGAAATGCATGGCAATGAATAGCTATACCCAGCCCTGTTTTGCTTCAAATCATTGAAGTTCTCTTACTGCATACTTTCTGAACATTAGAAATACCCTCAAACAGTGCAGCCACTCATGACCATGGTCTCCTCTACTCTCACTGCATAATGAGTGGCTAGATTGTGTTGGGAGTGCTCTTGAGTCCAGGAAAGATGCAGTGGAAGCTGGTCAAGAAACATAAGTAAGCATGTTTTGGTGGGGTAACACCAGTATGGTGGGCACTCAGCTTTTTTACTTTTTAAAAGAAAAAAAAGAGACCAGAATCAAACTACCAGCTGCATCAACAGTCTCTATAGAATGTGAACAATCATAAAATGTGTTTTTTAAATCAGGGACACTTTGAGACCTAATGGGGTTGACAGTGTCCCTTTAAAAAGTGTTTGTTTTTTTTTTTTTTACTTTCACATCCTCCCACTGTCCCTCCCAAGCTGCTCTATTTCCCTCCTTACCCACAGGTATTGTGGTGTCACCAAACTCCCTCCAGTGTCATAAACTGAGTGAGAAAAGTGGGAGTTTCATGAAAGTTGCTACCACAGATGGTGCTGTAGCATGCTGCCAGTGAGACAAAAAAGAAAGTCATGGTCTTGGCAGTGGCCTAATGTTGTGACTCAGCAGCTCTATCCAGCGCCCCTAGTGACAGCAATTAATTTAACAGCATCCTTAGCAAGTCGTGGAAAGTGGAGGGACTATTTGAGTTTAAGCCAGATGTTTTTTAATTTTTAAATTAAAAAAAAACATATTACAATTTCTCAATATACACCTATTTTATAAGTGTAATAACACACTCTGGGGTGTGATTTAGTCTGGATAAATGCATTACTAGGGGCAGTAAGGCATTTGGAATGCAGCCTCATGCCTCACTACACCCTTAGGCATGCATTTATCCAGACTAAACTACACCCTATTGTGTGTTATTGCTTACATATGTACAGTTACTGCATCTCCTGTGGTTATAAGAGTGCATTCTCAGGTTCCTTTGGTGAAAGAACTGTGCAGCGAAGCTGAGTTTGGGTATGCAAAGGACTTGTGAAGAAACTCTTATAACTGTAAGAGACACAAGAACTGCAATATAAACATATTATAAATCATGTTAAAAACATTTCTTTAAAAAAATTAAATTTGAATTTAAAATCAAAACGTTTACTTTGAAAATGTTAGAGAACCTTTATTGTGGGAAATGGAGTATGCTAACTGAATTAAGAACTTCAGAATTTTAGAATAAGATACCCTCTGATGGTTATAAGAGTACCTGGAATGTTTAGAAATAAACAATCCTGGCTGGCTAAAAATGATGTCATTATTTGCAATCATAATACATACACAGTGAGCTTGTTTTCCTGTGTTTTTGAAACCTTGTTCTTCACGGTTCGGAATGTAGAACCTAGAACCTGTTGTTCTTAACATTTCAGAAGATTCATCTTCCAGTGAAAATAGCAATCACCCATTCAGATTCTCATAAGTGTGAGCAGGGCAGTCATGGATAGCTGACAGCGTCATGTACCGATTCAAAATCAGCCGTTTAAGATGCAAGCCCCCATTATAGCTGTGCATTATAAAATAACCCCCTTCTGTTGAGAACTATCTGACTTTTCCCTATTGAAAAGCAGGTTCAAATTGTGTTATAAACATTAAAAAAGAACCCCGCCCCTCTTTTGCTGAGAACTCTCAGATTCAGAGACACCCTCTTGTGGTTATAAGAGTAGCTGTAATGTTTAGAAATAAACTGTCCTGATTGGCTAAAAATGATGTCATTATTTATAATCTTGTTAATATGCATCATTAAAAACAGAAAAAGTACCATAAAAAGAAATGACAGTATGTTAACTATAACCTGAAATGTATCTGAACAAGCAATTATCTAGAGTTTATCCCAACGCATGTGGAGCACTTTAAGGACTCTGAAATTAAGAACAGAATTTTAGGACCCAATCAGGTCCTTAAAAGGATAGTGTACTGTCCAGAATTAATAGTAACTTTCAAAACTAGTCAGCTATCACATCTGCTATCTGTTAGTATTTTATTTTATTTTCTGTTTTTCCTTATTAAAAAAAAAATTCTGATTGGCAATACTGGTAAGTGGAAAAGTGCTCTACTTGGAAGCTGAAATAGTCATTTTTGTTCCTTCCTATACATTATTAGCATTGTGATCTCACTGACTGTGACATCACTAGTAACCAAGAAGAGCCAATCTCCTGCTGCTTGATTGGAAGCATGTGATACCTGATTGGTAAAGTGTCACAAGCTGCTTGATTGGTAGGCTGAGACAAAGCCTGGAACTGGGGTTAGTCATATCAGATGACCTAAAGGTGGGCAAGCAATGTGAGAAGGCAGTAAGGAGGGCTGGGGGGATACTGGGATGCATATGGAGAGGCCTCACCAGTAAAAAACAAGAAGTTGTTATCCCTCTGTACATACAGTTGGTGAGACCCCATCTGGAGTACTGCATGCAGTTCTGGAGACCCCATCTCCGCAAGGACATAGACAGGATGGAGGCAGTCCAGAGGAGGGCAACTAAAATGGTACAGGGTCTGCACCAGAAGACATATGAAAAGAGACTAATGGAGCTTAATATGTATAGCCTTGAGGAAAGGAGGGAGAGTGGGGACATGGCAGAAACTTTTAAGTACCTCAAGGGAATCAACAAAGTCCAAGAGGGTAGCATCTTTCAGAAAAAGAGATGTGCAGAACAAGGGGCACAATTTGAGGATGGGGGGCAACTCAGAGGTAATGTGAGGAAGTATTTTTTCATGGAGAGGGTTGTGGATGCATAGAACGGCCTTTCTGAGGAGGTCATGGAGTCAAAAACAGTGGGGGAATGCAAGAATGCATGGGACAGACATAAGGTAATTCTAGTGGGGGTAGGAGGAAGCAGGCTGTTGGTTAACTACGATCCGCAGCTTATCCATTAGATAGGGAAATGGGCAGACTAGGTGGAACAAGTGGTCCTTATCTGTGGTCAAATTCCATTTTTCTATGTTTCTATGATACAAGTTACCGATCAGCCAACAGGGCTTGTGACACAAGAAAGAGTAAGATCACATGCTGACAATGTATAGGAGAAATAAAACTAGACACTGTATGTCTGTTTTCATGTAAAGCACTGCATTTTCACATCACACCCAATACTACTAGGTAGAAAACTATTTAATGAGCACATAGAAAAAAAAACACTTTGGAAATAAAAAGTAATAAGGGAACATTTTTACAAATTACTACATTTTTATGCCTGTTTTTTTTTTTTTGGTGGAAGTAGCTTTTTAATAAACAGGTTGCACTGGATGTGCTCATTTACAGCAAAATGACAGCTAGCAGCCTTGATCCTTAATTAATGTTTTATCATTAGCACCCCACCTCAGAAAAAAATGTTTGCTTCTAGTACCTGACCAACATAACTCTCAACCCATTGTCACTAAAATGAGGGACACAAGATGCTCAAAAAGAAGGACAATTTATTTATTTATTTGAAAATTGGTAACTGGGAAAGGCACACTAAGCCAAGGATCTTTTCCAGTTGCGATGCTGGGGAAGGGAACAGGGAGGCAAATATATAGCACGAACATAGTACACAGGTACTGCAATTACACAGCCGTCACTGACACAGTTCAGTCACAGTAAAGTGGTATACAGTACATAATTTAAGCAGGAGTAAGTACAGTAAGAGCAAGCTGCAAAAATCAGGCATTTCAGCCACACTAACACTGGGGCAGGAGGAAAATGTATGGGGGACACTGGTCCTCAAACTGAGGAACACTTTCTCAAACACAGAAGTGCAAGGTCAAAACACTGTGGAAATCAATGTTTCTATTTGCTAAAAGTTTAATTTTGCTTTAGCATCAGAGAATGTGAAAAATCAAGTTTTCAGCACCTCTATGTGGTCAGTGACTTTTCAATGTGGGACCGATGAGGGACAGAGCACTTCTGAGTGGTAAAATGAGGGACAGTTGAGAGGTATGCTGACCAGTACCAAATGAAAGAGACAAACAAAACGGGCTCCAAATTCAAACCAGTGCCTACCAGGAACACCCCCCCTCAAAAAAAAACATACACACACACACAAATGAGCTCATCACCGTCTTCATTGCAATTCATAAAAAATGAGTCATGGGAGGGGGAATGGAGAACCCCCAATATACATGTTTCTTATGTTATTTTCTTTTTGCTGACCATGTGTAAAGAAAGTTCAAAGAACAGGACAGGATAATGATTGATCATGTCTGAAGAAAATTCACAGCATAGGATATGATTATGAATAAAAACAGAGAAAAGTATCCATGGAGGGTCGTTATTTTTAAAGAAACTACACCCTGCTAAAAATGGGCATGGGTTTAATCCAGACTGCTGGAATGGACCAGACCCAAAACTTGCATGGTCCAGCTGCTCCGACTGGACCCGTCGAAGTGTTTTTTACTGTTTTGATCCACCCATTCTGACTGTTCCAGATTTCATCTAGGGTGAGGTTATGGGTGCAATCCAGGCTACTGGACCAGACCATTTATCGTTGTGGTCCAGTAAGAGTTTGGAAGTCTGGATTTCATCCATATCCTTCACCCTACATGAAATCTGGACCAACCAGAATGGATGGACTAAAATGGTAATGAGCAGACCGGGTGCAACTAGTGTAATCCAGATGTTCTGGCAAGACCAGTCCAGTTTTTACAGTTTTAGTCTGTCTGTTCAGGCTGGTCTGGATTTCACGTAGTGTGATGGGTATAGATTAAATCTGGAAAGTCTGATTAGATTGGACCAAAACAAAACAGTAAACAGTCCTGTCTGGGTCCAGCGGTCCTGATTTCACCCAAACTCTAACTCTAGATGAGATCTGGACCAACCAGAATATATGGACCAACATGGTTCAAACCACAGCAACTGTCTCAGCAGGAGCTGCAGGACCACACAAGTTTTGGGTCTAGTCCATCGGTCCAGATTTTGCCAAGATCCTAAAAATAAATTTCACATGGATGGTAACATTCTGCACACAATCACAGAGGAAAAAAGTTACCAAGTCAGTTCAGACCAGGCCTTTCCATGGCAAAATACAGTCTTAATTTTGGCAGACCCCACCCCCCAAAAAAAACACTGCAAAGAATGTATCAGTAAAAATAGTAAAGCTGTACCCAGCTTAATAAAACCTGGCTAGAATCTCTTGCAAAGCAGCCTTCAATTCTAGTGGTGGATTTCGCAGGGGTTTCGTCGTGTTAAGACAGTGGTCAACTTATAACTATAATTTACTAGTCGAGGGCACACTGCAAACTGCTGTGGGCAAGTACAGTTACTTCCATACCTTCCTTTGCTGGTCAGAATATCTTACTTTTTCTGTTCCACGCTGCCGCACTACCCAAGGACAACGCTCCTTTACATACAGAGCCTTATCCTGGTCCAACTCGCTTCCACCTGCTGTTACCAACGACACTACCCTGGGCACTTTCAAGTGCAACCTGTGTCAGCACCTTGTCACAATGACCTGTGAATGTTTCTCCTAACTAAACTTACTCTTCGTCCCTCTACTCCCCCCCCTTAAGTCCCTCCCACCTTTACCTCCCCCACTATCTCCTATCTCCTCCCTTTTTTATCCCCCACTATCATCTACATTTTCTCCCCATAGCTTCCTCTGCATGTATCTACCATCTCTCCTAGCAGTTTCTAATTTATTCTAGTGAACCATATTACAACTGTTTTTTATTGTACGTATGTTCTTGAATAATATACACAAATTACTGTAACTTGACATACATACTATGAATCATTGCACATATTACAGTAATTCCATATGAAAGCTTTAATGTACCCAACAAAGCCTATTGCTGCTTGAAACTACTGTATTTGTTATTATCCTCACTATGTTCTGTATTGTTTCCCTGACATGGGACCTTTGTAAAAGAGCCTTGGCTCAAAGGTGTCTTCCGAAATAATAAGAAATAAATAAAGTTTGGAGAAATTGCACATCTATTGTGTTCTTTCATTCTTGGAAGCAGCATAATCATTTCAAAAAGTGACTGGTACAAAGTTATTAAAATGATACTGCTAATTTGAATTACTTGGGCAAAAGTTATGCATGCATTTATGTGTCCAGTAGTAGTGGTTAGTTCTCAGAGCTATGAAAATGCAGACCTGGGTTTGAATCCCACAGCAGACCTCTACTCACTGTGAGATACTTAACTTCTCTGTAAGTTCTCTCTATTCTATTTCTGTGCCCTGAATCTCCCTGTGTGCTGAAAATGGCAATAACATTCTCTCCCCTTCCTCCATTGGATTGTCACGCACTTTGGGATACAATTTGCATGAAAGGCACTATATAAAACCAATAGGTTTCCCTTGTTGACTGCCCTGTGAAAACTCCAGTTGGCCGTGGCTGCAGACAAGTGCAAGCTTCTGTAGGCTAGTGCAAAATGTGATTAAACTTGCCCTTCTGCCTAATCATGGGCTAAATTGTGCAGGAACCCAAAAGAACTCCGTTCCACCGCCACCTCTACAAAATTGTAGACGAGTTTCTGCATAGCTGTCATCTTTCTCCATCGAATACTATAGAAGAGTTCCACCATTAGATATGCAAGTTCCTCTACTCAGGCATTCCAAATTTAACCACTCTGCCTAGCAGAAGACAATTTTTTAGCAGAAGAAAAGTTAAGCTCAAACCCTGTTAAGGTTTATCTGCTCCTCCGCGTAAGTGGAGCACCGCTAGCTACAGTAGCACACTATTCGCTGAGACAGTGCATGATAAACTGTACATTACCTGCAGCTTCAGCGTCTGGGGGCCACTTCAAAGGTAATTACACACTGAAGGAGTCTCTTAGGAGGCAACGGGGGTGATGACGATGATGAATCCTTCTCCGACACAATCCGTCTCGATCCAGTTAGCGCACACATTAACGATGCCGATGTCCAGACTTCAGCCCATGTGAAAAACAGAAATATCCCGGGTCTCAGAGGTTTGGGCTGCCTGCGAACCGAACCACTTTATCATAGGAGGAGCTTCCAGCCTGGCTCTGCAAAGAAATCAAGGTAGCAAACTCATCTCAAAATGATAAATAAAAAGGAGTTCTTTTATAGATCATAGTAAGTTTTTTTTTCAAGAAAGGTGCATTCAAACTTTTTGCTTTTTGTCGCCTTTAAAGGGTCGAGTCCGCAAACTCCCTTCCAGGCTCCGTGCAGTGTTGCTCAGCCAGGTCGCAGCATCAGTGCAGGCAGGGGTGCTGAGGATGAATTTGTGCAGCACCAGGTACTGTGTCCGCTGAACTAGACCTCAGAGTAGCCGAATGTGTTTGTCTTGAGTCTGTCCACCGCACTGAGTTAAGTTCCACTCCGAGTCCTCACAGGGAGACAGACGGAGAGACTGACGGCAGCCGATCTGTGCTAGTGCGTGCGTGTTTTTAAAGAAATTAGCTCCAGGTTGCCAGGTCATGAATATTTCAGTGTGAGCAGAGCGTGTACCAGTCTCAGCTGATGTCACACAGCTCCCTGGTGTGGCTCTCACACTACCTTAACCCCCAAGGGGCGGCTCTTAAATTATAGGGGCATTTAAAATATAAATAAAAACAGGTGGAGGTGTTTGAGGCAGGGTCTTAGCATCCATATAAATGTTCCAAGAAAGAAGTAAAGACCTGCAGTCCCAGCCAGAAAATACTGGCTGCTCTGCTGTCCTGTTGAATGGCTGCAGCCTCGGCTTTATTTTTAAACTCCCTCTTCCTCTGAGGAACCAAGTGGAAGTCTAGCTGTCTTGGAAGGCTCTGTATACTGTAGCCTGTAGGTGTGCTCTGTGCTGTGTTTTTTTTTTTTTTTTTTGTCTGTTCTACATACTAAGCATTGTTTTAGCGCCCCCCTCTGGTACAAAGCCTTACAAAACACAAACTGCTCTTGGTTATAGCAGCAGCACACCGAAAAACGTTCAAAAAAGTTAATTTATATATATAGTTTAACGTACACACGGAATACCTAAATCTGCTTTTCTAGGTAGATGCTTCCTATACTGAGCACTGTATAACATTATCAAGCTCTGACTAAGAACTCCCAGATAAATAAGATGTAGCCATCGAGTTTGTATGTTACTACAGCCCCAGTTACCAAAAGTTTGGTACATTTGTACCAAAGCAAACACATGTAGGTATAAACACATAAAATAGGGTCAGACACAAATAAGGCTGTAATAGTTTCTTTGGATTCTGGGGACAAACTTAAACCCCTAATACTTTACACGTGCAATTTAAAAATGCCATCAGAATCCATTAATGCCATTATAGCATTAGGGCCTGATCCGCAAAGCCACTCCTGATATATGCAACTTGCATAAAGCTGGGGTGAGGTGACCCACAGCTGTCTGAGCCAATGAGCCTTCTGGCATCCACAACCCCTGCCCTTGCAGTCCGCTTGTGTGGAACAGGGCATTAGAACATGGGTAGCAGCGGTGGATGGAGTGTGTCCAGATCATGACAGACTGCTAGTAGATCCCTGCTTGTGCAAGGTGCAGGGACTGATGGGATATGGCAGTCCTCCAACACTGCCATATCCCACTGGCACAAATTAATGTTTGAGAGTTGCATTGACCTGTGCTGGTACAGCCTATAGCCCTCTCTAGTGGATCATAGGGCTGGATACAAGTAGTGCACCTGTCTTTCAGGCTTCATAGGAGGTCAGGAGCCCGGGGGAGGGGAAACAAAATTACTACTACAGTCCCTCAGGTGATTTAGCCTGTGCCCCCTTCCCAAGCCATCCACACCATGGATATCCTTTTGTGGATGGGCACATGCCTACCCTGCCCCCTTGCCCATGCATGCTCCAGCTGCCTGCATAGCCAAGCATGTGGCTTGGGATTACGTGTGGAGGGGGCACACATCCATGTTTGTGAATGCCACAGAGTGCCCCAATAGTGCACATCCTGAAAGATGGGGCACTGTGTGGCTTTTCCTGGCCTTCTGCACATTTGGATGAGTTGGAAACCGTCTGAGGATCAGGACTTATTACATACACTTGGGCATATTTTATTTCTTATATAATACATGGTTGACCCCATGACCTACCAATTTTAGTGAACTGAGAAACTTTGTTCCACCAATGATGCCACTTCTTGAATAACAGATGAATGACAGCTCATTTCTCACTCTAAAATGATTCACTTCTGCAAATAATAGATGATTGGCAGCTATGTTCATGCTGTTTCTTGTTAATGTCACAAACTCGATTTACCTTCCTGCAAAACCAAAATAAAAATGATCTGCCTGCAAAACCACCAAAGTAAAACTGACTCCCTCCCAAACTTAACATAGTTGAACTAAATATGAGATAACCCTGAAAAAAACCCATAAATTATTTATTTATTCCTTTCAAAAATTTTACCAGGAAAGACATACTGAGCTAGTAACAGCTCATTTCCAAGCGAGTCCTGGAACAGGAGGAGGCGAGCAGACAATACTATACGGTGCAAGTGTAAAACAATATAACAGTTGTGCGGCCCCACCACTATTACCAACCTCCCTAGAATAGGCACCTTCAAAGTTGCACTCAGAACCCACCTCTTTGCCTCACACTGTTGCAACTGCTGACAGACCATCACCCCCGGCTCGACTTCCCAGCCACCCACAGCCCAACCTCCCCCAACAGTGTTCCCTGGACAAGCTAATCCTCCATGAAGAGCGTCTTTATTAGCACTACCAGTCTATATTCCTCCTCCTCCCGATAATCTCCACCTTTTCTCTGCTTCCTCCCTACCCCCACCCCACTCTTCCCTCCAGACTGTCCCTCAGTCATTATTTAGGGCAATTATCACCCCCCCAAAGCAATGCCCACTAATGTACCCCCCATATCCTCATGAAGTTTTTCTAGGTTATACCTCTGTTACTTGAAGTTATTCTATGTTATACCTCTGTTATATTGACTCATGTAACTACTTTACTGTATGTACCTTGTTATTATACTCCCCTGCTACATTGTGATGTTCTCTTTGTTATAAACTGCATGTGTCTGATGAGGAGCCTTTGGAAACGAGTCTATGACTCAAAGGATTGTAATTCTGATTTGTACAATAAATAAAACAACATTCTGTGCTAAGTAAATACACTGCAAACAAAATAAGGTGCAAAAAAAGTGCAATACAATAACAGATGTGCAAACACCAATATTCAGTGCATGCAGTACAGTCCATACAAGCTGCCTAAGGTCGATGGACTTGCACTTGAACAGGAGCAGTGAACCATTTGAAACTGGGGAGGAAAGGGGGGAGGGACTCCCAGAGTAAAACAGGTCTTGAGCAAGCCAAGACATGAACCTATAACCAAACTCTTACAAAAAATAAAGAAAACTAATGAAATTGCTTAAAAAGTCTGGGTAGTGGACCCTGAGGATACAACTAGGGGATGGCAGTTCAGAGTCTCTATTTTCTGCTACAAAGAGAGATGGATACCACTTTTAGATACACGGCAATGGGTTTTATTGGGAACTCTGCATGTAGTATGTCAGCAACAAGCAAAACCAAGGACTACTATTCTCAGCTTCAGCAATACAATACGAAATATCTTAAGACTGAAGCAGAACTTTCTATAGAATGCAGTGTATAGCATACTAGATCAGTGCATGGCCTGGGAATTCAAAGGCATTCAATTTACAACTTTGATAAGTAACACTGATTGCTATGTTGATAGCTAGCCTCTACCGTATCTGACTTCAGACTAAGAACTGTATAGGATCTTAGGACTCCACAAAGTCCTCTTAAGGCTTTATGGAGTCTCTTACATGTCTGTGAGTGCATTTAATACTCTGTGGGTTCTCTTCAGGACATATGGACAGTCTTGAGGGTCTATGTAAGCAGTAATACCCAACAGGGTGGGCGGTATTGGGCTATACTGGACCACCCAGAGGTGTAATGAGGCCCAATGCCACAGGCGGAGGGCCTTATAACCCCTGGAAGGTCCAGTATTGCCCATACCACCCACCTTGGAGGGTATTATTGCCATTAGAAAATGGGCACAGTAAAAACAATTTAATAAAAAAATGTTTTTACAAAATTAATTTTAAATGAAGTTTGTAATAAAATAGTTCCTCTGCCCCCCCCCCCTTGAATCTCGTTTGGGACACTGCTCACACCCACCCCCTTTTGACCACTAATGAGAGAAAAACAGTTTAGCAGGGTTGTTTTTTGTTTTATTTTTTTTTGAACTGCAGGCTTAACAGTGGGTGGCTACGTGGAGGCGTGAGATCAAAAGGCATTGAGTCAGCGTGGTGGTCGGCAGAAGTTGGCATATTTTACAGAAATGCTGTGTCTGCTGCAAGAAATGGTGAAGATGCATTAATAATACCTTTGCTTCGGTCGGCTCAGTTTTAGTGCTGGTTTGGAGATATAATGCCATGGAGGGATCTGGCAGGCAGTATCGTGGCAGGACTGCTGTGCTGTACCAGGAATGGTACTGTTGTGACAGCCTGAGGAATGAATACTATAAAAAAATAAAACGCGCTGTGTTTGAGTGGTGAAAGTGAGAGTACAATAGTGGGGACTGGCAGGGTTGTGGTACAATGTTTTTGTGTTTGGTCTGAGTCAGCGGCGTTGTAGCTTAATTACCAGGTGGGGGAAAAACAGCAGTTACTTCAAATGCCATGAGGGACAGGAGTTTGTGACTGAGGCACACAAAGCTGAGCACGGTTAGCGCCTTGAGAGTTGTGCGATGCATAATTACAGGGCAATGGCAAAACAGTAAAGGGGAAAAAGCAGTAGAGCATGACATGAGCCCAGGAAAGTTTGTGTGCATTTTTTTCTAGTCAGCTGGCATTAAACTAGTGAGCGAAGTGTGGATGCTAGTCTATCTCGTTAAGTGAGACAACAAAATGGCGGCAATTTCATATTGAAATTAGGGACTTTAGCCAATTAGGAAGCAAGGTGGGCAGTATCATACTCCACGGAGTGATGGGGCACTCTAGGCTGATACTTTTCATTTCCTGGGCATCTATTGAAAGTTAATGGCGAGGGTACTAGCCAATCAGATGCCAGGAAATAAAAAGCCCATTTTCTAAAGATTCTCTTAAGCCTCTGGATTCTTTTAAGACTCATGGAGGCTCTTAAAATTATGTGGATTTCTACCTATCTCAACGTATCAGAACAGTGTTTTGCTCACATCCCACACAAAATCCCAGACAAAATGTCATGCTCAGTTGCGCCCCTCCTACACAAAAACCCAGACATGTAATAAGTTACACACCATGTTTGTTGCACAGGCCACAGCACAGAATTGTGTCATGTGTACAACAGAATAGTTGATGCCACAGCGAACATAACATTGTTCCAAAATTGAACTGACACCATCTATGTCAACATGCAGCAGAGCACTTCACGCACAGACTGGCTGACAACACAGTACTGTAACAGAACACAGCAATATGTGTAACTGTATACACAGTACTGAAACTTCAACAAACATAACTTTAATTAGCCTGAGCTGAAGAAAACAATGAAGAACACAGTGACATTGGCTCAGCTGATGTCATTATGTTCTTTATTGTCTTCAGCGCAAATTTTGTCACTCTGTTTCAGAACTGCAAAGCAATTAAATATATGCAGTATATGTATACTGTGCAGGAAAAAGACCGCATTACTATGGGGCTCGAAATAAGGAAAAAAATGACTATTTCAAAACAAACACGCAGAAAAAAATGAATTGGGTTAAATAAACAGACTTCATACATGACCAAACGTATAATTAAGTTAAAAATGTAAACGGTATTGTTTATGTTCCCTTTAAGGCTCTGGAGCCTCTAAAGGCTCTATGGATTCATTGAAGACTTTATGGAATTTCCTAAGGCTCAGTGGATTCTCCTAAAGGAGAACTGCACTGAACCAGTAAGTCATTTTCCCCAGTAGAAGCTGTTTCTAAATACTGGATACAATTATTTTATTTTTCCATCCATACAGGCCTATAAGTAACCTCACTGGGTGTTTCTACTTTACAGTCTGGTGGTAAGTACCATTTTAGAACTGTATGATGTAGTTTATGTCCCTCTGAGCCACAGAGTTCTATAGTAAACATGGATGCATTGTGCCAACAACAGAAAAGTAGAACAGGGACATAAACTACATCATACAGTCCTAAAATGGTTCTTACCAGCAGCATGACAATCAGAAACACCCACTCAGATAGCTAAAAAGCCTGGATAGCCACAGCAATGGCAGAATTTGATCCAGTATTTAAAAAGCAGCTTTTACTGGGAAAAAATGACATACAGATTCATTGCAGTTCTCCTTTAAGACTTTATTCTCTTAAAGTAGAACTGTGGTGAATCTATATGTTATTTTTATTTTGTCATGTGCACGCACAAGTAACATTTTGTGGCAGTAGGAGAAATGCAGAGGTGTGTCAGTTTTGGCGAATGCAGGGCACGCTTTAGAAGGTGCATCCCTCATTCGCCAGTTAGTGAGCATGCTAGTGGTGACACAAGTGTTTTGCAGTGCCACCAACTTGAAATGATTTCACCGCTGCAATCAGAGCCAAGCTCATCATGCAGGCAGCACTGATAACATGCCTCCGCTACGTGCCTTGCCTGGTGTAACATTTCAATAAACATGGTGGCGGTTCCGCCGTCTGCCTCTTGCAATGCCTAGAAAGCCAACTTCAGGGGTGCCCAATCCCCCCTGTTGACATGTGTAAATGCCCACAAGATTATGTGGCACTCTGGGAGCCCACCACAGTGTGCCTCCCTGAGTTCGGAAGCCGACTGTGTCGGCATTGTCCTACCCCTGCCCACACTCATTGTGAGCCACACTGGGAGTCCACCCCAGTGTGGCAAACATCATGCCCCCAAAGTCATGGGGCACACTGGAAGCCCATCCCAGTGTCCCCAACATTGTTTCATACACCTGTAAAAAAAGAAAACAGTCCATGCAGTTTTTTTGGGGGGGGAACCTAAAACAAAGAAAATGGTCCCTCGCTGTCCGCAGGCCCCCTTCCCCAACCTGCACCCACTCTCTGCACACCCCACCTCCCCACACACCCTCCTCACCCCACACTTACCTCTGGAGGTCCTGCGCTGCAATGTTTGGTGGAGCGGGAACATGTCTGCACTCTTCAAAGCCAACCGTGAACTGAAGAAATGCCGGTAAGCTGTATAATGGCATCAATGGGGGAGGTTTCAACTTAGGTGGATACAGTGTATGGTGGAATGCGGTTGTGTATGGAAATCCATGCACTGGAAAAAGTTGTTCTGCTGCAGTAGTGACATCCTCACTAACGAAGAACGACTTTTCATTCTGCATTAGTGAGGACATCATAATGCAAGGGACTCCAGCAGACTTTGTGATTCGTCCCTTGCTGCGTGAGAGTGGCGTGCGGATGTGCTGGGCAGCAGCAGTTTAATCGAGGGTGGTCAGCAGAGTGAATTTAAAATATAGAAAAGTGAGTGTTTTTTTTTTCTTTTTTTGTCACCGTACACTATATAGAACAGTGTATAGTTAACCATACACTACTCAGCTATTCTTTCACCTCGTAGATACAATGCCGACTTGGAGATCTCAGTCGGCATTGTATCCACTCAGTGGAAGAATAGCCTTGTAGTGTATGGTTACCCATACACTATCCTATATATCTCGGCCATTTTTTTGACTTCTGACTCCAAATTTTCAACATGGGATTCTTGAGACCCCATCTTATGAAATCAGTCACTGACATTTCATTATTAGGCCCTGAAAGGTGATTTCGTGGTCACTACATGAAATCACCTTTCAGGACTGAGTAACGAAACAACATTGCCACTGTTCATGAGGTGGGCTCCCAAAAAGCGTATGTTGCAAATGTGGAGAAAAAATTCCGAAGACTAACTGTGTCACAAGCGTGCATTGCGTAGTTTCCATGCCTGCTCATAACTTCGAGAATTTTTAATATTTTTATTCCAGATTTTCAATATTGCCATTTTTTCACACCTCCTTATGAACAGTACAGCTGTCATATATCCAGGCCTTTCAGTTTCCTAGTGGATGTTTCTGATTTACATGCTACTAGTAAGAACCATTTTAGAACTGAAAGACGTAGTTTATGTCCCTTGCTCAGATCTTCTATTGTTGGCACAATGCATCCATGTTCTACTACAGAACTCTCTGGCTGAGGAGGACATAAACTACATCACACAGTTCTAAAATGGCACTTAACATCAGAGTGTAAATCAGAAACACCCACTGAAGTTACTAATAGATCTATATAGATGGAACCACAGCAAAATTTGAATCAGCACTTAAAAACAATTTCTACTAAGAAAAATGGCTTACAGATTCACTGCAATTCTCCTTTAAGGCTCTATGGATCCCCTGATGACTCTATGGAATCTCTTAAGGCTCTGTGGATTCGCTGAAAGCAGCAATGCAACAAAAATATTTTTCCAAAAAGCAGAGAATGCTGGATGCTGGAGATGGAATCCTCCTCCAGAAAGGAAGGCTGGTAACCCAACTCAGCTGTCAAAGGACTCCCTAGCCTATGAGCAGGGGTGATTCCTAGTCTACGTATCTCACTTTGGGGGTTTGCACTGGAATGATCTGAGGTTACCCTTTCCTGACTATCTATCTCTAGCACTAAACATTGTGAATGGCCCTTGTCTTTTAATGTAATGAGATGTAGGGTTGTCAGAACCA
Source organism: Neoceratodus forsteri (assembly GCA_016271365.2). Lineage (NCBI taxonomy): Eukaryota > Metazoa > Chordata > Ceratodontiformes > Ceratodontidae > Neoceratodus > Neoceratodus forsteri. The sequence goes on from CM028135.1 coordinate 765,331,324, forward strand.
ACTGATGTTCTGGGTACTGGTTCTGGTCTAGAACTTTTCAAGTAGCTCTAGGATTCTAATCTTCTTTAGAACTCAAACGTGTTTGCATATAGTGGTGGAGAGGAATGGCTGAGAAAATTACAGAGAGGAGAGAAAAAGAACTAAAAAGAGACCCGTCCTCTCAGCACAGCAATAATATTCTGTTTCACTTCACATGCAGCAGAGAAAGAGAAACGCCATGTGCCATTCAAAATGGAAATGCCAAGACTCACAAATAGTGTGTTTTAGTTTGGCACAGCTGCATACACAAGTATATGAGCATCACATTCTCATATGCATCTCACTAAAACATTTTAAAATGTAATTCCAGATAAAGTCGCTTGTTTTCCAGACTGGCACCACCCATTTTTGAAAAGTCTGAACAAGAAATAGAGAATAATGGATATGCAAGTGTGTGTTATGGATTTTTTTTACTCACCTGAGGTGTGTGATGACCTGTGAAGCTCAAGAGGTTTATCAAGTCATCAAACACTAAGGGTGTGTAAAAAAATCCATAAGAATACACTTGCATATCTTTTAATTTTTTTTATAGACTGGTGCAAGACAGTGTTTCTTTCCCCTGCCTACAGACACTCACTCTTTCATACTGTTTCACTTGCTGTCAAAACACACACACAAACACACACACACACACTCTCTCGTTCCCTTTCTCCCTCGCTCTCTGAGAGTTTTTTCTTTAAAAAAAAAACTGTCTCATCCACGGCTCTTACCAGGGTCCATCTTGGATTAAATTCTGAGTCGGGGACTCAGTATCTCTCGATACAGCAGGATCAAACAGCTATTTCTTTCATGTTTCAAAGGCAGGATCAACCAGATAAAAATTAATAAAAAAATGAAATAAACAGGGGGATGATAATTAAGGAAAGTGGCTTGTCGGGTGGCTCATTGGAAGGTGGAAAACTGAGCCACCATGTTTTGAATATTGTTGAGCCTGCCCACAAGCAGAGCACAAGCCAGTGAAGTGGCGTGGTGCACTGGAGCAACAGTGAATGGATGACAGAGGTGAAAGAAAGTTTAGTGAACGCCGTAATAACTCATTTTCCGGTTATTACAGCATTTTGGAGAACCTTGAAAACAGGTTGTTAAAGGGGGTCACCAGTAATTATAAAATGTTTTAGCATTTTGAACAATTAATACTTAGAACTGACTGGTGTTCTAGTTTTAAACGGGTTCTAATTTTGTTTAGAACTGGTTCTGACAACCCTAATGAGAGACTGTTGCAGTTTAAACATAATGTACTCTATAACTGTTGCTGAGATACAAAATGACTCTGAAATTGCTGTTGAAACTTAAGAACCATGGAATAAGTACTGAAGAATTCAGAACTCTTGATAGGCTACATAGAATGCACAAGAATTGTGGAATGGCTGCTTGGAATGCAACAGAACTCAGGATCAGTTGTGTAGATTGCACAAGAATTCTGGACTGGCTGCTCAGAACTTTCAAGAACTCTGGATCAGTTACTTTGACTATACAAAGATTCTGGACTGGCTACTTGGAATGCTCAAAAATTCTGGATTGGCTGCTCAGAATGTTCAAGAACTCTAAATCAACTGCTTTGAATGCACAAAGATTCTTAGCTTATGCCTCAGAGTATAATAGATCCCTGTAGTAAAGGTCTTATAATAATTGGTCAGCAATTACTCTCAATGTACTGACCAGGTTGATATTTTCCATAAATAACAACCGGCTGGTTGTTATGACATTCATGAGCCATGGCAGTCAATCTATGCTGCTGCTTCACTGGCCAACATTCTGTATGTGCGCGGGGCCAAACAGTCTCACAAACTGCTGGAGAAAAATTGCTTGTCTGTTATTATAAAAAATAAAAGATGGGGAGGGTGTTTCATATGAGAATTTAGTGCACACCCTCATTGTGGGATGCTTTGATAAATCCCTCGGGTTTCGCCCTCAGGGTTTATGTAGCACCCCACAATTCGGGTGTGCATTAAATTCTCATATCAAACCCTTCCCCATCCATTATTCTCTATATAATGTATGGTAGAACGTTGTTATAGGTAGATATCTACCTTTTTATAACAACGTTTTACCATCGATGTGACATCATGATGTTGTTAACCCATCGATGGTACATCACATCGATGGGTTAACAACCGGGAACAGTCTGGGCATGTGCGTAAATGGATTGGCTGGCCTTGAAACGGCCGTGGCGGTGAGGGCAGAGCAGTGGCAACATAAAAAAAACTGCAGTAAGGAACTGCTTTTTTTGTAAAAAACTAAATTGTACCATACACTATAAAATATAATGTATGGTACATCGATGGGTAACCCTTTTTTTTTAACTCATCTCTCTCAAGGTTTACCTGGTCGCCCTGGCAACCTCTCGATGGTTAACAAACCAGTTAACCATTGATGACCATACATTATCCTGTATTTGTGTGTTGACATGGCTGCCAAGACCACTGTTACGGTTGTAAGAGCAGTCTCATGCTCCTTCATAGGATTTGAGAACTGCAAACTGAAAGGGAGCAGTGTTGATATCCTAAGAATGCAAGATCACTCTTACAACTGTAACTGGCCTCAGCGGCCCTGCAGATATATCATTTATCAAGATCGTTGACTAATATATGAAAAGAAAGTACCCAACTATGCCCATTTCCAGAATAAGAGTGTCTAACGTGCAGAGGAAAGGAGCACTTCAGTTTGTCAGGAGCACTCCCTCGATTTATAAAGCAAATACCTAGTAACTACAGTGGCAAATGCAATTAAAAAGCTAGAGTGTGGCCTAAAATTAGTATTAACTATCAAAAATAGTGAACCACACCTCCATGTGCAGGACAGTACTCTAGCTGGGAGATAACACAGATAGCAGTATTCCTCCTCATGCACCATAGGTCCAGTGACCTCACTATCTGTCACATTATACCTGACCAAGATAAGTTAAAAACCGGCTGCCAGATCAGTTACTTGTGATATCACAATGTGAGGTGACAATGCTGATGAGGTATGAAGAGGAATAGAAATAGATATATAATGTATGGTAGAACGCTGTAATGGGTCAAAAATCATCATTTTACAGTGATGTACACTATCGATGTGACGTCACGCTCTTGTTACACTATCGCCGCTATGTCACATCGGTAGTGTAACAACATGGAACCACAAAGCTTTGTTGTTGCCATGACACTCATCACGCCGAACTAGAACATGTTTAAACATATTTAGTAACATTAAAACGTAGTCTTTATTTCCTGTGAATGGCATTAGCAATGCATCCCTTTCCCATCATAAAAAAAAATGCTGTCTAAAAATAAATTTTATTGGGTTTGAACACATGAATGAATATGTGATCCTTCACCACAAGGTAAGAATATTGTCTCCAATATTGTCATCTTTTATGTTTTCTCCGCTGACCATGCACTATAAAAGATAGCGTACGGAGTAGCGGTGTGTAACAACGCTAAGTTTGCCTTTTAGGTAGTTCCCCTAGGTGACACTGTAAAACCTCTCGGGCTTTGGCTCCCAGGCCTAACAGAGCTGCCAAGGAACCACTGTTGGCAAACATGGCAGCTAGTTACACACCGCTGACCATAATGGGTATCCTATATGTTCATCTCCAGGTAAAGTACCTCTTTTTACACCACACCTAATACTATGAAGTAGAAAACCATCCTGGAAAAAGAACAAAAGAAATGGCTACTTTCAAATATGAATAACATTTTCTGACTTCAGTTTTTATTTATTTATTAGAATTTCTGATAAATACCTTTGAGCTAATGGCTCTTTTACAAAGGTTCCACGTCAGTATTCAAAGAATAGAAGTATAATTTGTGTGAGATTAGCAGGCAAGCAGTTGGGATATAAATTTCAGTACAGGGTACACATGGTCTAAAAGCTACAGGTAATATAATTAACAGTTAGAACAACACAACCAAGCATACATTTAAGAATGATGAGTCACAGCAAACAATATTTACATGAATTAAAGCTACCAGAATGGCATTGTCAAAGGGAAAGGTGGAGTGGAAAACTTGAGTTGCTACAGTTGTGCCAGGTAGCGTAGGAAAGTGGGAAGAGAAAGTGGGCGTAGAGGGGTAACTGGGAGGGAAGTAGAAGGAGAGGTGGGTGGGAGGCAAGGATCGGGGAACTTGTGCAATGGGTAGGGCAAGCAGATTAGAAAAGGAAGAGGGGAAGGGAGTTGAAGGAGGGTAAGAGAGGAAGGTGGTGGACCAGGGATAGGAAGAGAGGCAGGGGTATGGGGGGGGGGTGATGGCAGGCAGAGGTGGGGATAGTAGAAAGGTGCGAAGAACAGGTGCGACTGCCAGGGAGGTTAGGAGAAACAGTCACAGGTGGCTCTGGACACAAGCGTTTGACATAGCTTGTAGTTTGAATGAGCAAAGGGTGCCTAAGTTGGTGATTTCATTGCCCAGGGAGTTGAACATCTTAGGTGCTCTACCTGCAAAAGACTGCTGGCCTTGGGCAGTGTGACAGTGGGGAACAGCTAGAGAATAGTTGTGAGAGCTTTTTGTGTAACATGAGCGGTTGGCTGGGCTTAAGAGAGACTGAACCCCAGGGGGCATGAGTCCCATCAATGACATTTTTGCTAGTAGGCAGGTTTGGAAAGTAATTGTTCCCTGAAGTCGCAGCCAATTTGACTGTCCATAAAGGTCACAGGTATGCGTGTAGTGGGCAGCACCAGTAAGGAGTCTGCTGGCCCTATTCAGCACTGTAATGCTACGCCAAAGTGCTGTAGCTGTGGCTGCTCTGTAGATAACAAGCCCATAATCAATGATGGAAACAATAGAGCTGTGTATTGCTAGCTTAAGGGCATCAGGTGTCAGACAGTGTCTATGTTTATAGAGAAGGCCTATATGGATATTTATGGATTTTGCAACTGAATCGATATGGCTGGAGAATGACAGAGTAGGGGCAGGGTTACACCAATGTATTTGAAAGTCTGTGTCTGGTCCAGAGTCACACCCGAGCTGTTTTTGATAGTCAGCTGTTGGTGTTTATGTTTGTTATGTGTGCCGTGGAATAGAATAGTCTTTGTTTTTTTGTAATTTAGTACTAGTTTCTGTGAGATGAACCAGGCCTCAACTTGCGCGAAACTTTTCTGCAGTTGTTTCTCCAAGAGGAAGGGGTCAGAATTCTTAGAGAAAATCACTGTGTTGTCGACATACAGGATAATGTTTTCATCACAGGAAGAAGGGAGATTGTTCAGAAAGATGCTGAAAAGAAGGGGTCCCAATATTGACCCTTGGGGAACTCCAGCCCGGACAGGTAGTTTGGAGGAGAGGGAGTCACCAATCTTAACTTGTTGTCACCGGTTGCAGAGATAACTGTTGAACCATTGTAGAGTATCATGGGAGAGCCCTAAATTGCCAAGTTGTTCCAGTAGTAATGGATGGTTGACTGTATCGAAGGCCTTCGAGAGGTCTATAAAGGGGGCACTGGCAAGTTGTCCTTGGTCTAGTGCTAGATGAATGTGGCCTGTAAATTCAAAGAGGGCAGAAGTGGTGCTATGTCCTTTGCAAAAGCTGTGTTGCTGTGGGCATTGCAAGTTGTATTTCTCAAAGTACTCCACCAATCAGTCTGTGATGATTTTTTCAAGAGCTTTGGATAAAGGAGGTAGGATGGAGATGGGCCTGTAGTTACAGTGTAATGCCTTATCCCCAGACTTGTGTATTGGGGTCACCAGGGCAGACTTCCACTTGAGCAGGAACTGGGAGAACATGAAGGACCAGTTAATAATCTTGGTAAGAGGGTGCAGGACATCACCAAGGGTGAGTGCAATGAGCTTCAAGTCAAGTGCGTCCACACTTGATCTGGATTTTCCAAGCACCTTGAGGCGGTATCTTTTGGCATCCCTTTCAATAACTGCATTGAAATAGAAATGTGGATGATTTGTATCCTGAGTCCATTGATATTGGGAGGCCGTGGTTTGGTTGGTGTCAAAGAAGTTAGAGGGAAGCACATGGCTGAGGTCGGAGAATGCCAGATTGAAAGCATTGGCAATTATAGTGGGGTCCAGGGTGTTGCTGCCGTCAATGTTTAGCATATTAGTAATTGCTTTGGACTCTTTCCCTCTAACTTCAGAGAGGCTTTGCCAGAATTTCCTTCCATCCGACCATGAGTTTGATAGGGTGCTCCTGTAGCAGCTGGCTTTTTCAGTGCAAATAGCCTGGTACAGGTATTTCTGGCAGCCCTGTATGCCTGAAAGTCTGCCTGGTTGCCAGAGGCTGTAGTACGAGCCCATAGAAGGTTCTGAGCTTTTAGTTGGTCTAGAAGTTTGTCTGAGATCCAAGGGATGTCAAAGTTTTGGGCACTGATATCTTTTTTTTAGTACCCAAGTAGTCTCACATTAAATGGGTGTTTTAAAATGTAGCATTTTATAAATTTGGCTGTCTTTTTTTCCAAATTTTATTTTAAAGTTCAGCAGAAACAGCACATACATGCATAACAACAACCCTCACCAAGGTAAGGGTACAGTTACAGTACAGTACAGGCCTTGATTGATCATGATACATTCCATGAACACTGTTTATATAATCAGTTCATCACATTTCAGAGGTTCATTATATAGAGAATACCGGATGGGCAACTATGCAGAACCAGTGTGTTCTGCCACAGAGGGATTCTGATTCCCTCTGACCTCGAGAGCGAAGCTCGAGAGGTCCATGGGAATCAGAACCCCGAGGTGACAAAACACACTGGTTGTGCATAGAGTTGCTCATCCTATATTTTTATAGTGTATAGTACTGTGTGAAAAATGTGTTTTGTGAGTCTTTTTGCTTCAAAATGAAACTGACCCATGCAGTCTCTAGAGGTTCTAGAGTGATATTCTACCACAGTAGGGTAGAATAGCATTCCATGACTTTGGAACTGTATTAGAACAGCATTTTGAAAGGGATGGAATTCTATACAGAACAACACTCCACTATACACTATATCTCAATTCATACAGACTGTTTTCCGATTGTTACCAGCACTCCTTCACTATCTTATCAAGTGACACCCAGTATACTCCTCACATCAGGTGTCACAGGTTTTTCTATGTCTGTTTGGAAATGCTTTTTATAAATGGGAAACCATGTCTCAGCTAGGGCTATTTCTAGTGGTCCCCAGATCTTTTGAAATATATGCTCCCTGCCACAAACATTATACTGAGTGTGCTCCAGTTTCATGCATTATAGCAGTCTTTTTGCCCATTCAGCTATTGTAGAAGTTGACTCTTCCCCCCAATGGCTGGCCAGAGTTTGTTTTCCCCACCACCATGGCCAGAGACTACAATGGGTGATCCAGATCCGCTCCCCTTTTTGACCCCCCCCAGGTAATCACAAGAGTACCTCACCCACTCCCACTTCTTGAACATCATGCAGTATTCTTTATATTATGCTAGTGATGCTTTGCCAGAAGCCCCTGGTTTGGGGGCATTCCCATACCATATGTATAAAGGTGCCTGAGTATGTTTTACACTGTGGACACAGATCTGAGATGGTGGGGTCAATTCTATTTGCCAGTGCTTGGGTAAAGTAGGTTCTATGCAGAATATTAAAGTGGATTGCTCTTAATCTGTTGTTCACTGAGCCAATCATGCCCCTGCATAGAATCTTTCTCCAGTCACCTTCTGTCAGGAACCTCCCATGTCCCCATCCCATCCCATTTAGCCTTGAGACTCTCCAGGACGGACTGTAGGCAAGCTCCCTAGTAGTGTCTTATAGCAGTAGGTGAGTAGTTGAACATTTCTGGACCCGGGTACCTCTCAATACTTCTCCCAGAGGGGAGCTCCACATGTATAAGGGGTTGTTTTGACCATCCTGGTTTGTTTAAATGCGGTTTCTGACTTGTAAGAATGCAAAGAACTGAGAGGGGTGGAGTCCAAAATCTGTGGACAGGGATTGGTAGGGCCTCATGTCCCCATAGTCAAAGAGCTGGGAAACACACCACAGCCCCACCCTTTCCCAGCCTCTGTGCACCCGGGCAACTGGAGTCAGTGCTTTTCCTTCCTCCCAAAGTGCTTGTTTAATGGAAGTGTCAGGAGACAAGGTAGCTGGGTAACCTAAGATCTGGTGGGCAGTCAGCCAGGCTCCATCATGGTCCTGGTGAATGGGTTTGATATGTGTTTTACTATTTTCCTCTTTAAGGCTGCTGCAAAGTAGGAGATGTTCCGGGGGGCATTATTAATGGAGTCCTCCATCTCTGTCCATGTCTTCCTTCCCAAAGCATCCTGCAAAAGGTCAGCTAAGGGGGAAGTCTGTGCTAACAAATAGTTAAGATATAGGTTAGAAAGACCCAGTTCCCCTTTCTTTATTGGTTTCCACAAGGTTTCCTGTCGAATTCGTGGTTTCCTACCCCCCAACAAAAATGTGGTTATAGCTACCCGCAGTGACTTGAAATAATATTTGGGGACCCACGCTGGTAGGGTTTGGAACAGGTAGAGGCACTGCAGCAGCACATACAAGGCATAAAATAAGTGGATTCGCATCGCAATTTGACACCCAAGATCAATAAAAAGCGAGTTAAATCTGGCAATGAGTAGAAGTCATTGCTAATCATTGCCAATTGGTCCTGAATCCTATAAAAGTGTCTTATTGGGCACTGTCACTGAAATTTTTTTTATTGTCCTGGTATCCATTTTTTGGCCTCCTCCTCTGCGCCCCACCCCATGAACTCTGAGCAGTTCCCTGATTGGTCCAGTGATGCTTCTGCTCCCCCCCACTGGGTCTCTGCATGGGAGAAATGTGACTGAGTCTTTTAGCGGTGCACCCATAAGAGGAAGCAGGTATCGGGATGTCGAGCAGGAATCCAAAGGTAACTTTTCTTTATTTTATTTCAATTTTTTTTTTTATCATCGTTGCACTATCATCCAGTTAATTTAAACTGTGTCATTTTGTTTTGCAGGTGGTCGGACACAAGCCGGAGCTAGGAGGAATGGTGGCCGGACTGAGGAGGAGCCAGAGGGAGAAGGCCTGGCTGAGACTGTGAGAGGGCATGGGAGTGACCTGGATGGAGCAGAGAGCAGGCAGCTGCATCGCAGGGTGAGGCACGGTTGGACGGGTAGATTCGGCGACCACAGAGGACAGCAGGAGTGCAGCAGAATCAGGGAGCAGCAAAAAACAAGTAAAGCATTTTCATTTGGTCGGGACGCCTAGAGGAAGGAAGAGGGGCACACGGATTTCAGGGCACAGATGGGGAGATGGCATAATGGCAATGAATGGGCAAGGCTTAGCGTTGAACTGTGGGTGGTGGGAGAACGAGTGCATGAAAGGGTGCCCTGCCTTGAACTTTAAGTTTGTGCCCTGCTTGCAGTGAATTTGGGAACAAACAATAAATGTACTGTAATTGCAGTGAAAATTTGGGAGCAGAATAAAGACTGTGCCCAGCTTTGCAGAGATTATGGGGGGACCAGCACTTAATGTGCCCTGCTACTATGTTGTGTGCCCTGCATCTTTGCAGTGAACATTTGGGAACAGCTAAAGACTTAAGTAAGCAGCCCTGCCTGCTTTGAGATCTCGGTAACCAAGCAGCAATGTGCCCTGCTAGTTGTGTGCCCTGCTCTTGACTTTGCAGTGAATCTGGGAACAGAAAAAGTGACTAAGTAAAAATGTGCCCTGCTTTGCAAAGATTTGGAGAACCAGAACTTATGTGCCCTCTTGTGTGCTCTTCGTCTGCAGTGAACATTTGGGAACACAATAAGATTAAGTTAACGTGCCCTGCTTTGTACAGATCTGTGTGCCCTGCAGCTAGTTGAGTGCCCACATGCAGTGAACAATTTAGGGAAAAGAGACTAAGTAATGTGCACTGCTTTGCAGAGATTGGGGGAACCAGAACTTATTTAATGTGCCCTGCTTGTGTGCCCTTTGTCTGCAGTGAACATTTGGGAACAGAATAAGACTAAGTTAATATGCCCTGCTTTGTACAGATCTGTGTGTCCTGCAGCTAGTTTTGTGTCCACATTCAGTGAACAGTTTGGGAACAGAAAAAGAGACTAAGTAATGTGCCCTGCTTTGCAGAGATTGGGGGACCACAACATATTTAATAATGCCCTGCTTGTGTGCCCTTCGGGTCTGCAGTGAACATTTGGGAACAGAATAAGACATTAATGTGCCCTGCTTTGCAGGGATCTGTACTGTGCCCAATAGTTAATGTGCCCTGCTCATGTTGTGTGCCCTGCATCTGCAGTGAACATTTGGGAAAAAGACTAAGTAATGCTTTGCAGAGATGAGGGGAACCGGGCACTTAAGAATTATGTGCCCAGCAATGCTTATGTTGTCAGTAACGTATGCCCTGCTCTTGCAATGAACAACTTGGGAACAGAAAAAGACTAAGTTATGCCCTGCAGCTTTGTAGAGAATCCAAGGTGACCAGAAAATGTGCCCTGCTAAGTGTTGTGCCCTGCTCTTTGCAGTGAACTTGGGAACGCACAGAATAGACTATATGCCTGCCCTGCTTTGCAGAGATCCATGGGGGAACTAAAAAGACTTGTGCCCTGCTTTGGCAGTGTTGGAAAAAAATGATACTCCTTACTCACTGTCTGCCCTTTTTCTGGGCAGAAAATGAAAAATGAAGTGTCATACCCTGCAACTGCAGAGATTTTAACTTGAACTCACTATGCTGCCCCTGCTTTTTAGAGGAAGGAACAACTGTGTCCTTGCACTTTGATTTGGACACACTACTCGTCTTATTGTGTCAGCAAGCCCACAAAAACTTAAATAATGTGCCCTGATATGCAGTGACTTCGCTGCCTGCAGCACAGTCACAGTGGGAGGGACTGCCCCACTTACGAACAGGGTTTTGTCTGAGAAGTGCCAGCAACTGGGCCGGGGGGGGGCTGGGGGTCACACATCTGCTCGCTGCCATTTTCTTTGTTTCAGAAACAGCTTCATCATGTGTTCATTTAAGTAGTTGCACACCCTGACACCTTGTTTTGCTAACTTCAAACTTTTTAATAATTACAGTCCGACATGGCTGGAGTTAAATTAGCAACTGCAGAGGGATGGTGCCAAAAATATGATCCAGAAAAAAACTGGCTACAGATTAGTAGTGAGGAACACTGTGCAGTGCGTGTTAGGTGCAAATGGGTGCTGTGAGTACAGAGATGAATTACATGGGGTGAGGAACTTCAGTGAGGCATTAATTGCAGGGGTAACCCCTGGACCCCTGCCTTTTTGCAAAACAACAGGTGGCATGCTGTTGAAGCTGACAGCAGTACCAGGTGGGAGCTGGGTTCGGGGAGGACTAGGTTACTTGGCACAGGGGGCCTAGGTTTGGCTACTCTGCACAGGGGCACCCAAGTAAACCGAACACAGGAAGCAATAACTGTAATGTCCAAAACCAGGAATGGGATTCTACAGTGTGGCTTTTATTCACATCCAAACTGAACAAACAAAGCATAGACGGACCCGCACGGGGCTACATTCCTGGTAATGCAGATTAGAGATAACAGAACACTTCTTCACATTTCAGTCCTCAGGCTCTAAACCCACCAGGCACACAGCCCGGACTTGCACGCAGCTTTGGGTACACAGCCCGACTTGTACACTACTTGGGTTTTCCCCACTGGCCCGGCTCCCCCGCTGGCCACTTGATCCATGGTCCATTTTGGGAATGAACCAGTTTTCCTGTTGGTGGCTCCCCAAACCACCTTAAAGCCTTCGACTCCTAGAGGGAAATTTCCTTCCAATCCCACGTCTGGGTACTTCCCTCATCACTGGCCAAGTGCATGAGGCAAAGTAAATCCACAGAGCAAATCAGTAGAGGTGGACCTGGTTACTAAAGATGGGGGTCTCCCACCTCCAGTTCCCACAATCCATACCCGCCATTTCTCTGGATACTATACAACTTTTGAAAGCTTGGCAATGTAGATTACTGGGTAGACGATGTCACATCTCCTCTACATGTCTTGACTTCCCTTATGTGCTGGACTTGAACATACTTTTACTTTTGCATGCTTTTTACTCTAGGCCTCCCACTACTTCAGTAGTCCAATCCCCACTTTTACACAGTTCAGATGAAACATGAGCCCTTTAGAAAGAGCAGAACTCACCCTTCGGTTGCAGGTGCCCCACAGGCGAATCATGAAATCTTCTTGTACCCCACACTCGTGGACAAAATAAGGCAGCTTCTTTCTCCAGCAGTAGCAAGGGGGGTTCCCCTGGAATAGCAGGCAAACCTTCCTGCCCCATCCCCTCAGGGGATGGGGCACAGAGACCCGAATCAGCAGTCTCCACCACTGAAAAAAAACAGCTTACTGTGTCTCTTTTTAGGCGGAAACACACACCTTTCCCTAAATGTAGCCCTATTTCAGGGTTGAGGCTCCAAGAGCCTGAGCACAGAGCTGCTCTGCTCCTCTCACAACAATCTCCAAACTCCAACTGCCTACAGACTGATTGTTCAAACCTCCCAACGTTCTACTCTAACTCCCTTCTGCAGATTCCATTGTGGCTCATGCAGCTGCGATAGTTCTATGGTGATGTCATCCCTCAGTCTTAGCTGAGACTAAGAACAGAGTGAGACAGTGTGAAACTCATTTAACTGGAGTTTCACAAGCTGCCTTCCCTGCCTACCACTAGGTCTTACTGGGATTCTAGTAACCCCGAGTAACAAGGGGGTTACACAGGGATTACAGGCCCCCAGCTAAAAGCTGACACCATCCAGAAACATCTTCTGACAGAGCAGCACAAGAAAACTGTTAATATTTTGAAATTTGGTAGAACAAGGTCACCTCTTGATATATATTGCAATACCACAATTGGTAAGTTTAAAATGGGGGGGGGGGTTAGGGGTTTTGACCGAGACTTTAAACTTATTTAATTTATTTGCAGGGAGAGCTTTCAGTAATGCAGAGGAACGGCATAGAATGATTCTAGGCAGGCTGATGGAAATCCTGTATATGATGGCCAAAGAGGTCATCCCTGTTAAAAAGTTTGATGTGACAGCAGAACAAGAGAAGCGCCAAGGAGTTCATTTGGGCAATAAATACATTAACGCTGTTAGTGGGAAAGAACTCACAATGTGTATTGGCAAGAACCTAGAAGAAAACCTGCTGGCAACTATCAAAAATGTCAATTATTTTTCAGTGCTTATGGATGGTAGTACTGACTGTGGTGTAATTGAAAAGGAACTGGTTTACATAATTTATGTAAATCCCTTCAATGATCATGTGGAGACTTAAGTTTTTATGAATGAAAGCTGTATCAGATGGCACAAGTCAGGGACTGAAAAATCTCCTTTTAAACATTTTTACAGAGTGTGGCCTTAATATAAAAAACATGGTTGGGTTTGGGGCTGATGGGGCTTCTGTCAACATGGGTGTAAGACGGGGGGCTTGTTGCTCTTTTAAGGGAAGACATACAGTGGTTAGTTGGTGTTCATTGTTTCTCACACAGATTAGAACTGGCCATAAAAGACGCTTCGGATAACACCTGTTTCAATGATGTTTCACACTTTCTGACCCAACTGTTTTATCTCTATCAGAAAAGTCCTAAGAGACTCAGAGAGTTACAGTCCCTTGCTCAGGTAATGGAGATGTCAGTTGAAAAGCCCAGGAAGGCCCATGGCACACAGGTGCAGTATAAACTTCTTACCACCCGTGCTGTTACCAAATCATTCCTTAATTTATGCCCATTTAGAATTTATGGCTGCAGACCCAACTCATGACCAGGCCAAAGCCAAGGTAGTGTTGCAAATTATGATTAAATTCTAAATGGTGGCACACCTTTTGTATTATGAACACCTGCTTCAGCCACTTGCCAGATTCTCACTAGCACTTCAAAAAGAAGTAGTTGAAATGCCAGAGCTACTTAGCTCTGTTGAAACCTTGAGAAACATTTGACCATGCTAAGCAGAGTGGTCCCATAGGTGGCAGTGAACTTGACATTCTCTTAAAAAATGGGTGTGATGTTCTTTTAGGAGCGTGTGCTGGAGTGACTTACAGGGGTGTGAAATTATCACATTTTAATGGCCAAGTTGTTAACACTTTTAAACAGCAAGCTAAGAAATACATTACCAACATTGAGAACTGTTGTGAACAAAGGTTCAGTTTGACTGATGATAGTAATATCTATAACTGTGCAAAAGTGTTAGATACTAGACTTTGGCCAGCTGCAGACAGAAAGCAACTGAAGCTGAATGGCCCACTGGCACAGAGGCACGATTGCCATCTGTGGCACCAACGACCTGGGTTCAGGAATGGACCCAGGAGTCAGAGGGCCAGCCGGGAGGGGGAGTAGGATTGAGCATCCAGAGGACCACTCTTCTACACTGGGGGCAGCTGGGGTTGAGTGTCTCACGCACGATGGATCCCTGGCGGTCGGCGCTTGTACGTTCGGGGGGTGAGGTGGAAGTAGGTCGTCATTGCACGTCCCCACCCCCATGGGATTCACAGCCTTCAAAATATGCCAGCTCCTGCTAATGAGCCAGCTCCATTACCATCCCCTCTGGCCACCAGAGCTCGCCTATCAGCGGCCCCACTCAGGGAAGCAAGCCCGAGTATAAAGGGGCAGCTGCCGGAACCTGGTGAGCCTGTCTGGGCTTGGGGTGCAGGAACAGAAAAATCAATCATAAAAAAAAAAAAAATGGAACTAGAGCTGTATGGTAACAGTGACATTACTGCAGTAGCTGACCACTTTTCAGCAGTTTTGCAGCCTGACTCTGACAGCATTCTGCTACTTGCAGAATGGCAAGAGTTTAAGATTTTTACTCAAACCAATTTCATCAATCTTTTCGCCTCTGCTATCTGGTCAAAGCTGGCATGTGATTTCCAAAATTCTTATCCAAATCTGTTGAAGCTTGTCAATATGTTGAGAGTATTTCCTGTGTCTAATGCAATTGTAGAAAGGTGTTTTTCAACTATGAACAAAGTAAAAACTGACTGGCGAGCAAGTCTGGCAGAGGATACTGTAGAAACATTGATTCACATTAAAAAGTAGGGCCCCTCTCCAGCTGAATTCAACCCAGATAGGAGTGTAGACATATTTTTTAGTGCTAAACCAAGATGTCCTGGTGATTTGGAAGCTGCAGATGGTGGACCACCCCCAAGTCCCCAAAAAAAACAGGCCAGAATTACTGGCTACATGCCTGGTGGAGAAGAGTAGCAAATAGATCGCACCCAGTCCTTGTCGGTTACTGTGTGGTCAATCACGGTCCCAGGTGGAGGTTTTATGCTGGGGCAGGGGTTCATTTTAAATTTATGTTTAATTTGTCACAACTTAGGACCATGATCACGCTCACAAATTCATGGTCTGCTTTGGCAGACATCCTGTTTCGGCTCTTAAACTGTATGTGCTGTTGCACAATTACTGTATTTCTCTGGAAATGGCTAAATAAAATAGATATCAGTCTCAGAAACCTGTGTAAATATGTATTTTATCAATATAGAGCAAGATAAGTACATTTTATGGGGTTTTGAGCAAAAATATAATTTTTTGGTAATTGCTAATCAACTTTGGTTAATTGCTAATCATTTTTTTACTTTGATTAGGGAAGGCCACTAATCAAGTCTCCGACACTAATTTATGCCTTGACATACATTTTAATCATGTTCACTCTACCTATCAAAGTGAAGGGTAGACTTTTTCACTGTTTGCACTCTGCCTGAATTTGTTTTACCAGTGGTTTATAATTTATCTCACATACCGTAAGTTAGAAAGCTTTCTAGGGAGGATTATTGCCAGGTATTTAAGGGATGGTACTGGGAAAAGTGAGAAGTTCTGAATAGTCACGGTGGAGTCAGCTCCCCCCAAGGGCAGCCATTCACATGTGGACCAATTGATTTTGCGACCCGATAGGGGGCTATATTCATCAAACAAGGCTGTAAGAGTTGGGATAGACATCCCTGGCTCTCTCTGGAACAACAGTACGTCATCCACAAAGAGTGATATTATTGATGTTGCCCTCCTTTAGTGTAGCCCTGGATTTTAGGGTGGTGGTGTATGATGAGGCCAGGACCTCCACTGTCAGAACATAAAGCAGGGGTGACAAAGGGCACCTCTGTCTCATCCCTCTGGTAAGGGCGAAGGGCGATGATAAGTTGTCATTGGCGAGAATCTGCGCCTTGGGGGAGGCGTAGAGTGTCTGAATCCAGGATCGCAAGCGGTGTCCTAGATTAAAACATTTCAGGGTAGCAAACATGAATGCCCACTCCATCCTATCAAATGCCTTCTCCATGTCAAGTGCTGGGAGGCCCCTGTTTCGATCCCCTTCCCTTCCTGACCATCCATGGATAATGTTTAAGGTTCTACGGATATTGTGTTTCGCCTGCCTGCCTGCCCTTGACAAACCCACACTGGTTTTGATGTATTAAAATCGGTAGGATGCCCTCTAATTTGGTGGCCATCACCTTAGCTATGATTTAATAGTCTGCATTTAATAGGGAGATGGGGCAATAAGATCCACATTTGGTGGGGTCCTTGCCTGGTTTCAGAAGAACACTGATGGTGGCTAGTTGCAAGGACTGGGGGAAGGTACCCCTCTCCAGGGTCTCCTGCACCATGAGCATTAAAATATGTTTAATGTCACTCCAGAATATTTTATAGAATTCCATTGATATGCCATCTGGTCCCGAGGCCCTACCCAGGATTGATGCCCACACAGCTTGTTTCAGTTCCAAGGAAGTGATGGGGCAATCAAGCTCCTTTCTTCTCTCTAGGCCCAGCATTGGAAGAGGGACACCCTTAAGAAAAGTATCTGGATCTGCATCCCCGGGGGCTTTTGTACTGTAGAGGGACTCATAAAATGTTCTAAAAGTGTCATTTATTTTTTGGGGATCAGAGGCTATCTCCCCGTCCCTACCCTCCATGGTCAAAATCACTCTGTCTGCCATCTGCTTTTTAACCGTTCATGCCAGCCACTTGCCTGTCTTATCTCCTTCAAAATAGTTTCTCGCTCTAGCTTTTAAAATATCCCTCTCAATGTGATGGGTTGATAACTGGTTTAGTCTCCCTTTCAACTGCTTCAGCAGTTTCTCACTTCCGTCTATCAATCCTTTCTCCAGGCCTAAAATCTGTTTGCCCAAGGTCTCTTCCTCTTCCAAGCCTCCCTACGCTGGTGTGAAACAAATGCTATTGTGGCCCTTCAAAGGAAGGGTTTTAAAGCTTCCCACATGGTTGATGCTGATGTGTCTCCCACTCTGCTGTGTCCCAAAAATTCTTGGATATTCTCAGACATATATGCCCTGTACTCTTGAGAGGTTAGCAGGGTTGGGTCCATCCTCCACTGCCTACCTGGTGTGGGCACCTGCCTGGTGGATAAAGTGAATTCTAGAGGTGCATGGTCTGAGATGCAGATGGGCCCATATTCAGCCAAAACATTGCCAGTGAGCATGTTGGGAGAGACTAGGAAATAGTCCTCGTGTATATTCTATGCATATGCGAGTAGGAGTATTCTTTTTAACTTGGGTACACATACCTCCACACCTACCTTAGCGCCCTCTCACATGCTATCTCCTGGAGTGCTGCCGAGCTCCTTGGAGCCCCTCAGGCTCCCAGGTGATCCATGTCTTGGTCCCAGTATGTATTAAAATCCCCCCCACATGATAATGTTGTCCAGAAAGGGTGTTAGCACTACTGCCAAATGAAAGAATCCTAGGTCATCGATATTTGGGCCATAGATTGAGACCAGTGTATATCTGCTCCCTTCAATGGTGACATCGACTAGTAGGTATCTGCCTTGAGGATCTGAATTAGTGCTGTGGATTTTGGCATGCAACTGAGGCCTCATCCAAATTTCCACCCCTCTAGCCCTAGATGTAAATGGGGAGACCAGGAGGGTGCCCCACCCCAGGAGCCAGACAGTCTGTCTGCCTCTTCCCTTGTCAAATGGATTTCTTGTAAAAAACTGACATCCCCATTTTGCTTTTTCATGTAACTCCAAACTCTTTTCCTTTTGACTACAGTTTTCAATCCCCTGACATTCCAAGTTATACATTTTAAAGGTCCCATTATAAAGCATTATGTTATGTGATGCCAGTTGAACCTTGACCTGTTGAGTCCCACATCTTGTATTGCCCTGTGCTGTCTGCTGAGTTTTGAATTTTTACCAACTTGCTTAATTCTAAAAACCAAACCTCTAGGAACTTGAAAGCGAAACTTCGCTGTTCATAACTACAAACTACCAACCTATACTGAACTTTTAACCCAGTCCCACTAACTGAGCTTGTTTCTCCTTCCTACCCTCCCCTGTTCTCCCCTCCCTCAAGAAAACCCCAACCCTGTTGAACAGTAACATTATGGCTAAACCTACCCACACAAAGCACTGTTCCCCCCAACCCCCTTGTCCATGTTCTTTTCCAAGCTTTCCCCATGCCACATTACTTTTCGCGGATGAGTCGATGGCCCCCATCCATCCTAATACAGTTCCTTGTGCAACTGATAGTGTTAGTGTTACAATGATGCCTATTGTTTTGAATGGTGCGGGGGTGTGAAAATCCCTCCTCCCTGGGACCTGCCTTGTCAAGGTTTCCCCTTCACTGTGCACCCTGGCCCAATCCAGACTTATAGTTGAGTTGCCTTTCCAGGCATTTTCTCAGGTCATGAGTCCCTCAGATAGGCAATGTGACAACCCCTGTGAACCTCCAGAGCGAGGTCCCCTGGTTGCCCATGCTTCGCTTGGCATGTGAATTGCAGTTTATCCCTTTAATTGTGCATACTTCCCATATTGTATATAGAGTGCTCATTCAGAATACTATCACCCTGCATCATAGTGGACAGGCCTGAGTATTGAAGGCCTCCCAGCTCCCCCCAATGTTTCATTTTTCCAGCAAAATTGCTCATTTAATAGAAATCAGAATCGTTAATAAAAAAGATTATAACAAACAATCTACAATGCAGCTTCATTTAAACACATTTGCCGCTTCAACCATGTTTCTCTTACTAAGTTGCTGTATTGGTCTCCTCGAACCCATAGCCATATAAAATTTTAATAAGGAGTTAATGCACTCCTCTGAACAAGCACAGCCCTCACTATAAGTATTTCAGGCACAGTCTAAAGTATCGGACATTATTAAAGTATAAGAAGGGAGAAATTAATAATAAACTGAAGGGGGAATGCAGTTTCAGCCACAGTGTTTTGACTATTGTAATCAGTAAGCTCCCTTAAGTAATTGTCCATAGATGAAGAAAACGTGTATAGGAGTGAAGTTACTGCACTTCTCTTCTTGGATGCATCCCTCTTGACATATTACAGTCTGCCACCCCTTGTGAAATCAAATGTTGTAAAACCGGGGCAACAAAAAAGGGTTACTCCAACAGAGTGCAGTCCATGTGGAAGTTTTTATGTCTTTTATACCAGGAAGATAAAATTTTAACTCTGCAGAACATTAAAGCTGAATCAGAGATGTCTCTTAGCAAGGCACATTTTCAATCGGAGTTACTCTGTTAAAAGGGCCACCTGGCCATTAAGTCACAGAGTTCCTGTGGTAAAATTCAGTAGACCCTTGCTCAGTTCACGTGGAGACAGTCCTTACCAATCCATCGGAGTATACAGCCTACTGCAGTTGCCACCCCCCCTCCCATTATCTGGAAGGAAGGGATTTTGGGAACATACCAAGGCCCAAAGCAGGGCTGGGACCTTCCTCGCTCAGTCACGATAGGTTGGAGAAGCTCCATTATAGGCCTAGAAAAGACCCCCTTCTTCTCGGATCCCCATTGCCACCGCAGTTCTGGTAAATAAAATTTTACAGTACCTTAGTAGGCAGTTCTTGTGTTGCTGGAGTGGGAGTCTTGGTCCTGCGCACTTTGCTGTAGCACCTGAGTGATGTAGGACATTGCCACCTCTGGATCCGTGAATACCTTAGCCTCATGGTTCTGTGAGCGGATGATTACTTGAGCGGGGTAGACCACAGCAAAAGGGCAACTCAGTTCATGCAGTTTCCTTCTAACCACTGTGAAGGCCTGCCACTCCACCTGGAGTTTCCCAGAATAGTCCGGGAAGAGGCTGACTCTTTTGCCTGTCACCATAATATTGTCCATCTATTGACTCATGTCCAACACCGCCTGTGGGTCCTGTTATCATAAGAATTTTATTATCAGATACCAAGTTCGATCCTCTGGACCCAGGCAGCAGCCTGGTGATCGGTGGGCTCTCTGGATTTCCAGGGTGGCTTCCATGGGCATTTTCAATGTTTTTAAGAGCTATGGGCCCATAAAGGCCCCACAGTTTGTGCCCTCAGGGCCCTAGGGCAATCCCACCATGCGGACAGTACACCGCCATTCGCGGTTCTCATGGTCATCCAGCACGGCCTTGAAGGTTTCTATCTCTCTCAGGACTGGCTACAACAATGATTAGAGCTTTGAATGGGAGTACTTTTGTGTGCGGATGCGATGTTCCAACCTGTCTAGCCTGCCTGAGTGACTGTCCACAGTATCCCCCAGCGTGTTGACTGTATGTTGTAGCAGGGTAAGCTGAGCATCGATATTTTCAAAGCCTGCCCACATTTGGTGTGTTAATTCAAATTTTAGAGCTCGTATTAAACTTTCTATTGTACCCAGTATTGATTGCTGTGACTCAACGGGGGTAGCGGTGTGCTGCATCTCACACTGTGATTCAGAAGAAGCCATTCAATTCTGCAAGGGGTCTAGGCCTGGCGTTTTGTTGATGTTTGCAAGCTGAAAATTTGAATGTGCTTTTGTTTCTTTTTTGATTTTTTAATTGCAGCCATAGAGAGCGTTGGTTCTTGTAGGTTTTCTGATAATTTTTGCTGGTTTTAGGTATAGGGGGCACCGATATATTGTGGATGGGCTCGGAGCTCTGGGTTCAAGTGTCCATTCCTCTCCTCAGCTTGGCCATGCCCCCCTTAATTTGGCAGTCTGATAAACCAATGCTTTTTAAATAAGAAGTTTTAGATAAGCACACTTTTAACTAGGTAATCACTGCATCAGGCACTTTCTGTAAACAAACAGTATTTGTGAAAAGCACCTGTGCAGTTCTTTCATATTGTTCTTTTGTGAGAACAGTGGGACTTTCTTGAGTATTGAAGCTGCAGCTGGAGTTGTGCTACCAGGTTCAGTTGGAGCAGTGAGCCACCAATCCTCTGAGCGTTCTCCCTCTCTCTCTTTCTTTCTCTCACTCACACAATCTATCTATCTATCTATCTATCTATCTATCTATCTATCTATCTATCCACCTACCTACTTAATATTTCTTAAGTGGACTGGGGTTATCTATCTATCTATTGGTTCCACCAAGCCACGGTGACAGAAAGGCAACACAATGCCACTGACAGTCCTGACAGTGCCACTTCCTGACATTAACCCCGAAACACACTGACATTGACCCAGCTTCAATGTGGAGGGCTACGCCCCCTTACTTATTATAACTTACTCCACATCACACAGAAAGTGGAGAAACGGCCAGTCCTGCTGCCCACACAACAGTCGCCATAACTTGTCGGTGGTGAATACAGCTTACTGTTAGTGTGGTCGCTGCTCCTGTGTTGCTGTAGGGGATTCACTGTTACAGCATCGCTGTAACAATGGCATACACTATCTATCTATCTATTTAATATTTATTAAGTGGACTGGGGTGCCCACCCCCGGTACCGCTTTCTTTCCCCCTCCACTCTAGATCGCCCGCATCCCCTTCCCAATGTTTATTTCTTTAATATTTAATTTTAATTATATACAGTATAATAAGCAGCTGGGGTGCCCCCAGTACCACTTCTCTTTCCCTCAGGTTGCCTGCCCACTTTCCATAATATACATGACAGCATTGGGGTGCCCACCCCGTGCCACTGAAGATCATCCTGACACTGGGTTGCCCAATCCTTAGTCTCATCTTGAGTCCTTCTAAAGTAAAGGAAACTGTCCCTCATTTATCTTCAAGAAAACAAGCACTCACAGCCAGTGTTTTTTTTCAGTTGAGCTGGAGGGTTATCCAAAAAATTTACTTTAAATCCTTATGACTTGGGAACCATATAATATTCTTTCACAAAACCTTGAAAAGGCACTACCATGACACAGGCCGCTTCTACCCTGAAATTTTAGTGAAAACATTCTGCTCCATCTAGGCTGTGCATGAGAGCCCCCAAAAAAAACAAAAATAAAAAAGTGGTATGTATATGAAAACAAAACACCACTTGTTGCATGTTTTGGCATTCCATATCTCGAATACCGAACAAGATCCTGTCAAGAAAATTGTCATATCTTGAGACTCTGCCAGCCAGACCATGTATGTCAAAGTTAGTGCTAGTTCATTGAATGCCACCAAAGTTATTAAGGTGCAAAAATTGGGGGTGTAACATTAAACAGCCTCCTAAACCCTAACTATAGGGGCCCTACCATACCCCTATTATGCGTATAATGCCACAGTCTGGTTTCTGCTGTATCGGGGGGGAGGAAAACTGCACTAATACAGTAGTAGTAGACTTCAGGGGAGCAGACTTCGTGGGCATGGGTAGGATTCTACAGAGGAGCTTGGACAAGATTAGGCTGGACATAGATGCTGGAAGCTTGAGGGAGACCATTAAGAAAGGGGTGCAGGAGGCTACTAGGTCCTGTACAAAAGTGAGGCAAAAGCATGGTAGAGCCAGTAAGGCATGTTGGTGGACCAGGGAGGTGCAGGAGGCGGTGAGGGAAAGAAAGGCTGCCTACGCATGTTTTAAGTGCTCAAGGGGGGATAGGGAGCAGGGAGAGTATGAACTGATGGACAGGAGGGTCACCAGAGTGGTGAGGGGAGCCAAGATGGGGATGGAGCAAAACCTAGCTAGGGATATCCGGAGGGGGGGGATTCTATAGATACATAGGAGAGAAGAGAAAAGTGAGGACACAGATCAGCAGGATTAGGACTGGGGGAATGGGCTCAGGAAGCAGGGGAAGAGGCAGAGGTGCTAAATGAGTACTTTGCCTCAATCTTTACAGAGGGAGAAAGGGGATCCCTCCAGTGCAATGGGAGGGAGGGGGAGCCAACAAATTTGAAAGGTCAGATGGAGTCCAGAGGACTGAAAGAGGCTAGGGTACAGGCTGGGCCAGACCTAGAAGGGAATGGGTGGTGCGTGAGGGGAGGGCTGGGAGGGAGAAATCACAGTGGATAGGGTGAAGGAGGCCCTTCGAAGCTAAATACTGATAAGTCGCTGAGGCCAGATGGGCTACATCCGAGGGTTATGATGGAACTGGCTGATGAACTGGCAGCTCCACTTTCTGAACTCTTTAACACCTCTCTGCAGACAGGATGGGTGCCCCAGAGGAGGGTGGCTTATGTAGTGCTATCCACAAGGGGGTCATCTAGAGAGGAGATGGGGAATTATAGGCCTGTCAGCCTAATATCTGTGTAGGCAAAGTAATGGAGGGCATCATCAAGGAGAGGCTTGGAAAGCAGCTGGAAAGGTTAGGGCACCGGGATGATAAACAGTATGGTTTCGACCCAGGGAGATCATGTCAGACCAGCCTCATGTAGTTTTATGACTGGGTGATGGGGGCCCTGGACAGACATAGGCCAGTGGACATCCTTTACTTGGATTTCAGCAAAGGTGTTTGATTCAGTACCCCATAATGGTCTGATAACAAAGCTGGGGGGATGGGAGTGGGAGGGCAGTTGCTCAGGTGGGTAGAAAATTGGCTTACGGGGTGAATACAGAGTGTAATGGTAGGTGGAATAGTCTCCTCCCCCAGGAAGGTAATCAGTGGGATCCCCCAAGGTTCAGTACTGGGGCCACTCCTGTTCGGTGCCTATGTCTTGGATGTGGGGGTTAGGAGTAGACTGAGTCTCTTTGCGGATGACTCAAAACTGGGAGCACCGGCGGATGGGGAAGAAGTGAGAGAGACAGTCCAGGGGAACCTGGATACCCTGGAGGGGTGGTCAAGGAGGTAGGGATTGAAGTTTAATGCTGGGAAATGTAAGGTACTGCATTTGGGGGTCAGAAACCCAGGCCATGTATACACCCTGGGGGGGGTCACACTGCAAGGCACATCGGGCCAGAGGGATCTAGGGGTGGTGGTAGACGTCAAAATGAATAACTCTGGAAATTATAGAAGAACTACAGCCAAAGCAAACAGGATACTGGGCTGCATAGCCAGGGGGATTACATCCAGGAGGAGGGAGGTGATCCTCCCTCTGTATAATGCCTTGGTCAGGCCGCAACTCAAGTACTCTGTACAGTTCTAGAGACCTCATCTGAAGAAGGACATAGCACTGCTGGAAGGGGTCCAGAGGAAGGCAACCAGGATGATTCAGGGCATGGAGAGGGCCCCATGAGAGACTGGAAGAGCTTGGGGTGTACACACTGGAGGAGAGGACAGGAGAGACAGGAGAGACATCATAGGGGTCTTCAAATACATGAAATGGAATAACCAAGGGCAGAACCAAGGAGCTGTTCAGGCTAAAGAAGGGGAGAACAACCAGGGGGCACGAGTGGAAGTTGGAGGGGGTGAAATTACAGGGGGAAAGTAGGAGACATTACTTCACTGAGAGAGTGGTGGAGCCATGGAATGTACTGCCAGGAAGGCTGGTGGAGGAGGGCACAGTGGAGGGCTTCAAGAAGGGGTGGGACACATACAAGGGGAAACTGAAGCCAAAGAAGACCCTCTCAGGGACTGGGGGGGCCGGAAAGTGAGCACCCACTAGGTGGCTGGCTAACGAGCAGACATGACCGACCATTAGGCCTATTCTGCTGGCTTTTAGTATGTTAGTATATACACAACACATGTGTACTGATAAGTAGTGAGATAAAAAGGGTAGTCTTGACCCAACATAGCAATATTACCTTGCAAGGTAGGGCCTGTCATAATGACCCAACATAGCAAGATAATATTTTCTTGCAAAGCTGGGTATGTCACAGTGCATATTGAACCAATCAAAGTGCAGCTTTAACAATACATATGTCATCACAATAGCCAAATGCAACACTGAAGCCGGCAGTTGAAAACAGAAGCAGTTGTATCTTCATATAACAACAGCTGCCTCAGTACTATTTTTGATGTGTAAGGTTTTACTCTATTTTGTTGTATTATTGTGAAGAAAGTGTGATACGTTGTAGGAAACAGAGAGTTAATACAAGTGTCATAACCAGCAGTTACACTACCTGCCACTTTTCTAACAAGATATCTCTCCCACATTTACATCAGAACGGTACAACAAATGTAATAAAATACTGCACATCAGGCTACAATGATCCTGTGTTATCTGCTAGCTCATCATCTACTTCAATATGTTGTAGTAGACTCCATGGCTTGATCAGTTGAATTTCATAGGGAAGATTCCATATTTCATAGAATTTAGATGTGAACTGATCAGGTTATTGCTGTGAATGTACCTTATCGAGGTTATTCCCATCTGTTCTCTTTAGAATTGTTAAGCATTTTTATCCTTTGACTGTCCATCGCATGTCTACAGTTATCACATTTAGAATAGCCAATTTCCTAGTCCTGCTTTCCCAGGCAACAAAAACTAAATAAATAAAGAAACAAACAAATAAATAAAAATTGCCGTTAATCATATCTCTTCATGATCCTTCTGTGAGAGTAAATTGTTTTCAGGGTATTGATCTGGTTGCTTGCATTTAAATCAGTTTCAAAAGAATGGTGGCTACCATTATTGATTACCTCTATCATTTATCATTCTTTTATCAATATTATTAAATTTTAATTGATGTACAGGTGTCATTTTAGCAAGCTCTCTCTGTATCTCCATTATCTGGTCTTAGTATTATGTCTCATATTACTCATTTCATTAGTTGCGGTCTTTGTTTTTATTCTGGGTAACACTTCTCTTTGCAGGTGTTGTTGTTTTTGACATGTTCACAGGTTTAGCAACTTATTTCTTGTTCCTTCTTTTTCCTTTTTGTTTCATTACACAGTCTTTACTACTTACAGTGCTTTCTTGTCTGCCACTATTTCTAGTTACTCTTTCTTATCACAATCATATTACTGTGTCAATATTTTATAGATCAAATGTATTGAATAAATATGTCAAATGTTGCAGAAGAAATAGCTACCATTGGACACGCACTAAATTATTAACCACTTGCGGAGCAGTAAATAACCTTCTTAAAATGAAGATTATTGGACACTCGCTAAATTGTAAACCTTATCCTGCATTTGTGAATCCAGCTACATATTGATTAAATTCCTATTAAGTCAATGCATAGATATAAGCATAAAACAGATTTAAAACTACTGGATCAAATAGTCACTGTTACTCTCCTCATTCTCATAGTGATCTATGACTGCCAGCTGCTAGCCCTCCTGCCTGGCATGTAAAAATAGTCACTGCTTCAATTAGGATACCTGATGAGATCCAAACTGTTGGTAAATGTGTAGTGGGGGGCAGATTAAAAAACTATAACAGAACATTTTGTATCATCTATTCTCCGCTGAGGAGGACCAGAGGAGTAGCTACTGATCACGGCTTGGAACAGTATTGTGTGCCCCCCTTCACGTAGTAGTATCAGAAGAGCAGCAGGCAAACGGGGCTTGGTATTGTGTATCTTTTTCCATTGAGGTGGAATGGAGAAGCAGCTGCCAGTCACAGTTGTAGTATTGTCTCCCTCTTCACCAAGGGGGACTGGAGGAGCAGCTGCTGATCAGGGGTGTGGTAGTCAGTCTCCCTCCCTCCCTCCCCACTAAGGGGGACCACAGGAGCATCTGCCAATATTTATGGCTTGGTATTCCATGTCCCCCACCACCAAATTTGTTTTCTCTGGATCTGTGGATAGAAGGCAGAGGATCCCAAGGTCTTTGGACAGAGAACATGGATGTGTTAATTGTAGAACAGCTGATAATCATTTTGATTTGGTATTTGTGTTGAACTGGGTTTATCTTTTTCTCTGTTTCTATCTGTGTCTGTGGATAGAGGTTGGGGGAATCAGAGTAGTTTGGAGGCTAAACCACAGATGTATTGCTTGTCCCTGTTGCTAAGTGATGATAGCAGTCCTCACGCTGTAACTGCGGTACAGAGCCGAGCTGTGGCTGTGTTGATTGTGGAACAGCTGGTGATCATGGCAGCATAGTAGTTGTGTTAAACTTTTTTATTATTATTATTTGTTTTAATCTGTGTCTGTGGATTCGGGGGGATAATCAGAGTAGTTTGGAATCAAGCTCAGATGTGTTGTTTGCCACTGTTGCTACCATGGTTACCATGAGGTGAGATGAAACTAGGCCTCACAATGTAACTGCAGTAGCAACATGGGTAAAATGCCTCACCCGGCTCCAGTAGACTCCTTATATTCACCTAAAGAAGTATGCTCTGACTATATCAGGCAGCCTTAAAAAGAAGGGACTTGTATGTTTAGTTCCACTTGATCTCATTTCAGCAATATTGGTCTCATTTTTTTCATGCAAAAACCTGTTTATCTCAGTTTTCAACTAGTTTTATTGACTTCAATCGTCTCTTAGTCATTTAAGCACATGGATGCCAATCATGTTCTACGTTTTAGAAATGTAAATAGCTACCTAGATAAAGCTTTCTAATCAAAGAACCCAGACGATTAAAAATATTTTAATCTTCCTTTTAACTTAAAATGAGTCTGTCAGTCATCAGTGTCATCTCTCTCCGCCTCTCTCTTTATTTCATGTGATTTAATTGCCACATCATAGCCCCAATGTCTGTTCTTTTTTAAACTAAAAAAAGAGTATTATTTATGTTTCACGGTCACACAATGTGCAGTTAGAGGTTGTGGAAATCAAACTCAGCTCTGCTGAATGTATCAGGCTCGTTCACAGCTTGCTGCTCTAACATTTATGCTACACATTCTGCCCTTAATCTATTTAAATCTTATTCAGCAACTAAGTTATCCACTTAACACTGCAAAACATATATCAAAGTGAATTTAGTACTAAGTGTAACCCCACTGTGGGAGTTAGTGTAAGTGTGTGTTCCTTTAAGAAGGCTCTTGGTTTCTTTTAGTTATCAATCTTTGCCTTTGGTTTGACCTGGCAGCAGCACTGCCTGAACATTCCAAAGGGGAAGGGCTGGAGCTCTCAGTTTTGAAAGAACTGAGCATTCTAGTTCAGTTGGAAGGAGCCTTCAGTCTGGCATGTAGTGTCTGGCTCCTTCTGTGAAAACCCTCTTTTTACATAGAGTTGGTGTCGGTATAAACAGTTCACACGGTCGCGGCTGCCGTTGCCCAAGATCCCAAAAAGGGGGGTGCCCCTCTCCAGAAGGAGGAATACCAGTTGTGGAGTTCTTTGAGGAGCTTTTGTAAGAATGAACTGTGGCCCAGAACTGCTGAAAGACTGAGGTGATATTTAGCCTTATTTTTGGGAGAGGGAAGTGACAAATCTGCTGTGTTTAAAGTGCCTAGTGCTGCTTTCTGGGGTTTTAAACAAAAAGTTCCTGTCAGAAATGGAAAGGTTTCTGTCAGAGGGTGACTGTCTCTGAGAAAATGGGTCTGTCCTGTCTCTTTTTGAAAATGGGTTAGAGTGCTAGAAAAGGCACTAGTTATGCCCCTTTTGGGCACCAAAAAGGCTGTGGGTATTTCCACAGTGAAGATGTGCTGAGAAAAAATGTCAAGTTAATGCTGTCTGCCTCTGAAAGTAAAATGTGACAGTTTACAAAAGCCTGTGTGTGACTCTGCCTGTGTCACATGAAATGAGAGACTGTTTATTAGCCCTGTGGTTAGTAGTTGAAATGTGCCCAGAAATGCTTCAGTGAAATTCTGCCTGTGTATGTGGATGTTGGGACCCTTCTCTCTTGGGGATCATGCACTTGAGTGAGGGTGGGGCAGAGATCCAGTGGCACCTCGGA